>JAZKJV010006159.1:0-600000 GCA_037367405.1 Ottelia alismoides | reverse complement strand
TCGGGGTCTGTTTCACCAGGGTTGTACTCCTGGGGGAGTAAGGCACCCACCGTGGCTTTTTCGCTCGTGATTTCTCTCGACGATTTTTCCGTGGCTTTCCGAGATAGGTGCTTGTTAGGATTTCTCGGTTTTCCCCATTCTCTACGTAATCGTAGATTAGATTCCTTATTAGGTTACAACACCTAGGTGCTTGTATTTAGGGCCAAACCCAAAAAGAAAAAAAATACATTCGACGATTTCTCTGAAAATATCTAAAAAATTGAAAACTGAAAATAAATCAGGGACTATTAATTTCTATCTGATCCTAAAATAAACGTAAGGACTCCACTTGTCTTGGGGAGAGCAACCCCTGAAATTGCATCGTAGGTACACTCTCCAGATTCAGTGAGTGAGAGACAACCCATAAGGTAGAGCCAGAGTCTGGGCTTGTTCTGAAGTACTACTTAGTTCATGCCTTTAATCACTTTATCTTCAGTGGGTACTCTCGGGTAGCTAGAAATGATCCGGATGTACTTTGAAGAGTAGGAAATTTAGAGGACACTGCATCAAGCTATGTCCTCAAGTAACACGGGTAACCGGAAACAGTCCATACTTACTCCTATAATGGCTGAGACTAAGTGGTTTCTGGTGAGAACTCGGGACAGTATGTCGTAGAAGTTTCAGACACCTATCTTATCTCGCTAATCTGTGAGAAGATTTGTTTGCCAAATAACTCTAAAATTAAAAAGATATATGCCCGAATTATTACGATCATTACAAGGGTTGCGTTGGTGAACTCGGAGTTTGCTTCACGGAATGAGTCTAATCTTTTATGATCATGATCAACTAAAAACTATCAAGATGATGGGAAGGTGATCGCTTCGGTCGACTCTGACCAATCCACTCTCTCACGAACCTACCCTTTCATCCCGATCGGTTTGGGATGTCTATCATCCCAAATCGAAATCCACTCGAGTTGCTACTTCCAGGCGTGACTCTAACCCTGGAAGCTCGTCGTCGATTTCTTCTCCTTCACATTCTCTATCATCACCTCCGGTTACAGAATATAATCAGCAGTTACATATTGATCTGGCAAAGCCTGACTTAGATTCTTTCTCCTTTCCAGATGACATGGCTGGCAAAGGACCACATACCAACTCTGTATTCATTGATCAGTTGTGATCAACGGTAGTCTACTTGCTTCCCTTGAGACAATTCAAAAGCCGATCAGGTGATGTTTTTCAAGTAGCTACCGCCATGCTCCATTTCACCTCCATTAAACCCTCTGATGGGTCCAGGCAATTTGCCCTCGACACGGCTATCTTTTTGTGCAACTCCTAGAGGAGATAAGCCTCACACGAGTCGATTTTGAAGATGTCGGAGGTTCCTGGAGCTTCTTTGATCCTCTGAACTCCGTGGATCGCTCCGGTGATCCCCGGAGCTTTTTAAGCTCTCTAGCCGATAGAGGATGTTGCCAATAACATTTTGTGCCCCATGGATCAGCTTTAGGTTGCCGAGTTACGATGTATCATCGATCGAAGCTTGCCCACAATCGTGTTCTTCTAGGAAGGTTCACAGTTATTGGATCGAGCCGCCTCTCCAGAAGCTCTCTCTGCCGTCGGATCATCCAAGCCTCAGCCGTGGATCTCATCCGTGAAATATAATCTCTTCTGCTGAATCCGAAGGGGTATCGGTTATTCACGCCCGGACACATGGATAAGTCGAACGCCTACAACCATTGGATCTGCACCTTAAGGGGTAAATTGCATCCCATACCCCTGACTTTTGTAGCTTTATTATTTAGTCCTGTAATTGTTTTCGTAAGTCAAACCCTGAGCTTTGCTCAATTGACACTTTGGTCTTCACCACATCACCTCATGTGTTGTCCCACGTGAGGTGACATTTTGCGGTTAGGCCCTTGTACCTTTTTGTATTTCATTTTAATTTTAAAACTTTCCTTGATAGTTATAAAACTTTAGGATATTTGCACTTTATCCCTCGCTTTTATTTTTATTTGAATTTATACCCCTGCTAGTTCATTAATTTTTTATTTGTTCTCGATTTATTAAAATTATCATCCAAGTTCCATAAAATCTCAAAAAATAAGGTTAAGGGCATGTTTGCTTGTAGATTCACAACATATTTTTGCTTTTTAATTTTAGGCACTTTTATTATCTATGAAAAAATCAAAAGAGCACATTTTTGTCCATGTTTAACTTATAAAATACAAAAAATATAAAATTCCCAAAAATTATAGTTTGTTTATTTTAGTACTTTCTAACTCCATACCAAATATCACCAAAAATAGAAAAATAAAAATCATAAAAATTAAAAAGCTTCAAATCCTTTATAAAAATATAAAAAAATTCTCATAAACTCCAAATATTTGCTTTCATATTTTATAATTCTCTTTATAATATTACTTATCTATTCAAATTTATTCCGAAAATTATGGACACTTTATATAATCCCTACTTTAGGATATTTTTGACTTTTAAAATATATAAATTATCAAAATTCTATTAGAAATCACAAAAATTGTAAAAAAATTAAACATTTAATTTTTTGTATGTTGATTATTTTTAAGTGTACTTATAGTTATATTTCTTTATATTCTATATATAGCCTTATTTATTCTTATATAATATATTAAAATGAAAAAGAAATTAAAAATCAGAAAATATAAAAAGAAAATGGAAATTATAAAGCTAAAAAATTAAAAAAATATATAAAAAATTAAAATCCATAAAAAATGTATAATTAAAAACCCACTTAAAAATACATAGACAAGAGGAACACAAAATTTGGATTCCACTTCTCGATCAACCTAGTTTGCTCCATGTGTTCGACACTCTACACATACTTACACCTTTCTACACATTTGTAGAGTTATTTTAAATTTTAACTCCACATTTATTTTTGTTTTTATTCTTATATCTAGTGTGGGTTAATTGTTGATTCACACTTGATTTCGTAAGCATTCGCCTCAGCGACAATTTATCTTCGCATTTAGTGATGATAGTTTTTAGACCCTTGCAAAACCTTTGTTATCAACGAGACTCCTGATCGTACAACGGGGAGGCTACTAGGAAGAATGTGGAACAACACCTGAAGAGTTGAGTTTTGACCTGGTCTCTTGGATGACTCCGGCCACCAGAGGAGCTCGCAAATGTCTCAAAAGAAAGATGAAAGGGTTCTGCGATGATTAATCATCTCAAACAGGTTCGGGACTTATCAATGGAGTCCTGGAAAGTCAAGGAAGGTGGAGCAATTGGGAAACCTCTAATTGTGCAAAATTCAACCCAGATGGGGTCCTTCGAGTACAGGTCCTGTAGGGTTATGTGTAAACAAGAAAAATGGACATTCTGGGCTCGGTGTGGTGCTAAAATGGATGAAGGGGGAGTGTTGCAAAGGTCTTCCAGTGAATTACAGAGAAGGAAGACCAGAATCACTAATCGGGACTCGATGAGATAGAGTGAAGGTACCTAGGTTGTAGGAAATGTGAAGGGGAATGTGTTCGAGATGTTAGGTGAGGCAGAGCATAGCCGAGATCACAGGGAACAGTGGCCAGAGCAAGAACTCTGGTGAACTTTGATCGGAAACTTAATGAAATAAAAACAAAAATTAAGCAAAACTAAGATCTAAACTATGCTAATAGTATTGCAAGGAACATAAAAAGTAAAGAACTATGGCTCGTCTTGCTGGAAGAGGGAACTAAGGAGGAGATCCGATGAAGATGGCCAGGGAGCTTGGATCGCCAGGTTTAGAGTCACTTCCTCCACGCTAGAAGGATCGATGAGCTTGTTGTTGTCACCACAAACTAGGGCATGAGAAATATTGGGATTTCAAGGGCAAAAGTGGGATCAAAATCAAAAGGAGGACTGAGGAGGATGTATGTACAAGAGGATCTTTAACCAAGTGCACAACGCGGTACAGAGCTCCATTGATCAAGGAGAGATGTCAGTGTGAAAGAACAATGATCTAGGATTCTAGGGGCAAAGTCTCTGAAGGAATAAGGCTAGTTTAGTGTAAGGATCATCGGGGAAAAAACGAGGAAGAGAGTGGGTCAGTGGGTTCTGACAGGCCTAGAGGAAAAGGGGGACAGTTGACCGAGGGGTCAACCAAGGTCAGCCCCCTATTGAGCCACATCATTCGCTAAACGCAAAAACTAAAAAGGAATGAAAGAAAAATAAAAAAATAGTAAAATATTTTATTATTTTTTCTTAAAACATGAAGAATATTTAATATTTTATGTATTATTTTATGGTGATTTTTATTTATTTGTTTGAGTTAATTTATTATATGTTACTCTTTATAAGTACAAATATAGGTATATTTACCTATATATAGTGTATTTTATTTTTAGTTTGTATTTTAGATTTTTCTTTTTTTATATACTTATTTTATATATTTATAACATATTTAAATACATATATATATATTATATTTTTTCTGAGTTTAGTTATATAGATAAATAATTATGTACATTTATTATATATGTATATATAAGTATAACCATCTATGTTATTAAAATACATTATTTATTTCAACGTGTTTTAAATTGCTTTATTACAATTTTATTATGTATATGTATTTTAAATAATATTTAAAAAATTAGAAAATATACATGAGTGAAAAATATAAAGAATAAATATAATGAATATTATATATAGGTATATTGCACAATGAGAGTCAAAACCCTAACTTTTGCATCTTAAATCCAAACTGAATGAAACCACCTTCAGTAAATAGATAATTTAATTTAATGAACAACAAAGGTGAGTTAGGTGAATTTTTAATTAATATGGAGGTATATAGGTCTGGAAAGTTTTCTTTGAAGCTTTTTATTCTGAGTGTCTAGGGCACACTATGCATTATTTTTAAATGAAATAAATTTTATTTTTTTCCTTGTATTTTTATCTACAAGTTTCATGTTTAAAGTTTACTAGTTTGAGGTATAAAAATAAGAAAATATAATAGATCCTAAAACTTATTTGTTGGGGAATACAAATTAGGGTTTTAAGTATTTATTGGCCCTTATCTCCCCCTACTTTATTCCTTATCAACCCAATCATGATGATGCCTTGGTCTTGGGATTTAGGATCATTCAATACCTTTGGTATTTCATTCTTTTTCTTTTATTTTCTTTACTCTTTAATTTTGGTCTTAAATACAATATATTACAAAGTATTTACATTATAAACAATGCTTATTATTTTATGCAAATTAATGTTATATGGGTGCATTTAAATAGGGATTAAAGGACAAAATAAAAGAATAAAGGTGATGAAATGGTAATTCATCGTCAGGTCAAGACACTTTTCCATTGTGTCTACATGCCTGGATGCAGTGAGTTAGCAAGGTCTACCCACATTGTGAAAGAGAAAAGCCTTCATTGATGCCTAAGATGGAGGTGGAGAAGTGGGTAGAGTGAGATAATTGACAATTTGGAAAACAAAGTTGATTGAAGGTCATTTATTCTAAAATATAATCAAGAACAAGAAAAAGAAAAAAAAAGAATCTTTGGAGTTGCCTACTATTGCTGATAAAGTTAGAACAATAGGAAAACAACAAGAAGATGTCGGTTGGCCTTGCATCGCTATGTGGAGTGATGCATGAGTCGAGGCCTCAACTCTTCATCGTGAAAAGAATATCAATGGACTTAATCTTTGTTTGCAGTTGCATAGCACCTAGATTATGCTGAAGACGAGGATAGATATTTTCATGGCCCGTTCTTGTAGCCTCTCTATAACCAAGGAAATGGAGAGCTAGAGAGTATATTCAACTAAGACGGATGATTTGAATCATATGGAAGATTGGGGTTTTATTTGATGGATAGTAGAAATGCATGAGGTGTTTTGTCCCCATGAGGATGAGGTTTAGCCGGAGGGAAGATGATTGACATAAATGGTGGACATCAAAGTTTTGTTAGGTTGTCTCAATCAAAGGCAGGGGCTTTGTGAGGATGGTACAGTTTACCAAGGGGCCAACTTACTAACGAAGAGGAGTCTGGTGGTTGCATCCACAATTGGAAATAATAGAGGGCTTGTTTGACCTACAATGGACCAGAGGAGGGAGAGTGAGTGGGACACATGGCCCAACCACAAAAAAAGGACCAAAAATATGGAATATATTTGAAAAGAATTAAAAAAAGTGTCAAAATAAGAAAACTTAAAATATGAAACATGCTCTAAATAATTTTATCTAAAAAATGTAGTTTTTAAAGAATATTTAAGATCCAAGATGTCATTTTCAATTCATTTTTTAGTATAAATAATAATTTAATGTTTTATAATTTTTAATCTTGTTTTCTTACAAATAGTATTGACATATTATATTTATGTAATAATATAATATAAGCAACTAAATAATAATGTTATGTATTTTTAATTATATGAAATAAAATAAATTAAAATGTAAGATAGGTGGAACACATGTCTAATAAACATGTTTAGATATCATGTTTTTGTTCATTGTGAATGTTGTAATTTATAATCGATTTTAAGTTTTTAGTAGAAAATTGAAGGTACATGTAAGAAAAAGAACTTGAAACAAAGTAGCAAAGATTTAAATTAAACTTATACAAAATCATGAAAAAAATCGTAAAAGGTTGTACAAATGGGTTCAAGAAACTGACTTTTCTGAAATGAGCTTTTCTAAATTTAAAGTATTTTTAGGTTTTATATTATTTTATAAGATTGTTATCAGTTATGTCTCTATGAGATAGTGTAATATCAGTTATACCCCTCCATTTTTTGGAATATCAGTTTTTCCCCTACCTTCTTACAAAAACCATAGTTATGCCCTTTTGTAATATCAATTATGCCATTACTTTATCTTAACAAAAGGATAGAACTGTGAATTTTACAAGAAGTTGGGGGCACAAGAGATATTCCAAAAAAGGAAGGGGTACAACTGATATTGCAATATCTCATAGGGGTAAAACTGATAAAAATCTAATTTTAATTATGTACTCTAAAGTGAGTTGGGGTGAATTGGAGTTCATATGCTCTAAATATACTATCCCGAATTCATGCATATTGTATTTTACTATATATTTTTTAATTAATGAAAAATAATTAAGTGAGTTGAACATGTATAAAAATGAATATAAATGTGTGAAGTTTGGGTATATTAGTGTAAATATATATTTATATGATTATCCTATTTCCTTATCTATTTTTGTATTTCTGAGCATATTTTTATGATTTTTTAATGTTAAGTTGTTCTTTTTTTTACAAGTGTGGAATTTTAAAAAACTAGTAGTAATGCATGTGTGAATGTATTTGTTAAGGTAATTAGCTCAATTTTTGATTCTAAGATGGATCAAGTCTAAGTTTAGTCAGTAGGATAAACCAATATAAATCTTTGTATATTGTATTACTTGTCTTGTCGATGCTTCTTTTTATTTAAATTGAATTTTTTAAAAAAATTCATCATTTTCCATAGAAACACTACTCACTCATCTCCTCTCTAGTATTTCTTTAGTTTTGAATCAACAAAATGAATCTCTAAACAATTGTAACACATCAGACATGCACTCCAATGTTGTTTGATTCATCACCATTATATGAAATAGCCTTAGTAAAAACAGTTATTGAGTCATCTTACATCCATTTGGAAGAGGTTCTTTTATAACACTAAGTGACTTATAAAAATAATTCACATCGTGATCTGGACCTTCCAACTACCAAAGTGTGCCTTCATGATCAGCCTAGTTCACATAATGTTTCCCTAACCATATTGTATTACATGACATGCCATCTCCTTATTATTTTTAAAACATTATGTTTATTTTAAATCTTTGCATGGATATAAAGCATACTCAAAGTTCTCATCATTATTATCCCATCCTTTTCTTATCAAATGTACAATCAAGAAAAATGATGCACTATCCTTGTATTTTCAAAAGTTGATGGATGTAGAGGTGTCCACAGTTTTTCCATTAGCTTGTAATAAAATTTTGTACAATAATTAAAATTCATATATAGAAACTATTGCCATATGTAATATCATCTTTCCTTCTACCCTACTCCACATTCTAATCCAATTGAAATTTTTCCAAAGATTAGAAGTAAGAAGACGTTCTTGAAATTACTTTTCTCCTGACACTATCAGTCCAATATCATGATCCCATTACACCCCTCCTCCCCCCAAACCACAATAGATGGTTTATCCTAAGAGCTCAACTCCATTTATATAAAAACTCTCTCCAAGGCTAGATCGTATTCCTCCTCAATTTTTTTGTGAGTGCACCCAACCAAACTTGAAGCTCGATAGGTACTTGAGGAACCTCCCTTTTGTTAAGCATGATTGAACGCAAAGTAGGAACAAGTAGGATCATTTTTTGCTCAATCTAAAGAGTTTGTTGAATGAAACAAGATAATGTAGAAAGAGCTTGTTGAGATTTTTGGCCATCCCTCATACTATGAGGAAAAGTCCTAATATGAGGAGATGCAGCTTAGTGTGAGAGTGTGGAGTCATTCTACCATGACTTTTGTACATTACACTATACTATTTTACACATGACAGTATTCCCATTTCCATGCATAAAAATAATTAATTTTTTCAAGTGAAGAAATCCATGAGATTGATTGTGGCATCATACAACTTAATGGAGGTAAACTTGAACTAGTTAGAGGGCTTAGCTTGAATGATGGTAGTATGAGGAGATAATATTACATAACCATGGGAAGTTATATGTCGTACCTTGTTATCTATGTATTGGTCAATGTGCTTTATGAGCCTCACTACCTTAAGGTGAAGGCATTGAGTCTTAACCTAGTTAGTGAAGACTTCATTATCTAGATGTTTAAGAATAAAGACAGATGTATTGGGATCCCTCATAGTAGTTATCCTCATAAATGAAATAAGGACTAGAAGTGAAGATGGAGGATGTTTTGCCTATTGAAATGTATACTCTCTCCTCTACCAAACCCTAGTTATACACTATTGTGTCCACGATTATCCTTTAGTAAATCATAGTTGAACCCATGTTAACTATCTTCTAAAATTGTAGCCAATCCCAATTGACCTAGATGTAGTTTTGTCTTTATACTTGCAAATTTCCTATATTTATATTAAAGTTAAAAAGTTATGCATTTTTTCTATAATGGATTTCATCTAACACCTTGTGCATAGTTTATAACTATACACAACATATATGGAGCTTGACCTTTTAGAAAGAAGCCCTATAAAATTGTTGGGAACATATTCCCCGTATAGATCAAATCTCGGAAAAATTATCAAAGTTGGTAAGCGGATCCAGCAGGGTATATCAAGAACTACTACAGAAGAAAATTTCAACCACATAAAATCAATCACATATGTACAAAGAATTTTTAACGTGGAAAATTGTCAATGTGAGGGAAAAAACCATGGGGTTGATCGCAACCTAAAACCAAGCACTATAATCAGAATAATCTCCCGTAAGGGGCATACAAAAGGCCAGCCCTCAATATAGTGATACAAATCACCAAACAATGGAGAATAGTAGAGAGGAGAAATATTACAAAAGTGATGAATCTGTCACCAAACTATAGGGAAGAATGCTGGAAAAGAACTGTTCCAAAGATTACTCCCTCCAAACTTTGCGGCAACTACAAATCTTCTTTCTTCTCCCTCTCTTTCTTATTTCTTTCTTGTACTAGGAGAGCTTGTGTTGGAATGATCCTTGTATGCACCTCATACCCCCCATTTATACTCCATGGAGATGAGAAAATAAGGAAATATGTATTCCTACTTCTAATAGGATTAGTAAAAGATGACACCTAATCCTAAAAGGTAATTGAACTCATCCTCCAATTAGTAATTAATTTTTCTTTTTCCAAATAGGACTACCAGTATTATATATATATATATATATATGGACTAGGTTCCCACAAGGAGGAGAACATATACAACAAATCTCCTCCTCACCGACGATGTGGGAAATGCTCCAAACATGTGAGGGATTAACATCTTGAACTTTCCAAGAAATAAAGTCTTGGTCATCATATCAGCACGATTATAATCTGTGTGGATCTTATCAAATACAAGTTGCTTCGATTCTCACACATCACATATCCAGTGATATCTAATATCGATGTGCTCCGATCTTGCATGGAATGTAGAATTCTTGCAAGATAAATAACACTCTAACTGTCACAGTAAAGCACATGCTTGTCCTAATGAAAATCAAGGTCCTGCATGAACTTCTTCATCCACAAAAACTTCTTGCATGCCTCTGTATCTGCAATGAACGAAGCCACTGTAGTTGACAAAGCAACACACTTCTGGAGATGAGACTGCCAAGAAACTGCTCCACCTGCAATATCATGTAACCTGATATGGATCTTCTCCCATCAATATCACCTGTCATATCTGAATCTGTGTATACAAGAAGAATAGGCTTCTCTGCTCCAAAGCGAAGAGAGTAACTATAGTACCTTGAAGATATCTCAAGATCCATTTAGTTGCTTTACAATGTTGTTTTCCTGTATTTGAGATGAACCGACTAACAACTCCAACTGAGAAATATCTGGCCTCGTACAAATAATGCAATACATGAGACTACCTATGGCTAATGCATAGGGAACTCTTTCCGTATTTTTTTTCTCTGCACTGTTTTGTGGACTATTTTGGAACTTAACTTGAAATACAGTCCAATAGGGGTGCTATTTGGCTTTGCCTTCTCCATATGAAATCTCACCTTTATTCCCTAGCTAATGCATGTAAATGGCACTAATTTGGACAAATTAACATTCATTCTTCATTTAAATACTATATAAAATATCGTTTCTACGGTAAAATTATAGAATAAAGAAAAGAAAAAGGATAAAATACCAAAGGTATTTTATGATCCTAAACCTTGAGACCAAGTGAAGAATTGATTTTGTCAACAAGGAATAAAGTAGGGATAGATAAGGGCCAAAAATCACCAATAATTTCCATTCTTTTATTCATCATTTATTCATTTTTAGGGCCTATTTTATTTTCCACTTTTTATACCTCAAATAAAAAAACTTTATACATGAAAGTTGTAGACAAAAATATGTATAATAAAAAAAATTGATTTCATGCAAAAATAATATACAATGTACTTTTCATACAAAAAATAAAATCCCAAACCTCAAAATTATAAACCCATATCTCTCAAATAAAAAATCAAAATGCATCAAAATCACATTTAGTTTTATATAACTTTTAATAATCTAATTTTGAAGGGACGTGCCGCGACAGATATCTTTCTTCTTCTTTTTTTTCCTCAAGCAAACATGTGGCAATCTCAAAAACATAACATTTTTGTATTTCAAGTTCACAACACCAAGAAGTGTATTACACAAGTTCTATCTATTACAACTTCTCTCAAAATAACACAGACAATACAAAAACAACGAAAAGCAAAAGACACCTCCTCCAAGTGTATCAGTGGTCCTTTCCCATGCTATTCGTGATTCTGCAGATCTGTACATAATTATAATATAAAGGGATGAGTCTAAACCCATTTATGAGCTTAGACCCAGTGAAAGGATCTCAAGCTTTTTACATATAGCTAAAATCTGAAATATGAGCATCATGACGAAAATTTATGCCGAATACTGTGAAATAGCTTGAAAGAGACTTTATGACAGAAATTACATATAACAACATGCTAGTTTTGCAATTGAATGCTGAAATCACTTCAAAAGTAGATAAACTGAAAGATAATCATCATTATCAAGTTGTTTGTACTAATCACCACTGTGACTAATTTATTGACTCATGAACGCTGAAACAAAGCTAAGTCATACGCGCAAACGATCCCAAAGACCAAAAACACCCTGCATACGGCCCAAAGCCTATTTGTATACAGAATGCAGACCCAAAGTCCTCTTGATACCATATCTAGTAGTTTGCCATATCTAATGGCGGTTTCAGGGTCATATCTAATGACATCACCATATCTAATGGCTAGTTCATGATTTGTTTAAAAGAGCTAATGTGGTGCTTATCTTCTGATTCTGATTCTTTTCTTGCCACTAATAAACCGTAAACTTGCTATTTCATGCTCATAACAACTAATTCAATAACATCAGACAATCTTGACATAGCATGCATATTCTGATCACTAAAACCATTCAGAACATGGAAAACTGATCCATAATGCATAGTATCCGTACAAAACAAAATTCTGTACATAAAAACTCAAATCTACGTAGTGAAACTTATGCTTTCTATTCCACAACGAGTTTTATGCTTGAAAACATGCTATCAACATAAAGCACTTGAAATGATATTTGAAAATACATTCTAAAGCCTTGATTTCATATCTGGTATACGGTACTTGCAATTCATGCATAAAAGCTCAAGAAAACGCGATTGCATACTTGTTATCATAAAACATGCATAAAAGCGAAAGACTAATGCTTTAAAATAGCGCTTGAGAATCCCTCACCTGGTTGTTGTCTAACATGAGTCCAAAACACCTTCTTTAGTGAAATCCCCCCTATAGCCGTCTTATATTGAATACTACGGCTCAATGCGGACAGAACTTCGTTACGGCTTTAAAAACGCTCTCGATCACCGACAGGGCTTCGCCTTGCTCCTCTCGTGCTCCTCCCGCAAGCTCGGCGGCCTTGCGGCTCTAAGGTGGAGTGATGGGCGTGAATGAAGTGAGGAGGACTATGAGGGGGTCATGGTATTTATAGGCCTCCACCCCCTTTACATGTGTGACATGTAAAGGGGGTGGAGGCCTCAATATCCCCACTTATTTTCAAGCTAGCAAAGGTACTTAAATTTCGAGGACGAAATTTATTGTAAGTAGGGGAGAATTGTAATACGTGTTTTGTACACTATGCCTTTGAATGTTATCAAGGAAATATTGGATTGATAGTGTTCACACTTTACAGATACCATAGTCAATAGGTTCGCCTTGATGCAATGATTTCATTGAAACTTGTTGTGTTTATATCAGAGACCATCTTGTAAAAAAATGTATGTTAAAAGGTTTTCTGAATTGTGTAGCACATCAAAACATAGTACCACATCTAGCGATCTGGAATTTTGGTTGTACCTTATAAGTAGTAGAAGCCACTACTTGCATAGTGCCCATAATGTTATAGATTTATACTCATTATCCATAATCACATCATTAAGACTAATTAAGCATGATTAGTACTAATTAACCGTCATTAGTGATAATTAAGCGTCATTAGCATAGATTTATACTCATTAGCCATAATCACATCATTAAGACTAATTAAGCATGATTAGTGCTAATTACCCGTCATTAGTGATAATTAAGCATCATTAGCATCGATTTATACTCATTAGCCTTGATCACATCATTAAAACTAATTAAGCATGATTAGTGCTAATTACCTGCCATTAGTGATAATTAAGCATCATTAGCAAAAGTAGGACACATGGAGTGGAAATCATGGGACACGTGTCGTTATATAGTCAGGACAAGTGTCAAAAAACTCAATAGCGCCATGTGTCATCATCTTAAGTCTAACACATGTCATGGTGAAGCCGCTTGCTTGGGCAACAAGTTATCTCGTGGATAAGACTAGCCGCTTACTTGGGCAACAAGTCTTCTTATGATTTAGCCATGTGCCATGCCATGTGTCTTCATACATGGATAAGAGACACATGAACCTCCCTTACATGTTGACACATGTCACACATGTAAAGGGGGTGGAGGCCTATAAATACCATGACTCCCCCATAGTCCTCCTCACTTCATTTACGCCCATCACTCCACCTTAGAGCCGCAAGGCCGCCGAGCTTGCGGGAGGAGCACGAGAGGAGTACGGCGAAGCACTGTCAGTGATCGAGAGCGTTTTTAAAGCCGTAACGAAGTTCTGTCCGCATCGAGTCGTAGTATTCAATCTAAGACGGCTATAGGGGGGGATTTCACTAAAGAAGGTGTTTTGGACTCAAGTTAGACAACAACCAGGTGAGGGATTCTCAAGCGCTATTTTAAAGCATTAGTCTTTCGCTTTTATGCATGTTTTATGATAACAAGTATGCAATCGTTGCATCGTGACCTCGACGGGTCCTTGGAAATCCTGTAACAAAATACATAGTGATGTGTTCCCATTTCCATTCTGGTATTGGAAGTGGCTGTAATGTCTCCGCTGGTCTCAAACGCTCTGGTTTAGTTTGTTGGCATATAGGACATCTAGAAACATACTCTACAATCTCTCTCTTCATTCCAGACCACCAATAGTAACTCTTATGTGTTCTATACATCTTAGTACTTCCTGGGTGCATGGTATACATGGAGTTATGTGCTTCTTCCAAAATCTCAGTCTTTGTATCAGATTTCTTCGGAACCTATCTGTTGGAGTGGGGTTGGAGAAAGAAAATTGGTTCAACCTGAACTAATACAAAGCACAATAGAAAAAGTTGAGGAAATCAAGAGATGCTTAAAGGCAGCGCAAAGCAGACAGAAAAGTTATGCAGATAAGCGAAGGAGAGACTTAGAATTTCAAGTGGGAGACCATGTCTTTCTAAAAGTATCTCCATGGAAAGGCCTAATCAGATTTGGGAAGAAAGGGAAACTAAGCCCTAGATACATTGGCCCTTATGAGATCACAGAGAGAATCGGTAGCGTGGCATATCGTCTTCGACTTCCAACTGAACTAGCAAGGATACATGATGTCTTTCATGTCTCCACATTTCGAAAGTTTATTCCAGATCCAACCCATATGATACAACCTCAAGATATTCAATTGAAGGAAGATCTTTCATACGAGGAGGTTCCTGTGGAAATTTTAATTATAAAGTACAAGAGCTTCGTACAAAGAAGATTCCTTTAGTTAAAGTTTTATGGAGGAGTCATGCAATAGAAGAAGCCACATGGGAACGAGAGGAAGAAATGAGATCTCAATATCCCCACTTATTTTCAAGCTAGAAAAGGTACTTAAATTTCGAGGACGAAATTTATTGTAAGTAGGGGAGAATTGTAATACGCGTTTTGTACACTATGTCTTTGAATGTTATCAAGGAAATATTGGATTGTTAGTGTTCACACTTTACAGATACCATAGTCAATAGGTTCGCCTTGATGCAATGATTTCATTGAAACTTGTTGTGTTTATATCAGAGACCATCTTGTATAAAAATGTATGTTAAAAGGTTTTCTGAATTGTGTAGCACATCAAAACATAGTACCACATCTAGCGATCTGGAATTTTGGTTGTACCTTATAAGTAGTAGAAGCCACTACTTGCATAGTGCCCATAATGTTATAGATTTATACTCATTAGCCATAATCACATCATTAAGACTAATTAAGCATGATTAGTACTAATTAACCGTCATTAGTGATAATTAAGCGTCATTAGCATAGATTTATACTCATTAGCCATAATCACATCATTAAGACTAATTAAGCATGATTAGTGCTAATTACCCGTCATTAGTGATAATTAAGCATCATTAGCATCGATTTATACTCACTAGCCTTGATCACATCATTAAAACTAATTAAGCATGATTAGTGCTAATTACCTGCCATCAGTGATAATTAAGCGTCATTAGCAAAAGTAGGACACATGGAGTGGAAATCATGGGACACGTGTCGTTATATAGTCAGGACAAGTGTCAAAAACTCAATAGCACCATGTGCCATCATCCTAAGCCTAACACATGTCATGGTGAAGCCGCTTGCTTGGGCAATAAGTTATCTCGTGGATAAGACTAGCCGCTTACTTGGGCAACAAGTCTTCTTATGATTTAGCCATGTGCCATGCCATGTGTCTTCATACATGGATAAGAGACACATGAACCTCCCTTACATGTTGACACATGTCACACATGTAAAGGGGGTGGAGGCCTATAAATACCATGACCCCCCATAGTCCTCCTCACTTCATTCACGCCCATCACTCCACCTTAGAGCCGCAAGGCCACCGAGCTTGCGAGAGGAGCACGAGAGGAGCACGGTGAAGCCCTGTCGGTGATCGAGAGCGTTTTTAAAGCCGTAACGAAGTTCTGTCCGCATCGAGCCGTAGTATTCAATCTAAGACGGCTATAGGGGAATTTCACGAAAGAAGGTGTTTTGGACTCAATTTAGACAACAACCAGGTGAGGGATTTTCAAGCGCTATTTTAAAGCATTAGTCTTTCGCTTTTATGCATGTTTTATGATAACAAGTATGCAATCGCGTTTTCTTGAGCTTTTACGCATGAATTGCAAGTACCGTATACCAGATATGAAATCAAGGCTTTAGAATGTATTTTCAAATATCATTTCAAGTGCTTTATGTTGATAGCATGTTTTCAAGCATAAAACTCGTTGTGGAATAGAAAGCATAAGTTTCACTACGTAGATTTGAGTTTTTATGTACAAAATTTTGTTTTGTACGGATACTATGCATTATGGATCAGTTTTCCAAGTTCTGAATGGTTTTAGTGATCAGAATATGTATGCTATGTCAATATTGTCTTATGTTATTGAATTAGTTGTTATGAGCATGAAATAGCAAGTTTACGGTTTATTAGTGGCAAGAAAAGAATCAGAATCAGAAGATAAGCACCACAATAGCTCTTTTATACAAATCATGAACTAGTCATTAGATATGGTGATGTCATTAGATATGACCCTGAAACCGCCATTAGATATGGCAAACCATTAGATATGGTATCAAGAGGACTTTGGGTCCGCATTCTGTATACATATAGGCTTTGGGTCGTATGCAGGGTGTTTTTGGTCTTTGGGACCGTCTGCGCGTATGACTTAGCTTTGTTTCAGCGTTCATGAGTCAATAAATTAGCCACAGTGGTGATTAGTACAAACAGCTTGATAATGATGATTATCTTTCAGTTTATCTGCTTTTGAAGTGATTTCAGCATTCATTTGCAAAACTAGCATGTTGTTATATGTAATTTCTGTCATAAAGTCTCTTTCAAGCTATTTCACAGTATTTAGCATAAATTCTTGTCATGATGCTCATATTTCAGATTTTAGCTATATGTAAAAAGCTTGAGATCCTTTCACTGGGTCTAAGCTCATAAATGGGTTTAGACTCATCCCTTTATATAATAATTATGTACAGATCAGCAGAATCACGACTAGCAGGGGAAAGGACCGCTGATACACTTTCCCGCTAACCAGGACGTGACGCGACAGAGATTCTTTCTTCTTCTTTCTCCTCAAGTAAACATGTGGCAATCTCAAAAACTTAACATCTTTGTATTTCAAGTTCACAACACCAAGAAGTGTATTATACAAGTTCTATCTATTACAACTTCTTACAAAATACACAGACAGTACAAAAACAACGAAAAACAAAAGCCACCTCCTCCTAGTGTATAGGCGGTTCTTTCCCCTGCTAGTCGTGATTCTGCTGATCTGTACATAATTATAATATAAAGGGATGAGTCTAAACCCAATTATGAGCTTAGACCCAGTGAAAGGATCTCAAGCTTTTTACATATAGCTAAAATCTGAAATATGAGCATGATGACAAGAATTTATGTTGAATACTATGAAATAGCTTGAAAGAGAATTTATGATAGAAATTACATATAACAACATGCTAGTTTTGCAATTGAAAACTGAAATCACTTCAAAAGCAGATAAACTGAAACATAATCATCACTATCAAGCTGTTTGTACTAATCACCACTGTGGCTAATTTATTGACTCATGAACGCTGAAACAAAGCTAAGTCATACGCGCAGACGGTCCCAAAGACCAAAAACACCCTGCATACGGCCCAAAGCCTATATGTATACAGAATGCGGACCCAAAGCCCTCTTGATACCATATCTAATGGTTTGCCATATCTAATGGCGGTTTCAGGGTCATATCTAATGACATCACCATATC
Organism: Ottelia alismoides; assembly: GCA_037367405.1. Taxonomy (NCBI): domain Eukaryota; kingdom Viridiplantae; phylum Streptophyta; class Magnoliopsida; order Alismatales; family Hydrocharitaceae; genus Ottelia; species Ottelia alismoides. The sequence continues at coordinate 582,219 of JAZKJV010006159.1, read as the reverse complement.
TAATGGCTAGTTCATGATTTGTATAAAAAGCTACTGTGGTGCTTATCTTCTGATTCTGATTCTTCTCTTGCCACTAATAAACCGTACTTTTGCTAATTCAAGCTCATAACAGCAAATTCATGATCATAAAACACTCTTGACGTAAAATACATATTCTGACAAATAAAACTTGTTAACAACTTGAAAACCGATCCATAATGTATAGTAACCGTGCAAAACATAATTCTTCACATAAAAACTCATATCTAAGTAGTGAAACTTATGTCTCGTGTTCCATCAAGAACAAAATACTTAAAAACGTGTTATCATGATAAAACTCGTGATACGACGTCTGAAATACAATCTAAAGCCCTGATTTCATCTTAATCGTATGATAGTTGTAATTCCTTCGTAAAAGCTCTAGAAAACACGATTTCATATTTGTTATCATAAACATGCATAAAAGCGAAAGACTAGTGCTTTAAAATAGCGCTTGAGAATCCCTCACCTGATTGATATCTAACTCGAGTCAAGATCGCCTTCTTTTGTGAAATCTCCCTCTATAGCCATCCTATATTTGAGTACTACGGCTCGATGCGGACAAAACTTCGTTACAGCTTTTAAAAACGCTCTCGATCACCGACAGGGCTTCGTCGTGCTCCTCCCGCAAGCTCGGCGGCCTTGCGGCTCTATGGTGGAGTGATGGGCGTGAATGAAATGAGGAGGACTATGGGGGTCATGGTATTTATAGGCCACCACCCCCTTTACATGTATGACATGTGTCAACATGTAAGGGAGGTTCATGTGTCACTTATCCATGTATGAAGACACATGGCATGGCACATGGCTAAATCATAAGAAGACTTGTTGCCCAAGTAAGCGGTTAGTCTTATCCACGAGATAACTTGTTGCCCAGGCAAGCGGCTTCACCATGACATGTGTTAGACTTAGGATGATGACACATGGCGCTATTGAGTTTTTGACACTTGTCCTGACTATATAACGACACGTGTCCCATGATTTCCTCTCCATGTGTCCTACTTTTGCTAAGGACGCTTAATTGTCACTAATGGCAGGTAGTTAGCACTAATCATGCTTAATTAGTCTTAATGATGTGATCATGGCTAATGAGTATAAATCTATGCTAATGATGCTTAATTATCACTAATGACGGGCAATTAGCACTAATCATGCTTAATTAGTCTTAATGATGTGATTATGGCTAATGAGTGTAAATCTATGCTAATGACGCTTAATTATCACTAATGACGGGTAATTAGCACTAATCATGCTTAATTAGTCTTAATGATGTGATTATGGCTAATGAGTATAAATCTATAACATTATGGGCACTATGCAAGTAGTGGCTTCTACTACTTATAAGGTACAACCAAAATTCCAGATTGCTAGATGTGGTACTATGTTTTGATGTGCTACACAATTCAGAAAACCTTTTAACATACATTTTTATACAAGATGGTCTCTGATATAAACATAACAAGTTTCAATGAAATCATTGCATCAAGGCGAACCTATTAACTATGGTATCTGTAAAGTGTGAAGACTATCAATCCAATATTTTCTTGATAGCATTCAAAGGCATAGAGTACAAAACGTGTATTACATGTGGTACTATGTTTTGAGGTGCTACACAATTCAGAGAACCTTTTGAAGTCTATTTTTATACAAGATGGTCTCTGATATAAACACAACAAGTTTCAATGAAATCATTGCGTCAAGGCGAATCTATTGACTATGGTATCTGTAAAGTGTGAACAATATCAATCCAATATTTTCTTCAAATAACACTTGATAACATTCAAAGGCATAGCGTACAAAACGCGTATTACAGATACTATTAGAAACACGTGGTCTCCCACTTTAAATTCTAAGTCTCTCCTTCGCTTATCTGCATAACTTTTCTGTCTGCTTTGCGCTGCCTTTAAGCATCTCTTGATTTCCTCAACTACTTCTATTGTGCTTTATATTAGTTCAGGTTGAACCAATTTCCTTTCTCCAACCTCACTCCAACAGATAGGTGTTCTGCATGGTCTACCATACAAGGCTTTAAAGATGTCATCCCAATACTAGTATGATAGATGTTATTGTATGCAAACTCTATAAGTGAGAGATGTTCATCCCAGCTTTCTTTAAAGCTCAGTGCACAAGCTCTAAGCATGTCTTCTAGAGTCTGGATAGTCCGTTCTGATTGGCCATCTGTTTGAGGATGAAAGGCAGTACTAAATGCTAACTTTGTTCCCATAGCTTTATGTAAGCTTGGCCAAAGCTTGGAAGTAAATCGTGGATATCTATCAGAAACAATTGACACAGGAGCCCCATGACGACTAACTATCTCATTAACAAATATCTTTCCCAAGCGGTCTAGACTGTATGTCATGTTAATGGCTAAGAAATGTGCAGACTTAGTTAATCTGTCTACTATGACCCATATTGCATCGTGACCTCGACGAGTCCTTGGAAATCCTGTAACAAAATCCATAGTAATGTGTTCCCATTTCCATTCTGGTATTGGAAGTAGCTGTAACGTCCCTACAGGTCTCAAACGTTCTGGTTTTGTTTGTTGGCATATAGGACATCCAGAAACATACTCTGCAATCTCTCTCTTCATGCCAGACCACCAATAGTAACTCTTAAGTGTTCTATACATCTTAGTACTTCATGGGTGCATGGTATACATGGAGTTATGTGCCTCTTCCAAAATCTCAGTCTTTATATGAGATTTCTTCGGAACACGCAATCTTATTTTAAAGAATAAGACCCCATGACCATCTATTTTATACCCTATTTCATCTCCTCCCTTAATCTTCTCAATCATTCTAATGATTTCAGAATCATGGACTTGTGCCTCCTTAATTTTATCATATAATATGGGTCTCACTTGTAAGGATGCTAGTAAGGCTCCAGAGCTATTCATGGTTAATTTTACACGTAACTCTTTCAACTGATAATATTCTCCTTTTAAGTGAGATAGTTGATTATTAGACTTTCTACTGAGAGCATCAGCTACTACATTGGCTTTCCCCGGGTGATATTCTATGGAACAATCATAATCTTTGATTAGCTCTAACCATCTTCTTTGCCTTAAATTCAACTCTTTCTGAGAGAAAATCTAGTTCAAACTCTTATGATCTGTAAAGATTCGACAAGTTTCTCCATATAGATAGTGTCTCCAGATCTTTAAGGCAAATACTATAGCAGCTAACTCAAGGTCATGAGTTGGGTAATTTAACTCATTTTGTTTTAGCTGTCTAGAAGCATAAGCAATCACCTTATCATTCTGCATTAAGACGCATCCCAACCCTTGTCTTGAGGCATCGCTATAGATTACATAATTACCTTTCCCTGATGGAAGGCTAAGTATAGGTGTTGAGGTGAGGCGACTCTTGAGTTCCTTAAAACTCTTCTCACATTCTTCGTTCCAACGATACTTCACATTCTTCCTAGTTAACCTTGTCAATGGTGCGACAATTCTAAAAAAAGTTTTTAACAAATCGTCGATAATACCCAGCTAATCCAAGGAAACTTCGGATTTCTGATGCATTTATCAGTTGTTTCCATCTAAGAACCGCTTCTATCTTTGACGGATCTACTGTTATTCCTTCTCCAGATATGACGTGGCCTAGAAATGCAACTTTCTTCGACCAAAACTCACATTTATCAAACTTTGCATATAATCGGTGTTCCTTCAGAGTTTGAAGTACAATTCTCAAGTGTTCTCTATGTTCTTCCTCTGTTTTAGAATATACTAGAATATCATCAATAAATACGATCACGAACTTGTCTAGATATGGACGGAAAACCCTATTCATCAAGTCCATAAAAGCAGATGGGGCATTTGTCAATCCAAAGGTCATTACTAGTAATTCATAATGCCCATATCGGGTTCGGAATGAAGTTTTAGGGACATATTCTCCTCTAATCTTTAACTGATGATAGCTGGATCTCAAATCAATTTTGGAAAATACATAGGCCCCTTATAATTGATCAAATAAGTCATCTATTCTGGGCAGATGATAGTTATTGCGGACAGTCACTCTGTTTAGTCTTCTGTAATCTATACAAAGTCTCATGGAGCCATCTTTCTTCTTGACAAATAGAACAGGAGCACCCCATGGTGACAAACTGGACTGTATAAATCCCTTATCTATTAACTCCTGCAATTGAGTTTTGAGTTCTTTAAGTTCAGCTGGGGCCATTCTTATGGAGCTAAGGCAATTGGATTGGTACCCGGAATAAGGTCAATAGTGAATTCAATTTCCCTATCAGGAGGAATTCCTGGTAGTTCATTTGGAAACACCTCTGCAAAATCCTTCACCACAGAGATATTCTCTAAACTGATTCTTTCTGCCTTAGTATTAAACACGTAAGCAATATAAGGGGAATATCCCTTTATTAATAACTTCTGGGCTAAGAGACAGGAGATGACATGGGTAGGATGTATCCTTCTTTTCTTCATAGAAAGTGAATTCGACATCGCCTGGTTTTCTAAAAGTAACATGCTTCTTATGACAGTCTAGAAGAGCATGATATGTACTCAAGCAATCCATTCCTATGATAGCATCAAATTCCCTTATCTCCATAGGAATCAGGTCTACTTCAATATAATTTTCTCCTATCTTAACCAAACAATTTCGGAGGACATTCCTAATAATTTCTGGTTCTCCCTTAGGCAAAGAAATTGCTAAAGCATGCTTGGGAGTAATTGTAACTTTATCAGCATATAAGGAGAATCTTTGTGAAATAAAAGAATGACTTGCACCAGAATCAATAAGAGTATGTGCACTTTTACCAAAAATAATAGTGGTACCTGATACAACATCATCTGCAGATATGGCCTCCTCTAAGGTCATGGCAAAAGCTTTTCTCTCTCTCTGATTTGATCTCTTCTGTGTATTATTTTTATTTTTTCCCTTGCAAGTAAAGTACGACGTATAACAACAACACGATTTTCATTTGTTGCTGGTCTTCCCATAACCTGACGGCCTTGGACCAGTACGGGGCAATTCTGACGTATGTGGCCTATCTCGCCACATTGATAACACCCAGTGGTCCCCCTTTCGGCAAGTTCCCGGATGAAACTTTCCACAGTTTGTACATTGTGGAAAAGAAAGAGTTCTATTTTCAAAAGTCCCGACTGTATATCTATTTGTTTGATTCCCTTGTACTCTAGGAGCTGACCTATTATCTTGCCTTGAATTCCCAGCTATTCTTGGTTCTTTGTTCATTGTTCCTTTCCATAGGGGTCTATCTGCAAACCTTTTCTTTCTGTGATCATTGCACTTTCTTCTTTCTATCACCACTCGTTCAGCCCTACGAGCAGCTTCCACCAATTTTGCATAATCTTTATATCCCGTGGCTGAAACCATTTCCTTTAAGTCAATATGCATACCATCTTCTAGACGTCTCCACCTTTCTTCTTCTGTTGCAACCAGAGAAGCTGTAAACTTTGAAAGTTCGGTGAATTTCTTCTCATATTCATAAAAAATATTGCTCCCCTGAGTAAGGAATAGAAATTCCCTACGTTTCTCCTTCTGATAAACCCTTGGATAGTATTTTTCATTAAACTCTTTCTCAAAGATCTCCCATGTAATGTGAGATGGGTTTGGATATTTCATTTTCACCGATGTCCACCAATCATCAGTGCTATCCTTTAGAAGAAATATGGTATACTTCAACTTTTGTTCATCTGTACAGTCCATTAGAGCAAATATTTTCTCCATATTCTTGAACCATTCCCTAGCCTTCTTTGGATCAATGTCTCCTACAAATGGTTCTCCTCCAGCTTCTTTACATGTTCAAAGGGTAACTGGTGCTCAAATTCATGTCTTTTAACTGAGTGGGCAGCCATGCCTCCTAGTGTTTGAGCTATCAAGGTCAACGTGTCGTACACATTATTATTGTTATCATTCTCATGACTAGGGTCTTGTGTGGTCACAGGTGGCTGCTCTGCTGCCATGGTTTCCATTAAAAATAAAACTTCAGTTAGATCCTTTATTAACAAAATCCTCCAATAATGATTCTAGACATCCTCAAGACTATAACATTAATAACTAAATTATCTTCCAATACGTATAGGTCAACTCCTAATATAATTCTTGCTCAAGGTCCTAAAACCTTTGCTCTGATACCACAAGTTGTCACGCCCCGTCCCGCTAACCAAGACGTGACGCGACAGAGATTCTTTCTTCTTCTTTCTCCTCAAGTAAACATGTGGCAATCTCAAAAATATAACATCTTTGTATTTCAAGTTCACAACACCAAGAAGTGTATTATACAAGTTCTATCTATTACAACTTCTTACAAAATACACAGACAGTACAAAACAATGAAAACCAAAAGCCACCTCCTCCTAGTGTATAGGCGGTCCTTTCCCCTGCTAGTCGTGATTCTGCTGATCTGTACATAATTATAATATAAAAGGATGAGTCTAAACCCAATTATGAGCTTAGACCCAGTGAAAGGATCTCAAGCTTTTTACATATAGCTAAAATCTGAAATATGAGCATGATGACAAGAATTTATGCTGAATACCGTGAAATAGCATGAAAGAGAATTTATGATAGAAATTACATATAACAACATGCTAGTTTTGCAATTGAAAACTGAAATCACTTCAAAAGCAGATAAACGGAAACATAATCATTACTATCAAGCTGTTTGTACTAATCACCACTATGGCTAATTTATTGACTCATGAACGCTGAAATAAAGCTAAGTAATACGCGCAGACGGTCCCAAAGACCAAAAACACCCTGCATACGACCCAAAGCCTATATGTGTATTGAATGCGGACCAAAGTCCTCTTGATACCATATCTAATGTTTGCCATATCTAATGGCGGTTTCAGGGTCATATCTAATGACATCACCATATCTAATGGCTAGTTCATGATTTGTATAAAAGAGTTACTATGGTGCTTATCTTCTGATTCTGATTCTTCTCTTGCCACTAATAAACCGTACTTTTGCTAATTCAAGCTCATAACAGCAAATTCATGATCATAAAACACTCTTGACATAAAATACATATTCTGACAAATAGAACTTGTTAAGAACTTGAAAACCGATCCATAATGTATAGTAACCGTGCAAAACATAATTCTTTACATAAAAACTCATATCTAAGTAGTGAAACTTATGTCTCGTGTTCCATCAAGAACAAAATGCTTAAAACGTGTTATCATGATAAAACTCGTGATACGACGTCTGAAATACAATCTAAAGCCCTGATTTCATCTTAACCGTATGATAGTTTAAATTTCTTCGTAAAAGCTCTAGAAAACACGATTTCATACTTGTTATCATAAACATGCATAAAAGCGAAAGACTAGTGCTTTAAAATAGCGCTTGAGAATCCCTCACCTGATTGATATCTAACTCGAGTCAAGATCGCCTTCTTTTGTGAAATCTCCCTCTATAGCCATCCTAGATTTGAGTACTATGGCTCGATGCGGACAGAACTTCGTTACGGCTTTTAAAAACACTCTCGATCACCGACAGGGCTTCGCCGTGCTCCTCTCGTGCTCCTGCTCTAAGCATGTCTTCTAGAGTCTGGATAGTCCGTTCTGATTGACCATCTGTTTGAGGATGAAAGGCAGTACTAAATGCTAATTTTGTTCCCATGGCTTTATGTAAGCTTGGCCAAAGTTTAGAAGTAAATCGTGGATCTCTATCAGAGCAATGGTTTTAGGATCTTGAGCAAGAATTATATTAGGAGTTGACCTATAAGTATTGGAAGATAATTTAGTTATGTATAATATAGTCTTGAGAATGTCTAGAATCATTATTGGAGGATTTTGTTGATGAAGGATCTAACTGAAGTTTTATTTTTATAGGAAATACCCAAAGACCAAAATTTCGTATTTCAAGTTCCTCCATATAGGTAGCCATTAAAACAAACTAACCGGAACGTGCCGCGACAGAGATCTTTCTTCTTTTTTTTATATATTTTTTCCTCAAGTAAACATGTAGCAATCTCAAAAACATAACATCTTTGTATTTCAAGTTCACAACACTAAGAAGTGTATTACACAAGTTCTATCTATTACGACTTCTTACAAAATAACTCAGAGAGTACAAAAACAACGAAAAGTAAAAGACACCTCCTCCAACTGTATCAGTTGTCCTTTCCCCTGCTATTCGTGATTCTGCTGATCTGTACATAATTATAATATAAAGGGATGAGTCTAAACCCATTTATGAGCATAGACCCAGTGAAAGGATCTCAAGCTTTTTACATATAGCTAAAATTCTGAAATAGGAGTATCATGACAAAAACTTATGCCGAATACTGTAAAATAGCTTGAAAGAGACTTTATGACAGAAATTACATATAACAACATGCTAGTTTTGCAATAGAATGCTGAAATCACTTCAAAAGCAGATAAACTGAGACATAATCATCAATATCAAACTGTTTGTACTAATCACCACTGTGACTAATTTATTGACTCATGAACGCTGAAACAAAGCTAAGTCATACGCGCAGACGGTCCCAAAGACCAAAAACACCCTGCATACAGCCCAAAGCCTATATGTATACAGAATGCGGACCCAAAGTCCTCTTGATACCATATCTAATGGTTTGCCATATCTAATGTCGGTTTCAGGGTCATATCTAATGACATCACCATATCTAATGGCTAGTTCATGATTTGTATAAAAGAGCTACTGTGGTGCTTATCTTCTGATTCTGATTCTTTTCTTTCCACTAATAAACCGTAAACTTGCTATTTCATGCTCATAGCAACTAATTCATGAACATAAGACAATCTTGACATAGCATGCATATGCTGATAACTAAAACCATTAAGAACTTGAAAAACCGATCCAATAACCGTCCAAAACATAGTTCTTCACATAAAAACTCATATCTAAGTAGTGAAACTTATGTCTCGTGTTCTATCAAGAACAAAATGCATAAAAACGTGTAATCATGGTAAAACTCGTGAAACAACATCTGAAATATGTTCTAAATCCCTGATTTCATCTCAACAGTATGGTACTTGTAATTCATGCGTAAAAACTTTAGAAAACACGATTTCATACTAACTATTCAAAACCATGCATAAAAGCTAAAGACTAGTGCTTTAAAATAGCGCTTGAGAATCCCTAACCTGGTTGTTGTCTAACTTGAGTCCAAAATACCTTCTTTAGTGAAATCCCCCCTATAGCCGTCTTAGATTGAATACTACAGCTCAATACGGACAGAACTTGGTTACGGCTTTAAAAACACTCTCGATCACCGACAGGGCTTCGTCGTGGCTCCTCTCGTGCTCCTCCCGCAACTTCGGCGGCCTTGCGGCTCTAAGGTGGAGAGATGGGCGTGGGATGAAGTGAGGAGGAGTATGGGGGGTCATTGGTATTTATAGGCCTCCACCCCCTTTACATGTGTGACATGTGTCAACATTTAAGGGAGCCTCTAGGCCACATGTTGCCTCTCTTCCATGTATGACGACACATGGCCTGCCACATGTCTTATTCATGAGAAAACTTGTTGCCCAAGTAAGGGGATAGGCTTATCCACGAGATAACTTGTTGCCCAAGCAAGGTTTGGCTTATCCACGAGATAACTTGTTGCCCAAGCAAGGTTTGGCTTCACCATGACACGTGCTAGTCTTAGGATGATGACACATGGCACTAATGAGTTTTTGACACTTGTCATGACTATATAACGACACGTGTCCCATGATTTCCTCTCCATGTGTCCTACTTTTGCTAATGACGCTTAATTATCACTAACGACGGGCAATTAGCACTAATCATGCTTAATTAATCTTAATGATGTGATTATGGCTAATGAGTATAAATCTATGCTAATGACACTTAATTATCACTAATGACGTGTAATTAGCACTAATCATGCTTAATTAGTCTTAATGATGTGATTATGACTAATGAGTGTAAATCTATGCTAATGACGCTTAATTATCACTAATGACGGGTAATTAGCACTAATCATGCTTAATTAGTCTTAATGATGTGATTTTGGCTAATGAGTATAAATCTATAACATTATGGGCATTATGCAAGTAGTGCCTTCTACTACATATAAGATACTACCAAAATTCCAAATTACTAGATGTGGTACTATGTTTTGAGGTGCTACACAATTCAGAGAACCTTTTGAAGTCCATTTTTATACAAGATGGTCTCTGATATAAACACACCAAGTTTCAATGAAATCATTGCATCAAGGCAAATCTATTGACCATGGTATCTGTAAAGTGTGAACACTATCAATCCAATATTTCCATGAAATAACACTTGAAAACATTCAAAGGCATAGTGTACAAAACACGTATTACAATTCTCCCCTACTTGTAATAAATTTCGTCCTCGAAATTTAAGTACCTTTGCTAGCTTGAAAATAAGTGGGGATATTGAGATCTATAGCGATGCCTCAAGACAAGGGCTGGGATGCGTCTTGATGCAGAACGATAAGGTGATTGCTTATGCTTCTAGACAGCTAAAACAACATGAGTTAAATTACCCAACTCATGACCTTGAGTTAACAGCTATCGTATTTGCCTTAAATATCTGGAGACACTACCGATATAAAGAAACTTGTCGAATCTTTACGGATCATAAGAGTTTGAAATATATTTTCTCTCAGAAAGAGTTGAATTTAAGGCAAAGAAGATGATTAGAGCTAATCAAAGATTATGATTGTTCTATAGAATATCACCCGCGGAAAGCCAATGTCGTAGCAGATGCTCTCAGTAGAAAGTCTAATGGTCAGCTATCTCACTTAAAAAGAGAATATTATCAGTTGAAAGAGTTACGTGCAAAATTAACCATAAATAGCTCTGGAACCTTATTAGCATCCCTACAAGTGAGACCAATATTATATGATAAAATTAAGGAGGCATAAGTCCATGATTCTGAAATCATTAAAATCATTGAGAAGATTAGGGGAGGAGATGAAGCTGGGTATAAAATAGATGGTCAAGGATTCTTATTCTTTAAATGAAGATTGTGTGTTCCAAAGTAATCTGATATAAAGACTGAGATTCCGGAGGAGGCTCATAACTCCATGTATACTATGCTCCCAGGAAGTACTAAGATGTATAGAACACTTAAAAGTTACTATTGGTGGTCTGGCATGAAGAGAGAGATTGCAGAGTATGTTTCTAGGTGTCCTATATGCCAACAAACAAAACCGGAGCGTTTGAGACCTGCGGGGACATTACTGCCACTTCCAATACCAGAATGGAAATGGGAACACATCACTGTGGATTTTGTTACAGGATTTCCAAGGACCCGTCAAGTTCATGATGCAATATGGGTCATAGTAGACAGATTAACTGAATCTGCACATTTCTTAGCCATTAACATGACATACAGTCTTGACCGCTTGGGAAAAATCTTTGTTAATGACATAGTTAGCCGTCATGGGGTTCCTGTGTCAATTGTATCTGATAGAGATCCACGATTTACTTCTAAGCTATGGCCAAGCTTACATAAAGCTATGGGACCGAAGTTAGCATTTAGTACAGCCTTTCATCATCAAACAGGTGGCCAATCAAAACGGACTATCCAGACTCTAGAAGACATGCTTAGAGCTTGTGCACTGAGCTTTAAAGAAAGCTGGGATGAACATCTCTCACTTATAGAGTTTGCATACAATAACAGCTATCATACTAGTATTGGGATGGCACCTTATGAAGCATTGTATGGAAGACCATGTAGAACACCTATCTATTGGAGTGAGGTTGGAACCCGGAAATTGGTTCAACCTGAACTAATACAAAGCACAATAGAAAAGGTTGAGGAAATCAAGAGATGCTTAAAGGCAGCGCAAAGCAGACAGAAAAGTTATGCAGATAAGCGAAGGAGAGACTTTGAATTTCAAGTGGGAGACCACGTGTTTCTAAAAGTATCTCCATGGAAAGGCCTAATCAGATTTGGGAAGAAAGGAAAACTAAGACCTAGATACATTGGCCCTTACGAGATCACAGAGAGAATCGGAAGTGTGGCCTATCGTCTTCGACTTCCATCTGAACTAGCAAGGATACATGATGTCTTTCATGTCTCCACACTTCGAAAGTTTATTCCATATCCAACCCATATGATACAACCTCAAGATATTCAATTGAAGGAAGATCTTTCATACGAGGAGGTTCCTGTGGAAATTCTAGATTATAAAGTACAAGAGCTTCGTACAAAGAAGATTCCTTTAGTTAAAGTTTTATGGAGGAGTCACGCAATAGAATAAGCCACATGGGAATGAGAGGAAGAAATGAGATCTCAATATCCCCCCACTTATTTTCAAGCTAGCAAAGGTACTTAAATTTCGAGGACGAAATTTATTGCAAGTAGGGGAGAATTGTAATATGCGTTTTGTAGACTATACCTTTGAATGTGATCAACTGTTATTTCAAGGAAATATTGGATTGATAGTGTTCACACTTTACGGATACCATAGTCAATAGATTCACCTTGATGCAATGATTTCAAAAGGTTCTCTGAATTGTATATCACCTCAAAACATAGTACCACATCTAGTAATATGGAATTTTGATAGTACATTATAAGTAGTAGAAGCCACTACTTGCATAGTGCCCATAATGTTATAGATTTACACTCATTAGCCATAATCACGTCATTAAGACTAATTAAGCATGATTAGTGCTAATTACCCGTCATTAGTGATAATTAAGCGTCATTAGCATAGATTCATACTCATTAGCCATAATCACATCATTAAGATTAATTAAGCATGATTAGTGCTAATTACCCGTCGTTAGTGATAATTAAGCGTCATTAGCAAAATTAGGACACATGCAGAGGAAATCATGGGACACGTGTCATTACATAGTCAGGACAAGTGTCAAATACTCAATAGTGCCATGTGTCATCATCCTAAGTCTAACACGTGTCATGGTGAAGCCGCTTGCTTGGGCAACAAGTTATCTCATGGATAAGAATAGTCGCTTACTTGGGCAACAAGTTTCCTTTTTATTTAGCCATGTACCATGCCATGTGTCTTCATACATGGATAAGAGGCACATGAACCTCCCTTACATGTTGACACATGTCACACATGTAAAGGGGGTGGAGGCCTATAAATACCCATGACCCCCCCATAGTCCTCCTCACTTCATTCACGCCCATCACTCCACCTTAAAGCCGCAAGGCCGCCGAGCTTGCGGGAGGAGCACGAGAGGAGCACGGCGAAGCCCTGTCAGTGATCGAGAGCGTTTTTAAAAGCCGTAACGAAGTTCTGTCCGCATCGAGCCGTGGTACTCAAATCTAGGATGGCTATAGAGGGAGATTTCACAAAAGAAGGCGATCTTGACTCGAGTTAGATATCGATCAGGTGAGGGATTCTCAAGCGCTATTTTAAAGCACTAGTCTTTAGCTTTTATGCGTGGTTTGAATAGTTAGTATGAAATCATGTTTTCTAAAAGTTTTTACGCGTGAATTACAAGTACCATACTGTTGAGATGAAATCAGGGCTTTAGAACATATTTTAGACGTCATTTCAGGTGTTTTATCATGATAGCACGTTTTTATGCATTTTTGTTCTTGATGGAACACGAGACATAAAGTTTCACTATTTAGATATGAGTTTTTATGTGAATAATTATGTTTTGCACGGTTACTATGCATTATGGATCGGTTTTCAAGTTATTAACAAGTTCTAGTTGTCAGAATATGTATGTTATGTCAAGAGTGTTTGATGTTCATGAATTAGCTGTTATAAGCTTAAATAAGCAAAAGTACGGTTTATTAGTAGCAAGAAATGAATCAGAATCAGAAGATAAGCACCACAGTAGCTCTTTTATACAAATTATGAACTAGCCATTAGATATGGTGATGTCATTAGATATGACTCTGAAACTGCCATTAGATATGGCAAACCATTAGATATGGTATCAAGAGGACTTTGGGTCCGCATTCTGTATACATATAGGCTTTGGGCCGTATGCAGGGTGTTTTTGGTCTTTGGGACCGTCTGCGCGTATGACTTAGCTTTGTTTCAGCGTTCATGAGTCAATAAATTAGCCACAGTGGTGATTAGTACAAACAGCTTGATAGTGATGATTATGTTTCAGTTTATCTGCTTTAGAAGTGATTTCAGCGTTCAATTGCAAAACTAGCATGTTGTTATATGTAATTTCTGTCATAAGGTATCTTTCAAGCTATTTCACAGTATTCAGCATAAATTTTTGTCATTATGCTTATATTTCAGGTTTTAGCTATATGTAATAAGCTTGAGATCCTTTCACTGGGTCTAAGCTCATAAATGGGTTTAGACTCATCCCTTTATAATATAATTATGTACATATCAGCAGAATCACGACTGGCAGGGGAAAGGATTGCTTACAAATTAGGAGGAGGTGTCATTTGCTTTTTGTTTGTTTTTGTACTGTCCGTATTATTTTTGTAAGAAGTTGTAATAGATAGAACTCGTGTAATATACTTCTTGGTGTTGGGAACTTGAAATAGAAAGATGTTATGTTTTATGAGATTGCCACATGTGTACTTGGGGAAAAAGAAAAAAATAAAGGTAAAGAAAGATCTCTGTCGCGACACGTTCTGGTTAGCGGGACGGGTCGTGACAACTTGTGGTATCGGAGCAAAGGTTTTAGGACCTTGAGCAAGAATTATATTAGGAGTTGATCTATAAGTATTGGAAGATAATTTAGTTATCATAATTTGATTTGAACTAAGAAGAAAATTGATGTTATAGTCTTAAGGATACCTGGAATCTTTCTTGGAGGATTTATGTCGATGGTGGATCTAATTGAGGTATTATTTAGGAAACAATGGTAGTAGAGCAGCCACATACGACCACCCAAGACCCTAGTCAGGAGAATAATAACAACAATAACGTGTATGACACGTTGACCTTGATATCTCAAACACTAGGAGGCATGGCTGCCCACTCAGTTAAAAGACATAAATTTGAGCACCAGTTACCATTTGAACATGTAAAGAGTTGGGAGAGAACTATTTGTAGGAGACAGTGACCCAAAGGAAAATAGAAGACTAAACAGAGTGATTGTCCACAATAAATATCCATTGCCCAGAATAGATGACTTATTTGATTAATTGGAAGGGATTTCTGTGTTTTCAAAGATAGATTTGCGATCAGGGTATTATCAACTAAAAAAATTAAAGTCGAAGATGTACCTAAGACTGCCTTTAGAACTAGTTATGGACATTACGAATTCTTAGTAATGCCTTTTGGATTGACAAATGCCCCAACTGTCTTTATGGACTTGATAAATAGGGTTTTCCGTCCATATGACAGAAATTACATATAACAACATGCTAGTTTTGTAAATGAATGCTGAAATCACTTCAAAAGCAGATAAACTGAAAGATAATCATCATTATCAAGCTGTTTGTACTAATCACCACTGTGGCTAATTTATTGACTCATGAACGCTGAAACAAAGCTAAGTCATACGCGCAGACGGTCCCAAAGACCAAAAACACCCTGCATACGGCCCAAAGCCTATATGTATACAGAATGCGGACCCAAAGTCCTCTTGATACCATATCTAATGGTTTGCCATATCTAATGGGGGTTTCAGGGTCATATCTAATGACATCACCATATCTAATGGCTAGTTCATGATTTGTATAAAAGAGCTCTTGTGGTGCTTATCTTCTGATTCTAATTCTTTTCTTGCCACTAATTAACCGTAAACTTGCTATTTAATGCTCATAACAACTAATTCAATAACATAAGACAATCTTGACATAGCATGCATATTCTGATCACTAAAACCATTCAGAACTTGGAAAACTGATCCATAATGCATAGTATCCGTATAAAACAAGATTCTGTACATAAAAACTCAAATCTACGTAGTGAAATTTATGCTTTTTATTCCACAACGAGTTTTATTCTTGAAAACATGCTATCAACATAAAGCACTTGAAATGATATTTGAAAATACATTCTAAAGCCTTGATTTCATATATGGTATACGGTACTTGCAATTCATGCGTAAAAGCTCAAGAAAACGCGATTGCATACTTGTTATCATAAAACATGCATAAAAGCGAAAGACTAATGCTTTAAAATAGCGCTTGAGAATCCCTCACCCGGTTGTTGTCTAACTTGAGTCCAAACCACCTTCTTTAGTGAAATCCCCCCCTATAGCCGTCTTAGATTGAATAATACGGCTCGATGCGGACAGAACTTCGTTACGGCTTTAAAAACGCTCTCCATCACCGACAGGGCTTCGCCGTGCTCCTCTCGTGCTCCTCCCGCAAGCTCGGCGGCCTTGCGGCTCTAAGGTGGAGTGATGGGCGTGAATGAAGTGAGGAGGACTATGGGGGGTCATGGTATTTATAGGCCTCCACCTCCTTTACATGTATGACATGTGTCAACATGTAAGGGAGGTTCATGTGTCTCTTATCCATGTATGAAGACACATGGCATGGCACATGGCTAAATCATAAGAAGACTTGTTGCCCAAGTAAGCGGCTAGTCTTATCCACGAGATAACTTGTTGCCCAAGCAAGCGGCTTCACCATGATATGTGTTAGACTTAGGATGGTGACACATGGTGCTATTGAGTTTTTTGACACTTGTCCTGACTATATAACGACACGAGTCCCATGATTTCCACTCCATGTATCCTACTTTTGCTAATGACGCATAATTATCACTAATGGCAGGTAATTAGCACTAATCATGCTTAATTAGTTTTAATGATGTGATCAAGGCTAATGAGTATAAATCGATGCTAATGATGCTTAATTATCACTGATGACGGGTAATTAGCACTAATCATGCTTAATTAGTCTTAATGATGTGATTATAGCTAATGACGCTTAATTATCACTAAAGACGGTTAATTAGTACTAATCATGCTTAATTAGTCTTAATGATGTGATTATGGCTAATGAGTATAAATCTATAACTTTATGGGCACTATGCAAGTAGTGGCTTCTACTACTTATAAGGTACAACCAAAATTCCAGATCGCTAGATGTGGTACTATGTTTTGATGTGCTACACAATTCAGAAAACCTTTTAACATACATTTTTATACAAGATGGTCTCTGATATAAACACAACAAGTTTCAATGAAATCATTGCATCAAGGCGAACCTATTGACTATGGTATCTGTAAAGTGTGAACACTATCAGTCCAATATTTCCTTGATAACATTCAAAGGCATAGTGTACAAAATGCATATTACAATTCTCCCCTACTTACAATAAATTTCGTCCTCGAAATTTAAGTACCTTTGCTAGCTTGAAAATAAGTGGGGATATTGAGATCTCATTTCTTCCTCTCGTTCCCATGTGGCTTCTTCTATTGCATGACTCCTCCATAAAACTTTAACTAAAGGAATCTTCTTTGTACGAAGCTCTTGTACTTTATAATCTAGAATTTCCACAGGAACCTCCTCGTATGAAAGATCTTCCTTCAATTGAATATCTTGAGGTTGTATCATATGGGTTGGATCTGGAATAAACTTTCGAAATGTGGAGACATGAAAGACATCATGTATCCTTGCTAGTTCAGCTAGAAGTCGAAGACGATATGCCACACTACCAATTCTCTCTGTGATCTCATAAGGGCCAATGTATCTAGGGCTTAGTTTCCCTTTCTTCCCACATCTGATTAGGCCTTTCCATGGAGATACTTTTAGAAACACATGGTCTCCCACTTGAAATTCTAAGTCTCTCCTTCGCTTATCTGCATAACTTTTCTGTCTGCTTTGCGCTGCCTTTATGCATCTCTTGATTTCCTCAACTTTTTCTATTGTGCTTTGTATTAGTTCAGGTTGAACCAATTTTCATTCTCCAACCTCACTCCAACAGATAGGTGTTCTACATGGTCTTCCATACAATTCTTCATAAGGTGCCATCCCAATACTAGTATGATAGCTGTTATTGTATGCAAACTCTATAAGTGAGAGATGTTCATCCCAGCTTTCTTTAAAGCTCAGTGCACAAGCTCTAAGCATGTCTTCTAGAGTCTGGATAGTCCGTTCTGATTGACCATCTGTTTGAGGATGAAAGGCAGTACTAAATGCTAATTTTGTTCCCATGGCTTTATATAAGCTTGGCCAAAGTTTAGAAGTAAATCGTGGATCTCTATCAGAAATAATTGACACAGGAGCCCCATGACGACTAACTATCTCATTAACAAAGATCTTTCCCAAGCGGTCTAAACTGTATGTCATGTTAATGGCTAAGAAATGTGCAGACTTAGTTAATCTATCCACTATGACCCATATTGCATCGTGACCTCGACGGGTCCTTGGAAATCCTGTAACAAAATCCATAGTGATGTTTTCCCATTTCCATTCTGGTATTGGAAGTGGTTGTAATGTCCCCGCTGGTCTCAAACTCTCTGGTTTAGTTTGTTGGCATATAGGACATCTAGAAACATACTCTGCAATCTCTCTCTTCATGCCAGACCACCAATAGTAACTCTTAAGTGTTCTATACATCTTAGTACTTCCTAGGTGCATGGTATACATGGAGTTATGTGCTTCTTCCAAAATCTCAATCTTTATATCAGATTTCTTCGGAACACACAATCTTCCTTTAAAGAATAAGACCCCTTGACCATCTATTGTATACACGGCTTCATCTCCTTCCTTAATCTTCTCAATCATTCTATTGATTTCAAAATCATGGACTTGTGCCTCTTTAATTTTATCATATAATATGGGTCTCACTTGTAGGGATGCTAATAAGGCTCCAGAGCTATTTATGGTTAACTTTGCACGTAACTCTTTCAACTGATAATATTCTCCTTTTAAGTGAGATAGCTGACCATTAGACTTTCTACTGAGAGCATCAGCTACGACATTGGCTTTCCCCGGATGATATTCTATGGAACAATCATAATCTTTGATTAGCTCTAACCACCTTCTTTGCCTTAAATTCAACTCTTTCTGAGAGAAAATATATTTCAAACTCTTGTGATCCGTAAAGATTCGACAAGTTTCACCATATAGGTAGTGTCTCCAGATTTTTAAGGCAAATACTATAGCAGCTAACTCAAGATCATGAGTTGGGTAATTTAACTCATGTTGTTTTAGCTGTCTAGAAGCATAAGCAATCACCCTATCGTTCTGCATCAAGACGCATCCCAACCCTTGTCTTGAGGCATCGCTATAGATTACAAAATTACCTTTCCCTGAAGGAAAGCTAAGTATAGGTGCTGAGGTGAGACGACTCTTGAGTTCCTTAAAACTCTTCTCGCATTCTTTGTCCCAACTATACTTCACATTCTTTCTAGTTAATCTTGTCAATGGTGCGGCAATTCTGGAAAAGTTTTCAACAAATCTTCGATAATACCCAGCTAAACCAAGGAAACTTCGGATTTCCGATGCATTTATAGGTCGTTCCCATCTAAGAACCGCTTCTATTTTTGATGGATCTACTGTTATTCCTTCTCCAGATATGACATGGCCTAGAAATGCAACATTCCTTAACCAATACTCACATTTATTAAACTTTGCATATAATTGATGTTCCTTCATAGTTTGAAGTACAATTCTCAAATGTTCTATATGTTCTTCCTCTGTTTTAGAATATACTAGAATATCATCAATAAATATGATCACGAACTTGTCCAGATATGGACGGAAAACCCTATTCATCAGGTCCATAAAAGCAGCTGGGGCATTGGTCAATCCAAAAGGCATTACTAGGAATTCATAATGCCCATATCAGGTTCGGAATGCAGTTTTAGGGACATCTTCTCCTCTAATCTTTAACTGATGATAGCCAGATCTCAAATCAATTTTGGAAAATAGAGAGGCCCCTTGCAATTGGTCAAATAAGTCATCTATTCTGGGCAGAGGATAGTTATTGCGGACAGTCACTCTGTTTAGTCTCCTGTAATCTATACAAAGTCTCATGGAACCATCTTTCTTTTTGACAAATAGAACAGGAGCACCTCATGGTGACATACTGGACTGTATAAATCCCTTATCTGTCAACTCCTGCAATTGAGTTTTGAGTTCTTTAAGTTCAGCTGGGGCCATTCTGTATGGAGCTAAGGCAATTGGATTGGTACCCAGAATAAGGTCAATAGTGAATTCAATTTCCCTATCAGGAGGAATTCCTGGTAGTTCATTTGGAAACACCTCTGCAAAATCCTTCACCACAGAGATATTTTCTAAACTGACTGCTTCTGCCTTAATATTAAACACATAAGCAACATAAGAGGAATATCTCTTTCTTAATAACTTCTGGGCTAAGAGACAGGAGATGACATGGGTAGGATATATCCTTCTTTCTCCATAGAAAGTGAATTCGACATCGCCTGGTTTTCTTAAAGTAACATGCTTCTTATGACAGTCTAGAAGAGCATGATATGTACTCAAGCAATCCATTCCTATGATAGCATCAAATTCCCTTATCTCCATAGGAATCAGGTCTACTTCAATAAAATTTTCTCCTATCTAAACCAAACAATTTCGGAGGACATTCCTAATAATTTCTGGTTCTCCCTTAGGCAAAGAAATTGCTAAAGCATGCTTGAGAGTACTTGTAACTTTATCAGCATATAGGGAGAATCTTTGTGAAATAAAAGAGTGACTTGCACCATAATCAATAAGAGTATGTGCACTTTTACCAAAAATAATAGTGGTCCTCGATACAACATCGTCTGTAGATATGGCCTCCTCTAAGGACATGGCAAAAGCTTTTCCCTCTCTCTGGTTTGATCTCTTATGTGTATTGTTTTTATTTTGTTCCCTTGTAGGTGGAGGACGACGTATTATAACATCACGATTTTGATTTGTTGCCGGTCTTCCCATAATCCGACGGCCTTGGACAAGTACAGGGCAATTCTGACGTATGTGGCCTATCTCGCCACATTGATAACACCCAGTGGTCCCCTTGCGGCAAGTTCCCGGATGGAACTTTCCACAGTTTGTACATTGTGGAAAAGAAAGAGTTCTGTTTTCAGAAGTCCCAACTGTATATCTATTTGTTTGATTCCCTTGTACTCTAGGAGCTCATCTATTATCTTGCCTTGAATTCCCATCTATTCTTGGTTCTTTGTTCATGGTTCCTCTCCATAGGGGTCTATCTGCAAACCTTTTCTTTCCGTGATCATTGCACTTTCTTCTTTCTATCACCGCTCGTTCAGCCCTCCGAGCAGCTTCCACCAATTTTGCATAATCTGTATATCCTGTGGCTGAAACCATTTCCTTTAAGTCAATATGCATACCATCTTCTAGACTTCTACACCTTTCTTCTTCTGTTGCAACCAGAGAAGCAGTGAACTTTGAAAGTTCAGTGAATTTCTTCTCATATTCATCAAACAGATTACTCCCCTGAGTAAGGAATAAAAAATCCCCTGCGTTTCTCCTCCTGATAAACCCTTGGGTAGTATTTTTCATTGAACATTTTCTCAAAGATCTCCCATGTAATATGAGATGGGTTTGGATATTTCATTTTCACCGATGTCCACCCAATGCCCTAGTTCAGAGAAAGATAACAACAACGCATATGACACATTGACTTTGATAGCTTAAACAACAGTTGCCATTTGGTCATCTAAAGAAGTAAGGAGCAGAACCATTTGTAGGAGAAAATTATATTGAAGTAGACATGATTCCTATGGAGATAAGGGAATTTGATGCTATCATAGGAATGGATTGCTTGAGTACATATCATGCTCTGCTAGACTGTCATAAGAAGCATGTTACTTTTAGAAAACCATGCGATGTCGAATTCACTTTCTATGGAGAAAGAAGGATATATCCTACCCATGTCATCTCCTGTCTCTTAGACCAGAAGTTATTAAGAAAGGGATATACCTCTTATGTTGCTTATGTGTTTAATACTAAGGCATCTAATTGACTATCTATTTGAGGATGAAAGGCAGTACTAAATGCTAATTTTGTTCCCATGGCTTTATGTAAGCTTGGCCAAAGTTTAGAAGTAAATCGTGGATCTCTATCAGAAATAATTGACACAGGAGCCCCATGACGGCTAACTATCTCATTAACAAAGATCTTTCCCAAGTGGTCTAGACTGTATGTCATGTTAATGGGTAAGAAATGTGCAGACTTAGTTAATCTATCCACTATGACCCATATTGCATCGTGAAGCCGCTTTTGCTTGGGCAACAAGTTATCTCGTGAATAAGACTAGCCGCTTGCTTGGGCAACAAGTTATCTCGTGGATAAGAGTAGCCGCTTGCTTGGGCAATAAGTTATCTCGTGGATAAGACTAGTAGCTTACTTGGGCAACAAGTTTTCTTATGATTTAGCCATGTACCATGCCATGTGTCTTCATACATGGATAAGAGACACATGAACCTCCCTTACATGTTGACACATGTCACACATGTAAAGGGGGTGGAGACCTATAAATACCCATGACCCCCCATACTCCTCCTCACTTCATCCCACGCCCACCTCTCCACCTTAGAGCCGCAAGGCCGCCGAGGTTGCGGGAGGAGCACGAGAGGAGCTACGGCGAAGCTCTGTCGGTGATCAAGAGCATTTTTGAAGCCGTAACGAAGTTCTGTCCGCACGAAGCCGTAGTATTCAATCTAAGACAGCTATAGGGGGGATTTCACTAAAGAAGGTGATTCAGACTCAAGCTAGATAGCGTTCAGGTGAGGGATTCTCAAGCGCTATTTTAAAGCATTAGTCTTTCGCTTTTATGCATGTTTTATGATAACAAGTATGCAATCGCGTTTTCTTGAGCTTTTACGCATGAATTGCAAGTACCGTATACCAGATATGAAATCAAGGCTTTAGAATGTATTTTCAAATATCATTTCAAGTGCTTTATGTTGATAGCATGTTTTCAAGCATAAAACTCGTTGTGGAATAGAAAGCATAAGTTTCACTACGTAGATTTGAGTTTTTATGTACAGAATTTTGTTTTGTACGGATACTATGTATTATGGATCAGTTTTCCAAGTTCTGAATGGTTTTAGTGATCAGAATATGCATGCTATGTCAAGATTGTCTTATGTTATTGAATTAGTTGTTATGAGCATGAAATAGCAAGTTTACGGTTTATTAGTGGTAAGAAAAGAATTAGAATCAGAAGATAAGCACCACAGTAGATCTTTTATGTCACGACCCGTCCAGCTAACCGGAACGTGCCGCGACAGAGATCTTTCTTTTCCTTTAATTTTTTTTCCCTCAAGTACACATGCGGCAATCTCATAAAACATAACATCTTTCTATTTCAAGTTCACAACACCAAGAAGTGTATTACATGAGTTCTATCTATTACAACTTCTTACAAAAATAACACAGACAGTACAAAAACAAACAAAAAACAAATGACACCTCCTTCTAATTTGTAAGCGGTCCTTTCCCCTGCTAGTCGTGATTCTGCTGATCTGTACATAATTATAATATAAAGGGATGAGTCTAAACCCATTTATGAGCTTAGACCCAGTGAAAGGATCTCAAGCTTTTTACATATAGCTAAAATCTGAAATATGAGCCTCATGACAAAAAACTTTATGCTAAAAACTGTGAAATAGCTTGAAAGAGATTTTATGATAGAATTTACATATAACAACATGCTAGTTTTGCAATTGAACGTTGAAATCACTTCTAAAGCAGATAAACTGAAACTAATCATCACTATCAAGCTGTTTGTACTAATCACCATTGTGGTTAATTTATTGACTCATGAACGCTGAAACAAAGCTAAGTCATACGCGCAGACGGTCCCAAAGACTAAAAACACCCTGCATACGGCCCAAAGCCTATATGTATATAGAATGCGGACCCAAAGTTCTCTTGATACCATATCTAATGGTTTGCCATATCTAATGGCAGTTTCAGGGTCATATCTAATGACATCACCATATCTAATGGCTAGTTCATGATTTGTATAAAAGAGCTACTGTGGTGCTTATCTTCTGATTCTGATTCATTTCTTGCCACTAATAAATCGTACTTTTGCTAAATCAAGCTCATAACAGCTAAATCATGAACATAAAATAATCTTGACATAGCATGCATATTCTGACAACTAGAACTATTAAGAACTTGAAATCCGATCCATAATGCATAATAACCGTGCAAAACATAATTCTTCACATAAAAACTCAAATCTAAGAAGTGAACTTATGCTTTCTGTTCCACAACGAATTTTATGCTCGAAAACATGCTATCAACATAAAGCACTTGAAATGACATTGCAAATACTTTCTAAATTCTTGATTTCATATCTGGTATACGGTACTTGAAATTCCTATGTAAAAGTTCTTGAAAACATGATTTCAAACTTGTTATCATAATCATGCATAAAAGCGAAAGACTAGTGCTTTAAAATAGCGCTTGAGAATACCTCACCTGATTGTTTGTCTTGCTTGGGTCGAAAACGTTTCTTTAGTGAAATCCCCCTTATAGCCGTCTTAGATTGAATACTACGGCTCGATGCGGACAGAACTTCGTTACGGCTTTAAAAACGCTCTCGATCACCGGCAGGGCTTCGCCGTGGCTCCTCTCATGCTCCTCCCGCAACCTCGGCGGCCTTGCGGCTCTAAGGTGGAGAGATGGGCGTGGGATCAAGTGAGGAGGAGTATGGGGGGTCATGGCTATTTATAGGCCTCCACCCCCTTTACATGTGTGACATGTGTCAACATGTAAGGGAGCCTCTAAGCCACATGTTACCTCTCTTCCATGTATGACGACACATGGCCTGTCACATGCCTTATTCATGAGAAAACTTGTTGCCCAAGTAAGGTGTGGCTTATCCACGAGATAACTTGTTGCCCAAGAAAGGTGTGGCTTATCCACGAGATAACTTGTTGCCCAAGCAAGGTACTACACCATGACATGGGTTAGTCTTAGGATGATGACACATGACACTATAGAGTTTTTGACACTTGTCCTGACTATATAACGACACGTGTCCCATGATTTCCTCTCCATGTGTCTACCTTTGCTAATGACGCTTAATTATCACTAGTGACCGGTAATTAGCACTAATCATGCTTAATTAATCTTAATGATGTGATTATGGCTAATGAGTGTAAATCTATGCTAATGATGCTTAATTATCACTAATGACGGGTAATTAGCACTAATCATGCTTAATTAGTCTTAATGATGTGATTATGGCTAATGAGTGTAAATCTATGCTAATGACGTTTAATTATCACTAATGACGGGTAATTAGCACTAATCTTGCTTTATTAATCTTAATGATGTGATTATGGCTAATGAGTGTAAATCTATGCTAATGACGCTTAATTATCACTAATGACGGGTAATTAGCACTAATCATGCTTAATTAGTCTTAATGATGTGATTATGGCTAATGAGTGTAAATCTATGCTAATGACGCTTAATTATCACTAATGACGGGTAATTAGCACTAATCATGCTTAATTAGTCTGAATGGTGTGATTATGGCTAATGAGTGTAAATCTATAACATTATGGGCACTATGCAAGTAGTGGCTTCTACTACTTATAAGGTACTACCAAAATTCAAGATTACTAGATGTGGTACTATGTTTTGAGGTGCTACATAATTCAGAGAACTTTTTGAAGTCCATTTTTATACAAGATGGATTCTGATATAAACACAACAAGCTTCAATGAAATCATTGCATCAAGGCGAATCTATTGACTATGGTATCTGTAAAGTGTGAACATTATCAATCCAATATTTCCTTGAAACAACACTTGATAACATTCAAAGGCATAGTGTACAGAACGCGTATTACATCCCCCCTCCCCAAAGGACACCGCGGGCCTCCCCCCCTCCCCAGAGGCCACTGCGGGCCTCCCCCTCCCCGGAGGCCACCGCGGGACTCCCCCCCTCCCCAGAGGCCACCGCGGTCCAACCTTCCCTCCCTGGAGCCCACCGCAGGCATCCCCCCTCCCTGGAGGCCACCGTGGGCCTCCCCACACCCCGGAGGCCACTGCAGGCCTCCCCCCTCTCCCCGGAGGCCACCGCAGGCCTCTTCCCCCTCCCCCTTGGAGGCCACCGTGGGCCTCCCCCCTCCCCCTTGGAGGCCACCACAGGCCTCCCCCCCTCCCCAGAGGCCACCATGGATTTTGTTACAGGATTTCCAAGGACCCGTCGAGGTCACGATGCAATATGGGTTATAGTGGATAGATTAACTAAGTCTGCACATTTCTTAGCCATTAACATGACATACAGTCTTGACCGCTTGGGAAAGATCTTTGTTAATGAGATAGTTAGCCGTCATGGGGCTCCTGTGTCAATTATTTCTAATAGAGATCCACGATTTACTTCTAAACTTTGGCCAAGCTTACATAAAGCCATGGGAACAAAATTAGCATTTAGTACTGCATTTCATCCTCAAACAGATGGTCAATCAGAACGGACTATCCAGACTCTAGAAGACATGCTTAGAGCTTGTGCACTGAGCTTTAAAGAAAGTTGGGATGAACATCTCTCACTTATAGAGTTTGCATACAATAACAACTATCATACTAGTATTGGGATGGCACCTTATGAAGCATTGTATGGAAGACTATGTAGAACACCTATCTGTTGGAGTGAGGTTGGAGAACGAAAATTGGTTCAACCTGAACTAATACAAAGCATCATTAGCATCGATTTATACTCATTAGCCTTGATCACATCATTAAGACTAATTAAACATGATTAGTGCTAATTACCTATCATTAGTGATAATTAAGGGTCATTAGCAAAAGTAGGACACATGGAGTGGAAATCATGGGACACGTGTCGTTATATAGTCAGGACAAGTGTCAAAAACTCAATAGCGCCATGTGTCATCATCCTAAGTCTAACACATGTCATGGTGAAACCGCTTACTTGGGCAACAAGTCTTCTTATGATTTAGCCATGTGCCATACCATGTGTCTTCATACATGGATAAGAGACACATGAACCTCCCTTACATGTTGACACATGTCACACATGTAAAGGGGTTGAGGCCTATAAATACCATGACCCCCCCATAGTCCTCCTCACTTCATTCATGCCCATAACTCCACCTTAGAGCCGCAAGGCCGCCGAGCTTGCGGGAGGAGCACGAGAGGAGCACGGCGAAGCCCTGTCGGTGATCGAGAGCGTTTTTAAAGCCGTAACGAAGTTCTGTCCGCATCGAGCCGTAGTATTCAATCTAAGACGGCTATAGGGGGGATTTCACTAAAGAAGGTGTTTTGGACTCAAGTTAGATAACAAACAGGCGAGGGATTCTCAAGCGCTATTTTAAAGCATTAGTCTTTCGCTTTTATGCATGTTTTATGATAACAAGTATGCAATCGCGTTTTCTTGAGCTTTTACGGATGAATTGCAAGTACCGTATACCAGATATGAAATCAAGGCTTTAGAATGTATTTTCAAATATCATTTCAAGTGCTTTATGTTGATAGCATGTTTTCAAGCATAAAACTCGTTGTGGAATAGAAAGCATAAGTTTTACTACGTAGATTTGAGTTTTTATGTACAGAATTTCGTTGTTTTTGTATTGCGGTGTTATTTTTTGTAAGAAGTTGTAATAGATAGAACTCGTGTAATACACTTCTTGGTGTTGTGAACTTGGAATAGAAAGATGTTATGTTTTATGAGATTGCCACATGTTTGCTTGAGGAAAAAAAAGAAGAAGAAAGATCTCTGTCGCAGCACGTCCTGGTTAACGGGACGGGTCGTGACAAGTATGTGTTTCTAAAAGTATCTCCATGGAAAGGCCTAATCAGATTTGGGAAGAAAGGGAAACTAAGACCTAGATACATTGGCCCTTACGAGATCACAGAGAGAATCGGAAGTGTAGCCTATCGTCTTCGACTTCCATCTGAACTAGCAAGGATACATGATGTCTTTCATGTCTCCACACTTCGAAAGTTTATTCCAGATCCAACCCATATGATACAACCTCAAGATATTCAATTGAAGGAAGATCTTTCATACGAGGAGGTTCCTGTGGAAATTTTATATTATAAAGTACAAGAGCTTCGTACATAGAAGATTCCTTTAGTTAAAGTTTTATGGAGGAGTCATGCAATAGAAGAAGCCACATGAGAACGAGAGGAAGAAATGAGATCTCAATATCCCCCCACTTATTTTCAAGCTAGCAAAGGTACTTAAATTTCGAGGACGAAATTTATTGCAAGTAGGGGAGAATTGTAATACGCGTTTTGTAGACTATACCTTTGAATGTGAATGTGATCAACTGTTATTTCAAGGAAATATTGGATTGATAGTGTTCACACTTTACGGATACCATAGTCAATAGATTCACCTTGATGCAATGATTTCAAAAGGTTCTCTGAATTGTGTAGCACCTCAAAACATAGTACCACATCTAGTAATATGGAATTTTGATAGTACCTTATAAGTAGTAGAAGCCACTACTTGCATAGTGCCCATAATGTTATAGATTTACACTCATTAGCCATAATCACGTCATTAAGACTAATTAAGCATGATTAGTGCTAATTACCCGTCATTAGTGATAATTAAGCATCATTGGCATAGATTTACACTCATTAGTCATAATCACATCATTAAGACTAATTAAGCATGATTAGTGCTAATTACCCGTCATTAGTGATAATTAAGCGTCATTAGCATAGATTCATACTTATTAGTCATAATCACATCATTAAGATTAATTAAGCATGATTAGTGCTAATTACCCGTCGTTAGTGATAATTAAGCGTCATTAGCAAAAGTAGGACACATGGAGAGGCAATCATGGGACACGTGTCATTACATAGTTAGGACAAGTGTCAAATACTCAATAGTGCCATGTGTCATCATCCTAAGTCTAACACGTATCATGGTGAAGCCGCTTGCTTGGGCAACAAGTTATCTCGTGGATAAGAATAGTTGCTTACTTGGGCAACAAGTTTCCTTTTTATTTAGCCATGTACCATGCCATGTGTCTTCATACATGGATAAGAGACACATGAACCTCCCTTACATGTTGACACATGTCACACATGTAAAGGGGGTGGAGGCCTATAAATACCCATGACCCCCCATAGTCCTCCTCACTTCATTCATTCCCATCACTCCACCTTAGAGCCGCAAGGCCGCCGAGCTTGCGGGAGGAGCACGAGAGGAGCACGGCAAAGCCCTGTCGGTGATCGAGAGCGTTTTTAAAAGCCGTAACGAAGTTCTGTCCGCATCGAGCCATAGTACTCAAATCTAGGATGGCTATAGAAAGAGATTTCACAAAAGAAGGAGATCTTAACTCGAGTTAGATATCGATTAGGTGAGGGATTCTCAAGCGCTATTTTAAAGCATTAGTCTTTCGCTTTTATGCATGTTTTATGATAACAAGTATGCAATCACGTTTTCTTGAGCTTTTACGCATGAATTGCAAGTACCGTATACCAGATATGAAATCAAGGCTTTAGAATGTATTTTCAAATATCATTTCAAGTGTTTTATGTTGATAGCATGTTTTCAAGCATAAAACTCGTTGTGGAATAGAAAGCATAAGTTTCACTACGTAGATTTGAGTTTTTATGTACAGAATTTTGATTTGTACGGATACTATGCATTATGGATCAGTTTTCCAAGTTCTGAATGGTTTTAGTGATCAGAATATGCATGCTATGTCAAGATTGTCTTATGTTATTCAATTAGTTGTTATGAGCATGAAATAGCAAGTTTACGGTTTATTAGTGGCAAGAAAAGAATCAGAATCAGAAGATAAGCACCACAGTAGCTCTTTTATACAAATCATGAACTAGCCATTAGATATGGTGATGTCATTAGATATGACCCTGAAACCTCCATTAGATATGGCAAACCATTAGATATGGTATTAAGAGGACTTTGGGTCCGCATTCTGTATACATATAGGCTTTGAGCCGTATGCAGGGTGTTTTTGGTCTTTGGGACCGTCTGCGCGTATGACTTAGCTTTGTTTCAGCGTTACTGAGTCAATAAATTAGCCACAGTGGTGATTAGTACAACTAGTTTGATAGTTATGATTATATTTCAGTTTATCTTCTTTAGAAGTGATTTCAGCGTTCAATTGCAAAACTAGCATGTTGTTATATGTAATTTCTGTTATAAGGTCTCTTTCAAGCTATTTCACAGTATTCAGCATAAATTTTTGTCATTATGCTTATATTTCAGGTTTTAGCTATATGTAAAAAGCTTGAGATCCTTTCACTGGGTCTAAGCTCATAAATGGGTTTAGACTCATCCCTTTATAATATAATTATGTACAGATCAGCAGAATCACGACTAGCAGGGGAAAGGACTGCTAGGAGGAGGTGTCGTTTGCTTTTTGTTTGTTTTTGTACTGTCCGTGTTATTTTTGTAAGAAGTTGTAATAGATGGAACTCGTGTAATATACTTCTTGGTGTTTAGAACTTGAAATAGAAAGATGTTATGTTTTATGAGATTGCCAAATGTGTACTTGAGGAAAAAGAAAAAAATAAAGGTAAAGAAAGATCTCTGTCGCGGCACGTTCTGGTTAGCGGGACGGGTCGTGACAAATCTCGCTACATTGATAACACCCAGTGGTCCCCTTGCGGCAAGTTCCCGGATGGAACTTTCCACAGTTTGTACATTGTGGAAAAGAAAGAGTTCTGTTTTCAGAAATCCCAACTGTATATCTATTTGTTTGATTCCCTTGTACTCTAGGAGCTGATCTATTATCTTGCCTTGAATTCCCAGCTATTCTTGGTTCTTTGTTCATGGTTCCTCTCCATAGGGGTCTATCTGCAAACCTTTTCTTTCGGTGATCATTGCACTTTCTTCTTTCTATCACCACTCGTTCAGCCCTACGAGTGGTGATAGAAAGATTGTGTGTTCCTTTTGTACTCTTTCTTTTCCACAAAGACATAGGGAGGGAGGCTTGCGGTTGTCACGACCCGTCCCGCTAACCGGAACGTGCCGCGACAGAGATCTTTCTTCTTTTTTATATATTTTTTTCCTCAAGTAAACATGTAGCAATCTCAAAAACATAACATCTTTGTATTTCAAGTTCACAACACCAAGAAGTGTATTACACAAGTTCTATCTATTACGACTTCTTACAAAATAACCCCAAGAGTACAAAAACAACGAAAAGTAAAAGACACCTCCTCCAAGTGTATCAGTGGTCCTTTCTCCTGCTATTCGTGATTCTGTTGATCTGTACATAATTATAATATAAAGGGATGAGTCTAAACCCATTTATGAGCTTAGACCCAGTGAAAGGATCTCAAGATTTTTACATATAGCTAAAATTCCGAAATAGGAGTATCATGACAAAAACTTATGCTGAATACTGTGAAATAGCTTGAAAGAGACTTTATGACAGAAATTACATATAACAACATGCTAGTTTTGCAATAGAATGCTGAAATCACTTCAAAAGCAGATAAACTGAGACATAATCATCAATATCAAACTTTTTGTACTAATCACCACTGTGGCTAATTTATTGACTCATGAACGCTGAAACAAAGCTAAGTCTTACGCGCAGACGGTCACAAAGACCAAAAACACCCTGCATACGGCCCAAAGCCTATATGTATACAGAATGTGGACCCAAACTCCTCTTGATACCATATCTAATGGTTTGCCATATCTAATGGCAGTTTTGGGGTCATATCTAATGACATCACCAAATCTAATGGCTAGTTCATGATTTGTATAAAAGAGCTACAGTGGTGCTTATCTTCTGATTCTGATTCTTTTCTTTCCACTAATAAACTGTAAACTTGCTATTTCATGCTCATAGCAACTAATTCAAGAACATAAGACAATCTTGACATAGCATGCATATTCTGATAACTAAAACCATTAAGAACTTGAAAAACCGATCCAGTAGCCGTGCAAAACATAGTTCTTCACATAAAAACTTATATCTAAGTAGTGAAACTTATGTCTCGTGTTCTATCAAGAACAAAATGCATAAAACGTGTAATCATGGTAAAACTCGTGAAACGACATCTGAAATATGTTCTAAATCCCTGATTTCATCTCAACAGTATGGTACTTGTAATTCATGCGTAAAAACTTTAGAAAACACGATTTCATACTAACTATTCAAAACCATGCATAAAAGCTAAAGACTAGTGCTTCAAAACCATGTAATTCATGCGGCTCTAAGGTGGAGAGATGGGCGTGGGATCAAGTGAGGAGGAGTATGGGGGGTCATGGGTATTTATAGGCCTCCACCCCCTTTACATGTGTGACATGTGTCAACATGTAAGGGAGCCTCTAGGCCACATGTTGCCTCTCTTCCATGTATGACGACACATGGCCTGTCACATGTCTTATTCATGAGAAAACTTGTGGCCCAAGTAAGGGGCTAGGCTTATCCACGAGATAACTTGTTGCCCAAGTAAGGTTTGGCTTATCCACAAGATAACTTGTTGCCCAAGAAAGGTTTGGCTTCACCATGACACGTGCTAGTCTTAGGATGATGACACATGGCACTAATGAGTTTTTGACACTTGTCCTGACTATATAACGACACGTGTCCCATGATTTCCTCTCCATGTGTCCTACTTTTACTAATGACGCTTAATTATCACTAACAACGGGCAATTAGCACTAATCATGCTTAATTAATCTTAATAATGTGATTATGGCTAATGAGTATAAATCTATGCTAATGACACTTAATTATCACTAATGACGTGTAATTAGCATTAATCATGCTTAATTAGTCTTAATGATGTGATTATGGCTAATGAGTGTAAATCTATGCTAATGACGCTTAATTATCACTAATGACGGGTAATTAGCACTAATCATGCTTAATTAGTCTTAATGATGTGATTATGGCTAATGAGTATAAATCTATAACATTATTGGCATTATGCAAGTAGTTGCTTCTACTACTTATAAGGTACTACCAAAATTCCAGATTACTAGATGTGGTACTATGTTTTGAGGTGCTACACAATTCAGAGAACCTTTTGAAGTCTATTTTTATACAAGATGGTCTCTGATATAAACACACCAAGTTTCAATGAAATCATTGCATCAAGGCAAATCTATTGACCATGGTATCTGTAAAGTGTGAACACTATCAATCCAATATTTCCTTGAAATAACACTTTAAAACATTCAAAGGCATAGTGTACAAAATACGTATTACAATTCTCCCCTACTTGTAATAAATTTCGTCCTCGAAATTTAAGTACCTTTGCTAGCTTGAAAATAAGTGGGGATATTGAGATCTCATTTCTTCCTCTCGTTCCCATGTGGCTTCTTCTATTACGTGACTCTTCCATAAAACTTTAACAAAGGAATCTTCTTTGTACGAAGCTCTTGTACTTTATAATCTAGAATTTCCAAAGGAACTTCCTCGTATGAAAGATCTTCCTTTAATTGAATATCTTGAGGTTGTATCATATGGGTTGGATCTAGAATAAACTTTCGAAATGTGGAGACATGAAAGACATCATGTATCCTTGCTAGTTCAGCTAGAAGTCGAAGACGATATGCCACACTACCGATTCTCTCTGTGATCTCATAAGGGCCAATGTATCTAGGGCTTAGTTTCCCTTTCTTCCCAAATCTGATTAGGCCTTTCCATGGAGATACTTTTAGAAACACATGGTCTCCCACTTGAAATTCTAAGTCTCTCCTTCGCTTATCTGCATAACTTTTCCGTCTGCTTTGCACTGCCTTTAAGCATCTCTTGATTTCCTCAACTTTTCCTATTGTGCTTTATATTAGTTAAGGTTGAACCAATTTTCGTTCTCCAACCTCACTCCAACAGATAGGTGTTCTACATGGTCTTCCATACAATGCTTCATAAGGTGCCATACCAATACTGGTATGATAGCTGTTATTGTATGCAAACTCTATAAGTGAGAGATGTTCATCCCAGCTTTCTTTAAAGCTCAGTGCACAAGCTCTAAGCATGTCTTCTAGAGTCTGGATAGTCCATTCTGATTGACCATCTGTTTGAAGATGAAAGGCAGTACTAAATGCTAATTTTGTTCCCATGGCTTTATGTAAGCTTGGCCAAAGTTTAGAAGTAAATCGTGGATCTCTATCAGAAATAATTGACACAGGAGCCCCATGACGGCTAACTATCTCATTAACAAAGATCTTTCCCAAGCGGTCTAGACTGTATGTCATGTTAATGGCTAAGAAATGTGCAGACTTAGTTAATCTATCCACTATGACCCATATTGCATCGTGATCTCGACGGGTCCATGGAAAACCTGTAACAAAATCCATAGTGATGTGTTCCCATTTCCATTCCGGTATTGGAAGTGGTTGTAATGTCCCAGCTGGTCTCAAACGCTCTGGTTTAGTTTGTTGGCATATAGGACATCTAGAAACATACTCTGCAATCTCTCTCTTCATGCCAGACCACCAATAGTAACTCTTAAGTGTTCAATACATCTTAGTACTTCCTGGGTGCATGGTATACATGGAGTTATGTGCTTCTTCCAAAATGTCAGTCTTTATATCAGATTTCTTCGGAACACACAATCTTCCTTTAAAGAATAAGACCCCTTGACCATCTATTGTATACCCGACTTCATCTCCTTCCTTAATCTTCTCAATCATTCTATTGATTTCAGAATCATGGACTTGTGCCTCCTTAATTTTATCATATAATATGGGTCTCACTTGTAGGGATGCTAATAAGGCTCCAGAGCTATTTATGGTTAACTTTGCACGTAACTCTTTCAACTGATAATATTCTCCTTTTAAGTGAGATAGCTGACCATTAGACTTTCTACTGAGAGCATCAGCTACGACATTGGCTTTCCCCGGATGATATTCTATGGAACAATCATAATCTTTGATTAGCTCTAACCATCTTCTTTGCCTTAAATTCAACTCTTTCTGAGAGAAAATATATTTCAAACTCTTGTGATCCGTAAAGATTCGACAAGTTTCTCCATATAGGTAGTGTCTCCAGATTTTTAAGGCAAATACTATAGCAGCTAACTCAAGATCATGAGTTGGGTAATTTAACTCATGTTGTTTTAGCTGTCTAGAAGCATAAGCAATCACCCTATCGTTCTGCATCAAGACGCATCCCAACCCTTGTCTTGAGGCATCGCTATAGATTACAAAATTACCTTTCCCTGAAGGAAAGCTAAGTATAGGTGCTGAGGTGAGACGACTCTTGAGTTCCTTAAAACTCTTCTCGCATTATTCGTCCCAACTATACTTCACATTCTTTCTAGTTAATCTTGTCAATGGTGCGGCAATTCTGGAAAAGTTTTCAACAAATCTTCGATAATACCCAGCTAAACCAAGGAAACTTCGGATTTCCGATGCATTTATCGGTCGTTCCCATCTAAGAACCGCTTCTATTTTTGATGGATCTACTGTTATTCCTTCTCCAGATATGACATGGCCTAGAAATGCAACATTCTTTAACCAAAACTCACATTTTTTAAACTTTGCATATAATCGATGTTCCTTCAGAGTTTGAAGTACAATTCTCAAATGTTCTCTATGTTCTTCCTCTGTTTTAGAATATACTAGAATATCATCAATAAATACGATCACGAACTTGTCCAGATATGGACGGAAAACCCTATTCATCAGGTCCATAAAAGCAGCTGGGGCATTGGTCAATCCAAAAGGCATACTAGGAACTCATAATGCCCATATCGGGTTCGGAATGCAGTTTTAGGGACATCTTCTCAAATCAATTTTGGAAAATACAGAGGCCCCTTGCAATTGGTCAAATAAGTCATCTATTCTGGGCAGAGGATAGTTATTGCGGATAGTCACTCTGTTTAGTCTCCTGTAATCTATACAAAGTCTCATGGAACCATCTTTCTTTTTGACAAATAGAACAGGAGCACCCCATGGTGACATACTGGACTGTATAAATCCCTTATCTGTCAACTCCAGCAATTGAGTTTTGAGTTCAGCTGGGGCCATTCTGTATGGAGCTAAGGCAATTGGATTGGTACCCGGAATAAGGTCAATAGTGAATTCAATTTCCCTATCAGGAGGAATTCCTGGTAGTTCATTTGGAAACACCTCTGCAAAATCCTTCACCACAGAGATATTTTCTAAACTGACTGCTTCTGCCTTAGTATTAAACACATAAGCAACATAAGAAGAATATCCCTTTCTTAATAACTTCTGGGCTAAGAGACAGGAGATGACATGGGTAGGATATATCCTTCTTTCTCCATAGAAAGTGAATTCGACATCGCCTGGTTTTCTAAAAGTAACATGCTTCTTATGACAGTCTAGAAGAGCATGATATGTACTCAAGCAATCCATTCCTATGATAGCATCAAGTTCCCTTATCTCCATAGGAATCAGGTCTACTTCAATAAAATTTTCTCCTATCTGAACCATACAATTTCGGAGGACATTCCTAATAATTTCCGGTTCTCCCTTAGGCAAAGAAATTGCTAAAGCATGCTTGAGAGTACTTGTAACTTTATCAGCATATAGGGAGAATCTTTGTGAAATAAAAGAATGACTTGCACCAGAATCAATAAGAGTATGTGCACTTTTACCAAAAATAATAGTGGTACCTGATACAACATCATCTGCAGATATGACCTCCTCTAAGGACATGGCAAAAGCTTTTCCCTCTCTCTGGTTTGATTTCTTATGTGTATTGTTTTTATTTTGTTCCCTTGTAGGTGGAGGACGACGTATTATAACATCACGATTTTGATTTGTTGCCGGTCGTCCCATATCCCGATGGCCTTGGACAAGTACCGGGCAATTCTGACGTATGTGGCCTATCTCGCCACATTGGTAACACCCAGTGGTCCCCTTGCGGCAAGTTCCCGGATGGAACTTTCCACAGTTTGTACATTGTGGAAAAGAAAGAGTTCTGTTTTCAGAATTCCCAACTGTATATCTATTTGTTTGATTCCCTTGTACTCTAGGAGCTGATCTATTATCTTGCCTTGAATTCCCAGCTATTCTTGGTTCTTTGTTCATGGTTCCTCTCCATAGGGGTCTATCTGCAAACCTTTTCTTTCCGTGATCATTGCACTTTCTTCTTTCTATCACCACTCGTTCAGCCCTACGAGCAGCTTCCACCAATTTTGCATAATCTGTATATCCCGTGGCTGAAACCATTTCCTTTAAGTCAATATGCATACCATCTTCTAGACGTCTACACCTTTCTTCTTCTGTTGCAACCAGAGAAGCAGTAAACTTTGAAAGTTCAGTGAATTTCTTCTCATATTCATCAAACAGATTACTCCCCTGAGTAAGGAATAGAAAATCCCTGCGTTTCTCCTCCTGATAAACCCTTGGGTAGTATTTTTCATTGAACTCTTTCTCAAAGATCTCCCATGTAATATGAGATGGGTTTGGATATTTCATTTTCACCGATGTCCACCAATCATCAGCGCTATCCTTCAGAAGAAATATTGTATACTTCAACTTTTGTTCATCTATACAGTCCATTAGAGCAAATATTTTCTCCATATTCTTGAACCATTCTCTGGCCTTCTTTGGATCAGTGTCTCCTACAAATGGTTCTCCTCCCAGTTTCTTTACATGTTCAAAGGGCAACTGGTGCTCAAATTCATGTCTTTTAACTGAGTGGGCAGCCATGCCTCCTAGTGTTTGAGCTATCAATGTCAACGTGTCATACACGTTGTTATTGTTATCATTCTCGTGACTAGGGCCTTGTGTGGTCATAGGTGGCTGCTCTGCTGCCATGGTTTCCTATAAAAATAAAACCGCAGTTAGATCCTTCATCAACAAAATCCTCCAATAATAATTCTAGACCTCCTCAAGACTATAATATCAATAACTAAATTATCTTCTAATACTTATAGGTCAACTCCTAATATAATTCTTGCTCAAGGTCCTAAAACCATTGCTCTGATACCACAAGTTGTCACCACCCGTCCCGCTAACCAGGACGTGCCGCGACAGATATCTTTCTTCTTCTTTTTTTTCCTCAAGCAAACATGTGGCAATCTCAAAAACATAACATTTTTGTATTTCAAGTTCACAACACCAAGAAGTGTATTACACAAGTTCTATCTATTACAACTTCTCACAAAATAACACAGACAGTACAAAAACAACGAAAAGCAAAAGACACCTCCTCCAAGTGTATCAGCGATCCTTTCCCCTTCTAGTCGTGATTCTGCTGATCTGTACATAATTATTATATAAAGGGATGAGTCTAAACCCATTTATGAGCTTAGACCCAGTGAAAGGATCTCAAGCTTTTTACATATAGCTAAAATCTGAAATATGAGCATCATGACGAAAATTTATGCTGAATACTGTGAAATAGCTTGAAAGAGACTTTATGACAGAAATTACATATAACAACATGCTAGTTTTGCAAATGAATGCTGAAATCACTTCAAAAGCAGATAAACTGAAAGATAATCATCACTATCAAGCAGTTTGTACTAATTACCACTGTGGCTAATTTATTGACTCATGAACGCTGAAACAAAGCTAAGTCATACGCGCAGACGGTCCCAAAGACCAAAACACCCTGCATACGGCCGAAAGCCTATATGTATACAGAATGCGGACCCAAAGTCCTCTTGATACCATATCTAATGGTTTGCCATATCTAATGGCGGTTTCAGGGTCATATCTAATAACATCACCATATCTAATGGCTAGTTCATGATCTATATAAAAGAGCTACTGTGGTGCTTATCTTCTAATTCTGATTCTTTTCTTGCCACTAATAAACCGTAAACTTGCTATTTTATGCTCATAACAACTAATTCAATAACATAAGACAATCTTGACATAGCATGCATATTCTGATCACTAAAACCATTCAGAACTTGGAAAACTGATCCATAATGCATAATATCCGTACAAAACAAAATTCTGTACATAAAAACTCAAATCTACGTAGTGAAACTTATGCTCTCTATTCCACAACGAGTTTTATGCTTGAAAACATGCTATCAACATAAAGCACTTGAAATGATATTTGAAAATACATTCTAAAGCCTTGATTTCATATATGGTATACGGTACATGCAATTCATGCGTAAAAGCTCAAGAAAACGCGATTGCATACTTGTTATCATAAAACATGCATAAAAGCGAAAGTCTAATGCTTTAAAATAGCGCTTGAGAATCCCTCAACTGGTTGTTGTCTAACTTGAGTCCAAAACACCTTCTTTAGTGAAATCCCCCCTATAGTCGTCTTAGATTGAATACTACGGCTCGATGCGGACAGAACTTCGTTACGGCTTTAAAAACGCTCTCGATCACCGACAGGGCTTCGTCGTGCTCCTCTCGTGCTCCTCCCGCAAGCTCGGCATCCTTGCGGCTCTAAGGTGGAGTGATGGGCGTGAATGAAGTGAGGAGGACTATGGGAGGGTCATGGTATTTATAGGTCTCCATCACCTTTACATGTGTGACATGTGTCAACATGTAAGGGAGGTTCATGTGTCTCTTATCCATGTATGAAGACACATAGCATGGCACATGGCTAAATCATAAGAAGACTTGTTGCCCAAGTAAGCGGCTAGTCTTATCCACGAGATAACTTGTTGCCCAAGCAAGCGGCTTCACCATGACATGTGTTAGACTTAGGATGATGACACATGGTGCTATTGAGTTTTTGACACTTGCCCTGACTATATAACGACACGTGTCCCATGATTTCCACTCCTTGTGTCTTACTTTTGCTAATGATGCTTAATTATCACTAATGGCAGGTAATTAGCACTAACCATGCTTAATTAGTTTTAATGATGTGATAAAGGCTAATGAGTATAAATCGATGCTAATGATGCTTAATTATCACTAATGACGGGTAATTAGCACTAATCATGCTTAATTAGTCTTAATGATGTGATTATGGCTAATGAGTATAAATCTATGCTAATGACGCTTGATTATCACTAATGACGGTTAATTAGTACTAATCATGCTTAATTAGTCTTAATGATGTGATTATGGCTAATGAGTATAAATCTATAACATTATGGGCACTATGCAAGTAGTGGCTTCTACTACTTATAAGGTACAACCAAAATTCCAGATCACTAGATGTGGTACTATGTTTTGATGTGCTACACAATTCAGAAAACTTTTTAACATACATTTTTATACAAGATGGTCTCTGATATAAACACAACAAGTTTCAATGAAATCATTGCATCAAGGCGAACCTATTGACTATGGTATCTGTAAAGTGTGAACACTATCAATCCAATATTTCCTTGATAACATTCAAAGGCATAGTGTACAAAACGCGTATTACAATTCTCCCCTACTTACAATAAATTTCGTCCTCGAAATTTAAGTACCTTTGCTAGCTTGAAAATAAGTGGGGATTACAATGCTTCATAAGGTGCCATCCCAATACTAGTATGATAGCTGTTATTGTATGCAAACTCTATAAGTGAGAGATGTTCATCCCAGCTTTCTTTAAAGCTCAGTGCACAAGCTCTAAGCATGTCTTCTAGAGTCTGGATAGTCCGTTCTGATTGACCATCTGTTTGAGGATGAAAGGCAGTACTAAATGCTAATTTCGTTCCCATAGCTTTATGTAAGCTTGGCCAAAGCTTAGAAGTAAATCGTGGATCTCTATCAGAAATAATTGACACAGGAGCCCCATGACGGCTAACTATCTCATTAACAAAGATCTTTCCCAAGCGGTCTAGACTATATGTCATGTTAATGGCTAAGAAATGTGCAGAGTTAGTTAATCTGTCTACTATGACCCATATTACATCATGACCTCGACGAGTCCTTGGAAATCCTGTAACAAAATCTATAGTGATGTGTTCCCATTTCCTCTGATACCACAAGTTGTCACGACCCGTCCCGCTAACCAGGACGTGCCGCGACAGATATCTTTCTTCTTCTTTTTTTTCCTCAAGCAAACATGTGGCAATCTCAAAAACATAATATTTTTGTATTTCAAGTTCACAACACCAAGAAGTGTATTACACAAGTTCTATCTATTACAACTTCTCACAAAATAACACAGACAGTACAAAAACAACGAAAAGCAAAAGACACCTCCTACAAGTGTATCAGCGTCCTTTCCCCTGCTAGTCGTGATTCTGCTGATCTGTACATAATTATTATATAAAGGGATGAGTCTAAACCCATTTATGAGCTTAGACCCAGTGAAAGGATCTCAAGCTTTTTACATATAGCTAAAATCTGAAATATGAGCATCATGACAAGAATTTATGCTAAATACTGTGAAATAGCTTGAAAGAGATTTTATGACAGAAATTACATATAACAACATGCTATTTTGCAAATGAATGCTGAAATCACTTCAAAAGCAGATAAACTGAAAGATAATCATCATTATCAAGTTGTTTGTACTAATCACCACTGTGGCTAATTTATTGACTCATGAACGTTGAAACAAAGCTAACTCATACGCGCTGACGGTCCCAAAGACCAAAAACACCCTGCATAGGGCCGAAAGCCTATATGTATACACAATGTGGACCCAAAGTCCTCTTGATACCATATCTAATGGTTTGCCATATCTAATGGCGGTTTCAGGGTCATATCTAATGATATCACCATATCTAATGGCTAGTTCATGATTTGTATAAAAGAGCTACTGTGGTGCTTATCTTCTGATTCTGATTCTTTTCTTGCCACTAATAAACCGTAAACTTGCTATTTCATGCTCATAACAACTAATTCAATAACATAAGACAATCTTGACATGGCATGCATATTCCGATCACTAAAACCATTCAGAACTTGGAAAACTGATCCATAATGCATAGTATCCGTACAAAAACAACGAAATTCTGTACATAAAAACTCAAATCTACGTAGTGAAACTTATGCTTTCTATTCCACAACGAGTTTTATGCTTGAAAACATGCTATCAACATAAAGCACTTGAAATGATATTTGAAAATACATTATAAAGCCTTGATTTCATATATGGTATACGGTACTTGCAATTCATGCGTAAAAGCTCAAGAAAACGTGATTGCATACTTGTTATCATAAAACATGCATAAAAGCAAAAGACTAATGCTTTAAAATAGCGCTTGAGAATCCCTCACCTGGTTGTTGTCTAACTTGAGTCCAAAACACATTCTTTAGTGAAATCCCCCCTATAGCCGTCTTAGATTGAATACTACGGCTCGATGCGGACAGAACTTCGTTACGGCTTTAAAAACGCTCTCGATCACCGACAGGGCTTCGCCGTGCTCCTCTCGTGCTCCTCCCGCAAGCTCGGCGGCCTTGCGGCTCTAAGGTGGAGTGATGGGCGTGAATGAAGAGAGGAGGACTATGGGGGGGTCATGGTATTTATAGGCCTCCACCCCCTTTACATGTGTGACATGTGTCAACATGTAAGGGAGGTTCATGTGTCTCTTATCCATGTATGAAGACACATGGCATGGCACATGGCTAAATCATAAGAAGACTTGTTGCCCAAGTAAGCGGCTAGTCTTATCCACGAGATAACTTGTTGCCCAAGCAAGCAGCTTCACCATGACATGTGTTAGACTTAGGATGATGACACATGGCGCTATTGAGTTTTTGACACTTGTCCTGACTATATAACGACACGTGTCCCATGATTTCCACTCCATGTGTCCTACTTTTACTAATGACGCTTAATTATCACTAATGGCAGGTAATTAGCACTAATCATGCTTAATTAGTTTTAATGATGTGATCAAGGCTAATGAGTATAAATCGATGCTAATGATGCTTAAGTATCACTAATGACGGGTAATTAGCACTAATCATGCTTAATTAGTCTTAATGATGTGATTATGGCTAATGAGTATAAATCTATGCTAATGACGCTTAATTATCACTAATGACGGTTAATTAGTACTAATCATGCTTAATTAGTCTTAATGATGTGATTATGGCTAATGAGTATAAATCTATAACATTATGGGCACTATGCAAGTAGTGGCTTCTACTACTTATAAGGTACAACCAAAATTCCAGATCGCTAGATGTGGTACTATGTTTTGATGTGCTACACAATTCAGAAAATTTTTTAACATACATTTTTATACAAGATGGTCTCTGATATAAACACAACAAGTTTCAATGAAATCATTGCATCAAGGCGAACCTATTGACTATGGTATCTGTAAAGTGTGAACACTATCAATCAAATATTTCCTTGATAACATTCAAAGGCATAGTGTACAAAACGCGTATTACAATTCTCCCCTACTTACAATAAATTTCGTCCTCGAAATTTAAGTACCTTTGCTAGCTTGAAAATAAGTGGGGATATTGAGATCTCATTTCTTCCTCTCGTTCCCATGTGGCTTCTTCTATTGCATGACTCCTCCATAAAACTATAACTAAAGGAATCTTCTTTGTACGAAGCTCTTGTACTTTATAATTTAGAATTTCCACAAGAACCTCCTCGTATGAAAGATCTTCCTTCAAATGAATGTCTTGAGGTTGTATCATATGGGTTGGATCTGGAATAAACTTTCGAAATGTGGAGACATGAAAGACATCATGTATCCTTGCTAGTTCAGCTGGAAGTCGAAGACGATATGCCACACTACCGATTCTCTCTGTGATCTCATAAGGGCCAATGTATCTAGGGCTTAGTTTACCTTTCTTCCCAAATCTGATTAGGCCTTTCCATGGGGATACTTTTAGAAACACATGGTCTCCCACTTGAAATTCTAAGTCTCTCCTTCGCTTATCTGCATAACTTTTCTGTTTGCTTTGCGCTCCCTTTAAGCATCTCTTGATTTCCTCAACTTTTTCTATTGTGCTTTGTATTAGTTCAGGTTGAACCAATTTTCGTTCTCCAACCTCACTCCAACAGATAGGTGTTCTACATGGTCTTCCATACAATGCTTCATAAGGTGCCATCCCAATACTAGTATGATAGCTGTTATTGTATGCAAACTCTATAAGTGAGAGATATTCATCCCAGCTTTCTTTAAAGCTCAGCGCACAAGCTCTAAGCATGTCTTCTAGAGTCTGGATAGTTCGTTCTGATTGGCCATCTGTTTGAGGATGGAAGGCTGTACTAAATGCTAATTTCGTTCCCATAGCTTTATGTAAGCTTGGCCATAGCTTAGAAGTAAATCGTGGATCTCTATCAGAAATAATTGACACAGGAGCCCCATGACGGCTAACTATCTCATTAACAAAGATCTTTCCCAAGCGATCTAGACTGTATGTCATGTTAATGGCTAAGAAATGTGCAGAGTTAGTTAATCTGTCTACTATGACCCATATTGCATCATAACCTCGACGAGTCCTTGGAAATCCTGTAACAAAATCCATAGTTACCCGTCATTAGTGATAATTAAGCATCATTAGCATCGATTTATACTCATTAGCCTTGATCACATCATTAAAACTA
Source organism: Ottelia alismoides (assembly GCA_037367405.1). Lineage (NCBI taxonomy): Eukaryota > Viridiplantae > Streptophyta > Magnoliopsida > Alismatales > Hydrocharitaceae > Ottelia > Ottelia alismoides. Next base: position 538,068 of record JAZKJV010006159.1, on the reverse strand, counting down.
ATTAAGCATGATTAGTGCTAATTACCTGCCATTAGTGATAATTAAGCGTCATTAGCAAAAGTAGGACACATGGAGTGGAAATCATGGGACACGTGTCGTTATATAGTCAGGACAAGTGTCAAAAACTCAATAGCGCCATGTGTCATCATCCTAAGTCTAACACATGTCATGGTGAAGCCGCTTGCTTGGGCAACAAGTTATCTCGTGGATAAGACTAGCCGCTTACTTGGGCAACAAGTCTTCTTATGATTTAGCCATGTGCCATGCCATGTGTCAGTCATGGTATTTATAGGCCTCCACCCCCTTTACATGTGTGACATGTGTCAACATGTAAGGGAGGTTCATGTGTCTCTTATCCATGTATGAAGACACATGGCATGGCACATGTTAAATCATAAGAAGACTTGTTGCCCAAGTAAGCAGCTAGTCTTATCCACGAGATAACTTGTTGCCCAAGCAAGCGGCTTCACCATGACATGTGTTAGACTTAGGATGATGACACATGGCGCTATTGAGTTTTTTGACACTTGTCCTGACTATATAATGACACGTGTCCCATGATTTCCACTCCATGTATCCTACTTTTGCTAATGAACTAGCAAGGATACATGATGTCTTTCATGTCTTGACATTTCGAAAGTTTATTCCAGATCCAACCCATATGATACAACCTCAAGATATTCAATTGAAGGAAGATCTTTCATACGAGGTGGTTCCTGTGGAAATTCTAGATTATAAAGTACAAGAGCTTCGTACAAAGAAGATTCCTTTAATTAAAGTTTTATGGAGGAGTCATGCAATAGAAGAAGCCACATGGGAACGAGAGGAAGAAATGAGATCTCAATATCTCCACTTATTTTCAAGCTAGCAAAGGTACTTTAATTTCGAGGACGAAATTTATTGTAAGTAGGGGAGAATTGTAATACGCATTTTGTACACTATGCCTTTGAATGTTATCAAGGAAATATTGGATTGATAGTGTTCACACTTTACAGATACCATAATCAATAGGTTCGCCTTGATGCAATGATTTCATTGAAACTTGTTGTGTTTATATCACAGACCATCTTGTATAAAAATGTATGTTAAAAGGTTTTCTGAATTGTGTAGCACATCAAAACATAGTACCACATCTAGCGATCTGGAATTTTGGTTGTACCTTATAAGTAGTAGAAGCCACTACGTGCATAGTGCCCATAATGTTATAGATTTATACTCATTAGCCATAATCACATCATTAAGACTAATTAAGCATGATTAGTACTAATTAACCGTCATTAGTGATAATTAAACGTCATTAGCATAGATTTATACTCATTAGCCATAATCACGTCATTAAGACTAATTAAGCATGATTAGTGCTAATTACCAGTCATTAGTGATAATTAAGCATCATTAGCATCGATTTATACTCATTAGCCTTGATCACATCATTAAAACTAATTAAGCATGATTAGTGCTAATTACCTGCCATTAGTGACAATTAAGCGTCATTAGCAAAAGTAGGACACATGGAGTGGAAATCATGGGACACGTGTCGTTATATAGTCAGGACAAGTGTCAAAAAACTCAATAGCGCCATGTGTCATCATCCTAAGTCTAACACATGTCATGGTGAAGCCGCTTGCTTGGGCAACAAGTTATCTCGTGGATAAGACTAGCCGCTTACTTGGGCAACAAGTTTCCTTTTTATTTAGCCATGTACCATGCCATGTGTCTTCATACATGGATAAGAGACACATGAACCTCCCTTACATGTTGACACATGTCACACATGTAAAGGGGGTGGAGGCCTATAAATACCCATGACCCCCCATAGTCCTCCTCACTTCATTCACGCCCATCACTCCACCTTAGAGCCGCAAGGCCGCCGAGCTTGCGGGAGGAGCACGAGAGGAGCACGGCGAAGCCCTGTCGGTGATCGAGAGCATTTTTAAAAGTCGTAACGAAGTTCTGTCCGCATCGAGCCGTAGTACTCAAATCTAGGATGGCTATAGAGGGAGATTTCACAAAAGAAGGCGATCTTGACTCGAGTTAGATATCGATCAGGTGAGGGATTCTCAAGCGCTATTTTAAATCACTAGTCTTTAGCTTTTATGCGTGGTTTGAATAGTTAGTATGAAATCGTTTTCTAAACGTTTTTACGCGTGAATTACAAGTACCATACTGTTGAGATGAATTAGAACGTATTTTAGACGTCATTTCAGGTGTTTTATCGTGATAGCACGTTTTTATGCATTTTTGTTCTTGATGGAACACGAGACATAAAGTTTCACTATTTAGATATGAGTTTTTATGTGAATAATTATGTTTTGCACGGTTACTATGCATTATGGATCGGTTTTCAAGTTATTAACAAGTTCTAGTTGTCAGAATATGTATGTTATGTCAAGAGTGTTTTATGTTCATGAATTAATTGTTACAAGCTTAAATTAGCAAAAGTACGGTTTATTAGTGGCAAGAAATGAATAAGAATCAGAAGATAAGCACCACAGTAGCTCTTTTATACAAATCATGAACTAGCCATTAGATATGGTGATGTCATTAGATATGACCCTGAAACCGCCATTAGATATGGCAAACCATTAGATATGGTATCAAGAGGACTTTGGGTCCGCATTCTGTATACATATAGGCTTTGGGCCGTATGCAGGGTGTTTTTGGTCTTTGGGACCGTCTGCGCGTATGACTTAGCTTTGTTTCAGTGTTCATGAGTCAATAAATTAGCCACAGTGGTGATTAGTACAAACAGCTTGATAGTGATGATTATGTTTCAGTTTATCTGCTTTAGAAGTGATTTCAGTGTTCAATTGCAAAACTAGCATGTTGTTATATGTAATTTCTGTCATAAGGTCTCTTTCAAGCTATTTCACAGTATTCAGCATAAATTTTTGTCATTATGCTTCTGATAGAGATAAATTGTGGTACAAAACCAAAATCCATACAATGCTTCATAAGGACCATGTAGAGCACCTATCTGTTGGAGTGAGGTTGGAGAACGGAAATTGGTTCAACATGAACTAATACAAAGCCCAATAGAAAAGGTTGAGGAACTTCATCTATGTGAAAGTTAGTTTTTGAACCCTTGTAATAGTATACATGTAAAAAATATTCATCTTTAATATTCTTTAGTTTTTTTATAATTTTATATTTTTACAATTTTGTAAATATTATTTATAATATATATACATATTAAAACTACAATAAAACCATATATAAAGCATTCAAATAAAACAATATATAAAATATATAGACAAAATACCTATACATATACCTATATATTATATATACCTATTTATTTATGTGTATATATTATATCATGAAAATACAATATAAATATATTTATGTGTATAAAATAAGTTGTAAGTATATTAAATAAGAAAATAAAATAATAAAATCAAAAATACAAATAAAAAATAAAAGAATCAAAACATAGATAAATATATCTATAAATAAAATCCTAAAAATTAACTTCTAATAAAACGCCACAAAAAATAAACAATAATAATAATATACTACATAAAATAAGAAACATTTTTTTATTTTCACAACTTAAAATTAATAAAATCATTTACTATTTAATTCCGATTTTTTAATTAATTTATGGTCAGCTTTTTCCTAGTTGGCCACGTGGACCAACTAGGTTTCACCTTTGCTTGACCTCAGTCAACTCTCTAACCGAGGTACCAGGTTTGTCAGACTTAGGTTTTGACCTATTTTCTTGAATTTTTCCACGTTGATTCCTTCACTAATCGGCTTCAATTTTTTCCTGCATTTTTCCCTTGATCATCCCTCATGCACGCCAGCATGAATCCTTGAGGAATGGACCACTGATTCGCCCCATCTTCCTCATTCTTTGGCCCTACTCCATCATCCTATACATAACCTCCCATCACCTTCTTCCAATTTTTTAATCTCCTTTGGCCCCGTTTTGGCTCTCTTCATGCGAGCACCAGATCGAGGAGGGTGATAGCCTCCTCTCTAGCTCCTTGGCAGCGTAGCTAGGCGGCTCTAGGGTCAATCTCCACCCATCTCCGGCGGAGTACCGTAGTGAGGTCCCATCTCCTTGGTTCAGGTCGAGTAGAGATATATTTTCTGTGTTTTCTAGCTTAGTTTTACCCTAGATTTTATTCTTGCTTTTGTTTTATATTTTAATCGAGTACCTAGTGTTAAATTCCCAAAACATAGTTCGTCGGAGCCCAGCTCCAGCGAACCATTTCTGCATGTTCTCGACTATGCCTCGACCTGCCAACCACCTTCGCTCGCTTGAACTTCACTTCTGCTACACAAACCACCATTCCATTCAACCACCTCCTACCTGGATTAGGATCTCAACTCTTCTCCTTCGCCCTCCACCAGAGATCTCTACGCTGACGCCCCCCCTCTCCATTTCACCCGACAAACCCCCCAGGAGAGCCCTTTGTTGCTTGTGCATACTTATTTGTAGGTCCAGGGGGCTGAAGGACTCCTTTGGGAGTCGATTTTGCAGAATTCGTAGGTACCTGGAGCCCTCTTACATCCTCAAGCCACATGTTCTCGTCAGTGGGTCCTGGAGAGTTTTTAAGCTACCCGCTGGTTCATCGGAGTCCTAGCTCCATTTCGAGATCCTTGCGTGCGTCAGAGGCCAACAGAGGAGTGCAGAATGATCGATCTAAGTTTTCTCGCCATCCTGTTCTTCCTTGTTCTTATAGGAGAGTCCATGACCGTTTGATCGTGCTTCCTTTCCAAACGCTCCATATATCGTTAGATCCAACAACCCAACAACGTCCAACCCTAATCTAGGATCTAATCTTCGTCATCGCTGCACGAACTGACATCACACATTTTGGAGCCGCCACATGTATATATGGTGTGATCGATGTCGTTCATTCGCGCCTAACATTGGGTATTTTGCACATTCAACCCAACAACTTTTTGGATTTAATATTTGAGACTTAAGCTTTCATCTGTCATTTATATATTTTTGTAATTTGTTCATAAAAGCCCCTGAATTATGTTTATTTTCAAATTCGTTCATGCCAGCTCACCTCACCTATGGTCACACGTGAGGTGGGTATTTTGTAGACATACCCCAGGGTTTTATATATTTCATTTTTATCCTCAAAGCATTTATTTCAGTTATATTTTCTTGAAATTTGCAGAAAGGCTCCTAACTTCTATGTTATTTGCAAATATGCCCTGCTAGTACAACCATTTTTGTGTGTTTTCTCTATTTATTAAATATATCATCCATACTAAAAATCACCAAAAAATAGGGTTACGTTTCTTATTCTACACATTTTCACACCACATTTTTATTTTTACAATTTATGACTTTTATATTTTTTTAAAATTATTTAGAGCATAAAAAGTCTATGTTTAGCTTAAAATCCCATAAAAATATAAAATGGTTTTGAAAAATACCCCAAAAAGATATTTTGTAAATTTATGTATTTTGAACCTTCAAACATCACTAAAAATATAAAAAGAAAACTCTTAAAAATCAAAAACTCAAAAATACTTTATAAATATCTAAAAAAATTCAAAAATTCCAAAAATATTGTTTTCTATTATATAATTTTTTATATTATTATTTATACATTAAAATTGATTTGAAGAATTTTGGACTTTATTTGATATTTTTCATCTTCATTTCAATATGGCCCATTTATTAATTCCCTGATTTGGGGGTATTTTGACTTTAAAAATCTATAAAAATTAGCAAAATATACTAAAATATCATAAAACAATAAATGATTATTTAAAATAAAAAATTATTAAATTCTTTATTTTTTATTATATTTATATCTATTTAATCCTATATTATGTATATAATCTTATATATTCTTATATTAGATAATTAAAAGAAAAAGAAATACAAAATCAGAAAACTATAAAAAGAAATATAAAAATATAAAATTAAAAAATTAAAAACAAAATATAATAGTATAAAAAATATATATAATTAATAACCCACAAAAATAATAAAAAATAGACAAGAAGAATTAGACAATCATTTTTGCACCTCACCTGATCTATCCACTTTGCTCCCTGTGTTCGACCTCTACATATACTTGCACACTATACATATCTTTGTAGCAGAGTTATAATATAATAAATTTTAACTCCACGTTTTTATTTCATTGCTTGATTTATTTGTGGGTTAGTTGTTGACTAATTGGGATTTTATTAGCGGTCACTTCAGCGACGTTGTAGTTCTCGCCTTGTGTAGAGTACTCTAGATCCTCGCAAAATTTCGGTTATCAAATGGCATCGTTGCCTTATAGTAACTGCGCATAGATTAGCTTTATTTGATTGTGTCTTCTTTGTCTATATTTTCCCTTTATTTATTTTCTCTTTTATTTGATATTAATTGTTGAATTCTCTAACCACTCTCATTGTTTGGATTGTTATGAGGAACATAGATTGAGGGTGGCTCTTCTAGAAGAGCATGCACTCCTACATGAGGTGAGGTGACTATCAAAGAAGGACTTGGAGAAGTTTTGACTACAATTTGTTTGTGCATTTAATTCTTTTATTTTTAATTTAAAGTGTGAGAGAGGCATATTATTGTAATAACTTGGACTCTCAGGACTCTGCCATACTTCACGAGGTCCATTGCTCGAGGGATTGTTCCTTTGGGGTCCTCACTGGTTTTCCGTTATTTTCATTGCATTTCTTTTATTTTGTTTTTTGAGTTTTTGCTTTTCTTTATTTTATGTGATTGTGCCCTAGCATAGGATCGCTTGTCGATAGATTAAGGCCAAATACCTAATTACCATGGCATGCACCTATAGCATTGTTTGGACTTAGTAAAATTTTGAATTGTTATTTATTTGGACTTGAGACTACGTGCCAAGAGGTTGTCGCATACAGCGTGTGTAGGACCCATTGTGGCAGGCACCGAGTGACATCAAAGACAAGACATTGGTCTAATTTTCAGATAATTAGCATATTGTTCTTCACGCTAATAGTATATTCTCATCTAGGGTGATTTCATCGGCTTGCATTTGCCTATAGATAGGTTTCAATTATGTTTGGCATCCTGTACGAAGAGAGCTGGAGGCAAGGTGAGCATTTATGCTTTAGCATTCATCATAGATTTATCACTTGAACTGCTTTTCCGACTCTCTCCCTCTGATTTTTACCATCTAGGAGCTAAAAGGAATTGATCCCTCGTTAGGCTCGTGTATTTTCACTAAAAATTCAAAAAAAAGTGATAATAAATAAAATTGGGACTGTTAATATTACTCGACCCTAAAATCAACCAAAAAGAAAAATCTTTGTCTTAGGGCAAGTAATCCTATCATTGTATTCGTTTTAATTTGCCCATGTACACATTAAGGTTAGTGCCCCAATCCCAAGCCTCCTAAGTGTTTGTAGAATTTAGTATTCTCACCTAACTCTAAAACAGACAAGAGAAAAAGACTGAAGTTTACGGTCTTCACCGAGTGGATTATGTCAATTGAGGGGTTTATTTTGTGTATGTTTGTTTGTGATTGTTTGTGTGCATACTCGATCTCTCTGTGCATTTTGAGCCTTTTTCTCACATCTCTTTATTTGACTTCGTGTTCTCCCAATCATTCTCCTTTTATTTTGGAGATGGCTAACTGGTGTGAATTTTTTCTGGACTTTACAGGTCCCTCATACCCTCCAGCCAGTCTACCTCCATTTTTTCAGGAGGACTTTGCACATGACTTTTGTACATATCCGACTAATCCTTTGTTTCAGGATTGAGATTTTGATTTTGATCTACCTCCCTCTTATCAAGTGGGCCATCCTCCTGATTTTCCATTTGTACATATCCACCTAACGCATTGTTTCAGGACTTAAATTTTGACCCACCACTACCATCACATTCTCCACCACCTTACTCACCCGAGACTAAGTTTTTTGAATCACCTCTTATGTTGTCTACACTTGAGACCTTGACCCAGATGATAGAGTATTGTTGAATAGGATTTTTCATGGGTCTAAATATGTCTCACAAAAGGTGGAGGCACAGTCGTTGAGACGACCCGCAAGAAACCCAACTTCAAACAATAATTAACCCATAATATATATATATGAAGTAGTGAAAAGCAAAATTTATGGAGTTAAAATTTATTATAACTCTATAATAAATATGTGTATCAGTGCAAGTATGTGCAGAGGTCCAACACAGGGAGGCAAAGTGGACAGATCGGGCAATTAGATGCACAGAAGTGATTGTGTGATTCTTTGTCATTTTTTATGTGGGTGATTAACTTATATTTTTATTTTTATTTTTTTGTTTTATATTTTGTATTTTCTTTTTATTTTAAATATAATATAGAATATATAAGACTATATATTATAATAGATAAAAGATATATAAGTAAAAGTAAAAATAACTAAAAATGAAGAATTAAATATTTTTGAGTTTAAATAATTTTTTTTACTATTTTTGTAATATTTTAGGAATTTTGCTAATTTTTTAATATTTTTAAAGTCAAAAATATCTAAGATCAGGGATTTAATAAATGTATGAAATTAAAATGAAGATTAAAAATAGCAAAATAGGTTTAAAATTCTTCAAATCAATTTTAATAGGTAGATAAAAATATAAAAAATTAAGATACATATATTTTCATGATTTTTAGGAATTTTTAATATTGTTTTACTAGATTTTAGAGCTTTTTAATTTTTGTATATTTTATTTTTTCTATTTTTAGGTTTTTAATTTATGAAGTTAGAAAATAAATAAATAAACACAAAATATATTTTTTTTGGAATTTTTAAGATTTTTTTATTGTTTTTGTATTGTAGACAAGGCAAAAATGTCTCAAAAGATTTTTAATAATTAATAAAAAGGTCCAAAATTATAAAATAAAAATATGGCATGGATCTCCAATCAATCAAGAACCTACCCCTATTTTTTGGTATTGTTTTGAATGCAATTGATTTTTTAAATAAATACAACAAACAAAAAAATATATGGCATGTAAGGGCATAAATGTAATAAAAAAGCTAGGGACCTTGCTATAATTTTCACAAAATTATATAACATAAATAAAAATTCAGGGATAAAACACAATACATAAAGTAGCGAGGGCCCTCCTACAAAATGCCCACCTCACGTGGGTGTGTACGTAACGTGAACTAGCGTGGACTTAAATGCAAATAAAGAAAGTTTAGGGGCTTTGATTAGATCGCCCCTGACAATCTGGCGGTGATAGCTCAAATGATCGGACTGTGACTGTATGTCCTGGACCGGCTAGAAGACCGAACGGCGGAGAAGGGGTATGGAAGAACATGCCAAGAACATGGGAGGAGTGAGCTTCGATCCGCTCTTCTGAGCTCCTCCAACTATGTGGAATGCTTGGGGAAGGTGCAAAATGGAGCTTGGGCTCCTCCGCTCTCGATGATTGCTTTAGGGGGTTCTACTAGAGCTACGAAGAAGGATGGCACGGTCGAGGAAGAAAGGCAATACATGCTTCTTGGTCAAAATTGACTCTAAAAAGAGTCCTTCACCCTGCCAGCACCTGCAGGAGTAAACCACAACAAAAAAGGGGTAATGGGGGCTCTATTTGGTGAAATGGATGCATAATGGAGGGTGGCGGAGGCTGTCCCGGCGACACGGCGGAGTGGGGGCTGATCTGGGCAAGTGGAGGGTGGAACATGATGAAGTAGTGGAGAGAAAGGCAATGGAAGTGGATGCATAGGTCTAAACAATGTTTGTCACAGCAGAGAGGTTCACCGGAGCGGAGGGCGAACTTACAGAGAGATGATTAACACTAAAATACACTATGAATAACTAATATAAATGCATCAAATAAAAGCTAGGCCTAAGAATAATCGAAAAAAAATGAAGAAAACCAAATCTCAAGCATCTAGGACTGTAAGGTGACCTCACGACGGTGGTGGTCGCTGAAGATGGGTGGAAATCACCTCAAAACACCTCCCTCGATCCAACCAAGAGCTGGGCGAGCTCCCTGTCACGAAGCTCAAGCCTTGGGACACTAAAGGAAGGAGAGAACGAGGCAGAAAGGTATTCAAAATAGGGAAGAATCCCATCTAGGCTTATGTAAAGGATGGTGTATAGTGGCCAAAGATCGATGTACAATGGGCGCGACAATGATTCATTCCTCAAGGTGATGATCCGACGTGTAAGAGGGAAGCTCGAGGAGAAAAAGTCATCAAGGAATCTCTCCAAAATAGTGAATAGGTTGGGTCACAAAAAACGATGAAGAACAGGGTTCAATGAGGTTCTGACAGAAGGATAGCCTGGGAAGAAGAGTTGACCGGGGTCAACTCTTAACTCCCCCTGGTTGGTCCACGTGGACCAACAAGAAAAAAAGGATGGTCAAAATTATTTGTAAATTAGTTAATAAATAATAAATGATTTTATTAAAATGAAGTTATAAAATAAAAAATATTTGTTATTTTCTATATTATTTTATTATGGTTTCTATTTATTTTTTAGAAATTATTAATTACAAGTTAATTTTTAGAGTTTTATTTATAGGTATATTTACCTATGTTTTGAGTATTTTATTTATATTTTATATTTTGTTATTTTATTTTCTTATTTTATTTATTTACACTTATTTTTATATACTTAAACATACTTTTATTGTATTTTTCTGATATATTATGTGCACTTAAATAAATAAGTATATTTAATATATAGGTATAAGTATAGGTATTTCATCCATGTATTTTGTATTTTATTTTATTTTAATGTTTTATTTATTTTTTTATTCTAGTGTTAATATCTACATATGATATAAAAAATGATTATAAATTATAAAAATATCAAATTATAAAAATAATAAAGAAAAAATGGATATTTTATTAGGGTATATTGTACAATAAGGGTCCAAAACCTAACTTTCACATACTAACTCCAAAAAATATGAAACCTCTTTCATTAAATAGCTTATGAAAAGTTATATACAATTAAAGTGTTTTTAATATATTTTAAATTTTTTATTTGGAAGATATGGGTCTGGGAAGTTGGGATTTTGGAATTTTATTCAAAGCATAACTTTTACACTATATATTATTTTTGTATGAAAGCAATTTTGTATTTTTCTATACATTATTATCTACAACTTTCATGTACAAAGCTTCTTTATTTGAGGTATAAAAAGTAGAAAATAAAATAGGTCCCAAAAATGCATTATCGATGAATTAATAAATGGGATTTTTATTGTATTTTTGGCCCTTATCTCTGCTTACTTTATTCCTTGTCGACCTGGTCATCTTGATGCGTAGGTCTCGGGGTTTAGCGTCGTAAAATACCTTTGGCATTTTATTCTTTTTCTTTTATTTTATTTATTCTATAATTTTGACATTAAAAATAAAATTTTTGTACATTATTTATACAATAAAGAATGAATGTTAATATGTAGAAATTAGGGCTATTTACATGCATTAGCTAGGGTTTTTTTGGCCAAAATAATAGAATAAAGGTGATGAAATGGAGATTCATCAAGTATATTAGACAAAGGATAGATAGCCTCACTAGCCTAAATAAGAACCACATTGATATTTCACCATTTGATGATATGGATTCATTTGAGGACAACTTTGAGAGCTTGCAATTGCCAAAATCATAAAAAAATTGAAAATTTTTTAAAAAAACAAAAAGATTTTTGGAGACACAATGTTGATTCAGACTGTGAGGAGACGACACCCATGCTAGATCATTTGTCCACACATTCACTCACCCCTTATCCCGCCTTTGACCCTAATGATGACACTGTACAGACTGCTTTTAGTCATCCTTGTGTATATGATGACTCCGATCTCCTCCCTTATATGGAGGAGATCCCAAAATTAAAAAATTTTGACCGAACCCGAAGTGGTGCCCACTATTCATGAGATCATTAAAGCCCCACTTCACCAAGCCATGACCCATCTATATTCTCCTCAACACAAGAAGAGAAAGCGTAGAAGCAGATCTGAGTGTCATATCTTTACAATGGCCGCTACTCACGCCATCACCCACCGCCCTTCTTCTTGGAAAGGGAACACTGCTACACCATTCATTAGATGCACTATTTCTTACTATTCATGTGCTCACACTCTCCAGGATGATGGCACATCGATCAATATAATACCCTTCTCATTGGTACAGTTTATTCATCTTGGGGATCTCAAGAAAACCAGGATGATTGTTCAATTTATTGGTGGATCAATAAAGAGGCTGAAGGGTATTCTTGAGAACATCGTCATTTTGATTCAGGGCATGAGCTTCACTACAGACTTTGTTGTATTTCCCATGGAGACCTCCACCCCTATGGAGCGCTCTCCAATCATCTTTGGACATCCTTTTCTCGCCTTTGCGAGAGCCGTTATAGACTATGGACCTGGAGAGATTCGCTTCCTTCTTGATGAAGGGAGTGTTGTGGTCATCACTAAACCTACTGCTGACCAGAGACCTGCACCTGATGTGACTACACCTGACTTAGCTGACCACGAGGCCTATGACCTATCTGCTAATATCACAGATGTATGCTTTACGATCAATGATGAGACCCGAGAATTTCTCCACAGGGAGGAAGACTCGAAAAGCATAGACCTTGGAGCTCCCTCTTCCCGTGATTTACGTTGTGTTGATGACATCTGTGGGATTTACACGATTGATACCTTGTAGTGGAGGGTAGACATTATAGAGATTGATGAGGCCGAAGTTGATCTTAATGCTTTTATAAAGGAATTCAGGCCTTTTGATGATAATGATGATCCAGTTGAACCTCGCAAGATGAACTTGATCTTACTTATTCCAATGATGAGTTTGTCCCTTTTCACTTCGATATCTACGAGCCTTCATAGGATGGACCTGACCTGACTACTTCCATAGATGTGTTCTTCCCATTTCATTTTGATGATGACCTAGCAGCGACTTCCTAGCTGGACCTAGCCACACTTCTTCCACTAGACCTACACCTTATGAGATTTATTCCTCAGCGATCTTCCAAGAAGGTTCGCTTTCTACCTTCTTAACCTTTGTACATCGATCCTCTTGTATATTCACATTCATTTTCCTCCGTCCATCCACCGTATCACTCATCCACCTCATTTTCGTGTGTGCTTGCTAAGGACGTATTTTGTCCTAAGTATAGGTGGGCTGGACAAGCCGGGTGTTCTTTCTTCGTTCTATTTCATCACTCTTGTTGTTGCATATACTTAGGGCTCTTTTAACCTAAGTATAGGGGGAGTGATAAGTACATTCTCTTCAATCCTTTCTTCTATCTTTATCAAGATTTTCTTGTTTTCTTCTTTTTGTTCTCATTTTTCTTTTTCTACCAAAAAAGTGTCACCCCTTTTCTCTTTCTTCTATACTTAGGACACACTAGGTCCAAGGTATAGGGGGCGTACACTCCGCTTTCTTTCATTCTTTGATTTCCTCCAATGTCTACTCTTCTTTTCTATACTTAGGGATATCTTACCCTAAGTATAGGGGGAGATATTCTGAGTGCAATCTGTTCATTCCCACCCTTGACCCTCCCTTCCTTGTATACAATCTGCTATACTTAGGATTATTTCATCATAAGTATAGGGGGATGGTCGACTTTGCATTGATTCATTCCTTCATTCTTTATTATTTAGACTCTTCAATACTCAGTACGAGTTATGTCTTCTCTTTTTCTCTCTAGTCTATGAGGACATAGCTCAAGCTAAGTATAGGGAGATCTTATATAATACATTATACTTTAAGTTATAACTCATACTTTCGTATTTTTAATAATCATTATGGCTAAAATACGATATAAAATACTACATATACTAATAAGATTTATTAAAATCAATTACTAAAAATATATACATTATTCTTAAAATTCTTTTCATATTTACTAATTAATAAATTAGGCAAAAATATTTTATGCAAAATATTTGAAAAATAGTTTGAAAATCTTTTTGAAATCTTTTGAAAACTATTTGGACAATGTTTTATTAAATATTTTACAACCTTTGTAAAATTATTTTTTTTGTAGAAATTTATTTTCTTTGTGTAAAATAGAAATATTTTGAAAATCAATTTGCAAATGGTTTGGAAAAGCGTTGCAAAAATATTTTGAAAAATCTATACATACTATTTAAAAAACCTTTGCAAAATGATTTTCAGATATTTGTAAATATTTGTAAAATTATTTGTAAAAACTATTTTGGACTATAGTTTTCAAAAAATATTTGTAAAATAATTTTAAATAAGTTTGAGGAATATTTACATACACAAAAATTCTTTTTTAATTGTATATATATAATCACACATCCCATGTAAATTCTTAAAAACCTAACTCCTGGAAATAATAAGATGCATCCCCATGTAAATATATGTATCTAGTTTTATTCCAAATATCTTTTGTTTTGAAAAATCCCAAAAACATTTGCATCTTTTTTAGAAAATTGCATAGAAATTTGTAAAACCTTTTTCAAAAATCCATAAAAAGTTCAAAACCTTGAAAATTGCATCACAAAAATTTTTCTACATTGTACGTAGCATTTGCATAGCATTCACAATTTTCAGATTGAGTTTGATAACTGAACAAGTCTAAGTAAAATCTGAAGAATGGAGCTTGGTTGGATCTTAAATCTACCTAATCACAGGAACCTTATAGGAACTGTAATTGAGGAACTTCAGCTCTAGTTGACTTAATTCTTTGAGAATCGTGAGACTTGGTTCAATGTATTCTTGGCTGCCTATATAGAGTATTTCGGAGCACAGGCATGGATCTTGTTGATAATGACCTAACTTGGACACCTACACCTTTCACTTGGCTCAACTCAGTTAGAGTGATGAGGGGATTAGATTTACCGGTATGAGACGCATACAAGTGGAAATATTTGTCCTCATCTAGGGAGGGAAGTGCACTCTGACCCGTCCAATAGCAGAGACATCTAAAGACAGGAGAGCGTGGGTTGCAATAATGCTTTAAAAGAGGGATAGTCTTCTGGCTCAAGAGAAAAAACTCCTTATGTAAATGCTATTATATATTGTATTCAAAAAAATCCAAAAAACTCCAAAAAAGTGGACAGTCCATATTGAAAATAAAATGCTTATCGGAGTGTAAATATTTGTATAGTCAATAAGCAAGCTTGTGCTTCAAAGTCATACCTTGTGAGCCTGCAGCTGGATGACTTGAGTACACTGGTCATGCATCTTAGGATAGGTAGCTACACTAGCTACTGTCCATTCTTCTCTTCACCCCTCCTCTTGACCTGGTTGTCAATTGAACTTAGAAGGGAATACCCCGCTCCTCGTGGAAAGAGTTGCTAGATTGGCGACTCATTGGGTTGTCATGCTGGAGAAGTCAGTCTCTTCGTCATTTCAGTTGGAAAGAGTCACTATCACATACACTGTACAAGTGAGACTCATAGTCATAATGGTTTGCTTATGAGCTAAAGTATTCTGACCTGGCTATTGAGGAGACTTGAGCAGAGTTTTAGGATTCTCGATGGTTGTTGTATTTCAAATCCGATTCCTAATAATGTTCTGACCGCACTAAAATTCCGAAGGTTCGACTAGCTCCAAACTTTGAATTTGTGAAGACATGTTTGAGAATTAAATTTAATCCACTTTATTCCTTTTAATTTTCTTTATTTTTCATTTTCTGCACTTATTGCATAAGTGTTTGCTAGGGACTAGCAATGGGCAAGTATAGGGGGGTGATGAATATCCATTTTATCACCCTTATTCTATCATTGTGGCCTCAAAAACCCTAGCAAATGCATGTAATGAACACTAATTTGGACAAATTGGCATTCATTCTTTGTTTAAATATTGTATAAAATACCTTTTACATGTCAAAATTATAGAATTAATAAAAGAAAGAAAATTAATAAAATTCAAAATATATTTTATGAACTTAGACCCTGAGACCAAGTCAAGAATTGATTTGATTGATAAGGAATAAAGTAGGGGGAGATAAGGGCAATAAATCCCCAATAATTTCCATTCTTTTATTCATCATTTATTCATTTTTGGGATCAATTTTATTTTCCACTTTTTATACCTAAAATAAAGAAACTTAGTACATGAAAGTTGTAGATAAAAATATATAGGAAAATAAAAATTGATTTCATGCAAAAATATTATACAGGGTACTTTTTATATACAAAATAAAATCTCAAAACTCAAACTTCACAAACCCATATCTCTCAAATAAAAACTCAAAATGCATTAAAATCACCTTTAATTATATATAACTTTTAATAAGATATTTAATGAAGGTGGTTTTATTTAATTTGGAGTTAATATGTGAAAGTTATATTTGAACCTCTATTGTATAATATACTTGTATAAAATATTTATTTTATTCATTCTTTAGTATTTTTATAATTTTATATTTTTTTTATAATTTTGTAAATATTATTTATAATATATGTACCTGTTAAAACTAGAATAAAACAATAAATAAAGCATTAAAATAAAATAATTATATAAAATACATAGACAAAATACCTATACATAAATCAATATATTATATATACCTATTCATTTAAGTATATATTTTATCAAAATAATATAATAAAAATATATTTATATGTATAAAAATAAGTTATAAATGTATAAAATAAGAAAAGAAAAAATATTAAAATACAAAATAAAAATAAAAGAATCAAAACATAGGTAATTATGCCTATAAATAAAATCCTAAAAATTAACTTGTAACAAACCACCTCAGAAAAATAAAAAAAATAATAAAATACTACATAAAATAAGAAACATTTTTTATTTGTAATTTAAAATTACTAAAATCATTTAATATTTAATTTTGTTTTTTTAGTTAATTCCCGGTATTCTTTTTCGACCAACCAGGTTTCACCTTTGGTTGACCTCGGCCAACTCTTTGAAAGAGGTCCCATGTTTGTCAGACTTAGGTTTTGGCCTATTTTCTTGAATTTTTCCATGCTGATTCTTTTACTAATCGACTTGTATTCCTTCATGACTTTTTCTCCTCGATCTTCCCTCATACACGCCAGCATGAATCCTCAAGGAATGGACCACTAATTCACCCCATCTTCCCCGTTCTTTGGCCCCGCTCCTTCATCCTGTACATAACCTATCATCGCCTTCTTCCCATTTTTGAATCGCCTCCGACCTCGTTTTAGCTCTCTTTTTGCTTTTGTTTTATATTTTTATCGTGTATTTAGTGTTAAATTCCCAAATCGTAGTTTGTCGGAGCCCAGCTCCGACGAACATATCCGCCTGTTCCCGACCGTGCCTCGACCCACCAACCACCTTCACTCGTCTCCCCTTCTCTTCTACTACGCAAACCCCCATTCCATTCAACCTATTCCTACCTAGAGTAGAACCTCAGCTCTTCTCCTTCGCCCTCCGCCGAAGAGCTCTTCCCCGACGTCCCCCGCTCCATTTCACCCGACAAAACCCCTAGAAGACCCCTTCGTTGCTTGCGCATACTTCTTTGCAGCTCCAGGGGAAGGACTCGTTTGGGAGTTGATTTTGCAGAATTCGCAAGGTACCTAGATCCCTCTTCCTTCCTCGAGCTCCACGACCCCGTCATTGGGTCCTATAGCATTTTGAAGCTACCCGCAGGTTCATCGGAGTCCCATCTCCATTTTGAGATCCTTGCGAGCATCAGAGGCCGTCAGAGGAGTGCAGAACTATCGATCAAAATTCACTCGTCATCTTGTTCTTCCCTATTCTTACCGGGAAGTTCATGATCGTTGGATCGTGCTTCGTTTCCAGACGCTCCAGATACCGTTAGATCCAACAATCCAACACCATATGATCGTAATCTAGGTTCTAAATTTCCGTCGTCGCTGCACAAACCAGCATCGCGCATTTTGGAGCTACCACCTGTATAAGTGGCATGATCGCTGCTGTTCATTCACACCTAACGTTGGGTATTTAGCACATTCAACCCAGCCACCTTTTGTATTTAATATTTTAGACTCAAGCTTTCATCTTTTGTTTATACATTTTTGTAATTTTTGTATAAAAGCCCTACTGCAAATTCGCCCATGCCAGCTCACCTCACGTGAAGTCCCATGTGAGGTGGACTTTTTGTAGATAGGTCCCTGTGGTTTTATATATTTTGTTTTGGTCCTGAAAGTTTTTATTTAAGTTGTATATATTTGTAAAAAATGCAGAAAGGTCCATGACTTCTATATTATTTGCATATATACCCCTGCTATTACACACATTTTTGTATGTTTTCTCTATTTATTAAGTATATCATTCATGGTTGAAAAATGACCAAAAATAGGGTTACGTTCCTTATTGCACACACTTTCATGCCGCATTTTTATTTTTGCAATTTAGGAATTTTAATATTTTATAAAAATCATTTAGAGCACAAAAAGTCCTCGTTTAGCTTAAAATCCCATAAAAATATAAATCATTTTGAAAAATTCCCAAAAAAGATATTTTATTTATTAATATATTTTGAACCTTCATAACGAAAATCACTAAAAATAGTAAAGAAAACTCTTAAAAATTATAAGCCAAAAATCCTTTATAAAAATCTGAAAAATTATAAAAATATTATTTTCTGTTTTATATTTTTATATTATTATTTAGTAATTTAAAATAAATTGAATAATTTTGGACTTGATTTGATATTTTCATCTTCATTTCAGTTTGGCCCATTTATTAATTCCTTTATTTGAGGTATTTTCGACTTTCAAAATCCATAAAAATTAGTAAAATATCCTAAAAAACACAAAAATAGTAAAATATTTTTTAAAATCTAAAAACATTTAATTATTTAATTTTAGCCATATATATTATCATATATTGTGTATATAATCTTATATACTCTTATATTAGATAATTAAAAGAAAAAGAAATACAAAATCAGAAAAAAAGAAAAAAATATAAAAATATAAAATAAAATAAAATATAAAAATATAAAACAAAAGGATAAAAAATATATAAAATTAAAAACCCACAAAAAATAAAAAATAGACAAGAAGAATCACACAATCATTTTTGCGCCTTATTGCCCTATCTATCCATTCTGCTCCCTATGTTAGACGTCTACACATACATGCACACTATACACATCTTTGTTGTAGAGTTATAACAAATTTTAACTCCACACATTTATTTCATTGCTTGATTTATTTGTGGATTAATTGTTGATTAATTGGGATTTCGTGAGCGGTCGCTTCAGCGACATTTTAGTTCTCGCCTTGTGTAGACTACTCTAGACCTTCACAAATTTCCGATTATCACTTCTAAATGTACTTCTCTTGTGAAAGTTAAAGTTTCTTTGCTCCCCTGACTTGAGTGATCTTCATGCCTAGTATCTGACTTGCATGCCCCAAGTCCTTCATAGCAATGGACTTGCTCAACTCCTTCTTGAAGCTAGAAATTCTCTCTCCATTGTTGCCTACAATCAGCATGTCTTCAACATAAGGCAATAAAATGATGAAATCATCATCTGAGAACTTCTTTGCGAACACACAATGGTTTGAAGTTGTCTCGGAGTAACCATGCTCCCCCATGAACGAGTCAAACTTCTTGTACCACTGCCTGGGCGCTTGCTTCAAGCCATATAGACTCTTCTTCAGTCTGCAAATATAGTCTTCCTTGCCTTCAACTGTAAAGCCCTCATGTTGCAAATATAGATTTCCTCCTCAAGGTCACCATGGAGGAAAGTTGTATTCACATCCATTTGTTCAACCTCCAGATCAAGACTAGCTGCCAAGCTGAGAAACATCTTGATAGAAGACATCTTCACCACAGAAGAAAAGATCTCCTCAAAGTCAACTCCCTTCCTTTGGTTAAAACCTTTCATAACCGACCTAGCTTTGTACCTTCGATTTGTAGAGTATTCATCATGTTTCATTATATAAATCCACTTGTTTCTCAATGCACGCTTGCCTTTGGGAAACTTGACAAGCTCAGAGGTAAGATTAGATTGTCATGAAGGGACTCCATTTCCTCTTTTGAAACTTCTAACCATTTCTCCTTGTTTGCATCTTGCGAAACTTCTTCATAGAAATCATGCTCGCCACTGTATGTCTGCAAATGTACTCATGTGTAGAGTATCTGGTGGATGGTCGCCTCTCCCTCATAGGTCTCCGTGGTGGGGGAGCCTAAGAAGAAGAAGAGCTCTCATTATCCTGCCCACCGTCATCATCACCAGCATCTGTATCATCATTAGGAGTGGAGATCTGTGGTACATCCTCCTCATCTTATGCTTCTGGCACCTAATCATATGCGTCTTCTGGCACAACATGTGGATCTCTTTGTAAAGGGATTGGCTCCACATCATATGGTTGATAGCTGCTCGAAGAGTCCTTAGCTACCTTATGAATTCCCTCAACAGTTTGTTCTTCAGAGAAGATCACATCTCTGCTCCTCACTAGCTTCTTCTAAACTGGATCATACAATCTGTAACCAAACTCATCTTGGTCATATCCTAAGAAAATGCACGGCTTCATCTTTGCATCCAACTTGGACCGTTCATCCATGGGGACATTGAAAAAAGCGCAACATCTAAAGACCTGCAAATGATTTTAGGAGACATTGTTTCCATGCCAAACCCTGTTAGGAACATCACTATCGAAAGGTACATATGAAGATAGATTAATAACATTAACAACACTATAAAGTGCTTCACACCAAAAAGAGTTAGATAACTTAGCTTCAGAAAGGAGAGATCTAAATCTCTCCATCAAAGTCATGCTCATTCTCTCTGCTATGCCATTTAACTGTGGCATCTTGGGTGGAGTCTTCTGGTGCATGATACCTTGAGATCTGCAATACTCATCAAATGACCCAATATACTCACCGCCATTGTCATTATGGATGCATTTAAGTTTCTTCCCAGATTTTCACTCCACTAGCGCATAAAAGTCTTTGAAAACATCAAGGACATGGTCCTTCTTATTTAAGGTGTGGACCCAAACTTTCCTAAATAAAGTGCACCACAAAGATAACTCACTTTCAAAGGACCACAAACGCCTATATGAACAAGCTCCAATTGTTGCATCTTTCTAAAAGGTGGATGTATCTTGAAGGAGACTCTCGTCTACTTCCCAGCCAAACAGTGTGTGCATCTCTATAACTTCTCTTTCTTGACATTTGCCAGCACATTCTTCCTCACTAAACACTGCACCCCCTTCTCGCTCATGTTACCCAATCGTCGATGCCACATCTCAACGGATTTTGCATCTCCAGTCACATGTGCAATATCATGGGAAATGGATGCAATCATGATGTAAAGATCGTTGCTATACTTCTTGCCACGAACAACAACTAAGAATCCTCGAATAAGCTTCCATTGCCCTCTACCGAAATTGTTGAGATATCGTTCATCATCAAGCTTGCCTACAGAAATGAGATTTAAGTGCATGTCTGGTGCATGCCTCACATCTTTGAGCGTCAACACCGCTCCATTGGTATTTTTCAATGCAATATTGCCAATGCCAACAATATGGGATAAATAACCATTCTCCATCTTCAATGTGCCAAAATCACCAGCTATATATGAAGAGAAGATCTCTCTCTAAGATGTAACATGTAAAGCAGAACCATTGTCAACAAGCCAAGAAGTACCATCCTATGCAACATTGACCATCTCCTCATCACAGATAATGAGGAGCTCATGTTATGCAGCTGCAGCAACATTGTCAATTTTGTTTTCTTGCTTGTCGCCACCATTCATGTTATCTCTCTTGAATTGAAAGCAATACTTCTTGATGTGTCCATTCTTCTTACAATAGTGACACTCCATGTTCTGATATCTGGACTTGGACTTGCTCCTGTCGGTATCCTTGCCTTTGTCATTCTTGATTCTGCTCCTCCCCAAGTTCTATGTAACAAGAACCTCTTAATGTGAAGAGCTTCCTTGGATTTTTCTTTGCATCTCCTTATTGACAATGTCAAACTTGACAGCCTCCAAAAAAACAAGCCCTTAACTGTAGAGTTAGTAAGTGAGACTCTAAATGTCTCCCAAGGATCTGGTAAAGTAGCAAGCAATAATAGTCCCAACATCTCATCTTAAAATTTTATTCCTATACTCATCAACTGACTTCTAATTCCTTAAAATTCATTCAGAAAATTTAGTATAGAGCTACCCTCCTTGAACCTCATGTTCACCAATCTCTTCAGAAGAAATAATTTATTATTTTCCATCTTGAAGGTGTAAAGTTTTCCAACTTCAACCATAAGCTTCTAGCATAATTTTTATCTTGGATATGGCTGAGATATTCTCACCAACAAACTGTCTTATGAAGCCGCAAACTTGTTCGTGTTCAAACTCTCATTCCTCATCGATTTTGGCTTCGGACTTCTGCGTGAAGAATACCGGAAGCTAAAGAGCCTTCACATATAAAAGATCCTTCATCTTGTTCTTCTACAAATTGTAATTTGTCCCATTAAGACTAATCATCCTGCCCGAACCAAACTCCATTCTGTAATCCACCATTGAATCTTGCTTTGATACAACTTGTTGGGAACAAATTCCCCATATAGATCAAATTACAGATAAAATATTAGAGTTGATAAGCGGATCATGCACGCTATATCAACAACTAAAGAAGAAAATTTCAACCATAGAAAACCACTCACAAATGGACGGAGAGTTTTTAACGTGGAAAACACTCAATGTGAGGGAAAAATCACGGGATTGATCGCAACCTAAAACCAAGCACTATAATCAGAATAATCTCCTGTGGGGAGCTTATAAAAGTCCGATCCTCTATACGGTGATATAAATAACCAAACAGTGGAGAATAGTAGAAAGGAGAAATATCACCAAAATGATGAATCCGTCGCAAAACTGTAGGGAAGAATGCTGGAGAAAAATTGCTCCAATGATTACTCTCTCCAAACTTTGCAGCAACCACGAACCTTCTTTCTTCTCCTTCTCTTTCTTATTTCTTTCTTTTACTAGGAGAGCTTGTGTTGGGATGATCCTTGTATGCACCCCATACCTCCTATTTATACTCCTTGGAGATGAGCAAATAAGGAAATATGAACTCCTACTTCCAATAGGATTAGGAAAAGATGGCTCCTAATACTAAAAGGTAATTGACCTCCTCCTCCCATTAGTAATTGATTTTTCCTTTTCCAAATAGGACTACCAATATCCTATATATATGGATTAGGTTTTCACTAGGAGGAGAACCTATTCAACAACAACAACAGGAACTGAGACTAGCAAGCGAGCTTGTAACTATCGTAAGAACCGCATCGGGAATGGATCAAAACTTCTTTTAGATAGATGGTGGGTGTCTTATATATTAGATTTGAGAACCCTTTCTCCATGAGAGAATTCTACTAATTTGAAAGCTCAATTGGGGGTGAAGTGGCTTTCTGACTATCATTTCTTTAATACAGACACCAATCAATTCTAGTATACGCCAACAACAAGCCAAGGGAGAGATTAATCAGTACTAGCCGTCATTTTATCTATTTCTTTATTTTAGATCATTCTACCTTGTGGATTGATCTTTATCAGGATTCTTAATTGGTCGAGTAATAAGTCTTTAAACTCTGTTCCTTGACGGATTATCTTTCATTGTTGCTTGACAAAAAAAGTGATTCATTACATCTGTTATACCGGAGGAATCTCATGAAATCTTCTACATCCACTGATTAATTACTTATCGATTGTCAGTGTAGTTCTGGATTTAACAGTTCTTTATGTACTAGCAGAGTTTTCACTACAGATCTCCTCATCAGTAAAACTAATATAACGATGATAGGAACAACTGAGTCCATATAATGTAAACAGTTCTTCTCTCTCTGATGGACAGGGAGAAAGGAGCTCCATTCGTTCGCACTAACTTATATAATAAGGCAACAACACCACATTCCAGGCTACTTAGAAGGCACCAAACCTTGCTTATAAAATAAAGTAACCCATGCCCATCTTCTTAAACTATTCACAAGACCCCAAGAACAGAATCCTATCTCGAAAGATTTTGTGCTTCCAACTCACGCACAGATTTCAACCCAAAGATTCTTCCAAAGACATACAGATCACAGGCGAAGTTACCATTAATTCAAGAGAAAAATTACACCCCTTCCCATCACAGTTAATAAGAGGTGCGCATCGGCCACCCTAATTACAAGGCTTGCATTACATTATTTGATTCTTGATATTTATGAAGAGTGGGGAGCTTAGGAAGGCCATGGCTTGTAGGCCTCCCATCTCCCTCAGGGAGAAACAGAGGGAAGCAAACACGAAGAGGGAGGGGGAAATATCTAAAAAGCCCCTCCAATTTTCTTTGTCAAAGTCTTCCAAAACGCTGGTCGTATATTGTCTTCTAACTAGCAGGGAGGGGGTCGTTTCCATTCGACCAGCCGTCGTAAGAAAGCCATCACCTGCACATATAAAAGCAAGAAAAACACATCAAATAGGAGGGAATGGAATGTTCGTCAACGAAGATCAACTACTTGCCAGTAAAGGGGAATATTCTCGCCATTTTTTTACAAAAAAAAATACAGCGAAAATTGCGCTCCTTTATAAACCCAATTATATGGGCATCCTACAGTCGTAATCGCATCTACACCACCGAATAACATGTTTTATTCGATCCGACGACTCCTATCGTTGTTGTCCATGTCATTTTCCACGGTTGACGCCCCACAAGTTATATTCCCAGATGCCAAGAAGAAGAAGAAGAAGGGTGCGAGAGAAAATTCTCCCACATGAAAAGTACACTTGCCTCAGATGGCTCTCTGAGAGAGAAAGAGGCACTGGTCTCCTTTGGAATCTTTGACACTAGTATCCCAACCCCTTGACCTCTGCTCCTCAACACCTATATCATATTTACATCAACATCAACCAAAGAAATCGCAGCAATTTCGCCTCTAAAATAGGAAATGCCTATAAACCAATCACACCTACCTTGAACGCGTCCTCGTCCGTCCGATCGTCGCCGATGTAGATTGGCAGCACATCCTTGCGATCTCCGAAACCTGCAATAGTTATATGAGAGAGATGGTGGTGGTGAAATAAATGGGTACAGATTGCGTGATGGGATCTTGGAACATACCAAGTGATTCCAATAGGAACTCCAGCGCCTTCCCCTTGTCCCATTTGATGGTGGGTCTGATCTCCAGCACCTGTAGGAACAACATAGAAGGGGAAACTTGTCAGGTTCGTGCACTTGCCCAGATTTCATCACCATCTGACGCACCCGCATATTATGTCCTCTTCTTCTCATTTTGATTGCGTGTAACTAATTATTGTCTCATCGTCATAATTATTTAATATAGTCTGCTTTCATCATAGTAATAATAATTGTAAATTATCAGACAACTGCTCACCTTCCTTCCTTGGCTTAGGTGGAGCTTCGGATACTCCATGAGCACGGCCTTCACTTGCTCGGCCAGAGCTCCCCACCTCTGCATTAGCCACCGCCGGGTTAACGGAGGACTGTGCGAAAGCCGAGAGAGGAAAAAAATGGTTACCAACCTTCTCGTCGACGCAGCGGAAGTGGACCGAGACACAGAACTTGTTGTTCTCCACCTTAGATCCAGGGATGGATCCTGTTCTCTCCACCAGAGCATGGTAGACCTGATACATGAAACCATCGGTAAGGAAAGATGTTGAGACACGATGAAAGAAACGGAAGGAATCGAGGTACCCACGTCGTCTATCATCGGCAAGAACTCCGTTGGGGGTTCGAACCGGATGTCGTTGGATCCCTGAAACAGTTTTGAGCTTTAGATTGGACGAGATGGATGGAAATTTTGATCTTGGACTAGGGTCCGAAATCTTTCTTACTCTTGTGAATCTGGACCCTTTCACAGGGCCTTTAATGTCCATGCCGTGGCTTCCAGCATAGTAGAGCTCTGACAGCTTCACGAATCCGTATACCTGAACAAAGATCGATTTAGAGACGAATTGGATTGGTGGAAGTCAATGCAACCACTTAGGTAAATACGAATGTACCTTATCTCTGCATCTTCCACTTACTATGGCAGTAGGGAAGCACCTGGCAACATCCCTCACCACGGCTCTCATCTGCAAATGAGCAGGTTAGAAACCCAAATGGAGGAGTGAAGTCTCCCAATTGTAAATACGCTGGTTGTGCTTACTGAATCGGACATGAATGCACGGTCGGGATCGTCGACGATGGGAGAGAGCGTGCCATCGTAGTCGAGGAACATCACGATCCCCTTCCCTCTGGAAGCGCCGACGATCTCCTCGAACATGTCTAGAGCGGAAGGGTGCTTCTTCTGCGTACGAATCGATGCTCAGTGATTCGTGGCAGTAAAAGTACTGAAGGAACTGTTTTTGATCTTTTTACGTACCATCCATAGGACGTGCTCGTCAGTGACGGTACGCGGATGAGTGGGGGAGGAGGCCCTCATGGCCTCGACCCACGAGCTGATCCGCGCTTCGGCGCCATTGACTCCGTCGATGTCGAGGTGTTTGAGATACTTCTTGCGGAAGCTCCGGCCGAGGGAAGAGCGGAAGCGAGGAGTTGGGTAGGGGAGGACGGGGAAGGAGTTGGGCACGGTGGCGGTGATGATGGTCTCAGGCACGATGACAGTCTGCCGGGTCATGTCCCTCATGAGTGGTGAAAGGAGCAGGGGCAAGGAGGAGACGGGGGTGTGTGGGGTTGGGAGTGAGGGAGGGAGGAGGGACGGGGAGGGAGATTTATAATTGGGCAGGGGGAGGCGGTGTGGGACCCATGTGATCAAGCCAGGGCCCACACACACTCACCCATGGAACAAAGGCAAGTTTGCTGTTCTCTCCTCCCCTCTCTTCCTTCCAACTTCTAACCATAACCTCCTGTTGGTTGGAAGGTATCTTATCTTCAGGGGAGATCTCTCTCTAACATAATCAAGATTTGCAAATAAACAAAGGGAATCAGTGGGTGTGGAGAAAAGAAAGAAGAAGATTTGGATCTTTGGTTATGCCCCTTTGGTTTGGTGGTGAGCCCATGGGTTATGCTCTGTTTTCTCTTTTTTCAATCCTTGGGTCTTGGGTTCTTTGTTGAGTAATTTTTGCACTGATGAACCTCAGCTTTTGATTAAATAGCACAAAAGAGTCCTGATTCAGAACTGCTTTCGTTATTTTAGTTATATCTGTTCCAGTTCGGACCCCCGTCCAATGCGTCCTTTTCGGTTGTTCAGTATGGGTGGTTCAGTACATTGATGTGTTTCTGATGATAGTATAACTGGTTATATCTGTTCCTGTATCGGTGCTTCGGTATGTGTTTCTAACCGGCTTTTTCATATACTATTCTTTGTTTTTTCTTTATATTATTTCTCAAAGAGATGGAACATTATATACTGTAACCAGTCACAGTTAATATAATCTACATCAAGTACTGTTGCACACTCAACATTTGTGTCTCGTTATTATTGTTATTTTTATTTTCTGTTGATGTTTTTCTGATGTATACTGTGAATAAACACCAGGCGATCATGGGCCAGGGGTTCCTATATAAGCACAATGAATTATTAGAGATATAAAGATGCTTTCTTCTCCTTATTTAAGCTTGGAGTTGCGAGTATTATAAGAGTATCTGCATTACTGGATGTGTCACTGTTGGTTCCAGATCAAATAACGTGTCACGGTTAGTTTTCTGGATAGTAAATCAGGTCTTACAACTTGATTAGTATTCTCTCCTCTCACTGTCATTTTTATTATTAGTAGTTTTTTTCGTTCTCTCCTCTTCCTATTGGCTTAGCTTGCGCTATAGCTACATTGCTGTCTGACTATAATGAACCTAGTGTCCTACCTTCAATAATTATCGATTTGACGCCAGGAATAGTTATCCACGTTCTTCTTTATAGAAATGCATCCGTTGGATCCTATAAATATGAGCAGTATTTTAGGACAAAACAAAGGAAGCAAAAATGGAGTAGACCTAACATCTACTAGAGGGTTACTATTTGAAGACCACTATACCATCAAAATATCATTAAATTTTTTATGAGCGTGCCATAAGAGGATGACTAGGTTAAAAATGAAACCATAAAGTTTTGACAGCAACAATATCTTAGTCGTTTTGATTTTAAAGGTATCCACTTACACCTTTTTGTATCATTTTGCCACAAAAAAGAAATTCTGTATGGCTAGTAATTGTATAGCTTTCAACGGAGGAATTTCCATCGCCAAAGATGCATGAACGTTATGGGAACGAAAACTTTTCTTTTTAAAATAAGTTGAGTATAGATTGAAATAGCTACATATGCGGGTATAAATACTTTTACTCTAGGATAATATTTTTATTCCGTAAAAAAATAAAGATATAATCAAATAAATATGAAATAGATATTTTGGAAAAAAAATATGTTGCAGTGAAAATTCGCATTACCAGATTCTATAATTCTGACAACAAATACTTTGACTTGCAACCATTAATGATTGACCATCATAGAATATCAGTTGCCAAGAACAGAGTAACCAAAGAATTTTGTCTTTACTATTATTTAATATATTTGTGGCTATTACTCTAGCAAGGAAAATTTGTTGCATGTGACTTAAAAAATTTGCACATAAAATATCTCTTACTTTGTGGCAATCAAAAGCTCGTTGCACAAATAATTTGTAGGTAAAATTTTCATTACTACAATTTGCCACAACTATGGCAATCTGTTGTATTGTATACACTCAAACTTCCCTTCCAGTTTTGATCTCTAGAGATTAACATGCTATTTATGAAATTATAATTCCATTTGCAAACAATCGTAACAGTATGGTATAAAGTACATTTATAATTTTGTTTATACAATAATGTGCAAGACGGCATAATAAATATGTATATTTTAATGATGATAACTTGAAGTAATTCAGTAACATGAATATAATTTTTTTTCATATTTAGCTAGTTAGTGACTCTCAGGATGGGAGATTTGATGATTTAGAATTTTCTCCTGATTTTTAATAAGTAGCTTATCATCTTATACACAGATCTCACTTATACACGAGTTCTTATAGATGTTAGATAATACTTCTGGTTTACTAAATCTTTCAGTAGTACCTCTCAACAGTATAAAATATATATACACAAGATTCAGCTTTCAAGTATATCATCTGCTAATTGTGCAGTGATATATATTGTCACTGAAGTTTTCCTGTCAATGGTACTGTTCTCTCCATTTTACACAAGGTTTTCCGGATAAAAAGTAATCGCTGATAGAACGATGGTCCTTTTATAGGAGTTGCACTGCTCAACCTCAAGCCACCACCAAACTAATGAACTGGACACAACTAATCTAAAAATAAAAATTGGCCTGCGGACAATCAGCAGGTGGGGTGGGGATTAAGCTAAAGAAAGACCAGTCTTTACCCTTAATTAGAGGAACAAGTAGGCTGGACAAGTTCTAATTCTAATGCCAAGTGGTGTGGAGTGGTCATTCGAGAGCAACAGGAGGAGGAGGTGACAGTTCAATCTTTTTATATGGGCCGCAGGTGCAGGCATATAGTGATGCGAAGCCACAGCTCAGCCATGGAGGTATCCTGTACTTGTTTTGCATGATCACTCCATGACCACCACCATGTAAATTTGGTGCGTGTTTGCCGCTCAAAAAAAGGCATGTTTTTTTGGTGCGGCAAGTCTGCCAACTGCAGTGGCACAGTGTGACTTTGAGTTTGCAGGTCCTCTGCGAAAAAGAAAGACCTAGAAATCTGTTTGAACCCTCTCATCTGAGTACAATGAGTAGGTGATGGCCCTTCCCTTTTTTAAATATAATATTTATTTTGTTCTGGTAAAGTTTTAATTGAAATTAAATTGATAACATTTCGAACAAATGTTAATCTAATAACAATCAGGAAATATCGCAGGATTGTAGTATTTATTCAAGTAGAGATATTTCGGTATCTCGGGTATTAAAAAGGACCCTCATGCCCAAAAGGATACCTCAGGTGTCGAAATAAGGGAGCGGTACATGTTCCGATACCTCATGTGTTGAAGTGCATAGATAGTCTTCGAAACCTAACGTACCAATTTGGGTATGAACATTATTAGGAACCTAAGAAACCGATTTGGGTTGAGACTTTGGATCAGCTAGTGTTAAAGATGAAAAGGCTATATTTCAAACAATCTTGTGAATGGACGACTGAACAATAAGGAACGTGCAAGCACACAACAAGCAAATAATTGCTCAAATGAGATAACCATTTCTGTGGATAAACCCCGTCACTGTAGTGGGGAAAATCAAATGGAGAGAAACAAATATCACCATGAAGAACTATGGTAAATGATATAGAAAATCCTACGAGATGGCGCTTGTTGATATACATTGAATCCAAACCATCTGTTTTGTTGAACCTAGTTGAAAAAACTACTTTCCTGCACCCTCCGCAAGAACGGCATGCGAAGTCCATTTCCCATACCATACCAGCATTGGGGTCTTGCTACATGTGTAACCCATACCCCCATCCCCATGTGAGGACAACGACAATCCAACCCCCCCTCCCCCCGATGAATCTCTATTTCATCATCTTTATTCTTTCATTTAGCCTTTAAACCCTAGCTAAGTGCATGTAAATATCATTATTTTGGATAAATTAATATTCATTATTTATTGTATAAATACTGTATAAAATACATTATTTAAAACCAAAATAAAGAATAAAGAAAAGAAAAAGAAATAAAATACCTGGTATTTTATGACCTTATATCTCGAGACCTTGGCGTCATGATGACTGGGTCGCCAAGGAATAAAGTAGGGGGAGATAATGGTTAAAAATACAATAAAAATCATATTTTTAACCCTTCAATAATTCATTTTATGACTTATTTTATTCTTTATTATTTTTACTTTAAATAAAAGAACTTTGTACATGGAAGTTATAGATAAAATTACATAGAAAAATATGAAATTTACCTTACATAAAAATAATATATAATGTACATTTTATACTCAAAATAAAAAGCCAAAACCCAAACTTCCCAGACCAATATCTTCTCCATATGAACTCAAAATACACCAAAATCACTTTAAGTGTATATAACTCTTAATAGGCCATTTAATGAAGGTGGTTTCATTTAATTTGAAGTTAATATGCAAAAGATAGGTTTTGGACCTCTATTGTACTATATACATGAATAAAATATTCATTTTATTTATTCTTTACAATTTTTATAATTTTTAATTTTTATAATTTTGTAAAAGTTATTTATAGTATATGCTCATATTAGTAGTATAATAAAATCATAAAGAAAATACTAAAATAAAATAATATATATAAATACATAAATGAATATACTATACTTGTACATATATAATAAGTATACATATTTATTCAAGTATGCAAAATACATCAGGAAAATATAATAAAAACATATTTTTATATATTTAAATAAGTTATAAATATATAAATTATGTATATAAAATAATAAAATTTAAAATGTAAAATAAAAATAAAATATACAAAACACGGGTCAATATATCTATAAATACACTTGTAAAAAGTAACTTGTAATAAATTAATTTTTAAAAATAAATAAAAATCACAATAAAATACTACATAAAATATTAAACATTTTCATGTTTTAACTATAAATTATTAAAATAATTTATTATTTTATTCTGTATTAATAAGCCTTTTTTCGTTGTTTTGTTGTCTAATGGCCCTACATAGACAAATGGGAGCCCGATCTTGTTTAACCCAGGCCAACTCCCTGGTCCAGGTAGCCATGGAGCCTATCAGAGGTTTTGACCTCGATTTCCCTATTTTTGGAGCTTGGTCCTTACACCCATTTTGATCAATGCCTTTGGACTTTTGATCATCGATTTGTGCACTTTCACGCCCTAGCATCTCTTCAATCGATGGAGCATGACCTCGGGTTCCATCCTTAGTCAAAGAGCCCCTTGTATAAAACCTCTCTTCCACCTTCCTCCACCCTTTGATCCCTCTTTCATTGACTAAAGACCAAACTTTAGCCCTAGATCGAGTCATGGTGACAGCAACACTCCCTTCGGTCAATCAGCAGTCTAGTTTGGCACTGAATTGAGTTGATCTGGAACTCGCCGCCTCCTCCACCCGCAGTTCTGCTCCAGGTGGTTCAGACATGGCAAGCTTCTCATTTCCTTTCTCTTTCTGATCCTTAGCATATCCGTAGTATATGTCCAATCGTTATTTCACATGATTTTGTTTTATTTCTCGTAAAATCAAAAATTTGCCTTTGCCTGAGCTTTGGCTCCAACGCTTATTTCTGACCAATCAAACCTTCCTCCGCCATCCCGATAACTCCCATCATCCCACCTTTCATCTTCGAAACTCCCCACACACCTCCTTTCACCATGATATCGCTCAAACCAGGAGATTCGGGTCTCCCTCTCCGTGCTTCGTCGGAGACCATTACCCTAGCCCTTGATAGCTTGTCTCTACCATCTGAAGCTCTCTAAAGCTTCCTCATTTTGATTTTAATAATCTCATGTAGAAAATAAAGTTAAACTACGCCTTTGCATGAGACCTCAAGGCTAATTTTGTGGATCCATGACATAAACTCCACCAGCCTTCACCGGAGCGCCTCGAGCCTTTTTGAGCCCACCAGCAGCTAAAGAACAACTCCAAAAATGCTTGGTGCCCCTTGGATCAGCTGTAGGTGGTCAGAGTTGCCCAACATTGCCGATTGAAGCTCGCCCATGACCGTGTTCTTCCCTGTTCTTCTAGGGGAGTTCAAAAACGGTTGATAGGGTTCATCTCCAGAAGCTCCAGCCACCGTTAGATGCGTCCACGTCATGACCGTTGATCCTCTTCTAGCATCTAATCTCAGCCGACCATCCACGAACTGTCATTGCGCTTCCATGATGGGTTGTGTGTCAAGTGGGAGCATCATCGTTGTTCGATAGTGCTTGGAACGTATTTTGCATACAAACCCTCTCGCCTTTTGTATTTTAAGTTCAGTCCACAAACATTTTTATGTAGGGATAATTACACCCATAACCCTGAGTAATTCTGCAACAACAATCATAACCCTGCATAATCGCGAATTACATGAGAAACCCCGAGTAATGGTTAACTCTTACATGGCGTAACCCCAAGTTATATTCCGTTTGGGACCCTCGTTATAGTTAACGGTTTCCGTTAGAAAAGACCAAACTGACCCTAAAGCTCATTCCTATTTACAAAACATGCCAAGCAGCTGCTCGAACACCTTCCCCCCTCCCCCCAAGCAGCATGTCGATCACCCAGTCGACCATTTCCACGCAGCCCCCGGTCGAATCCCCCCCCCCCCGCCGAGCCTTCCCCTCCATCGGTCAGCCCCCCACCCTCGTAGCCCATTGAGGTCCCCACCTCTCCCGCGCCACCACCCGCGTAGCCCGTCGAGCTCCTGCCAACCCAACCCCCTGCCCCCGCAATCTGAAACAAAGGTCACCACCCCCCGCCACCGCCCGGTGCGCCCCTGCCCCCGCTGCCCACCCCGCCCACCCGCTCCTACCCTGTTGAGCCCCCTGTGTTGAATCTTCCCCTCCATCGGTCAGCCCCAAACCATCGCCCGCCCCGCGTGCCGACGAAGCTCGAAGCCTCGTGCCACCGCCTTGTGCGCCCCTGCTAACCCCCAATCCGCTCCTCACCTGTAGAGCCCCCCTACATTGAGCCTTCCCCTCCATCGGCCATCCCCCAACCACCGCCCACCCCGCTCGCCGCCGAAGCACGAAGTCCCATGCCACCGCTCTGTGCGCCCCTGCTGACACCCCCCTCCCCCCTGCCCACCCACTGAAGCTCGAAGTCCCACGTGCGAAGAAGTTGGAAACTCCTTCAAAGCCCGCCCCACCCACCTACAACCCTGCGACAAAGACATTCCCGGTGCACTCCTGCCCGTCTCCACCAGCAAGTCCCCCTGACCTGCAACTCTGTGACGAAGGTCCCCCCTCCCCCCCTACGTGCTTTGCTCGAAGACCACCATCTCATCCCCTTCTCCCCAGTCCAATCGTTCCCCTGCTCGAAGCGTCTCCTACATCGAGCTTCCCTACTCTCGAAGTCCCCCGGCCACCCTCCGTCCCCCCACCGACCTGCAAAGAAGCTTCCTCCCTCACTGCCACCACACCCGCCTACAAGCCTCCGCTATGTCATTTATTTATTTTCCTATAGTTTTTTTATTTTGACCAATCCTAACCGTTAGATCATAGGTTGGTTATATTAACTCGTTCATATGGTTAAGTTAATATATTAAACTAACGGAAGGTTATGAGTGTGAGACGGAGTGACTATACAAGGTTTCTCATGTAATTCGCGATTATGCAGGGTTATGATTGTTATTGCAGAATTACTCAGGGTTATGGGTGTAATTATCCCTTTTATGTAGTTCAAATGTTTTTGTAATATTTGCATGATAGCCCTTGCACTTTCATTAATTGCACTTAGATCCACACCACGTCACCTCACTTGCCCATGCGTGTGAGGGGGTCTGAGATTTTTGCACCTAAGCCCCTATGCTTTCTTATTTGTTTTAATCCTTATTTTTGAAGTAATAGTGTAATATTTTATGACTAAATTGCATTTGGACCCTTGAACTTTGTATTAATTTCAAAAATAGCCCTCTGGTATATATTATTAACTATTTTTGGGTAAAATACATGCTTACCACTGTACTTTTTTGTAGTGTTTGGATTTGGTCTACAAACATTAAATATTTCCAAAAATACCCTACTTGAATGTATTTTATTTTTGTAGAATTTTGTTAAAAATAGCTCCATGCCTCTAAAAATTTGTAGAAAATTATTACAAATACCTACCACGTATTTGTATCACATATATTTTTGGTTTGGTATTTTAATATTGTTTTCTATTTACAAAAAATCAAAAAGTTATCTTTTATTCCATGTTTGTAGTAAAAAACCATAAAAATTATAAAAATGTTTTGAAAAATTCCAAAAATATATATTTTATTTATGAAGTATTTTAAAACTTACAGACCAAAAACCACTAACAGTAGAAAAAGAAAATCACTAAAAATAAAAACTCCAGAATCATTATAAAAATTATAAAAACCTTCTAAAAATCCAAAAATAATTATTTTTACCTATGAATTTCTTTTTATTATACATTATTAATTAAAATAGTTTTTGAAAATTTTGATTTTATCGAGTATTTTTAATTTCAAAAACAATTTGGCTTATTTATTTAATCCCTATTTAGGGATATTTTTTAATTTAAAAATACCTAAAAATTCGCAAAAAATACCAATAAATAACAAAAATAGTAGAGAAATATAAAATACAAAAACATTTTATTTTATAATTTTTAAGTATTTATAATTATATACTTCTTAGCCTATTTTATTTATTAGTATTTATATCCTTATTTTATCTTTTACGAAATCAAAAAGAAATTTAAAAATTAGGAAACTTAAAAAAATAAGGGATAATTACACCCATAACCCTGAGTAATTTTGCAATCTCAATCATAACCCTATATAATCGTGAATTACATGATAAACCCTGAGTAATACTTAACTCTTACATGACATAACCCTGTGTTATGTTCAGTTTGAGAAGCCCGTTATATTTAACGGTTTCCGTCAGAAATAGACAAAGTTGTCCCTAATATTCATCCTTATTTACCAATTATGCCATCACATCTCTCTCGACCCAGGCGATGGGGATTGTTTGTGGCTTGCAGGTAGGGGCAGCTCGCAAGCACGCGCGGGGGGGTTTGGGCTTGGGGAGGAGGTGGCTCGCAACAGACGCGTGCGGGGGCAGGGCGCTTGGGGAGGAGGTCGACCTTGCAGACGATGCTCCTGGGGGTCGCCTGGGAGGGGGCTCGCAGGCATGGGGGTTCGGGGCTTGCAGGTCGGGGCGGCTCGCAAGAACGCGCGGGGGGGTTTGGGCTTGGGGAGGGGACTCGCAGTCGGCGCGCGGGAGGGGGGCGCTTGGGGAGGAGGTCGACCTGCAGGCGCGCGGAGGAGGGGTGCTCCTGGGGGTCGCCTGGGAGGGGGTTCGCAGGAGTTGTTGGGTCTTGCATCTCAAGGCGAGATGCAAGCGCGCTCGGCGGTGCGGGGGGGTCGGGCCTTGGGGAGGAGGGGGCTCGTAGCCAGCGGGAGGAGGGCTGTGGGGAGAGATCTTTCAGGTGCGCGGGGACGGGTGTCTTCTGGGGGTCGCCTGGGAGGGAGGGACTGGGGCAGAGGGGGTGCATGAGGCTGGAGGGGAGGAGGGTGTGGCTGCGAGTTGAGGTGCGGAGGGGGTGGCTGCAGGGGGATGGACGAAGGAGGAAGAAGGGGAAGGGGCTGGATGAAGACGAAGGTGTTTTTTTTATTTTTTTAAAATCTTTTAGCAGCCGTTGGATTGATAAAGGGTTGGATTAACTTAATGATGCGGTTGAGTTAAGGAAAAAATTAACGGAGGGTTACAAATGTGAGACAGAGTAACTATTCAGTGTTTATCATGTAATTCACGATTATACAGGGTTATGATTGAGATTGCAAAATTACTCAGGGTTATGGGTGTAATTATCCCAAAAAATAAAAATTATAAAATTAAAAGTAATTTATAGAAACAAAAATCCAAAAAAGTACATAATTAAAAAACCCACAAAAAATTCAAAATAACTTAAAAAGGCCTAAAATCATTTATTGTCTTTTTTTGCTAATTTTTGATTGTCTATCCTAAGTTGTTTTTTGTTTTCACCCATATTGTACTTGTCCACTATAAAATATATTGTAGGGTATAATAAATTTGCTTGTGTGACTTAATTCTTGTGTTGGTTAATTGTTGATTAGACACGGTTGTTGAGAGGTCGTCACAACAACTGAGTCCTCCCCTTGTGAGGCTCATTTTAGACCATTCAATAAACCACGTTTATCAAATGACGCCATAGTCGGGGAGCAAGTGTAGGAGGTTTAAAAATTTCTACCTTGCATCCCATATTGAGAGAGGCATTCATCATCATTTTTGCGACTTGAAATGAATTTTTGGCTTCTCTCTCTCTAATTACAACCTAGGTAAAAAGAAAACAACAAAAACATTAGGCGCTTGTATTCAATCTACTCAAAGAAAATGATATCACAAAAAAAGAAAAAAGGGACTGCTAAAAATACTTGACCTAAATAAAATTAGTTCATTGTGCTCATTGCATTGGGTGAGCAAATCCCTCCTTGTTTTCATGTACTACTGAGTGGATGGAGGTGTCCTTCCTATTAAGAGAGTGCTATCATGAGGATTAGAGCCAACAACCCATCCTGTATACTGCCTTGTTGTATGCCTGGATTTCCTAAGTACTGACGTTGTTATCGTACGTGGGCGAGTAGGACTTGGTCGACTATGGAGATTCTCTCTTGTGTAAAACAACAACTATTTCCGAAGTATTTGAGCTTAGACCACGCATTCACGGGGGTGTCTGTCTCATCGTCCCGTGTCTGAGTAGGCCCTTGACCGCTCATGGGTGATTCTGTTGCGGACGAGACCTGAAGTACTTGCTTCGCCACTATCAGTTTCCTCTCTCTATTTCTTTGGATGAGTAGGGAATCCAGATCCAGAGACAAGGACCTCAAAAAGTACAGGATACATGTTACAAAGGAGGATGACACACACGGGATAATTTTTCGGTAGTACTCTTGCTCCGATAGGATTAGAGCTTAAGGACTTGTGAAAAGATAATTGTCTGCAAATCAATCTAAAACTTATAAAGATAATTGCCAAACCTTCACGGCTTCATGGGTGGAGTTGGTGAATCCATTGTATTATGGTTTGGTTGATTAGTTTTGTTAAGGTCAAGATTAAAAACATCGTGCCTTTACGTCATTTTGTCACATTTTCCCTTTTAAATATTTCTTCTTGAATCCTCGCTCGCTTTGAGCCATCTACTATTTTACACTCCTTTTATTTCATGGTTATCTTTGTATCATTCATCTATCATCTATCTCCTTTTGACCCTTTTAGATGTCGTCCTACAGATGGTTTAGTCGGGCTTCCACTGATACCCACATCGATTCCGTGTCGTCGACATCCCTAATAATGAGGGGTGATCTCCGAGTGATCGGTTCAGACCTTGCGAGCTTCTCCTTTGACTCCCCTATTCTCTCTTATTTCAACACTTGCCTTTCTCCAATAAACCCGCTATTCGGAATGGACTCCCAACCCAAACCAATGTTTCCTCTCCAAATAAACCGGGCTTACTCTTGTCCCCGAACCAACCTCTTGCGGATGGAGATCGATTTCAGTCAATATCATATGCTTCATTCACAACCATCTGGGATTGACCTTAATCCCAAGTCCATCTCCGTAGTTGGTTTTCAAACAGAGACTGATCACGGTTTATTCCATCTTTGACACTATACATCTTTAGTTGGGTATAATAAATTTTATCCCAATCCGATTAATTGCTTATTCATTGTGTGGGTTAATTGTTGTTTGGTCACGAGTATTGAGCAGCCGACTAGTGATAGTGAGCCTGATTTTTGTCAGACCATTATTAGCGGCTCTAATATACGATCTACAACTACCACAACAGATGATTCCATATGACCCAGATTGAGGTGATCTACTCTATACAAGACTCATGTCTACTCTTCCACTTCATGTTGTCCTGTACAACGAATTGTGAGCCATTCGATTATTTAGTTTACATAATCACTTGTATATTCTTCTTAGTTGTCCCCATTTTTGCTCGTCCTTATGCTTAGGATACCATATCCTAAGTATAGAGGGGTTGATTGTCCATTGCTTTTTCGTTTTCGATTTTGTTCTTTTTTACTTTTCTTTTGCTTTCCTTTCTTTTCGAACAATCATTCGACCTTAATTTTTAGCCACATTCTATTCTATACTTAGGATGCCTGATCCTAAGTATAGGGGGTGAGTGATTTCATTTATTCTTTTTCCCTTTCTTTCTTTTGTTTGTATATTCCTTGCCCTTAGTCACCTCATTTTTATCTTCCGCGATATTAGGATGTCTATATCATAAGTATAGGGGACTGACTGGCTTTTATTCTTTCGTTTTTTTCACCCACTTTTACTTAGCACAAGTTATATACCCTTTTTGTCATTTCATGCTATGAGGAAATACCACAAGAAAAGTATAGGGGGTGCATATATATTTTATATATACTTTTGTTCATAACTCTTAATTTTAGATATTTTCTATATCTATAAAATCCATAAAAAGTGTATGAGGGTCAATTTTATCTAAATCTATTTATTAATTATTTATAAAATCCTTGTAAATAAGTAAAATATATGTAAAACCCTTATTTAAAATTCTTAATTTAAAATTTGTATTTAAAATTTGTATTAAAAGTGTATAATACTTATTTAAAACCCCATTTATTAAAATATGTGTAAATAACTTAATTTTTAAATTCTTTATAAATAAAACTTATAAAATATATTAGTTTTTTAATCCAAAATAAAATATTGGTAATTCATCTTGAAAAATTCTTCATAAAATGCTTGTTTATAAACATTGAAAAAAATTCTTAAAAAATACAAAGTCCTAAAAATAATAAAAATAAGTGTATTATTGTTTATAAACATTCTCTCTCTCTCTCTATCTCTATTCTATTGTGGACATGACACGACCTGGCCTTAGAAAGAAATACTCCCTCCTCGAGGAAAGAGCAGCTAGATGAGGAATCAATGGGAGTGTATTATTGGTATGGGTGGTTTCTATGCTTCTTTAAGCATGAAGAGCTAACACAATTCACACATTGTACAAATTGAATTCAAGGTCAAAAAGTTAGTGATACAGATAAGTGGACATGGTGGGTGACTTTTTAGAGGTCTTCATGGATGACTTTTTGGTCTATGGAGATGATTTCGATTTCTGTCTTTCTAGCCTAAATTGTATCCTCCATAGGTGTGTTGAGGTTAACCTCGTTCTTTCTTGGGAGAAGAGTCATTTTATGTTGATTTAGGGGATGGTCCTTGGTCATATCATCTCCAACAAGGGCATGGAAGTCAATCCGGCAAAGGTGGATATCATCAAGATGCTCGATCCTTCATTCAATTTAAAGCAATTACGGTCTTTTCTAGGGCATGTCGGTTGCTACTGACATTTCATTCGAGACTTCAGTAAGATTGCCCGACTATTATATGATCTTCTAGCGAAAGACACCGAATTTTTTTCTTAATGATAAGTATCTTTCAGCTTTTGAGACTCTCAAGAGCATGGTTGTAGAAGCTCCTGTCCTTCAGCCACTCGATTATTCTCTCCCATTTGAGATCATGACAGATGCCTCCGATTTTGCTGTTGAGTCTGTTTTAGGACAGAGGAGGGATGGACTTACATACGCCAAACACTACACTAGCAATACTTTGGATTCCTCCCAACAGAATTACACCGTTATAGAGAAAGAAATGCTAGCTGTAGTATCTGCCTTATTTAAATTTAGGTCCCACATTTTAGGATATAAGGTTACCATTGTTACTGACCATACCACCATCTGGTACCTTATGGATAAGAAGGATTCCAAGCCATGCCTTACCATATGGATCCTTCTACTCTAGGAGTTTGATAATGAGATTAAGGATAAGTCTAGAGTCAAGAATGTGGTGACGGAGCGTCCCTCCTGATTAGAGCTACCCGAGACTTCTGAGTTCGATACACCTATCATTGAGACTTTTCCAGACGAGGTGATTCTTATTGTCTCCCCACTCCCATGGTACGTTGACATTGTGATCTTTCTTGTTGCCAAGAAAGTCCCACAAGTTTGGTCCATGTAGAGACTTGAGACTTTCCTTGTGAAAGCCAAGTCTTACAATTGGGAGGATTCGACCCTTTATCATGAAGGAGCGGATTGTGTCTTATGTCAGTATATTCCTCAAGAGGAATACCATAGTGTCCTTATCTATTATCATAAATTAAAAGCTGGAGGACACCATTCTAAGAAGAGGACATCCGATAAGGTAATTCAATCCGATCTTTGGTGGT
The DNA here is from genome assembly GCA_037367405.1 of Ottelia alismoides. Taxonomy (NCBI): domain Eukaryota; kingdom Viridiplantae; phylum Streptophyta; class Magnoliopsida; order Alismatales; family Hydrocharitaceae; genus Ottelia; species Ottelia alismoides. The sequence goes on along the minus strand of JAZKJV010006159.1, from coordinate 497,356 downwards.
CTACTCTCATTGCAGATGCTATGCTCATGCATTCGTGAAGAGATGTACTAACTGTCAGAGGATGTGCACTTGTGGACATAGAGATATGATGCCAAGTTGTTGATTCACTTCTGTGAGGTTTTCAATGCATGGCGTATTGACTTTATGGGCTTGTTCCCTAAGAGTCAGGGATTTAAGTACATTCTGTTGGTTGTAGATTATGTGATTCGTTGGGTTGAGGCTATTCTGGCCCAAGTCGCTGATGAAAACACGGTTTGCAAGTTCTTAAGGAATCATATCATTTTGTAGTTTGGGGTCCCTTGATTTCTTATTTCAGATGGGGGTAGTGTTTAACCCGAAAAACGGTGATCTTAAGTTCCACACAAGGCGGGAACTCAATCGCTGAATCGACCACGCAAAATTCGGATTTAATCAACAATTAACCCACACTATAGATCAAACAATTAGAAATAAATGTGGAGTTAAAATTTATTTTTAACTCTGCACAAAAGATGTATAGCAAGTAAGTATGCAGAGAGTTCGAACACAGGGAGCAAACAGGGCAGATGCACAAGTGTGTGTGTGAGTGGAAGTGAAGTGATGTCTACACTATGCAAGCAAAAATTTTTGTGGGTTTTTTAAATTTATTTTTTTTAATTTTAAATTTCGTATTTTGATTTTTAATTTTCTGATTTTAAAATTTTATATTTTATATTTTTTTGATTCTTTTTCAATATTGGAAGGTAAAAACAAGGTAATAAAAGAGGTGCTATAATATTTATAAAAATATGCAAAAATAGTCAAAAATTCAGAAATAACATTTTTTTGATATTTTTATGATTTTCTACTGTTTTTGTGATTTTTGGGTATTTTTCAAAATGTTTTTGGTATTTTTAAATAGCAAAATAAAGCAAAACAATGAATTAGCTACTGGCTGAGGGTAAAATGGGAATTAAAAATATAAAACAACCATAAAATTTTTCCAAACTATTTTTCAAATAAAGATAATAAAAATAGGAGACTACAGAACTTGAGTTTACAATTTTTGGGGTTTTCTATATTTTTCTAGATTTTTTTGAAGTTTTGAGGTATTTTCAAATTTTTAAGGTTTTTCTTTTGAGATTTTTAGTGATTTTTGGATTGACACTAAAATAGGTTAAAATAGACAATAGGGATTTTTTTGGAATTTTTGAGGTATTTTATTATTTTTTTGGTATTTTCTAAGCTAGGCAGTAGATAAAAAGCATGTTTTGATTTTTAATAAATATGAAAATGCAATAAAATCAAAAATTAAAAATATGGCGTCAAAGAACAAGCGAACATGAGCTTAACTTGAATTTTTGAGAATTTTTGGCATTAATATGAGGCTCCAAATAAATAAGACAAGTTCACAAAAATATCACAGCCTGGCAGGGGTATATATGCAAATATTGAAACATCCAGGGGTAAACTTGTAATTTGATCACAAAATATATAACTAAATAAAAGTATTTCTGGACCAGTTACAAAATACAAGACCCGCAGGGGTATTTTGGCAAAAAGCCCACCCACGCGTGTGCGGTGCATGCGCTTGGGGAGGACTAAATAGCAATTATATAGAACTTTGGGGCTTAAGTGCAAAATTCCAGAAATTATAATACTGTGGATGAAAGTTTCAAGACTGAAAGTGCAAATACAAAAAGCCCTAGGAGGTCCTTGCAAAATCGCCAAGTCACGTACGTGAAGCATGTGACCTGGCGGGGTCCTCGATGTAATATGATAAAAAACGGGGGTTCTATATGCAAAGTTCGCAAAGCTTTTGAATGGCTGCAGATATTTTAGAGGCTAATAAAATATTACAACAAAATGCGGGGGATGATTCGCAAAATACCCCCAGCTGCTGCGCTGATGGACGGCGGGATCTGCCTCACTAATACACGTGGCGCTCTCAGATCGCGTGATGCCTCTTCGTCGTCCACGGCCGAGATTAAAACATCCAAGGTTGATCGAACGGCTGGGATTGCTTGGATCGGACGACTGTTGACGGTGCTGGAGAAGGGCCTTGATCTAACGGCGGAAACAGGAGGAGGACGAACACGGAAGAGAGCTCGCAGCTGCGAGCTTCCCCCGACGACGGCTACTCCCTCCGACCTACGATGAAGCTTCAAAAGGGCTCACCGTCCTCCTGCAGGTGTTCTCTTGCCGCCTGAAGCTTCAGAGGGTGGCGGTGGCCACCAAAGCTCGCAGGCGAAGGGGGAGGAGCTAGGGCTCCCAAAATACCTCCGGCGAACTCGCAAAATTGCCCCAGGTGCTCGATATGCTCCGTTACCTGCACGAAACTGTTGATACAATCGGGGGCAAATTGCCCCGACCACGTAGCGAAATAGAATGGAGGTCTACGACAGTGTATGGTGTGAATGTGAGATTGGTCGGAGATGGCTCCGGCGAACAATCGATTGAGCGAATTGATCGGCGATCAATGGTGAATAGGATGGCATGATGAAGTTCTGACTATGAGGAACAAAATGAGCGAAGAAATGAAGGAGATGGTTACCTCAAGTGGGTAGGACCCGAGGTGGAAATACCTCAACGACGAGGTTCGCCGGAGGTGCGGAACGCGCCTAGAACGATTGGCTCTCCTCCACCTGGACGGTGGCGACCCGAAGCTGTCACCAACGGGACTTCAACGTGAGCCAACGGAGGGAGAATTCTAGATGTATTGTGGTTCAAAGTCAAATGGAAGTATGGGGGTCGGTTTTGAAACATGGCCGAGTGACGTGTAGGACGAGGATCAAACGAGCGTCACAGCGATGCGAAGCCCAAAAAAATCTAATGGCGTGATAGGTGGATGTTCGAGGGGCAAAAGTCAAGAAGGCAGCTCGGTCAAAAATGCATTCTGACAAAGCTAGAGAGGGGGGTCAGACAGTTGACCAGGGTCAACTGTCCAAGCCCTCTGGTTGGTCCACGTGGACCAACCAGAAAAATCCTTTGGAAAAAGTTTTCTAAAATCTATTAAAAATAGATAATGATTTTATTAATTTTTAATTATAAAATGAAAATTGTTTATTTTTTATGAAGTATTTTATAGTGATTTTTATATATTTTTATGAGGTATATTTTTACAAGTTGCTTTTTAAAGCTTATATAGATATAATGTCTATATATTTTATTAATTGATTTTTATTTTATAAATTTTAATTTTATTATTTTTATTTAGTATTTTATAAAATTATAAAAGACTTTTATACACTTAATGGTATTTTTATTTTAATTTTCTGATGGAGTTTGTATATTTAATAAAATATGAGTAAATATTGTATAGGTATGTATATAGGTATAATACCTGTGTAGTTTATATACAAGTATTTTTATTTTGAGTTTTCTTTGCATTTTTATTCTTATTTTAATGCACATAATTATTATAAATAATATTTACATAATTATAAAAATATAAAAAAATATACAAATATTGAATAAATAATATATGGAATATTTTAATTAGTACAACTGTACAAAGAGGGTCCAAAACTCAACTTTCAAACCGTAGCTCCGCCAAATGCGAAACCACTGCCATTAAATAGCTTATTTTTTTCTTTTTACAATTAAAGGTGAGTTTACTGCATTTGGAGTTTTCAGTTGTGAGATACGGGTCTGGGAAGTTGGGATTCTGGATTTTTATTCATACCATAACTTTTTATCTGTGTACTATTTTTCAGTGAAATCAATTTTGTATTTTTCTTTGTTTAATTATCTACAGCTTTCATGTACAAAGTTTCTTTATTTGATGCATAAAAGGTGGAACCAAAAATAGGTCCCAAAATGAATAAAGAATGGATAAAATGAACAGGTATTTGACCCTTATCTCCCCCTACTTTATTCCTTGTCGACCTATTCATCAAGATGCCTAGGTCTCGGGGTTTTGGGTCATAAAATATTTACAATATTTTATTCTTTTTTATTTCTTTTATTTATTCTATAATTTGGGTTTTAATTACAGTATTTTACACACTAATTGGATGCACATGCATGCATGCTAAATTGCTCTATTTAATGCTATTTACAGGCATTTGCTACGGTTTTTGATGCCAAAATGATAGAATAAAGATGATGAAATGTGGATTCATCAGGTAGCCACTTCGTCAATGACAAGGTGAGCACTTGCTAGCGAGTTCAGTATATATCATCGAGTTGTTACTCCGTATCATCCTCAGAAAAAGGGTCTAGTCGAGATTAAGATGATCTTGCATAAGGTTGTTCGTCCAGACCGAAAGGATTGGTCTTAGCTTTTGGACTTGGTTCTTTAGGCATATAGAACATCCTTGAAGACACTATTGGGTACATCTCCCTTTCAGCTCGTTTATGGCAAGCCATGCCCACTTACCTATTGAGATCAAGCACAATTCATGGTGGGCAGTGAAAGAAGTAATCTTTGATTTAGAAGAAGCGGGAGATCAGAGACAAATAGAGTTGGTAGCCTTGGAGGAATTGATAGTTGAAGCTTTCACAAGTAGCCTTCATTATAAGAAGCGGGTGAAATAATGTCATGATGCACACATCAACCATAAGCAGTTTGAGCCTAATCAGAGATTTTGGCTATTCGATGCGATACTCAAGTTATTTCTGGGGAAACTTCAAAGCAAGTGGAAAGGTCCTTATCTAGTGCGAAAGGTGTACGACAACGATAGCATCGACATATCCGAGTTGTCTTCTGATTCCACCTTTCGAGTCAATGGTCAGTGTTTGAAATCATTTATTATTCATGAGTCACCGACCATTGAGGTTTACCCCATTCATTTTGTATGAGATGTGCTCTCCACTCTTCACATTTTGCATCTCATACCTGAACTTTTCATTTTGATTTGTCCACTCTTTTTCACCTTGTACATAAGTGTTTTTGATTTTATTCATTAATTCTTAATTCTTTCCTTAAATACTTATGTCTCTCTTAAGATTTTTTATATACTTAGGATGTATTTTATCCTAAGTATAGAGGGATGTGGACAATGTGTTGTTCGTATCGTTCTGTTCTATTATCCATGTTGCTTATACATAAGGTGTGCTTTACCCCAAGTATGGGAGGGGGGGAGGGTAATATCACTCATTCTCATTTTTTATTGTTTTAGATTTTATGTATCATCTACTCTATCTCTTGTCCCTCAACTGTTGATATTCTTCTCTATATTTAGGGATATTTTACCCTAAGTATATGTGGGACAAGCCGAGTCGTTGATTGTGTACATTCTTTTGATCTCGATCATCTTCGTTTTGAGTCTCCTATACTTAGGATTATTTGACCCTAAGTATAGAGGGGATGATTGACTTCTATTCTTTTATTCGTTATTCTTTGAGTCGTTATAGTATAGTACTCTTTTCACAAATTTATACTTAACCAGAGCTATGTCTTCCTTTGTCTCTTCTTTGGTCACCATGAAGACATAGTTCACGCTAAGTATAGGGGTGTGCATATTATATTGTATATATACTTTAGAAGCCATAACTCGTTCATAATTTTATTTTTAATAATATGGCTTCAAGTATGGGTATATTTTTTAGGTTTTTAAAAGCTGATAGAAAATTGTAAATATGACATTAGAAAAGAGTTTTCTAAAAGTTATATATAAAAAGTGTTGTAAAATACTTGTATAAATTTTTTAACTACATAAAATTTGTAAATAAAATTCTTTGGTAAATTTTGTATAAAATCTGTATAAATTCCTTTGTAAAAATGTACATAAGTCTTGTAAATTCATGTAATTGATTCAATTCACCAACTCCTTCAAAATTACTAAAAAAATTAAAAGTTTAAAATTCAAAAAATGAAACATAATTTAAAATTACATAAAAATATTAATTCGACAAGTTCACTTCATAAAAAATTGTTGCATTCATTAGCATTTTTTAGAAAAAGTTTCATTCTTGAACCGAATGGATCTAATTCTGAATGATGGATCTTGGTTTAGGCCTTAATCCACTTAATTCTAAAGGGACATTATGGAATTAAGACTCTTCAGGTCTTTTGACTTAGTTCTTTGGGTTCCAAAAAACCATGTTCGGAATTTAACTTAAACTTGCCTAAGTAGGACACCTGATGTCATCTGTTTAACTCTTCTTCATTTGAAACAATTTTGAACCCATGCACTCTATACATAGCTCAACTTGCATGATGTTGTGATGGGCAATCCATTTTGGTGGTGCGTTTTCATCCTTATCTACTGGTGTAGACGTCTCGAGATAGCAGTGTGGGATTGAAATAAAGCTTCGGATGAGAGAAGGTTCTGCTGGCAAAATTTTTCCAAGACCTCAAAAATAGACGGAAGAAAATATGCTATATCTGTCGGGGCACAAAATATCAATGCAATGCAACTATCATTTTCTACCAAAAAAGAAGCGAAATACCAAATGTATACATGAACACAATGGTACAAGCTTCAGATTACCTGCATATCTTAGTGGAGACTTGGCTAAACTGGCGAAGCTTCACATAAGATGTGACTACACTGGTCACACTCTAGTTCTCTTTCCATTCTTCTACTTCTCTCTTTTTGATTATGGACACAATACAACCTAACCTTAGAAGGAAATACCCCCTCATCGAGGATCAAGTAGCTATATGAGGGCCAAATGGGAGTGTATTACTGGGATGTGTGGTTTCTTCGCTTCTTCAAGTAGGAAGAGCTAACACCTTTCACACACAGTACAAATTGACTTCAAAGTTGAATAGTTTGCATGATGGGTGGGTGGATCTGAGCTGTCTATTAAGGTGAACTTGGATAGGGATTTGTGGAACTTTAGGGATGTTGAGACTTAAATCCTAATTCTAATAAGGTCCTGACAAACTATTAATCAAAAGGCCTATTCCAAGTTCTTAATTCTACGTGCAGTGAAATTTGATTTCAAGAAACAATCATGTTCTAAGTTCTTTTATTTTCCTTTTTCCTTCTCTTTTTGCTTTAACTTATTTTTAGAATAAGCGTTTGCTAAGGGACTAGCAAAGGTAAAATATAAGAGAATGATGAATACATGATTCATCGCCTTTATTCTTCCATTTTAGCTAAAATCTTTGGTAAAATACATGTAAATATTCATTAATTATCTCCAATTAACATTCTAACTACATTTGTTAATATTATATATTTAACACTTATTTTATCCAAAATAAAATATTAAAGAGAAAAAGAGAAACAAAAGAAAAGAAGGATGTAGATATGAAATATATACAGACTGATCCTAGCACAGAGACCAGGTCAATATTGACTTGGTTGATAAAATAAATAAGTAGGAGGAGATAAGGATCCTAATTTATGAAAATATTAGAAAGCCAAGATCATAAACGTACATTTACACATTTTTCACCTTGTACATATGTTCGCATATTTTATTGATCATTCAAGTCATCTCAAACTAAAATATTTCTTCACGAAAGTTATTTATAATTATATATATTAAATTAAAAAAATATTTGAAACATTATTTAATTTATAACTAATTAATTATGATGAACCTAAAAAGCCGTAAAAGCTAACTTCCAAGGTTCAAAACTATTTATGGAAAACTCCAAATTGACCAAACTCACTTTTAAAATATGTTTTATACTAATACTATTTATTAAAAATATTAGAATAAATGTGTGAGTTTTGGTGTTTGGAACCCGTTGTATATATGAACTATTTTCAATCGTTTAACTTAATTCTTCTTCTAATGTGTTTATAAAAATCAGTAAAAAATATAAAACTATAACTAAAAATCCAAAAAATCTCAAAGTCATGAAACCGTGACCATAAACTTTTGAACATCATATCTCGACTACATAAACTCTGAATTAGACGTACACACTTTTAAAGTTCGTTTTATAGAATCATCTATCAAAGGAAACTTATTTCACTAAAATCAGAGTTAATATACAAAAAGTAGGTTTTGAGACCCTGGTATAAATTGTCCAATGTATCTTAATCTTATTCCATTTAATTTATGCCATTTCTTAAATTTTTATTTGAAAATAAATAAAAATTTCATTGATTAAATAAATAATTAATTTTATTATTAATTAATATATGTAATTAATTAATTAATTTCCCCCCTTTTCCTTCTTTTCTCTCTCTTCCGTTTCTTCTCGCTTTCCTCTTTACCTAACGTCGCTGCCCTTCTCCTCCTTCATGTCTCCCTCTTCTATCCTCTTCTTCCGATCAACTGCCCAACGGCCATGCCATTGGGCCATTTCTCCAACTCCCTCCTCGTCGGCCTCTCCCTCCTCCATCTCCTCCTCCATATATAGATCCCCGTACATAGGAACCCATCTATCATCCGCTATTTACACCCCTTTTCCCTGTGAGCTCCGGATCTTCAAAGGGAGAGTGACAGCTTCATCTGACCTCTGTCGAGCGAGGTTGAGAAGAGAGCATGGCACTGTCAGCCGCTGGCGTCAAGGACTACCTCCTCTGCGCCAAGCCTCCACTCCGCCGATCGTTGAGGAAACGACCTTCCGGGGCATGGAGCTCTAGATCTCCAAGCGACCACACTACACATCATGCACATTTAGTTTTTCAGGTTAGATTTCTTTATCTCTGCCTCCAATGCCCTCTTCTCTTCTCTTCTCCATCTACTTCTCCGTTCTACTCTCAATCCTTCTCATTTTCTCCTCAAGTTGATAAAACTACCTACCGATTCCATCTCATCTTAATCGATCAAGTTCTCTAACTTCAATTCGTGGTCTGATCATCTCAGGTCAACCCTGATCTGATACTAGAATGCCTTCTATTATCTATAGAAGTTCCTCCACCCATTTACCCTTTTTACGCTTGACATTCAACCGAGGATAAAATCCTCGAGTCCTTCGTTACTTCCGCACCTCATAGAGAGAGTCATCTGAAGGATATCGAAACATCGCATCATCTGGAGCATCAGATATGTAACCGAAAGTCATAAGGAGTTAAAGTAGCCATTCCATGAGTCTCTATTTGCTCATTTACATAGATACATATGCACGCAAGAATCGCCTCTCGAGGAACCTTGCAACATATTAAACACAATTAGATCTATGCGTGACTTGAATCATACGAAGCATCCAAGACTTGGAGCTTCGTCGAGCTCCACGCCCAGACACTTGATTACCGGTCTTTGGAGTTTCCAACACCATCTTGAGCATCTGCAATATTAGGAACATCTCAAGGATCTTTGTCATTCGGCTTCGCTGTGAATCGAGGATCACCACCATCTGAGGTCATTTCAACCAATAACGGAGTCCAGGGACGGAGCCCGAAAATTATATCGGAGGGGGCACAAATTAAAAACAATCATATATCTATTAATTTAATAGAAATACTTAACATATGAGAAAAGTACAATAAAAAAACATGTTATAACTCTTCATCAAATTACCTCACGCTTATTTAAAAATATCTTTCCATTCTTTAAATGCAACAAACTGGTATTATTGGTTCCTTGACTTGCAAGTAACAATTTATTACAATAAAAAAATCTATATCTCATGCGACAATAATAACCAAATTATGTAATCACCATTTCACATTTATGTATTGCATAGTTTCTTCTTATACTATTATATATGTTGATAAGTACAATCATATATTTCCATAAAACTTAACAAAATGCAAATTATGTGTATAACTTTGATAAAACTTTCTCAATGAGCAACATTACTAATAAAAAATCTTCTCTTAAGTTTCTAAATATAATCAGAAAAATAATATAATCAAGATTTATAATTACAATAATTTCTATAAATTTTATCTCTGTATATCTCTAAGATTTGCAAACAATAGCTTATAATTGAAATCCATTTAGATTGAATTTTATCGTAGTAAAAATTACTTTCAGCATTGAACTATTCATGTTATATTTTAAATACATAGGGCTCTCCGATAGAGTTTTCTTTATCTTTCTTCTTTCTATTGAAAAATACAGAATAGAGATAATAAAATCCATTTGATTCAAATTGTTGAATTATCTATTTACAACTATTTCTTTCCTACTCTTTTTTCGATCATTTTATCTTTTTTAGAAAGAAAGCAGATATTATTTACTATTAGTTACTATTATCTCACTTTTCTCATATTATTCTTTTGAGAAATTCAAAAAAGCTCTAATGTTTTTGGTCAAATAATATGACCAGATATCTGAATCAAGACTATTATTTAGTTGTTAATTAAAAATATATTAAGATATAAAGTTAATATATAATTATTTTTTAAACAAGTTAAAAGTTTAATGTTAGGCATAATATTAACTAATAAGAAAATATACATTTTCACGACCTTAAAAGCAATGTTGCCATATACTTTTTTTAGTTATCCAAAGGCTAAAAGGGCAAAATGAATGGGAGAGAAGGGATAAACAAGAGAAAGACAGTGAAGAGAGAGTTACCATTCTTTCTCAAAGTTGGATTCTATTTTTAGAATCCAACTTGTCATAGAATTAAACCAAGTACGATAATTTCTTTCTAAAACTTAGGGGGGACACTTGCCCCTCCTTGCCCCCCTCTCTATCCGTCCTTGACGGTGTCGCCTCCTGTATGCAGACTACTCAAAACACGGACAATCAATCCTCATATCTGAGCTCTGCATCACCTTGAGGCATTGACGTCGACAACCTCTACCCGTGAATCGCCGCCTGAAAGCAAAACATCTGAAAAATAGTTGAAGATTGGCAGCTCCACGAGTCATCGCATACACAAGCCCTAAGAGATCAAACCTTCAAGTTGTTGAGGATTGATCAGATCTATCTGCAATCGAGATGTGACCCGCTTCCTTGAGATTTAAATATTTGAAGCATTTCCTGGAACCCCATGTGAAGCCTCAATTTGGGGAGGAACGCAAGGCACATCATCCATCGATCAGCTGCGATCGAACGGTTGAATCACATGCAGTCCAGTTCAATCGTGGATGAAGGATCAAATTCGACCGCCTAATCCAAGCTGTATGCCGCTGAAGATGCCCCACGTGCGAAGCCCATGAGGCTCGGAAGATATTTTGCGCATTTTTTTTTGAAAAAAACCCCAAATTTGATATTTTTAGGAACACGTCCAGGGTCGGCTTGAAGCAAATGAACAACACGTGATCTGTTGGACGTTTCGCGCACCTGCCCCTATACTTCTGCATATTTCAAGCGTGTCCCTTTATTTACAGATAATTACATATATACCCCTATAGACAACACAATAAAATACGTATAACATCAAAATAACAAAATCTAAAAATAGAATGAAAATACATAAAAATATATAGTAGTATACTCTTAATAGAATAAAAAATTAATTTGAAAAATAAAAATATTTTCTAATTTAATTTAAATACAAAATACTTACATAATTCAAAATTACATAAAAAGTATAAAAATACCTTAAAAAATTCCATAAAAATATAAATAATATATTCGATTATATTCTCAACAATAAATCAAAAATCAAATAAAAATCAAACATTAAAACCACTAAAAAATTAAAAATACATCAAAACTTATAAAAATCATGAATAATTCAATAAAAATCAGAAAAATACATATAATACCTCATTTTGAAGATACACTCTATACAATAAAAATAAAACAAGTATTTTCTTACTAATTAGTATATCTAAAATTTAAAATACCTAACAATTTGTAATAAAAACCTTGTTTTCATTTTAAAAGGCAATTGAAAATTACAAAAACATTTTCTAAAATTACATAAAAATTACTAGCATAAAAACTTTAAAAATATAAAAGCAAATATAAAAATATAAAACCTATACCTATATTTTTCTACTTATAGGTATATAAAATTGCAAAAATAATATACAATTCATAAAATCCAATAAAAATTCAGAAAAATTTCATAAGAATAAATAAAACTAGAAAACCCTCAGACCTTAGATTCCTATATTTTTTACCCTAGTATTTCCATAGCTTACCTCCTTGAGTTCGACACTCCCGTACCTATCGTTATACCTGTGAGTTTAGGAGTATAAATAAGATAAAAATAAATTTTATGAGAATTTCAACTGGTCACCACAACAACAATTGTCTATCTTTTTGGATGACCCGATCGGTTGAGTTTTTCAACCTACAGGAAGATATGGTGGTTGTATAGCTTCTTAACTCTAGTTCATACTTCTTCTTAGTTCTCTTATTTCTAATTTTAAGAAGCTGGATAGTCATCTCCAACATGCGATTGGATTTATAATTTATATGGTTGGAGCATTCACATTTGGAAAGAGTAAGAGGAAAATGGATGGTCAAAGTAATCAGCCTCATTCAAGAGTTTACAAGCAATTGAGAAGTCAACCTTATGTACAACCAACACCTCCATAAATATCTAAGTGTCCTCACACACACAAGAACTGGAGTAGTTGCTTGCAACTGATTGCACAATCACATGCCATACCAAGTCAGACATAGAGTAGTACTCCATTAGACTCACAACCAATACCTCCGCAAGTATCTGGGCATCAACATCCCACACATGGGAACCGAAGCAACTATTTGCAACCGATTGCACTTCTAAGTCCACAATCACATGCCATTCCAAGAAAAACTCATAGTAGTACTCTGTTGGACTCATAACTGATGCCTCAACAAGTATCTCAGCATCAATCTCCCACATTTGGGAACCGAAGCAGTCGTTTGCAACCAATTTCACTTCTAAGTCCACAACCACACGCCATACTAAGGCGAACACAAAGTAGTGCTGCGTTGGATTCACAACCAATGCCTCCACAAGTATCGGACTGTCAATCTCCCATACATGGGAGCCGAAGCAGCCGTTTGCAACTGAATGCACTTCTCAGTCCAATATGACATGCCATACCGAGACAAACATAGTGTTACTCCATTGAACTTGCAACCAATACCTCCATAAGTATCTGAGCATCATCCTCCACCAAGTAATTATTTCATTATTAAAAATTTAATAATTGAATTAAATATTTAACTAGTTATGCTAAATTAAATATAGTGTGTCATAGGGCAAAGTGAAGGGGCATAACATTGGCCATGCATGCAATAGTGACAAGGCATAGACCTATTATAATAATCGACTTAGATGAAGGAAAACCGCTAGATGCCGAGCAAGTGAGTGCTTTACAATTGATTTGTGGCATAGCTGCGAGGGAGGATGTTCCACTAGTACCATATTTTAGTTACCTAACAGCTGCATATCTGAAAAACCACATGATCTGCTGTTCTAAAAGAAGAACAATGTCGCTGAATTGACCAGGTAAATTTTTGCAGAAAAGATTAATATTTTGGTTAATTAATCTTTTTATTTATTTTATTTATACTCCTAAACATAACTGTATAGCGGTTAAGCACGGGAGTGTCGAACTCAGGGAGGCAAATTGTTGGAAACTAGGGCTAAACTATAGACAAACTAAGATAACCGGTTTCCTAATTTTTATTTTTTAAAGATTTTTCTAGATTTTTATTTGAATTTTTAATGAATTTTATGTTGTTTTTATGATTTTAAGTATTTTGTAATTTTTTTATTATTTTATAAAAAAAGTTTTGTAATTTTTATTTTATTATTTTATGTTTTAATTTTACTTTATTGTATTTTTATAAATTTTTAAAGAGTTTGTAAGATTTTTTTTAGATTTTGGTTTATTTTTAACGTGAGAAATTGGATTTCTATTGAAAACTATGATGTATTTCTAATTTTTAATATCGAAAATAATATGAAAATATTGTTTATTTTAATGGAAAGTAGATCAGATTATCTTTAAAATGATATGTTGTGCGTTTTTAGAGGATTTTTATTTATTTAGTTATGATTTTTACAAGTTTTAATGACTTTTGAATTTTTTACGAGATTTTTACACGGCAGACCCTATAAACTTTACCAATTACCTCCACGACCTTTGAAACAACCTAATTCCCCCCTCGACCCCGTAAACTTGCTAACTCTTACCCCGTGAACCCTCCGGGTAATATGTTTTAAGCCCATGGGGTTCTTGGGGTAATTTATAGGGTTGATGGGGTAATTACGTTGTGTAAAAGGTCGTAGAGGCATTTTAAAACGTTTATAGGGTCTCCTGGGTAAAAATCCTATTTTTTATTGATTTTAATATTTGATTTTTATTTTTCTTTTTAGTTTATTATGTAAAATATGGTAAAATATTCTGGAGATTTTTTTGGATTTTTAAAGATGTTTTAATTATTTCTATGTGTTTTGAAAGTTTGTTATATGTTTTGTATTTTTTAAGATTTATTAATAAGAGAAAATATATTTTTATTTATTTTTATTTTTTCAAATCTTTATTTAGTACTGTATATATAGTATTATATTGTATACGTATTTGTATTTTTATTATTTTTTAGATTTTGGTTTTTTATTTATTATGTATATTATATGTATAGGATATGATATGCTTACAGGGGTATATGTATGATTATTCTGGGAATGAGAGTGTTGATTTAAATTTGCAAGAGTTGAAGGGATATTGGTGCAAAAGTTCCAAAAATTTCATGATTTAAACGTGGGGGCTTCACCTGCTGGACATGTTCGTAATTCGATTAAAGTTCAGGGTCATTATCGCAAAATGCCCAAAATATCTGCCACGCGGTGGGGTGGTTGTTAATGGTGAGACCGATGCATGGCCTGATATAATCCACCTGATCAAAGCCGATCAAAGGGCAGAGCGGTGGGGCTCGATGCGTGATCTGATGTCAATACGTGGCATGAATCGTCGGTTGTTGTTTGGTCTAGAAGCAAAAGGGTGTTCTTCCCCCTTTTTGAAACTGTATGCAGGTCTCTTCCAGGTTGCTAATAGACCAACACCTCTAAACAAAGCTTCAGATGCAAACACTCAAACCAGCCTCTAGGCACTGCGATTCGTGATCAAATCTGATGCGATGCGCTCGCCTGTATCTCTTAGTGCTATGATCAGTGGTGGAACTCAGATGCTTCACATGCAGATAGACTCGACGTTGCTGCTTCTGTGGTTCCACTTCTTGTATGTTGGTGATGTTCAGTCGATCTCAAGATCCGGTCTCGTCATTCAGGAGATGCTACTCATCGCGACGACACTGCTTCTCAACCTCCAGATGCTTCAGATGCTCGATGTTCCTCTAGATTCAAGCAATGGAAGCAGATCTCGTTGTGAAATCGATTCCAGATGGTAACGTGATGGGCCTGGACCTGCAATGATAAGATATGACTCGAGGTCGAAGACCCTCGATCCAAATAGCAAATGAAAATCAAGGGGGAAGGCGAGTAGGGAGGCTCCATTGACGGTGAGGGAAATGGAGCTTGAACTCCGATCAACGTGTTAGATCGAAGGTGTTCAGATGTGATAGAATGCAGAGAACTGGATCAATTGGGATGAGATGGAATCAGTAGGTAGTTTTATCGACTTACAAAGAAAATACGAAGGATTGAGAGTTGAACTGAGAAGTAGATGGATACGAGAGGAGAAAGGGTATTGGAGGCAGAGATGAAGAAATCAAACCTGGAAAACTAGATGTGGATGATGTGCGATATGGTCGCATGTGGATCTAGAGCTCGACGCTTTGAAAATCCTCGCCTCGACACGGCACCGTACGCGAAGGCCGGAGCTCTCATCGGCGGAGCGCAATGGAGCTGTGATCTCGCCGCACCTCAACCGATCTTGCTCAACGACAGAAGGACCTCGATCTGTCACCTCTAGATCTCTCTCTCTCTCTCTCTCTCTCTCTCTCGGAGCTCAAGAAATGGAAAAGGTGGGAAATGGCGGATGGGAATCTTGGAGAGGAGGGTTGACGCCCGTATATAGACAGGGAAGGTCGGGTCACCAGAGGGCGGTGAGGAGAAGGAGGTTTGTTGGCAAACGACCGGCCATTGGCTGGTTGGAACGGTTGGCAGAAGCTCAGAGGGAATGAATTCATCGGGGAAGAAGGGGGAAAGGGTAAATGTAGAGAGAGAAAGGGAAAAGGGGAAGAGAGAGGTAAAAATAATAAAATTAATTAAATTAAATTAATTGAATTAATTCAATTAAATTAATAAATAATTTAATAATATAATAAATAAAAAAATTATGTAAATAAATAACTTGAATTAATTAATTAAATAATATAATATAAATTACGGTACATCGTACAATATACCAATACAGACCTAAAAATTGCATTTTTCATAGTAATCTAATTTTAGTGAAACTTGCCATTTAGTAGATAATTTAATAATATGAGTTTTAAAACCATGTTTACCCAATTCGGAGTTCATACGGCCGAGTCATAAGGTCTGGAAAATTAAGGCAGTGGCTTCGAGGCTTCGGGTTTTATTGGTATTTTGACTTGGTTATATTTTTTATATTTTTCTATAAACTTTGAGAAGTTTTTAGGAAAATAAATTAAGTTAATCGGGTTTACGGTTATCTAAATAAAAATCCAATAAAATTCTACATATAATACATATATACAACGGGGCCGAAATGCCAAAACTCACTCAATTTATTGTAATATTTTTTAATATTTTTAATAAATAGTATTAGGTATCACTGATTTTAAAAGTGAGTTTGGTCTGGTTGGAGTTCCTATTAATAGTTATGAACCTTGGAAGTCAGCTTTTGTGGCTTTACGATTCATTGTAGTTAATCATTTTTGTGACAAAATATTTTTTCTGATATTTTTATAAAATAATATATATTTTTATGAATAACTTTTATAAAAGGAGTGATTTAAGTTGAGATGATATAACTAATGAATAAAATAGGTGAAATATTTACATTGTGTAAAATGGGTAAATTATATTTCTGGTCGTTGTTTTATGGATTAGAAGTTAGGATCCTTATCTCCCCTACTTATTTATTTTGTCGACCCGATCAATATTGACCAGGTCTCGGGGTTAGGATCAGTCTATATCTATTTCATAATTACAACCTTATTTTATTTTATTTTATTTATTTTATTTTTATTCTTTTATTTTGGATAAAATAAGTGTTAATTATATAATATTATTATTTGTGATTAGAATGATAATTAATTAGAATTAATGGATATTTTGCATGTATTTTACGAAGGATTTTAGCCAAAATGAAAGAATAAAGGCAATGAATCACAGATTCATCATTCTCCTATACTTTACCTTTGCTAGTCCCTTAGCAAACACTTATTCTATAAATAAGTGCAAGTAAAAAGAAAAAGAAAAAGGAAAATAAAAGAACTTAGAATATATTTGTTTCTTTAAATCGAATCTCATTTCACCCAAAATCTAGAGCTTAGATTTAGACTTTTGGATTAATAGTGTGTCGGGACTTTATTAGAATTAGGATTTAAGCCTTGACAGCCCTCAAGTTCCACAAATCCTTATCCAGGTTCACCTCAATAGCCAGCTGAGATCCAACTATTCATCACGCAAACTTTTCATCTTTGAAAGCAATTTGTACTGTGTGTAAAAGATTTTAGCTCTTACCGCTCTAGAGAAGCAAAGAAACCACCCATCCAGTTATACACTCCCATTGGGCCCTCATCCAACGACTCAATCCTCGAGGAGGGGGGTATTTCCTTCTGAGGTCAGGTTGTGTTGTGTCCACAATCGGATATAGAAATAAGATAGAAGAATAAGAAGAGAACTGGAGTGTGATCAGTGTAATCACATCTCCTGTGAAGGCAGACCAGTTTAGCCATGTCTCCACTAAGACATGCATGCTTTTCTGAAGCTCGGACTATTGTGGTCGTTTTGGTATTTGAGTATTCAGCTTCTTTTTGGTAGTAATGATTGTTACACTACGTAGGTCTTTTATGCCCCGACAGATATAGCATCTTTTCATTCCGTCCATTTTTTGGGGTCTTAGAAAAAATTATGCCAACAGATCCTTCCCTCACCCGAAACTTTATTTCAACCCCAATCTCTCCCGTCTTAAGATACCATCACCGCCGGACAAGGATGGAAAGGCACCACTGAAATGGATTTCCTTTCGCAGCTCCATGCACGTCGAGCTAAATACAGAGTGCACAAGTTCAAAATTGGTTCAAATGGAGAAGAGTTAAACGGATGACATCAAGTGTCCTACTTAGGCACTTTCAAGTTGAATTCCGAACACAGTCTTATGGAACCATATAATTAAGTCTAAAATACCAGAAGAGTCTTAATTCCAGTTCCTAATAAAGTTCCTTTAGAATTAAGTGGATTAAGACCTTAACCAAGCTCCATCTCTCGAACTTAGATCCATTTGGTTCAAGAATCAGACTTGTTCTGAAAAATGCTATTGAATGCAACAATTTTTTTAAGAAGTACATTTTTCGGCTTAAGCTTTTATGTGAATTTTAAAGACTTTTACAAATTTTTATTGAATTTTAAAACTTTTCAATTTTTAGAGCTCTTTTTCAAAAAGTCGGTGGATTAATTCCATTTATACAAATTTTACATGAATTTTATACATTTTTACAAAGGATTTTATACAAGTTTTATATACACGATTATACGGCTTTTATACAAGATTTTACAAGAATTTTATTTACCATTTTTAAGGATTTTATCAAAGAGTTTTATAACATTTTTTATATATAAATTTTAAGCCATTTTTTTATAAAACATATTTACGATTTCTTGCGCCTTTTAAAAATCCAAAATATATACCCATACTTTTAAAGAGCCATATTATTAAAACTATAATAAAGTATGAGTTGTGGCTTCTAAATTATATATAATATATATATACGACACCCCTATACTTAGCATGAACTATGTCCTCATAGTAACTGATGAATCCACATTTCATCATCTTTATTCTATCATTTTGGCACCAAAAACCCTAGCAAATACCTGTAAATAGCCTTAAATCAAGCATCTTAGCATTCATGCATGTGCATCCAAACAGTGTATAAATTACTGTAATTAAGGCCAAAATTATAGAATAAATAAAGAAAAGAAAAAGAATAAAATATTGTAAATATTTTATGGCCCAAAACCCCCGAGACCTAGGCATCTTGATGAATAGGTCGACAAGGAATAAAGTAGGGGGAGATAAGGTTAGAAACACAGATATAAGACCTATACTTCCTGTTCATTCTTTATTCATTTTGGGACCTATTTTTGGTTCCACTTTTTGTACATCAAATAAAGAAACGTTGTGCATGAAAGTTGTAGATAATTTTATAAAGAAAAATACAAAATTGACTTCACAGAAAAATAATGTACGGATAAAAAGTAATGGTCTGAATAAAAATCCAGAATGCCAACTTCCCAGACCCGTATCTCACAACTGACAACTCCAAATGTAGCAAACTCACCTTTAATTGTATATAGAATAAAATAATGGTGGTGGTTTCGTATTTGGCGGAGCTACGGTCTGAAAGTTGAGTTTTGGATCCCTATGGTATACTTGTACTAAATAAAATATTCAATTTATTCTTTATTCATTATTTATTCATTTTTATATTTTTAATAATTTTGTAAATATTACTTATAATATATATGTGCATTAAAATTGAAATAACATGCAAAGAAAAATAAAAAATAAAAATACTTGTATAAAGACTACATAGGTATTACACATACACGTATACCTATATACAATACACTTGTATTTTATTAAATGTACAAAACAAATCAGAAAAATAAAATAAAAATATATTTATGTATATAAAAGTATGTTATAATTTTATAAAATACTAAATAAAAATAATAAGAATAAAATACCTAAATAAAAATAAAATATCAAGATACATAGGTATTATACCTATATAGGGTTAAAAAGGTAACTTGTAAAAATATAAGTCATAAAAATAAATAAAAATCAGAATAAAATACTACATAAAATTTTGAACATTTTTTATTTTATAACTTTTATTTAATTCGGCCATTTATTATTTTAAATTGAATTAACAAAACATTAATTCAGGGTTTTTCCTGGTTGGTCCACGTGGACCAACCAGGCGCAAACCCTAGTTGACCTTGGTCAACTAGGTGACCTACCCCCTGTGGCCTTGTCAGAGGCTTATTTTTGGTCGATTTCTCGGTTTTTTCAAGGGCGCTAGGCACCTCATTTCTTGCTAGCGCCTTCTTGACTTTTGATCATCGATGATCGAGGAGGCTCGCCCATATCTAACATCGGTTTGTGGATCACTGAATCGCTCCAGAGATCTTGGTCTTTGGACCCCTGCCACCACGAGTCAAACCACATAAAATGAAACCCCTTCTTCCCTTTTGATTTCGAGTCCCCTTGGTCCACCCTTCAACGCCATCATCGTGCTCCTGAGCTCCGTGGAGGTGACAGCTCCACCGCCAGCCCTTCAGCCAAGGCGCGCGAAGTCAAGGGAAGCTCCACCACCTCCGCCAACAGCCGGCGTCGAGGTACCCTTTCTCCTCTGGTTCAGGCCATCGAGGGCATCCCCCCGCTTATTTCTTTCTTGCATTTAGTTCCTGTTAGCTTAAGCTTCAAAAACCCCAAAAAAATTCTAAGTTCCATCGCGTATTTCGCCACTCCAAGCATCATCGCCGGAGCGCACCTCCGGCCACCGACGTCCACTTCCCCTCGCGCATAGATTAGGTCCACCCCAGGTCCAGGCACTTTGCCCTGGGCTCTCTAACGTTTTTTTGCAGGGTCAAAGCACGTTGACTCGCGCCTGGGCGCGTTTTTGAAGCTCGCCGGAGCTCAGTCGAGCTCTCCAGCTCCGCCGACCACCTGCGAGCGGCACGGCCAACGCCGTGCACTTTTGGTGCCCCCAGGAGATAGAGGACGACCCCAGGAAGCTCCAGCTCGCTTTTGAAGCCAAACCGCTCGCCGGAGACGGAGCTTGACCTCGGCGAACCTCGACTCGCCGGAGTTCGTCCCTGTTCTTGCTCCGGGCTTCGCCACCGTCGGATCGAGGTGGAGCGCCCAGATCGAGCAGTAGCCGTTGGATTGCACCACGCCTCAGCCGTCAGATCATCTTCGAGCGTTCTAATCTCCGCCGTGCATCCACGAAGCGCCATCGCCGTCCGATCGACGACACGTGTTTAAGTGAAGACCCACAGTCGTTCGATCGGCGCGCCGAGGGTATTTTGCAACTTCACCCTCGACCCTTTTGTATTTATAGTTTAATCTTTAAACTTTTGTCTGTAGTGTAATTTTATTGTAATATTTGCCAAAAGACCCTCAGGCGTTTAGCATTTGCGTCTAGGTCCCTCGCCGCGTCACCTCACGTGACCAGTTCACGTGAGGGGGTGGGCATTTTGCAAGGACACCCTCGGACGTTTGTGTATTTTGTTTTAGTCCTAAAACTATTGCAGCACGTGTAAACTTTTTGGTTATTTTGCAAGTAGGCCCCCAGGGTTTCGTAATATTACAGTTTAGTCCTCGCCAGGCGCGTGCAAGTCACGCGCCCTGGTGGGAAAATTGCTAAGAGGCCCAGGCGACTTTTGTAATTGCATTTTGGTGCTAAAAATTGAATATACAGTGTATATTTTTGTGGAAAATTGCATGTATGCCCCTGGATGTTTTAGATATTGCACATATACCCCTGCCAGGATTGTTTAATGTTTGGATGTTTGCTCTAATTATTTATCCTATCACTTTAACTCCAAAAATTTCACAAAAATAGACTTAAGTATCTGGACACGTGTACTGTGACGCCATCTATTTAGTTTTTGATTTTACTTTATTTTTATATTTATTAAAAATCAAAAACATCCTTTTTGTGTACTGTCTACCTTAGAAAATGCCAAAAAAATATCAAAATTCCTCCAAAAATTCCCAAAAATTCACCTAGTGTCTATTTTATCCTATTTTAGTGTCAGTCCAAAAATCACTAAAAATGTCAAAAGAAAAACACTAAAAATTCAAAAACACTCAAAAACTTCAAAAAAATATATAAAATAGTAGAAAAATCCAAAAATCACAAACTCAACTTCTGTTTGTTCGTTATTTTGTTCTTTTTATTCGAAAAATAGTGTCAAAATTTTTAGCTACTGGATGGTATTTTTAAATCTCATTTTACTCACAGTCAGCTTCTTTCCCACTGTTTTCCTTTATTTCAGTAATTAAAAATACCAAAAACACCCTGAAAAATCCCCAAAAATCACAAAAACAGTAAAAAATCCTAAAAATATTAAAAACAATTTATTTCTGAATTTTAGGTTATTTTTGCACATTTTTTAAATATTTTAGCTTACCTTTTATTATATTGTCTTTACTTTCCAATATTGAAAAAGAAATAAAAAAATATATAAAATATAAAATATAAAAATCATAAAATTAAAAAAAAATCAAAATACAAAAATTAAAAATTAAAATAAAAAAAATTAAAAACTAAAAACCCACAAAAACATTTCCTTTGCTTGATTGCTTAGTGTAGACACATCACACACTCACACACACTTTAGCACTTGCTTGAACTACCCTGCTTGTTCCCTGTGTTCGAACTCTCTACATACTTGCACCTATACATCTTTTATGTAGAGTTAAAAATAAATTTGACTCCACACTTATTTTTCATTGATTGATATTTGATTGTGGGTTCATTGTTGATTAATCACACTTTATTGTGGGTCGCAACAGCGACGTATTTAGACCCTCGATAATCTGTGTTTATCAAATGGCGCCGTTGCCGGGGAACAACAGCGAGTAGTTCATATTTTGTTTGATTGATTGTGTGATTATTATCATAGCATTTTCCATCTCTTACATTTTGATATATCTTGTTGAGCTATCTGACCACTCTTCTTTGTCTTCTTGCGAGGGGACCGCGGAGCAAGGCGGATCGCTTAGGTGACCCGACGCATCCTTGGGAAGCGGAGCCGGCTATTCTTAGCCAAGCCGGCAGGAGAGAGAGCAAGGAGTGAGAGAGAGAGTGATTAGATTAGTTTTCATTTATTTTTGGTGAGAGAGTGATCTATTAATTTGTAATAATACAGGTACACTTGGACTTGGACACTTAGACATTCGGGCCTAATTTCCGGGTGTTTGTTCACCCGGGGGCTCACCGCGGATTTTTATCGCGTTTTTATCGCTGTCATTTTCCGGTTTTGTTTTCATTTTTCACTTTCTTTTGTGGATTGAGCTCTTAGTTCTAGGTCTGCTTGACTCGATTAGAATAGGTCCAAACACCTAATTATATTTGCATGCTCCTATAGATTCGTATTTGGACTTAGAATAATCAAACAGTTAGCTAGTAGCTTCCAAATCCACGCGCCGCGAGCTCACACTCGAACAAGCGCTTTCTCCTACCCCAAATGTGTTGGGCAGAGGATGGGTGAGCCTAGACCGGACACTCGGATTAGGAGTTACTAGTTAGCTTGTGGTTCTTCACGCTAGCAGCTGCCTGTTCTAGGATGATTTCTGCTTGCATATCGCCATATAGCTTAGGTTTAAAAATTCTGCTTTGCATCCCGCATGGAGAGAGCTGGGATTCACTGTAAGTCCTCTTACTTTGCACGCATCATCTAGGCACAAAGGTGAGATTTCCACCTTGATGTCGACTTGCACGGCTTTTCCGACTCTATTCTCCCTCTGTTTTTGGAACAAAGTAGGATAAAGGAAAAATACAAAAACCGTTAGGCGCTTGTTTGAATTGACTCAAAAGAAGCGATAACACCAAAAAAATTAAAAAAGGGTCTGCTAAAGAAAACTTGACCAAAATAAAATTGGTAATTAGATTCATTGCTTGGGGAGAGTAATACCCTCACTTGTCTTCAGGTTGCATGGGAAGGTTTCCTTCCAAGTGAGGTGAGCGCTTCGTAAGGATTAGAGCCCAAAACCCAACTTGTGGCTGCCTTGTGTATCGCCTCGATTTCTGAAGTATTGGCGCTACTATCGTACGTAGTCGAGTAGGACTTGGTCGCCATTAGTGACTCTCTATTGTGAGAGCACCGACCTTGTCCGAAGTACCGAGCTTAGGCCACGCCTTCACGGGTGTGTCTGTCTCACCGGCTGCGTCCGAGTAGGATCTTGTACGCTCACGGGTGATTCCGTTGCGTGCGAGGTCTGAAGTATCGGTTTCGCCTATCGGCTTCCTCCCTCTATTTCTTTGGCTGAGTAGGGATCCAGGAAGGGTTACAAGGACCTCAAAAAGCGCAAGTTACAGGTTACACAGGAGGAGGACAAGTACGGGGACACTTTCCTGGCAGTACTCTCTCTCCTATAGGCGTAGCGCTCTAAGGACTCGTGAAAAGATAAATACCTGAAAACAAGCTAAAACTGACAAGATAAAAGCCGAACCTTCACGGCTTCACGAGTTGAGTTGGTGAACTTACCCTTGCTTTGCGTTTGATTGTTAGATTTATTTAGGTCAAGATCAAAAACACCGCACGATTGTGCACAATTTTGTTGCATCTCATCTTCTTCTTCTCTTGCATTTATCCTGCTCTTCCCGAATAATCAAGATGATGGGACGGAGATCTCTTAGGCCGACCTTGTCGGCACCGCTATCTAGCACTCCTCCTTACTCATCTACGAATGCCTCGGAGAGTCCGCTCTCCGAGCCCGAGTTTACATCCACCCTGTTCCCCCTCGACCACCCTTCCCATTCTCCTTCCCTCAGTCCGATTGTGTCAGAATTCAGTGCATCACAGAGTTCAGCTCATTCAACAGCACCTGAAATGGCCTCTTTTGCATTTTCAGAGAATCCAGCAATGGCAGACAGAGGCGAGCACCCAGATGACCACGACCATCCTCCGTTCATTATTGACCAAGTGGCCATCAACAATTCCTTGCTAGCATCCCTGGAGACTATGCAGAGGCAGATCCGAGACCAGGGCACTTTCATGGGTGACCTTATGAGAGAGATCGCACAGCTGAGAGAGAACCGACCTGGAGGAGGCGGTGGCGGAGAAGGAGGAGGACCCGATGCAGGAGGCGATCCGGATGGTGAGCGACCGCCACAGACTATCATGAGGGAACTGCACAACCCAACTGCATGCCTCACTCACCGGTGGATCAGACTCCCACCAATCCACGGAGACTTCGAGCTGCGGCCCCATACGATTCAGCTTCTTCCCAAGTTCCATGGGTTGCCGACCGAAGAACCACACCTCCATCTCCAAGAGTTCGAAATGATTTGCAGCACCATCCACGATCGGCTGATGACCGAGGACACCATCAAGATGATCGCCTTCCCATTCTCTTTGGTTGATAGAGCTGCATATTGGCTCAAGCATCTAGGGCGATTCGTCGATACTTGGGCAGATCTCCGGTCCGCATATTTGAAGAAGTACTATCCTCTAGGTCGGACCAACGCAGCTCGAGCTATGATCAGCAACTTCGTCATGATCCCAAATGAACAGTTCCACAAAGCATGGGATCGATTCAGAGAGCTCATAGACCGGTGTCCACATCACGATATTTCCAAGCCCAATCTGGTGCAGAGTTTCTTCTGTGGGCTGACACCGGAGCTGCAGGGGCTTGTGAACGCCTCTTGTGGTGGATCATATTTCTCCAAGGGAGAAGACG
This sequence comes from Ottelia alismoides, assembly GCA_037367405.1. Lineage (NCBI taxonomy): Eukaryota > Viridiplantae > Streptophyta > Magnoliopsida > Alismatales > Hydrocharitaceae > Ottelia > Ottelia alismoides. The sequence goes on along the minus strand of JAZKJV010006159.1, from coordinate 472,064 downwards.
ACGTCTGGGCCATCTATGAAGGCATGGCAGAAAATTCCACAGTGATGACCCAGGCCCGAGTCTACACACAACAGAAGCCCCCGCAAGGAGCGGGATCATTTCAGAGGATCGCCCGCATAGATGCCGGTCCCAGCACAACATCGGCAGCCGCAGCCCAAGCCGAATCAGCAGCAGCCGACATGGGCATTATTAGCGAAAAGTTGGATCGCATGGAGATCCTCGAAAAGAAACAGAACCAAGGTCTAGCCCAGATGGACCTTCTCACCAAGACAATGAGTGACCTGAAGACTCAAATTCTCTGTATTCAGGAGGCACAAGCTCACGCCCAACAGCCTCCCAGGTCACAGGTTGCGTCCAGCAGCAGCAATCCCAACCAGGCCTCTACCTCATACCGCCAGGTGAACCATATCCAGGCGGAGCCGGTTCCATTGCTGCAGTACCATCCAGAGCAACCGCCATCTCAGGAGATGCAGATGGTGGTGTATCAGCCGGAGCAGCCACTGGCAGTTCTTCCTCCACCCTCCTTCGAGCAGGAACCGTTGATGGAAGTCAACGGAATTTGGTATGACCGATACCCTCAGCCCGCAATCCGTAGGGATCACCCAGGATTCCGTTGGGGCAATGGTGGTTCCTCATCCCAACAGCATCCCCCTGCTCAAGGACAGCAGAGCAGCCAGCCACATCAGTACAACCAGCAACCCCAGTATGCCCAGCCACAACAATACCAGAGTGGTCCTCGCCCCGCCTATCAGGGATAGCAGTGGAGGCAGCGCCAACCGCCTCAGCAATCTTATCACCAGCCTCCTCCCCAGTACCAACAGCAACACCAGCAGCAGCAGCCCCATTTCCAGCAGGGACAAACGTCCGATTCTCAGGGTCCAGCCTTCGAGAACCCTGCTCTTGATGATCTTGCCCGCTTGCTATCAGAACAGCGAGCATCTTTCAGGCAAGAAATGGATGAGTTCCGGCAGGAGATGCGGGACATAATCAAAGGCAAGGCTGCCATACCAGCTCAGATCGAACCTAACCCTAATAATTTAAAAAGAAAATCTGAGTAGGTAGAGTCCACAGAGGATACCTCTCCTAGTGATTATTTGAGTGACATGTCTTATTCCTATTATGATGCTGATTTTGTTACTACTAGGAGCGATAGGATGCCAGCCGGCGGCGCCTCTTCTGAGCGACAACCAGATGCAGAATCAGGAGCGCCAGAGGAGCAGAGGAGCGGTGCTGATGCCGCTAATGATGATGTTGAAGACGGTGGTAGTGATGCCACCAATGATGGAGTCCAGGACAACGGTACTGATGCTGTTGTGATGCCAGATGCAGACGGTGGTGCTGAAGCCACCATTTTGGATGATGAACCAGAGCGCGGTGCTGATGCTGCAAAGACCGGTGCTAGTGGTGGTGCTGAGGCCACCACATCTACTTTTGTCGAGCCATCAACTGTGATGTTACCACATTTTGTATCTAGAGACTGTGGGAAGAAAAACAAAAACAAAAATATGAATAAAGGAAAGGTTTCTGTTCAAATTGCGGATCCATATGTGTTGAATGATGATTATTGTATGGATTCTCCGTCTTCACAGGCTCAGGGACCGATTCCTAGTCCTCCATCTGAGGAGACTCCTACCATCCCCTTCCCTGAGGCACTCCGCCGAGCGAAGGGGAACAAAAAAGAAAATCCAAAAAAGAATCAGCAGGTAGAGTTCGGCAACGAAATGATTGATAGATTTCACATTCAGCTGACTCTACGGGAAGCATTTGAGCATATCCCCTTCTTCAAAAAGAATTTGAAAGAGACAACTACTGTTCGAAGGAAGAAGAGGCACAGAGATCAAATCCATATGCTCACTCATAACACTTGCTGCGCCATTCAGAACACATTGCCAGCCAAGCGACCAGACGCAGGAGCTCCCTATGTCAGATGCGAGATTCAGGAGCAGCAGTTTGATCGTACTCTATTAGACAGCGGCTCTTCAATTAACCTCCTTCCGGCAGCCTTACTTAAGCAGTTCGAGTTTGGCCCTCTTCTTCGAAGCAGAACCGTCCTTCAGTTTGCTGATAGGTCGATTAAGAGGCCGAAGGGGTTATTGAAAGACGTGGTCGTTACCATTCAGGGCCTGCAATTCCCCGTGGACTTCGTTGTGTTGGACATGGAGATCCCTGAGTCGGTAACTGATGCCCCCATCATCCTCGGACGTCCATTCTTGGCCACAGCCAAGGCGGTGACCGACCATGATAGTGGGAAGGTATGCTTTCGCGTAGAGGGCGAAACCATACAAATAGAGACGATCGAAGAGATCAGGGCCAGAGAGGCAGAATGCTCAGAACAGTCCAGCGAAGCCGAGCAGATGACAGAGGAGGAGCTAGACATCCACCAGGTTTGTGATTTTGAGATGACTGATGATGAATACAACTGGAAAGATCTCGTAGCACCGACCCTCGCCTTGCCTACAGATTCACTGTATCTCAAGCTCATGGCGGTCGAGAGCCGGGAGAGCACATCCCTGGATGAGGATATCTCTGAGGCTGACAGTGTTGTGATGAGTGGTGCTGAGGAATTTCAATCTTGCTCATCGTCTTCTGATCCCTCGGATTCAGACATAGACTGGGATGACTTTGATGACTACTTACCTTGTCTGATTCCCACTGAGCCAACAACCATGACAGAGTGCGAGCCGGTGCAGTTTATAGTTGATTCAGAAGGCCACCCTTCGTCAGCAATTCATGCAGAGCGAGAGTTCTCCCATGCAGACCTGGTAGCATTTACACAGACGTATCAGAAACCAGATCTGCCACCTCCCAGTTGTCCAAAACGAAAACCTCTGCCGCAGTCAATGAAGTACAGATTCCTTGCTGGAGAGCCAGAAATGCACCCAGTCATTATCTCAGCAGATTTGACTGGAGAACAAGAATCTCGTCTGATGGAGGTTCTTGAAAGAAACCGCAAGGCAATCGGTTGGAGTATAGCTGATCTCCAAGGGCTGAGCCCTAATCTTTGCTCCCACCATATCTATCTTGAAGATAACGCTAAGCCGTCGCGTGAGTTCCAACGATGGCTGAACCCGAATCTTCGAGATGTAGTCATGAAAGAAATTTCCAAGTGGTGGAGCGCCGATTTCATCTATCCCATCTCCGACTCCAAATGGGTAAGTCCGTTACATGTGGTACCCAAGAAGACGGGTATCACTACAGTTGTCAATGAGTCTGGAGAGGAGATCGCTACCAGAGTACCAACTTCTTGGAGGGTCTGTGTGGACTACAAACGATTGAATGAGGCCACCAAGAAGGATCACTTCCCGCTACCTTTTATTGATCAGATTATCGAGCGGCTAGCTGGGAAGAGTCATTATTGCTTTCTTGATGGGTACTCTGGATACAACCAAGTGGCCATTGCGCCCGAAGACCAGGAGAAAACGACATTCACCTGTCCGTTTGGGACTTATGCTTTCAGACGGATGCCCTTTGGTCTATGTAACGCTCCGGCGACATTCCAATGGTGCATGTTGTCCATCTTCTCGGACATGGTGGGTGACTGTTTAGAGGTCTTCATGGATGACTTCTCGGTCTATGGCGACGGGTTCGACGCTTGTCTTGACTGCCTAGACCGTGTGCTGAAGCGCTGCATTGAGGTCAATCTTGTCTTATCCTGGGAGAAGAGTCATTTCATGATGACTCAGGGGACGGTCCTTGGTCATATCGTCTCCAACAGGGGCATGGAGGTCGATCCGGCTAAGGTGGATATCATCAGAAAACTCAATCCGCTGTCCAATTTGCGTCAGTTACGGTCTTTTCTGGGGCATGTCAGTTTCTACCGACGGTTCATTCAGGACTTCAGTCGAATTGCCCGACCGCTTACTGACTTGCTCACCAAAGACACCGAGTTTATTGTTAATGATAAGTGTCTTGAATCATTTGAGACTCTCAAGAATATGGTTGTATCAGCTCCTGTCCTTCAGCCGCCCGATTGGTCTCTCCCATTCGAGATCATGACGGATGCTTCAGATTTTGCCGTTGGGGCTGTGCTTGGACAGAGGAGGGATGGTTTACCGTTCGCCATTCACTACGCCAGCCGGACTTTGGATGCCGCGCAGCGGAATTACACTGTGACTGAGAAAGAGATGCTGGCCGTAGTCTTCGCTCTTGATAAGTATCGATCATATATTCTCGGATCTAGAGTGACCATTTATACTGATCATACCGCCATCCGGTACTTAATGGCTAAGAAGGATGCTAAAGCACGTCTCACCAGATGGATCCTTCTACTCCAGGAATTTGATATTGAAATTAAGGACAAGCCTGGAGTCAAGAATATGGTGGCGGATCATCTCTCCAGATTGGAGAATCTTGAGGAATCTGAGCCCAGCGCACCTATCACTGAGACATTTCCAGATGAGGCGATCTTGGCTGTCACCTCACTCCCGTGGTATGCTGACTTTGTAAACTATCTTGTTGCCAAGACAGTCCCTCAGGGTTGGCCCAGGCAGAAACTTGAGACCTTCCTAGCTAAGGCCAAGTTTTACCATTGGGAGGATCCCGTCCTTTATCATGAAGGAGGGGATAGTATCTGGAGGAGGTGCATTCCTCAAGAAGAGCAGCATAGCGTCCTCACATACTGCCACAAGCTTGAGGCAGGAGGACATCATTCTGGAAAAAGAACAGCACAAAAGGTGCTTCAATCCGGCCTATGGTGGCCTACTCTCTTCAAGGATTCTGATGAGTTCGTGAAGAGATGTACTGACTGTCAGAAAATGGGAACCTGCAGACAGAGAGACATGATGCCCATGCAACCCATTCACTTCTGTGAGGTTTTTGATGCATGGGGGATTGATTTCATGGGCCCATTTCCTAAGAGTCAGGGATTCGAGCATATTTTGCTCGTTGTGGATTATGTCAGCCGATGGGTTGAGGCCATCCCCGCCCGAGCCGCAGATGCTAAAACCGTTTGCAAATTTTTGAGGAAAAATATCATTTCACGGTTCGGTGTACCTAGAGTCTTGATTTCAGACGGGGGGTCTCACTTCATCAATGACAAAGTCAGGGCCCTTGCAGACGAGTTCGGCATTGACCATCGGGTTGCCACTCCTTATCACCCTCAGACTAATGGACTTGCCGAAGTATCGAACAGGGAGATAAAGACTATCTTGCAGAAAGTTGTCCGCCCAGACCGAAAGGATTGGTCACAGCTTTTGGACTCGGTCTTGTGGGCTTATCGGACCTCTTTCAAGAATCCATTGGGAACATCTCCCTTTCGTCTCGTCTATGGCAAGCCATGCCATTTGCCAGTGGAAATCAAGAACAAATCTTTTTGGGCAGTTACAGAATTGCTTCTAGATCCCGAGAGTATAGGAGACCAGAGAAGAGCAGAATTGGCAGCCCTGGAAGAATTGAGAGATACAGCCTTTTCCAACAGCCTACAGTACAAAGAGAAAGTGAAGACATGGCATGATTCACATATCAGCCATAAACAGTTTGAGCCAGATCAGAGAGTATGGTTGTTTGATTCCAGGCTGAAATTATTTCCAGGGAAGTTGCAGAGCAAGTGGAAAGGACCGTATGTGGTCAGGAAGGTACATGACAATGGCAGCATCGACATATCCGAACCGTCATCTTCCTCTACCTTCCGCGTCAATGGTCAACGCTTGAAGCTATATCTTGATCATGATCCGCCAACCATTGACGTTGCCCCCATTCTTCTGGTATGAGATGTGTCTTTTGACTCGCATCATCTGCATCTCATACATGGTGATCAATTCCATCTTCCGCTGTACAAATCCATTTGTTCATATCACTCTGTTGTCTGTTGATTTATTTTCTTATTTTCATCTTTTCTTCTTTTCCTTTTCTATTTTCTGTATCTATCAAAAAGGTGCCTCCCTTGTAGACAGTTTTCCATACTTAGGACGTACTTTGTCTTAAGTATAGGGGGGGGTGCACCCCGAGTTATTCTATTCCTCTCGATCCTCTCCATTGTCTCCTCTTCTTGTCTATACTTAGGGATATCCTACCCTAAGTATAGGGGGAGACAATCTGAGTACGATCTGTTCATTCCCACCCTTGACCCTCCCTGCGTTGTGTACAGTCTGCTATACTTAGGATTATTTGATCCTAAGTATAGGGGGGACGGTCAACTTCTCATTTATTGATTCATTCATTTATTTCTTTATTCTTTAGACTTGCCTATACATAGTACGAGTTATGTGTTCTCTTTTCTCTCCGATCTATGAGGACATAGCTCAAGCTAAGTATAGGGGGGTCGTATATACTACGTATATACTTTAGCCATAACTCGTACTTTAGTATTTTCTTAATAGTATGGCTAAAAATTCTTTAAAATCCATTGAAAATCCTTAATAAAAAGATGTGATTATTCCTCAAATTCTTTTTGTATTTACTGATTAATAAATCAGGTGAAAATGTTTTTTGCAAAATGTTTGAAAAATAGTTTGAAAATCTTTGTGAACATCTATTGAAAACTATTTTGAAAATATTTTGTTTCGTGTTTTCAACCTGTGTGAAAATTGCGTGTTTTGTAAAATTTCTTTTCTTTGTGTGAAATAAAAATGTTTGAAAAATGACTTGCAAATGGTTTGAAAAATGGTTGCAAAAATATTTGAAAAACCTATATATAATGTTTGAAAAACCTTTGCAAAATGATTTTCAAATGTGTGTAAAATGTTTGTAAAAACTATTTTGGACTATAGTTTTCAAAAATTGTGTGTAAAATTGTTTTCAAATAAGTTTGAGGAATATACACATCACACCAAAATCCACTATATATGTATATATGTATAAAATTGACTACTTACCCTGTAAATTCTTAAAATCCACTTCTTGTAAATATAAGAAGCACTCCCGTGTACATATTTTCACCTAGTCTTTAGCCAAAATCTTTTTGTTTTCAAAAATTCCCAAAAACATTTGAAAAATTTAAAATCCAAAAACATTTGAAAAATCTTTTTGAAAAATACAAAAAAATGCATATGCATACATCATATTTTCAAAAACCCATAAAAAGTTCAAAATCTTGAAAATTGCATCACAAAAATATTTTCTGCATTGCATTGCATAGCATTCGCATTTTTCGGATTGAGTTTGATAGTTGAACAAGTCTAAGTAAAATCCGAAGATTGGAGATTGATTAGACCTTAAAATCTACCTAATAACAGGAACCTTATAGGAACTGGGTTTGAGGTACTTCAGGTCTAGTTGACTTAATTCTTTGAGGATCACGGGACTTGGTTCAATGGATTCTTGACTGCCTAAGTAGAATATTTCGGAGCACACGCACGATTCTTGTTGATAATGACCTAACTTGGACACCTGCACCTTTCACATGGCTCAACTCAGTTGGAGTGGTGAGGGGATTGGATTTGCCGGTATGAGACGCACACAAGTGGAAACATTTGTCCTCCTCTAGGGAGGGAAGTGCACCCCAACCCGTCCAGTGATTAGGAAGTCTAAAGACAGGAGGCTGTGGGTTGCGATAAAGCTTCAAAAGAGGGATAGTCTACCAGCTCAAGAGGAAAAACTCCTTATGTAAATGCTGCTGTGAATAGTATTAAAAAAAAAAAAATGCTCAGGCATGTACAAAAATAAAAAGCCTGCAAAGTATGTACAAAGTCAATAAGCAAGCTTGAGTTCCAAAGTCATATCATGTGAGCCTGCAGCAGGATGACTTGACTACACTGGTCTTGCATCCAAGGATAGGTAGCTACACTGGCTACCGTCCATTCTTCTCTTCACCCCCTCCTCTTGAGCTGGTTGCCACTTGAACTTAGAAGGGAATACCCCGCTCCTCGAGGATGGAGTTGCTGGATTGGGGAATCATTGGGTTGTCGTACTGGAGAAGTCAGTTTCTTTGTCATTCTAGTTGGGGAGAGCCACCATCACTTACACTGAACAAGTCAGATTCATAGTCGTAAGAGTTTGCGTATGAGTTGAGATATTTTTGACCTGGCTATTGAGGAGACTTGAGCAGAGTGTTGGGATTCTCAGGGACTGTTGGATTTCAAACACGGTTTTCAATAAGGTTCCGCTCGCACTAAAATTCCAAAGGTCCGACTTAAGCTCCAAACTTTGATTTTGCGAAGACAAGTTTGATAGTTAGACTTAATCCATCTTTCTTCTTTTTCTTTTCTTTCTTTTCTTTTTGCACTTATTGCATAAGTGTTTGCTAGGGACTAGCAAAGGTAAAGTATAGGGGGATGATGAATCCACATTTCATCATCTTTATTCTATCATTTTGGCACCAAAAACCCTAGCAAATACCTGTAAATAGCCTTAAATCAAGCATCTTAGCATTCATGCATGTGTATCCAAACAGTGTATAAATTACTGTAATTAAGGCCAAAATTATAGAATAAATAAAGAAAAGAAAAAGAATAAAATATTGTAAATATTTTATGGCCCAAAACCCCCGAGACCTAGGCATCTTGATGAATAGGTCAACAAGGAATAAAGTAGGGGGAGATAAGGTTAGAAACACAGATATAAGACCTATACTTCCTGTTCATTCTTTATTCATTTTGGGACCTATTTTTGATTCCACTTTTTGTACATCAAATAAAGAAACTTTGTGCATGAAAGTTGTAGATAATTTTATAAAGAAAAATACAAAATTGACTTCACAGAAAAATAATGTACGGATAAAAAGTAATGGTCTGAATAAAAATCCAGAATGCCAACTTCCCAGACCCGTATCTCACAACTGACAACTCCAAATGTAGCAAACTCACCTTTAATTGTATATAGAATAAAATAATCTATCCAATGGTGGTGGTTTCGTATTTGGCGGAGCTACGGTCTGAAAGTTGAGTTTTGGATCCTTATGGTATACTTGTACTGAATAAAATATTCAATTTATTCTTTATTCATTATTTATTCATTTTTATATTTTTAATAATTTTGTAAATATTACTTATAATATATATGTGCATTAAAATTGAAATAACATGCAAAGAAAAATAAAAATAAAAATACTTGTATAAAGACTACATAGGTATTACACATACACGTATACCTATATACAATACACTTGTATTTTATTAAATGTACAAAACAAATGAGAAAAATAAAATAAAAATATATTTATGTATATAAAAGTATGTTATAATTTTATAAAATACTAAATAAAAATAATAAGAATAAAATACCTAAATAAAAATAAAATATCAAGATACATAGGTATTATACCTATATAGGGTTAACAAGGTAACTTGTAAAAATATAAGTCATAAAAATAAATAAAAATCAGAATAAAATACTACATAAAATTTTGAAATTTTTTTATTTTATAACTTTTATTTAATTCGGCCATTTATTATTTTAAATTGAATTAACAAAACATTAATTCATGGTTTTTCCTGGTTGGTCCACGTGGACCAACCAGGCGCAAACCCTAGTTGACCTTGGTCAACTAGGTGACCTACCCCCTGTGGCCTTGTCAGAGGCTTATTTTTGGTCGATTTCTCGGTTTTTTCGAGGGCGCTAGGCACCACATTTCGTGCTAGCGCCTTCTTGACTTTTGATCATCGATGATCGAGGAGGCTCGCCCATATCTAACATCGGTTTGTGGATCACTGAATCGCTCCAGAGATCTTGGTCTTTGGACCCCTGCCACCACGAGTCAAACCACATAAAATGAAACCCCTTCTTCCCTTTTGATTTCGAGTCCCCTTGGTCCACCCTTCAACGCCATCATCGTGCTCCTGAGCTCCGTGGAGGTGACAGCTCCACCGCCAGCCCTTCAGCCAAGGCGCGCGAAGTCGAGGGAAGCTCCACCACCTCCGCCAACAACCGGCGTCGAGGTACCCTTTCTCCTCTGGTTCAGGCCATCGAGGGCATCCCCCCGCTTATTTCTTTCTTGCATTTAGTTCCTGTTAGCTTAAGCTTCAAAAACCCCAAAAAAATTCTAAGTTCCATCGCGTATTTCGCCACTCCAAGCATCATCGCCGGAGCGCACCTCCGGCCACCGACGTCCACTTCCCCTCGCGCATAGATTAGGTCCACCCCAGGTCCAGGCACTTTGCCCTGGGCTCTCTAACGTTTTTTTGCAGGGTCAAAGCACGTTGACTCGCGCCTGGGCGCGTTTTTGAAGCTCGCCGGAGCTCAGTCGAGCTCTCCAGCTCCGCCGACCACCTGCGAGCGGCACGGCCAACGCCGTGCACTTTTGGTGCCCCCAGGAGATAGAGGACGACCCCAGGAAGCTCCAGCTCGCTTTTGAAGCCAAACCGCTCGCCGGAGACGGAGCTTGACCTCGGCGAACCTCGACTCGCCGGAGTTCGTCCCTGTTCTTGCTCCGGGCTTCGCCACCGTCGGATCGAGGTGGAGCGCCCAGATCGAGCAGTAGCCGTTGGATTGCACCACGCCTCAGCCGTCAGATCGTCTTCGAGCGTTCTAATCTCCGCCGTGCATCCACGAAGCGCCATCGCCGTCCGATTGTCGACACGTGTTTAAGTGAAGACCCACAGCCGTTCGATTGGCGCGCCGAGGGTATTTTGCAACTTCACCCTCGACCCTTTTGTATTTATAGTTTAATCTTTAAACTTTTGTCTGTAGTGTAATTTTATTGTAACATTTGCCAAAAGACCCTCAGGCTTTTAGCATTTGCGTCTAGGTCCCTCGCCACGTCACCTCACGTGACCAGTTCACGTGAGGGGGTGGGCATTTTGCAAGGACACCCTCGGACGTTTGTGTATTTTGTTTTAGTCCTAAAACTATTGCAGCACGTGTAAACTTTTTGGTTATTTTGCAAGTAGGCCCCTAGGGTTTCGTAATATTACAGTTTAGTCCTCGCCAGGCGCGTGCAAGTCACGCGCCCTGGTGGGAAAATTGCTAAGAGACCCAGGCGACTTTTGTAATTGCATTTTGGTGCTAAAAATTGAATATACAGTGTATATTTTTGTGGAAAATTGCATGTATGCCCCTGGATGTTTTAGATATTGCACATATACCCTTGCCAGGATTGTTTAATGTTTGGATGTTTGCTCTAATTATTTAGCCTATCACTTTAACTCCAAAAATTTCACAAAAATAGACTTAAGTATCTGGACACGTGTACTGTGACGTCATCTATTTAGTTTTTGATTTTACTTTATTTTTATATTTATTAAAAATCAAAAACATCCTTTTTGTGTACTGTCTACCTTAGAAAATGCCAAAAAAATATCAAAATTCCTCCAAAAATTCCCAAAAATTCACCTAGTGTCTATTTTATCCTATTTTAGTGTCAGTCCAAAAATCACTAAAAATCTCAAAAGAAAAACACTAAAAATTCAAAAACACTCAAAAACTTCAAAAAAATATATAAAATAGTAGAAAAATCCAAAAATCACAAACTCAACTTCTGTTTGTTCGTTATTTTGTTCTTTTTATTCGAAAAATAGTGTCAAAATTTTTAGCTACTGGCTGGTATTTTTAAATCTCATTTTACTCACAGTCAGCTTCTTTCCCACTGTTTTCCTTTATTTCAGTAATTAAAAATACCAAAAACACCTTGAAAAATCCCCAAAAATCACAAAAACAGTAAAAAATCCTAAAAATATTAAAAACAATTCATTTCTGAATTTTAGGTTATTTTTGCACATTTTTATAAATATTTTAGCTTATCTTTTATTATATTGTCTTTACTTTCCAATATTGAAAAAGAAATAAAAAAATATATAAAATATAAAATATAAAAATCAGAAAATTAAAAAAAAAATCAAAATACAAAAATTAAAAATTAAAATAAAAAAAATTAAAAACTAAAAACCCACAAAAACATTTCCTTTGCTTGATTGCTTAGTGTAGACACATCACACACTCACACACACTTTAGCACTTGCTTGAACTACCCTGCTTGTTCCCTGTGTTCGAACTCTCTACATACTTGCACCTATACATCTTTTATGTAGAGTTAAAAATAAATTTGACTCCACACTTATTTTTCATTGATTGATATTTGATTGTGGGTTCATTGTTGATTAATCACACTTTATTGTGGGTCGCAACAGCGACGTATTTAGACCCTCGATAATCTGTGTTTATCAGTAACCAAAGAAGAAGCAAAGGAAGACATAACTCTGGATAAGTATAGATCCGTGAAAAGAATCAATACTATAATGACTCAAAGAATAATGAATAGAAGAGTAGAAATCGATCATCTCCTTTATACTTAGGATCAAGTAATCCTCAGAATATCAGACTCAAAACCAAAGATGATCGAGGTCAAGAGAATGTACATATGCAACGGCTCGGCTTGTCCCCCCTATATTAGGGTAAAATATCCCTAAGTATAGAGACGAATATCAAAATATGAGGGACAAGAGAGGAAACAGACAATACAAAAATCGACGCTGATCAAAAGGGGAAATGAACGATATTACCCCCCCATACTTAGGGTAAAGCACACCCAAAGTATAAGCAATGGCAGGGGTAATAGAACAGAATGACGTGAGCAACAATGGTGTCAACACCCCCTATACTTAGGATAAAACACATTCTAAGTATAGCAAAATTCTATATGAACCTAAGGGTGTATGACAAATGAAAGGGAAAGAGCAAAATCAAAAGTATATACAAGTGATATTTTAAAATAGGGTATGAGATGCAGAGTGTAAGAATGAAAAGATCGTCTCATACAAAATAGATATGGGCAACTTCAACGATCAGTGGTTCATGATCGAGAAAGGGTTTCAACCGCTGACCATTGACCCGAAAGGTGGAATCATACAACAACTCAAATATATTGATGCTACCACTGTCGTACACCTTTCGCACAAGATACATGACTTTCCACTTGCTCTGGAGTTTCCCTGGAAATAGCTTGAGTCTTGCATCGAATTGCCATACTTTCTGATTCGGCTCAAATTGCTTGTGGCCGATGTGGGAGTCATGACACTCTTTCATCCGCTCTTTGTAATGAAGGCTACTCGTGAAGGCATCGTCACGTAATTCTTACAAGGTTGTTAGTTCAGTCTGTCTTTGATCTCCGGAATCATCCAGACCAAAGATCACTTCTTTCACTGTCCACAAGGATTTGTGCTTGATTTCCACTGGTAAGTGGCATGGTTTGCCATAAACAAGCCGAAAGGGAGATGTACCCAATGGAGTTTTGAAGGATGTTCTATAGGCCCAAAGAACCGAGTCCAAAAGCTGCGACCAATCCATTCGGTCTGGGCGAACAACCTTATTCAAGATCGTCTTGATCTCCCTATTTGAGACCTCGGTTAGACCATTCGTCTGAGGATGGTACAAAGTAGCACCCCGATGATCTATACTGAACTCGTTAGCAATTGCTCTTACCTTATCGTTGATGAAGTGGCTACCCCTTTCTGATATTAGAACACGAGGAACCCCCAACTACGTAATGATATGCTTTCTCAGTAACTTGCAAACCGTATTTGCATCAGTGGCTCGGGTAGGAATAGCCTCTACCCAACGACTCATATAATCCACAACTAGAAAGGTATACTCGAACCCCTGACTTTTAGGAAACAAGCCTATAAAGTTGATACCCATGCATTAAAAACTTCACAGAAGTGATCGATTGAATCGGCATCATATCTCTATGTCCACAAGTCCCCATTTTCTTGCAGTTAGTAAAATTTTTTTACGAATGCATGAGCATCCGCAATGAGCGTAGGCCACCAAAGGCCGGATTGGAGCACCTGTTGTGCTGTCCTCTTCCCTGAATGGTATCATCTAGCTTTTAATTGATGGCAATACATGAGGATACTCTGGTATTCCTCCTGAGGAACACACCGATGCCATAAGGAATCTTCTCATTCATGATAAAGGATCAGATCCTCCCAATAGTAAGAGTTGGCTTTCGTGAGGAAAGTCTCAAGTCCCGGTCTGGACCAACCTTGGGGGACTTTCTTACCAACAAGAAAGTTCACAATGCCGGCATACCATGGCAGCAAGATGATAGCAAGAATCGCCTCGTTGGGGAAGGTCTCGGTGATTGGTGGATCAAACTCAGAAGTCTCAGGTGCTTCTAGTCGGGAGATGTGATCCGCCACCACATTCTTAACTCCAGGCTTATCCTTGATTTCGATATCGAAATCCTGGAGTAGAAGGATCCATCTGGTCAAACGCGGCTTCGAATCCTTCTTGTCCATTAGATATTTGATGGTGGTGTGATCAGTGAAGATTGTGACCTTCGATCCTATGATATGGGATCTAAATTTATCCAAGGTAAATACTACGACTAGCATCTTTTTCTCTATAACCATATAATTCCGCTGCACGGAATCCAAAATTTTGCTAGCGTAGTGTATGGCAAATGGAAGCCCATCCCTCCTCTGTCCCAACACAGCCCCAACGGTAAAATTGGAGGCATCCGTCATGATCTCGAATGGAAGAGACCAATCAGGTGGCTGAAGGACAAGAGCCTCTACAACCATATTCTTGAGATTTTCAAATGCTGAAAGAAATTTATCATCAACTATAAACTCGGTGTCTTTTGCGAGGAGATCAAACAACGGTCAGACAATTTTACTGAAGTCTCATATGAAACGTCGGTAGAAATCGACATGCCCGAGGAAAGACCATAATTGTTTCAGATTGGACGGTGGATTGAGTTTCTTAATGATATCCACCTTGACTGGGTCCACCTTCATGCCTCAGTTGGAGATGATGTGACTAAAGACCATCCCCTGAGTCATCATAAAATGAGTCTTCTCCCAAGAAAGTACGAGGTTAACCTCCATGCACCTCTGAAGCACACAATCTAGGATAGAAAAGAAGGAATCAAAATCAGCGCCGTAGACCGAGAAATCATCCATGAAGATCTCCAAGATATCTCCCACCATGTCTGCGAATATCGAAAGCATGCACCTCTAGAATGTAGCTGGATCATTACATAGTCCAAAGGGCATCTGATTGAAAGCATATGTTCCGAATGGATAGGTGAATGCTGTCTTTTCTTGGTCTTCTACAGTAATGGCCACTTGATTATATCCCGAGACCCCGAAAAGAAAACAATAATGGCTCTTCCCGGCTAACCGTTTGATGATCTGATCAATAAACGGTAGCTAGAAGTGATCCTTCTTGGTCACCCGATTCAAATGTCTATAATCCACACAAACGTGCAAAGAAGTTGGTACTCAGGTAGCAATATTCGTCAGCAAGGAATCAGTATTTCATGCTCTGAGGCAACGGTTTATGCTCAGGGGGAGAAGGAATAGGGAAAGCGGGTTTGATTAGGGCCTTGGTATAGGTTGCTAGATCATATGTGAAGGCTCGACTAACTCTGACTCAGAAAGGTCTTGAGATTGTTGTATATTCTGATTAGATTCAATCTCCAGGTAGGTTGTAGGCTCTGTAGAAGAAGTCTAAAGTGATAGAAATTCGACGAAGCACTGCCAATCAGCATCTTTGGAATCTGAATGATCTGCGGGTGACTAACAATTATGATAATTCACTTGTGACTTGGAGGGATATATAATGCCTGAATGATATGAAGAATTCTTAGAATAGTCTCCATCAAGATTCTCATTACTCGGCTCTGGGATTGTGCTATCCAATCTCCTATCCTCGGATATCTGAATCTTGGCTTCGACTGAAGGTGTGACGAAAGATTGGGTGCTAGGCTTGGCCCAGACGACCTCATCATCTGTTTGTACAAAGTCACAATCCTAATGACTATCAGGTTTGTCATCAGATGCTCTCTCTGATTCAGATGATCTTGATTGCCGGTCTTGGATCATCACTATATGTATACTTTCGTCCTGGCCGTGAAAGTGCACCTTCCCGGTACCATAGTCGGAAATGGCCTTCGTTGTCACAAGAATATGATTGGGGTATATGCCATGCATTCAGGGACCATCATGTCTAACACAACAAAATCAATGGGGAATTGCAAACCCTGAATGGTGATGATAACGTCTTCGATTAAACCCCTAGGCCTCTTGACCGATCTATCAGCAAACTGCAAGACCGTTCGGCTTGGTCGAAAAGGCTTGAACTCAAACTTGTCGAGTAGGGACAAAGGAAGGAATTTAATCGAAGATCCGCTATCTAATAGAGTCCGATCAAAAGTCTGATCGAGGATCTCGCATCTGACATACAGTGCTTCCGTATCTTATCTCTTGGCTGGGAGACAGTTTTGAATAGCATGACATGTTTCCTTGGTCAGCACATGGATCTCAGAACAATGATTACGCTGCCTCTTCTTCCTGTGGACGGTGGTTCTTTCTTTTAGGCCTTTCTGCAGAAGAGGGATGTGTGCCAAGGCTTCCGAAAGAGTGAGTTGGATCGTGAACTTGTCGATCATCTCTTTTGTCAAATCATTCATTTGGATTTTTTTAGAGTTTTCTTTTTTATCGCCTTTTTCTAAGCAGAGTGCTTTAGTAAAAGAAATCTGTACATACTCCTGGTTAGTCTGTACAATCAGAGGATCAAAAGAAGTAGAAAGAAATGTTTTTGAAAAACTGGGACTTGCTTTTTTGGAATCATCTGAAAGAGAGGAAGATTGATAAACTATTTTTTTATTTCTTTTCGAATTCTTCTCTTTTGTACATGTTTTTGTGATTTTCTCTCATCATCATCATCAGATACAAATAAAGGTAAAGTAGCTACATCGGTATACAGCTCTGGCTGCTTTGTAGACTTGGTGGCTTCAGCACCAGCATTTCATCGTCAAAGGGTGCGACTTCAGTACCGCCAGCAATGTCTTCTACAGGCTAGCTTGTGTTATCCAAAGTATCCTCTTTGAGCCTAGTAGAGTCTCCTCCTACTGGCAACCTACCGCTCCTAAGAGAAATGAAGTCAACGTCATCACAGTAAAGATAGTCATCAGAAAATACCTATGATTGGAGGGTGGGCTCGGTCAAATCTACCTGCTCTGATTTTCCCTTCAGATTATTCGGATTCGGCTTTATCTGAGCAGGCGAGGTGGACTTCCCTTTGACTAGATTTGTGACATGGGTTTTGAACTCATCCATTTCTCACCAAAAAGATTCCTGTTGATTAGTAATCAGGTTATCAATATACTCTAATGCTGGGTTATCTTGGAAAGGTCCATGAAATCTGGATGAGTCGCCTTAGTAATACTGAGGCTGTTGCTGAGATGGATGTTGCTGTAGAGGATAATGCTGCTGATATTGAGGCTGGAATGTGCTCTGCCTCTATTGAGGTTGCTGGAAATGACGAGGATCTGAATGCTGTTGGTGTTCTCTTTTCTGCCCCATTGGTGCCTACAGTTTCTGCTCGGAAGAGGCACCTCCCGTTGACCAATGGAAACCAGGGTGATCGCGGCGGATCCCTGGTTGCTGCGGCTGGTTGTACCAAATCCCATGGACCTCAGTCAACGGCTCAAGCATCTTAGAGTATGCTGGGGGCATTGAAGCCAAAGGCTGATCGCTCTAATACACTACCATCTGAGTGTCAGATGATGGTGCCAATTGGAGTTGCGGGTATGCCGAGGGTTGATGTGTCGGCTCAGAATGCACATGGTATATGTGTTGTACTGGAGGCCTCAGAAGTATGCCTGATCTTGGCTTCCTGAGTCAGCATGTGATCTGGAAGACTTGTTCGAATCATCTTGTATTTCTTGTAGGCACATAATCTATGTCTTCAGATCACTCAGGTATCTCTGAAGCTCATCAATCTTATCAAGCTTGTCTAGGTTCTGGCACTTTTTCTCAATTATCTCCATATGATCCAACTTCTGACAAATGATCCCCATATCAGCTGATGAGGATTCGATCAGAATCGAGACAGCAGGAGACAGATTTCCTTAAATCGGTGCCACTCGAGAGTGCTGGTGATATGTAGGTGGCTTTATTTGATTGAAAACTCGAGTCTAGGATATTGTGGTGTATTTTTCTTTCATTTTTTCGTAAATGACCCAGACCAGATCTTCATGCATTGAGAAGTATGATCCAACGCAGGAAGCATTCATCAGTCCTTGTAACTCTGGTGTCAGCCTGCTAAAGAAACTTTGTACAAGAGTTGGCTTGGAAAGTTCACGACGGGGACACCGGTCAATGAGCTCTCTGAAACAGTCCCATGCTTCGTGGAACTGTTCGTTCCTGATCATGGTGAAATTATTGATCATGGCTCTAGCAGCATTCGTTCGATCGAGGGGGTAATACTTGTTCAGATAAGCGGTTCGTAGCTCCTCCCACATCAAGACATATCTCCCTAAGTGATTTAACCAGTAGGCTACTCGATCAATAAGGGAGAAAGAAAAAGGGATCAACTTGATCGTATGCTCGTTAACTTGCTCATCGTGCACTGTACTACAGATAAGCTCGAACTCCTGAAGGTGTAGATGCGACTCCTTATTAGAAAGCCCGTGAAACTTGGGCAGTAGTTGGATCGTCTGAGGACGAAACTCAAAGTTCCTGTGAATAACAGGGAGATGGACCCACCGATGAGTCGTAGTATCTCCAGGGTTGTAGAGCAGCTGCATCGTGTGGTTTAGACCTAGTGGCAGTCTCTCTACTACATCTGGTTGCTCCTGATCCTCAGATCCTAGATGGTCAGCATCAGGATTATCTCGTTGTACTCATAACTGGGTCAGCTCAGCTCTGACATCGTTCATGAGTCTACCTTGCTCCCTAATCTGGTTCTACATCGTCTTAAGGGAAACAAGTAGACTGTTGTTGATCGCAGCCTGATCAATGACTACGGAGGTGGTCTGTGGTCCTTTGCCAGCCATGTCTTCTGGAAAGGAGAAACAATCTAAGTCAAGCTTTTCCAGATCAATATGTAACTATTGATGATCTTCTGTAGCTGGAGGTGATGATGATAGAGAATGAGAAGGAAAAGAAATCGACAGCGAGCTTCCAGGGTTGGAGTCACTCCAGGAAGTAGCAACTAGAGTAGATTTCGGTTTGGGATGAGAGATTGTCTTCCCATCATCTTGTTGATTAAGTTGATCAATATCGTAAAAGATTGGACTCACACCATAATCAAACACAAAGCAAACCTCGAATTCACCGACGCAACCCTGGTGATGATCGTAAGAGTTCGGTCGTTTATCTTGTCAATTTTAAGGTTGTTTGGCAGATAAATATTCTCACAGGTTAGCGAGATCAGATAGGTGCCCGAAACTTCTAAGGAGTATTGTCCCGAGTTCTCACCAGAAATCACTTAGTCTCAACCAGTATGGGAGTAAGTACGGACCATTGCCGACTACCCATGTTACTTTAGGACGGAGCCTTACGTAGTGTCCTCTAAACCTCCCACTCTGCTAAGGACACCCGGACTGTTTCCAGCTACCCGAGAGTACCCATTCAAGATAAAGTGATTAAAAGCATGAACTAAGTACTTCGGAAGAAGTCCAGACTCTGGCTCTACCTTATATGTCATCTCTCACCCATAGAATCTGGAGAGTGTACTTGCGATGCAATTTCGGGTGTTGCTCTCCCCAAAACAAGTGGAGTCCTTATGTTTTGTTTTATTGTCAGATAAAATTAGTAGTCCCTATTTTATTTTCGGTTTTCACTTTTTTGAGTATTTTCAAAAAGACCGTTTAACGCATTTTTATCTTTTTGGGTATGACCCTAGATACAAGCAACTAGGTGTTTCGGTCTAAATAGGAACCTAGCTACAGTTGCACAGAGAAAAGAAAAACCGAGAAATCCTAACAAGCACCTATCTCGAAAAGCTGAGGAAAACCGTCGAGAAAAATCACGTACTTCCCCACGAGTACAACCCTGGTGAAACAGACCCCAAGAATAAAGGAGGGAGAGGTACACGTTAGGATACCCTGAAGGGGGCCCTTCCTACGAACAATGCTTCCATTACCAGAAATTACAAGAAATTCGACTTTTCAGTTCTGTCTTGTGTGGTTCAACCTGTACTGCACAACTCAGAAACATAGGCTGTGAAGATAGAAAAAAATGACGAAAAGAGAAAACCCTAAACCTAGGTCTACGGCCACCCTAGCGCTGCCTCCCCAACAACGGCGCCATCTACAAAATCACATGATCTGTTGTTCTAAAAGAAGAACAGTGTCGCTAAATTGACCAGGTAAATGTTTGCAGAAAAGATTAATTTTTTGGTTAGTTAGTCTTTTTATTTATTTTATTTATACTCCCAAACTTAAGTGTATAGCGGTTAAGCACAGGAGTGTCGAACTCAGGGAGGCAAACTATTAGAAACTAGGGCTAAACTATAGATAAACTAAGGTAAACGATTTTCGAATTTTTATTTTTTTAAAGATTTTTTGGATTTTTATTTGAATTTTTAATGAATTTTATGTTGTTTTAATGAATTTTAAGTATTTTGTATTTTTTATTATTTTATAAAAAAGTTTTGTAATTTTTTATTTGATTTTTATTTTATTGTTTTATGTTTTCATTTTGTTTTACTGTTTTGTATAAGTTCTTAAGGAGTTTTTAATATTTTTATAGATTTTGGTTTATTTTTAACGTGAGAAATTGGTTTCTATTGAAAACTGTGATGTATTTCTAATTTTTAAACTGAAAATAATATGGATATATTTTTTTTATTTTTAATGGAAAGTAGATGAAATTTTCTTTAAAATGATATATTGTGCATTTTTAGAAGATTTTTATTTATTTAGTTATGATTTTTACAAGTTTCACCAACTTTTGAATTTTTTTATTGATTTTAATATTTGAATTTTAATTTTTTTACTTTATTGCATAAAATATGGTAAAATATTTTGGAGAAAATTTTTGTTGTATTTTTAAATATGTTTTAATTATTTTTATGCTTGTTGAAAGTTTTTTATATGTTTTGTATTTTTAAGAGTTATTAATAATAGAAAATATCTTTTTATTTTTTTTCAAAATTTATTTAATACTGTATATATAGTATAATACTGTATACATATAATTTTATTATTTTTTATATTTTGAATTTTGATTATATATATTATATGTATAGGATATGATATGCATACATGGGTATATGTGTGATTATTTTGGGAATGAGGGAGTTGCGTGTAAATATGTGGAAGTGGAAGGGTTATTGGCGCAAAAGTTCCAAAAATTTCACGGTCTGAACATGGGGGCTCCACCTGCTAGATGTTGATGTGATTCTCACTCTTTATTCTTTTATTTTAGCTATTTATCTTGGCAAAGCATCATGTAAATAAGTGTAAATACAATAAGTTAGCATTTAGCAATATCTATTTAGCATTTATTTGTGCAAAAATAAAAGAATAAAGGAAAAGAAAAAGGAAGGAGGTATTTAGAATAAATACAGAGTTATTCGAACCCCAAGAGAAGGACAAGCCTTGTCATGATCGCCAAACAAAATAAGTATAGAGAGAAAGGGTCTACTCTATAATATATATATATAATACTTGTATCTATAAATAATTATTTTTGATAAAATCAAAATAAAATGTTCTTTTTACCTCCTCGTATATATTTCTAAAAATACAATAAAATAAAATAAAAATCAAATAAAAATCAAATAAAATCCTTTCTCACCTGTGCAAAATACATGTATATATGTCTCACTCCCTATTTATTATATACCTGTAAATAAAGAATAAAATGAAATAAAAATTATCTTATACTCCAAAAATAATGTTTTAAATAAAAAAAATACAAAATTTAGGTATTTGTGCAAAAATAACAAAATAAAAATAATTGTACAAAATACATAGGTGTATTATACCTGTATATAACACTATACATTGTATATACACTATTTTATTTTTCATAAAAATAATTAAAAATCATAGAAAAATTCTTCAAAAATAATAAACACATTTCATTTATTCATTTTTTAATTTAAAATTATTTTTTATTTTTAATTTATTTATCTTTATTTTCCCCATCTATTTTGTCCTATAGTTTATTCTGTCTTCTTCCTCTGCCCCTTCTGATTGGGCCACGTCGGATTTGTTGACCGAATTCAACAAACCCCGCTACCACCTTTTTCGTCTCGGACATGGTTCACTCGCTTTTCGCCGATTTATCTCAACCTGATCCAATAGATTTCTCCTGCTATTTGCAGCTCCGATTACAGAGGGTAGATCCATGATCCACGCCTGAAGTTATCCTTAGGGATTCGACCCTCGGTTCGCGCACCCTCATTCCATCTTTCTCGAACCCTGCCACATATAAAAAATCTTGGGGCTACTTCTTCTTCCGCATCTTGGGCCGTCACTCTTCGTCCAAGGAGCTCTGTCGACCTCCTATGAGTGACAACGTGTGAGAGGGGTACGCACAACGAGGTGTTTGAGTCACGTGCCTCTGATCTGGCGGTTCCTCCGCCGTGCTCCGCCATGAGGTAAGCCAAGCCTCTGGGCCCGTCGACCCACCGAGGCCATGAACTCCGGAGGTCCCTAACCTCCGGCACAGACGACAACAGCCACCAGGAGGATTAGGTTTAGTTTTTTTTCGTTGTTAATTCGAGTTTTAGATCCCTAGCAGGGCTCCACTTCCGAGCTCCGGTTACCAGGGCTAGAGCATCCCCTTGCAGTCCCGAGACCCCAACCACCGTCACCAGACTTCCCACCATGTTCTTCACCCCTCCAGTCATCTTAGTTCACCCATGAACGAGACTTGAACCCTCCTCCTCTGCCGCGTCGCCAGAGGGTAACGCCATGACTCACCAGCCACCCTTTTCGAGATTTAGCGGGTAGAGTCACTTTTCCCTCAACCCCTTGGTTCATCTGTGCAGGAAAGAGCGTCAAAGGACCTCATCTGGAGGTTGACTTATACAGGAACAATAACTCTAGGCTTCACAGCTCGCCGGGACCTCCTCCGAGGTCATGGGACCTTCTGAGCACACCCCCAGCTGCGGACCGTCGTTCCCAACCTTTCCCCCACCAGTGCAGCTCGTGAGGACGTCCCTGCCATGCGTATTGGCCGATCAAATCTCGCTGAAGGCGAGTTCTTCAGCGTTCTTCAAGGCGTCGTTCTAGCCGTACGATTGAGGCCCGCTCCAGTTCTGATCATGACCGTCCATCATCGAGTGGGCCTAGGTCGTTAGATCCATCTGAGGATCCATCTAGAGGTGTTCATTGCCGAAGCAGTACCATCAGATCTCAGCCGTCCATCTTAAGTGGATGCTCTCGACCGTTGGATAGCTAATAATAAAGGTTAATTTGCACTTAGGCCCTTTCATGTTTTGCATTTACTTTTTAGTCCTGTAAATATTTGTCGTAGTTATTTTTATTTTGGATAATTTGTAGTTTGGACCTCCAATTTTTAATATTTGCATTTTAACCCCTCCAAATCTAAGGCACGTGCTATCCCACGTGACTTGTTGGGTTATTTGCATGTAGTATCCTGAACTCTTGAGCTATTATGGATTGAATGAAAGTTTATGATATTTACAGTTATACCCTTATGAATCGAGATCATGTGTGGTGTACGTGTCTATCTGGGTTTTTTGCAATATTAGCCCTGGGTTTTTTATGTATATTATTAGTTGGCTTGTAAGTTTTCAATAATTGCAAGTAGGTCCATGTGTGACGTGCATGTTATTATCAATCAAATAATTATTAATTCAACTCCAAAAATTCCACAAAAATTACCATTATCTCCTGCTAATGTGTAATATTTTTGGTAATTTTTATGACTCGATTTAGTTTATTTGATATTTTTTAAAATAAAACCCCTAAAAAGTATCCTATCTATTTTTTAAAATACCAAAAAATATAAAACTAGTCTCAAAATTTTCATAAAAAATTCTGTGATGTTTTGTTATAGTTTTTTTTGTTCCGGTATGATTTTTGTCACATTATCTTTTATAAAAACCTTAAAAATCACAAAATATTAAAATCTTATAAAAATCATATAAATATCTAAACAAAAATAGATTTCAGTTTCTGTAGTTAGATCTTTTTATTTACTTTATCATAAAAATCACAACCCGGACATTGGGCATTATTGATATTTTAAATTTGCCTTACAATCTAGGATGTACATTGTCTCCCTTTTTTATGTTTGTTTCATTTTTATAAAATCAAATAAAAATCAAAAAATATCATAAAATTACCAAAAACATCTGCATATTTGAAAAATATAAAAATATTTTTATTTCTAATTTTGGAGTATTTTTTAGCCTAATAAAAATTGTTAGAACTTGTTTTTGCCTTATTTTTCTTATTTATTTTCTCATTCGAAAATATAAAAAATGTAAAATTTAAAATCCATAAAAATTTGCATTTTCTCTTCTGATCTCGACTACTTCGTACATTTCTGTGCTCCTTGTGTTCGATCTTGGTCGCTATACAAGGTTAAATAAATAGTGGAGACCGCTACATTGGATTTTATGCTTGTTATTGTCTTAATTGTGGTCTTGATTTTCTTGATTGATTGCGCTTCGTGATTTGGGTCGCAACGAACTCTCGAGATTTATCTGATACCTTAACCTGAGTCGCGAGGCACGTCGTCAGAATGGCACTATTGCTGGGAAGCACTACTTAGTAGTCGTTTCAGATTTCTTTTTATTTTTGCTTTCATTTTTATATCTATTTTATATAACTATTTTTCTGACATTCTTCTTCCTGACTTTTTGTGCGAGGGACCACCCGAGGATTCTACAGCTATCGGTTGGAGTAACCGCACCCGAGGAGGAGCAGGAGGATAGGAGGAAAATAGTTATATAGAATAGAATAGCTTTTTTCTTTCAGCAGACTATTTGTTATTGTAATAATACAAGATCTCAGACACTTGCTTGGTCACTTGGCATACATCGAGGACTGTTTCGCCAAGCACTGGTGCTCTCGGGGGTCCTCACCGTGATTTTTCACAGGTTTTGATTTCCTTTGCTTTTTATTCTTCTTTGATTCTCGAAGAATTTGGTCCCTAGATTTAGGAATTTCTTTGATTGTGACATAACTGATTAACACCCAATCCCAAACTATTTGCCTGCACCTATAGTTTGTAATTAGACCTACTTAATAAATTATTAATAAAAAGTTAATTTGGTTGCTTGAGAGGTCACATGCTGCTAGAGGTCGTATACAACGCGTGCATGATCCATTGTGGGGACACCAATCAGAATCAAAGACCGGACTTAGACCTCTCTCTAACCAGTTAATTACAGTTCTTCACGATTAGAAATTGCTCATCTAAGGTCGTTTTCTTCTTGCATCATTTAGATTAGTTTTATCTCTGTCTTTAAATTTATGGACAGATCACCCTGCATGTAGAGTGTTGGAGTCGAGTACGCCTTTCTTACTTTGCATGCATCATAAGTTTTGATCACGAATCGGCTTTTTCGACTCATCCCCCTTGTTTTTGGACTTTAAATAATCAGGAGATCGAAAAATTTGTTAGGCATTTGTTTGATTATCGAAAAAACCTAAAAAAAGAAAATCATAAAATTGGGACTATAAATGCAAACTTGATTTAAAAGACACATCAGTTAAAAATATTTTGGGAGAGTCATACCTTCATTGTTTGGTATGCTTGAGCGAGAGAGTGACCCGCACACTAGGCTAGAGCCACACCTAAACTCTCGTTAGACCACTGGTCTTGGGGATAGTCGTTCTCCATTGAGGATCTCTCTGATCTCCTTTAAAGCGTGCCGCGGCGTCCTTAACATATCGAGTTGATCGGGTAGCCGGTAAATGGTCCGCAACTCATACTGGTTGGGAAAGATCTAGCTTTGGGATCGGCTAGTCTCTCGGGGGCATTGGGTTCCCAAAAAATTGCTTAACCGCTCTGTAAGACTGAATTATCACCTAAATAAAATTAACAAGATAAACCACTGAACCTTCACGGTCATTAGCTCTCGTGTCGAGTAGGTGAACATGGGGTTTGACTGCTGATCTTGTTAGCTTTCCAGATCCATCCCTCCTGCCCCCTTTCTTTTCTTCACTCCATCTCTCTCTTTATCCCTCCCTCCCTCCCTTCATTCTCCTTCTCTTTTTCTATCCCTGGATGATGGGTCACCCATCTTTCTTGCCAGATCTCGCAACTTCTTCATCTTATTCCCATCATTCCCGTCCAATCTCGTGGGAAGTCGGAACTCCGACTGACCTTCCATCTTCTCCTTCTCTATCCCCTCTTTCTTCTAGGCATGCTGCGCTTGACGCCCGCAGAGATCAGACTGGCCAGATGCGAGACCCATGCAATTTCATTGCTGAGATAAGAGTGTATTCCATTGGCGATCACATGGAGTAGTTGCGAGTTTTAGACAACTTCTACTCTAGGATGATGGATGAGCACAACGATCAGGAAGCACAGTCAGCTTCTACATTGAGTCGCTTCATTCTGGATTTGGAGTTCATTCAGAGACTGTCAAAGTTTTTAGGGGAAGTGCACGAGGAGCCATATCTTCATCTTTCTGAGTTTCAGAAGATTTGTGTGACCCATGTATACTCGGATATCACTTCTGAGGAGCTGATGCTGAAGACATTCCCATTTTCACTCCAGGGTAGATCCATGAGATGGCACAAACGATTGGGAAGGAAGTTTGCTACGTGGGGAGGGTTATGCTTAGAGTTTTTATAGAGATTTTACCCCTAGAATAGAGCAGTTTTGATGCGGTCTTTTATCACAGATTTCTTAGTAGACCCCCAGGAGCCATTGCATGATTTGTGATCGAGGTTTCTTGATCTCTTGAGGAGATTTCCAGATCATGGACTTTTGCTGACTGACATTGTTGAGATCTCCATGAGGGGGATGACCGCTGAGCAGATTGCACTGATAGTTACCTCGTGTGGTAGTTCACACCACAGTTCCGACATTGATTTACTTGCGACCATCTCGAGAGCACTTTCAGACATCCCATCTTCACGAGATGCATTAGTCGGGACAACACATGAGGGTGATGCGGTACCAGTTAGGTGTGCTACATTTCATGAGGACTCAACTACTACACACCAGATTGAGGACATGGATTCGGCTGAAGTACAGATGATGGATGAGATGACTGCCACTGTGGTTTTTCAGACCCAAAGATTGATCGAATTCCCATTGGTCTTCCAGCCAGAGTTCGAGTCAGTACCATACTTTTCAGTTCAGGAGTCTTGGATATCAGATCTTCTGATATTCCAAGATATGGAGGAGGAGCCCACGATGTTTCAGGCATCAGCCCAACCATTTCAATTTCCATTCCCAGCTCATTCAGCTTCTGCTCTACAGAGGTACTTCTATGATTCATATGGATATCTTGACCCAGCCTAGAAGCCAGAGCTCGATGAGGGACACCATTTTGAGTTGACAGATACATACAGTCCCATATTTGAGCATTGCATCCTCCACTTCGATGAGATTGATACATTACTTGAGGATATGATGTTAGCCAGCATTGCCACAGCTCGAGGATCAGTTGCAAACACTTCTACCGCTTCCACGCTGTTGACCAATACCCTTTCATGTTTCCAGATTATTCAGAGGTCGTTTTCAGCTGATGGGACATTTGTGTGCAACGAGTGGGTGCTTGAAGGTGGCACAGAGTCCCAGTTAGGTTCTGATCCTCCTTTCCTCACTGATGATTTAGCATTACTCCCAAGGGTTATCTGTGGGAGGATGCCACATATGCTGCGTCGGTTTCACTTTCTGAGAGTGTATCCGATCTGTCGGATCAGGAGACCGAGTCTTCTGATACTTCTGATCTTGCTGAGTCTGAGTTCTCTCATCTCGACGACCCTCGCGAGGATGAGCCAATCTTTGAACTATTCAATGATGTTGCTGATATTTCTCCATTATATGCATCAGATATTAGTTCTCTTAGTGCGTCTCCAAATCATGATCTTCCGTACCTTTTTGAGACGGTGATTAACGTGGAGGATTCCATGAGTGATCCTTCCTTCTCCATGTTCGACCTCTTCGGCTCGGCCCTTCCACTCCATTTTGATCTTGAGCCGATGAGTTCTTTTCTGCTATCGGAGCACGATTTCATCTTCCCATATCTTCACTCGGTAGTAGATGCCTGCATGATTGTTTATTTGGGTGTCATCCTCTACGTTGTTGACATCTTCGTTGTTGTTCTACCAAGACTACGATGACAATACGACATTCTCCATACAGATACCATCCTGAACTTTGATATTGCGTTATCCTAACCTTTGTGCCCAGCTAGGGGCGTAAAACCTAGCGCTTGTTGAGAGGCACCTCAACATTGTATACTTTGTATATACGTGTTTCGTCATGATTTGTTCCTTGATTCTTCCATTTTTTGTTTCACACCCCATGTCTCATGTAGGATTATTTTTGCTATACTTAGGATGTACTTTATCCTAAGTATAGGGGGGTGTAGACATCGAGTTGTTCATTCTCGTTCTGTTTCATTACTCTCGTTGTTGCCTATACTTAAGGATCCTTCACCTTAAGTACAAGGGGAGTGATGTCGTTCCTTTCATCTTGTATATATTTGTCTTCATTTCTGCTATTTCCTCGCTTGTCCTCCACACTGTTCATATTCTTTTCTATATTTAGGGATCTTTTGCCCTAAGTATAGGGGGGGACAAGATGAGTCATTGCTTACCTTGTGCAGTCTATCACTCGATTTTCCCTTTGTACACAGTCTGCTATACTTAGGATTATTTGATCCTAAGTATAGGGGGAGCCACCGAACCCTCTTCATTCTATTCTTTGATTCGTCATTATAGTATACCATTCCTTTTCACTTCCCTATACTAAGTACGAGTTATGTCTTCTTCATCGCTCTTTGTTCACTCTAAGGACATCGTTCGAGCTAAATATAGGGGATGTCATATATATTACATATATACTTTAGCCATAACTCGTACTTTGTGTGAGTGTGTTAATAAATAAAATGGTTAGAAATCCTTTTTCTGAAAATCGTAAAATTTTAAAATTTTTCTTGTATATAAAATCCTTTCTTGCACATACATAGCTATTTATAAAAAATATTTTTGTACAAATGTTTGTAAAAATATTTTGCTTGTAAAGAATTTGTAAATATTTTTGGTATCAAAATTATGTATATAGTACACAAATTTTGTAAAATGTTTGAAAAATAAAAGTTTGCAAAAACCCTTGTGTAAATGTTTGTACAAATGTTTGCAAAACTTCTGCATTCATTCATGCATTCAAGCACTTTCGAAAATTTTGCAGATTTAAAAAAAAACTTTGCATAAAAAGACTTTTGTACATACTTGTATATTCTTCTGAATCATATTTGACATTTAAACCAGCATGGAATTAAATTGGAAAATGGAGCTTGGCTAAGACCTTAATCCACCTAATTCTAAGAGGAACCTTATAAGATTTAGGGTTGAGACTCTTCAGGTCCATTGGCATCTTAATTCTTTGAGTAGGCTATGATCACATGTCATCTTGATGAGCCTAAGTAGAATATTAAACAACGCACACATGACTCTCACATACAATGGCTTTACTTGCACCAGTACCTTACACATAGCTCTCTACAGATGATGTGGTGAGGAGGAAGTTTCCTTTGGCTTGGTGTAGCATACAAGGGTAGTACTTCTAGGCAGAACCTCTCGTCTTCCTTTAGGGAGGGAAGTACGCCTCAACTTGGTATGGCGTGTTTGAAGTCTAAAGACAGGAGTTATGGGTTGCAATAATGCTTCAAAAGAGGGATAGTCTACTGGCTCAAGAGGAAAAAGTCCTTATGTATATATGTTGCACCATGTAGATATGTTGTACATATGCACATCAAAAAAATGTGCAAAAGAAAGAAAAACTCCAAAAAAGTGGCAGGTCTAATAGAAAATGAAATACCTGCCGGAGTCTATATAGACAAATGAAGCAAAGCTTATGTTATCCATTCTCATCTAATGAAGCTTGCAGCGGGAGACTTAGCTACACTGGTTGGGCTCCCAGGGATACGTGTCTACACTAGCCACGATCCATTCTCTTCTTTCGCCCTCTTCTTAAGCCAGTTGAACTTGAACTTAGAAGGGAACACCCTGCTCCTCGAGGAAAGAGCTGCCAGACTAGGGCATTAGAGTTACCTTGTTGAGAGAGGTTGTTGCCTTGGCATTTCTGAGGTAGGGAGCTACATATTACTTACACAGTACAAGAAAAGATTCATGGTCATTAGAGTTTGTGTATGTAGACTCGTTCTGATCTGGATTATCGAGAAGTCCTGACCATAGATTGGTGGAACTTAGAGGCTGTTAAGTCTTAAACCTAGGTCCAAATAAGGTTCTGACAAACAAATAATCCAAAGGTCTGACTGAGCTCCATACATCAATTTAACGAAGACAAGTTTAATAATCAACCTTGATTCTCCTTCTTTTTCTTTTTCTTTTTCTTTTTCAATTCTTTTTCAAATAAGTGTTTGCTAAGGGACTAGCAAAGGTAAAGTATAGGGGGTGATGAATCCTTGATTCTCACTCTTTATTCTTTTATTTTAGCTATTTATCTTGGCAAAGCATCATGTAAACATGTGTAAATACAATAAGTTAGCATTTGACATGCATATGTTAACAATATATATTTAGTATGTATTTGTGCAAAAATAAAAGAATAAAGAAAAAAAGGAAGTAGGTATTCAGAATAAATACAGAGTTACCCGAACCCTAAGAGAAGGTTAAGCCTTGACCGGATCGCCAAACAAAATAAGTAGAGAAAGATAGGGCCTACTATATAATATATATTACTTGTATCTATAAATAATTATTTTTGTCAAAATAAAAATAAAATGTTCTTTTTACCTCCTTGTATATATTTCTAAAAATAAAACAAAATAAAACAAAATGAAATAAAATCCTCTCTCACATGTGCAAAATACATTTATATATGTCTCACTCTCTATTTATTATATACCTGTAAATAAAAAATAAATATGAAATAAAAATTATTTTATACTCCAAAAATAATGTTGTAAATAAATAAAATACAAAATTGGGGTATTTGTGCAAAAATAACAAATAAAAATAATCGTACAAAATACATAGGTGTATTATACCTGTATATAACACTATATATTGTATATACACTATTTTATTTTCATACAAATAATTAAAAATCATAGACAAAATCCTTGAAAAATAATAAACACTTTTCATTTTATTCTTTTTTTAATTTAACTTCATTTATTATTTTTAATTTATTTATCTTTACTTTTCTCCCATATTTTGTCCTGTAGTATACTCTGTCTTCTTCCTCGTCCCCTTCTAATTGGGCCACGCCAGATTTGTTGATCGAAGTCAACTGACCCCTCTGCCACCTTTTTCATTTCGGACCTGGTTCGCTCGCTTTTCGCCGATTTATCACAACCCGAATGGATCAATTTCTCCTCCCATTTGCAGCTCCGATTACAAAGGGTAGATCCATGATCCACGCCCGATGTTATCCTTAGGGATCCGACCCTCGATCACGTGCCCTCGTTCCATCTTTCCCGAACCCTGCAGCATATAAAACCTCCTAGTGCTCCTTATTCTTCTGCATCTTGGGCCACCACTCTTCGTCCAAGGAGCTCCGTCGACCTCCCATGAGTGACAGCGCACGAGATTGGTATGTGCAGCGAGGCGTTTGAGTCACGCACCTCTGATCCGGCGGTTCCTCCGATGTGCTCCGTCGTGCGGTGAGCCAAGCCTTTGGGCCTGTTGACCCATCGAGGCCATGACCCCCGGAGGTCCATGACCTCCAGCACAGACCACAACAGCCTCCAGGTAGCTTAGGTTTAGTTCTTTTTCGTTATTAATTCGAGTTTTAGATCCCTAGCAGAGCTCCACTTCCGAGCTCCGGTCACCGAGGCCGGAGCATCCCCTTGTAGTCTAGAGACCCTGACCACCTTCACCAGACTTCCCTCCACATTCTTCACCCCTCCAGTCATCTCAGTTCACCCAGGAACGAGACTTGGACCCTCCTCCTCTGTCTCGTCACCAGAGGGTCACACCACGACTCACCAGCCACCCTTTTCGAGATTTAACATGTCGAGGCACTTTGCCCTCGACCCCTATGTTCATTTGTGCAGGAAAGAGCATCAAAGGACCTCATCTGGATGTCGACTTATACAAGAATAATAGCTCCAGGCTTCACAGCTCGTCGGGACTACCTTCGAGGTCCTAGGACCTTCTGAGTACACCCCCAGTTGCGGACCGTCGTTCCCAACCTTTCCCCCACTAGAGCAACTCGTGAGGACGTCCCTGCCGCGTGTATTGGCCGATCAAAGCTCGTCGGAGATGAGTTCGTCAACATTCTTCCAAGCGTCATCCCAACCATCTGATTGAGGCCCGCTCCAGTTCTGATCCTGACCGTCCATCATAGGGTGGGCCTCGATCGTTAGATCCATATGAAAATCCATCCAGAGCCGTCCATCGTCGAAGCGGTACCATTAGATCTCAGCCGTCCATCTTAAGTGGATGCTCTCGACCGTTGCATAACTAATAATAAAGGATAATTTGCACTTAGGCCCTTTCATGTTTTCATTTACTTAGTTGTGTAAATATTTGTCGTAGTTATTTTTATTTTGGATAATTTGCAGTTTGGACCTCTAGTTTTTAATATTTGCATTTTAGTCCCTTCAAATCTGAGGTACATGTTGTCCCACATGACTTGTTGGGTTATTTGCATGTAGTATCCTGAACTCTTAAGCTATTATGGATTGAGCAAAAGTTTATGATATTTACAGTTATACCCCTGTGGACCGAGATCAC
Organism: Ottelia alismoides; assembly: GCA_037367405.1. Taxonomy (NCBI): domain Eukaryota; kingdom Viridiplantae; phylum Streptophyta; class Magnoliopsida; order Alismatales; family Hydrocharitaceae; genus Ottelia; species Ottelia alismoides. The sequence goes on along the minus strand of JAZKJV010006159.1, from coordinate 439,585 downwards.
ATGTGGTGTGCGTGTCTATCTGGGATTTTTGCAATATTAGCCCGGGGTTTTTATTGGATATTATTAGTTGGCTTGTAAATTTTCAATAATTGTAAGTAGGTCCTTGTGTGTTGTACATGTTATTTTCAATCAAATAATTATTAAATCAACTCCAAAAATTCCATAAAAATTACCATTAGCTCCTGCTAATGTGTAATATTTTTGATAATTTTTGTGATTCGATTTATTTTATTTGATATTTTCTAAAAATCAAAAACCCCTAAAAGTGTCCTATCTATTTTATAAAATATCAAAAAATATAAAAAAAATCCAAATTTTTTATAAAATTTTTTGTGTGTTTGTTATAGTTTGTTTTTGCTCCTAAATTTTGTCACATATCTTTTACAAAAACCAATCACAAAATACTAAAAATCTTATAAAAATCATATAAAATTCTAAAAAATTCAAAAAAAAAGGATTTCAGTTTCTGTAGTTAGATCTTTTTATTTACTTTATCATAAAAATCACAAGCAGGAAGTATGGCGTTTTTGATATTTTGAATTTACCTTATAGTCCATGATGTACATTGTCTCCTAGTTTTGTATTTTTTTCATTTTTATAAAATAAAATAAAAATCAGAAAAATACCATAAAATTACCAAAAACATTTGCATATTTGAAAATTTTAAAAATATTTTTATTTCTAATTTTGGAGTATTTTTAAGCCTAATAAAAATTGTTAGAACTTGTTTTGCCTTATTTTTCTTATTTGTTTTCTCATTCGAAAATATAAAAAAATTAGTAAAATTAAAAACCATAAAAATATGCATTTTATGTTCTGATCTCGTCTGCTTTGTACATTTCTGTGCTCCTTGTGTTCGACCCTGATAACTATACCAGGTTAAATAAATAGCAGGGACTGCTACAATGGATTTTGTGCTTGTGATTGTCTTAATTGTGGTATTGATTATCTTAATTGATTGCGCTTCACGATTTGGATCGCAATGACCTCTCGAGATTTATCTATTACCTTAACCCAAGTCGTGAGGCGCGTCATCACTTGTTTGTAATTCGATTAAAGTTCGGGGTCATTATCGCAAAATGTCAAAAATATATGTCATACGCTGGGGTGACGGTTAAATGTGAGATCGACACATGACATGATATAATACATCTTATCAAAGCCGATCTAAGGGCAGAGCGACAGGGCTTGATACATGATCTGATGTCGACACGTGGCATGAATCATCGGTTGTTGTTTGGTCTTGAAGCAAAGGGGTGTTCTTCCCCCTTTTTGAAACTGTATGCAGGTCTCTTCCAAGTTGCTAATAGACCAACACCTCTAAACAAAGCTTCAGATGCAAACACTCAAAACAACCTCCTTGCGCTGCAATTCATGCTCAAATCAGATGCGATGTGCTCGCGTTGATCTCTTAGTGCAATGACCTTCAATCGAACTCAAATGCTTCGCATGCAGATCGACTCGACGTTGCTGGTTATGTGGTTTCACTTCTTAAATGTTGTGATGTTCAGTCGATCTCGAGATCCGGTCCTTTCATTCAGGAGATGCTACTCATCGCGACGACACCGCTTCTCAACCTCTAGATGCTTCAGATGCTCGATGTTCCTCTAAGTTAAAGCAATGGAAGCAGATCTCGTTGTAAAATCAATTCCATATGCTAGCGTGATGGACCTGGACCTGCAATGATAAGATACAACTCGAGGTCGAAGACCCTCGGTCCAGATAGCAAAAGAAAATCAAGGGGGGAAGGCGTGTAGGGAGACTCCATTGATGGTGAGGGAAATGGAGTTTGAAGTTCAATCAATGTGTTAGATAGAAGGTGTTCAGATGTGATAGAATGCAGAGAACTGTATCAATTGGGATGAGATGGAATAGGTAGGTAATTTTATCGACATACAGAGAAAATGCGAAGGATTGAGAGTTGAACTGAGAAGTAGATGTAGAAGAGAAGAGAAGGGGAATTGGAGGCAGAGAGGAAGAAATCAAGCCTGGAAAACTAGATGTGGATGATGTGCGATATGGTCTCCTGTGGATCTGGAGCTCGATGCTCTAAAAGTCCTCGCCTCGACATCATGGCGTACGCGGAGGATGGAGCTCTCGTCGGCGGAGTGCAACGGAGCTGTGATCTCGCTGCAGCTCAACCGATCTCGCTCAACGGCAGAAGGACCTCAATCAGTCACCTCTAGATCTCTCTCTCCCTTTGAGCTCACGAAGTGGAAAAGGTGGGAAATGGCAGATGGGAATCTCGGAGAGGTGGGTTGACACCCTTATATAGACGAGGAAGGTCAGGTCACCGGAAGGCGGTGAGGAGAAGAAGGTTGGTTGCAAACAGCCGGACAACGGTCGGCCGTTAGCTAGTTGGAACGCTTGGCAGAAGCTCGGAGGGAAGGAATTTATTGAGGAAGAAGGGGGAAAGGGTAAAGGTAGAGAGAGAAAGGGAAAAGGGGAAGAGAGATATAAAAAAAATAAAATTAAGAAATAAAATTAATTAATTTAAATTAATAAATAATTTAATAATAGAATATAATTACATTAACTAAATAAATAAATTGAATTATAATTAACTAATTAATTAAATAGAATAATATAAATTATGGTACATTGTATAATATACCAATACGGACCCGAAAATTGCGTTTTTCGTATTAACTCCGATTTTATCGAAACAAGTGTCATTTTGTAGATAATTTCAAAATATGAATTTTAAAATAGAGTTTGCTCAATTCAGAGTTCGTATGGCCGAGTTATGAGGTCTAGAAAATTTAGGTAGCGGCTTTGAGGCTTCAGGTTTTATTAGTATTTTGACTTGGTTATATTTTTTATATTTTTCTATAGATTTTTAAAAGATTTTAGGAAAAGAAATTAAGTTAATTGGGTTTACAATTATTTAATTAAAAATACAATGAAATTCTACATATAGTACATATATACAACAGGTCCAAAATGCCAAAACTCACTCGATTTATAGTAATATTTTTTTATTATTTTAAATATATAGTATTAAGAATAAAATAGATTTTAAAATTGAGTTTGGTCGGTTTGGAGTTTTAACTAGAACCTTGGAAGTCGGTTTTCGCAGCTTTTATGGTTCATTGCGGTTAATTATTTTTTTGATAAGATATTTTTCTGATATTTTTATAAAATAATATATATTTTTATGAACAACTTTTATAAAAAGGAGTGATTTAATTTGAGATGATATAAGTGATGAATAAAATATGAAATATTTATATTGTGTAAAATGGGTAAATTATATTTTTAGTCTTTGTTTTCTGGGTATTTTTAGATGTTAGGATCCTTATCTCCCCCTACTTATTCATTTTGTCGACCCGGTCAATATTGACCTTGTCTCGGGGTTAGGATCATCATGTATCTATTTCATATTTACAACCTTTCTTTCTTTTATTTTTCTTTTTTTTTGGATAAAATAAATGTTAATTATATAATATTATTATTTGTCGTTTGAATGATAATTAGTTGGAATTAATGGATATTTACATGTATTTTATCAAAGATTTTAGTCAAAATGAAAGAATAAAAGCGATGAATCATGGATTCATCAATATCTTCGTCCCGCACAAGAATGAATCCAAGGTATACAAATATTATTCTTTAAATTTTCACAATAGATTCTTGACTAATAATTTCTTTTTAATAGAACTTTGTTAATATCATTGATTTCAACTCTGATGTGAGGGTCTAGGAAACGATGAACCGTCGTTTAGTAAAACACCTTAAGGAACATAGACATAACTTAAAGAAGGAATGTGAGAAAGTTGGAGATTCAACAAGGCCAATAAATGTGTCAATTTAGCGTTGGAGTGCCATGAATGAAGTATGGAAACAACCGAAACATCAAGTAAGCATGTAGTTAACAAGTTGCTATCTTTTTAATTTCATTTTATTATTTATGACCATTTTAGGAGAAGTGGTAGACTAATAAGGAAACATGTATTACACATGTAAAGAACCTCTCAACTACATGGTCTAAGTCATATGCTATCATGTAGAATGAGATTGTAAGAGGCAATTCAATTTTATTTTATTTGCATTAGATTTTTTATATAAACGTTTGCCACTTTTCTAATTATTCTAGTCTAATAAGGAACTGAAGGGTCAATCATGTGAAGAGATACTATTATTCTTAAGGACAACGTTGCATGTTGATAAGGAGGGAAAGACACCACTAGACTCTCTTGATGGAAGACATGAGTATTGGTCAACACCTAAAGCAAGGCAGAGATACCTAAATTGCATTGGTCCTTTATTTAATATTTTCATCATTTATTTGATAGTTACATTAATTTTATAAGTAACAATGTGTTATTTACAGTTTAGAATAAAGGACATGTGTGATGAGGCTGATGCAGAAGGAATGTGCATTACCGATGCTGAAATAGTTAATGTTGTATTGTACAATGAAGGACGATCCGATGGTCTCATTTGGTAGGGGGTAAGGACATGTACCCAAAGGGAGAGGTCATCGTAGATCTGCATCTATTTTAGAGAATGAAATTGACAAAAAATTGAGAGAGCTTCAACAAAAAATGGAGCCCGAGAATGATAAAAGGAGGGAAGAAATTCATCAAGAACTTCTCGATGAACTTCTCCAAGAACTTCAAGAGAAAATGGAGGATGAGACCGATGAAAAAAATGAAGGTTGCTAAGGAGAAGAGAAAAGAAGAATTACATGATCAAATAACAACTAGAGTGAGGGCATGTTTTGATTATCTGATGGAACATCATCGTTGCCTTCTCAACCAACATTTTATGGTATTCAATTAACAAACATGTTTATATTTAATTTATGACTTCTTTTCTAACCAATAGCTTCCTTATTTCATTACCTTTTTTCCTAAGCAGATACATAAACTTCTCAGGAAAGGTCATGATTTCTACATCAAGATGGAATTGTTTATCTTGATGCAAAAACAAAAGATGATTCTTGAACGGAACCCGATCTTTTACCAAGAACTTTATTTTTTTGGAAATGTGTCAATGTATTTCTTCTTTGTAGAAGGTATACTTCCAATACTATATTTTTTTGAATGTATTTCTGAACTTACGAGTTTACTAGTGTTTACATTTTGAAAAATGTTATTTAGAATTACATATAATATGATGTTCACTTGTGCAACGTACTAGTTTGTGATTGCGGATGCCTAGAGAGCTTGAAATAATTATTGGTTGAATAATTCATATGTTGATGTTAACAACATAAGGTTGAACACAAGTGTTGGGCTAATTACGTACTGCATCGATGTTAGGATAATTGTGTAATATCAACGCTATTAAATGCCTACTTATTCATGCTAAAATTATCGTCTAAGTATTTCTAATGTCAACCTTTGTAAATGTTGGATGAAGTGCATAAAAAATGTCGTCCAAGTGTTACTTATGGCGACGTTATAAATTTGGGCTATAGTTAACTATGCAGATGCTTGTATCAAACGTCGAGATAGAACTCTATCGACGAGGCTAGACCAACTCTGCTATGGACAATTATTAATGTCGACTATACTCTTAGTCTACGTTTACACCGTCCTTAGTTGACGTTTGGAAACACCAACCAAACTCTTATTTGTAATAATGGATGGGTTTAAGAAGACCTCATGACCATTCGATTTCCGAGAATGCCTCTCGACAGGTATCTCTTTGGATTTTGAAATTCGGCTAAATCAGAGTTGTTGGCTCAAGTCTAATTCCTATTGTAGTTTAATCACAATTAATTTGTAGGATTAATTTTAATAAATCCACTAATGAAACATGCATTAAAAGTATGGAGATTCGAATTGACTCTTCTGAACCGGAGATGTAGCAGAGCGTGCGCATGGGTGCATAGTTCTTTATTCATCCTCTATGTTATCGCTACAAGAGCTTGAGGTGTGACCTCATTTATAAATTCACAAAAGTTTTAGAAATACTGGATGTAGTACAAAAGCTCCACCCAAAACTCCTATTGTTTTTGAGAATTACAAACTTTCCCTCCAACACAATTAGATTTACCACTTGAAAGCAATTTGATTTTACAATGTAATTGCACGTGTTTACCAAAATCAAAACCTAATTACGATAGTTTTAAATATATCAGGTTTGGGTGAGACCGGACTCTGCAAGATGGTCCCATGCATGAAGATGATCGTGGACAGCCGTGTAGAGGCAACAAGCATGCTTTGGAGCGACTTTCTCACTCCATACCCGAAGCTTCCAGTGGGACAGACCAAAGGTGCTTGTGGGCGAACAAAACCACATGCCGGGCCCAAAGAAGAGTCACCCCTTCTCCTACAGTCAAACTGCTTAACTTGATCGCGACCATGGAAGGACAGTCGCGAGATATAACATCGCATTGATACATTGTTTGGCGACGAAGATGATTGAGTTCAGTCTGTTGCAGCAGAATTACGTTTGTAAATTAATATATGGAGTCGATGAAGATGATTGAGTTCAGTCTAAATGGAACTCGGAGACGATATTGGGTTTGTGCCAATCATTGATTTACGTCGGGCTGCAGAGACAGAGATCACAAGAGTCTCGAGGGAGAGGACCCACGCGCATAGCCGCTCCCTTCTTTGTCTGCTGCTTACTTCTCAGGAATCGACAAGAACAACTCAGTGCGAAAGTCAAGTGTGGTCACTGTCGACAAGGTGGTTCGAACCGTTCAAGTCAACATCTTGCATGGGGATATATAGTCCGTAAGTATTACGTTGATCTATCTTCCACGTACTTCCAGACGACACCTTGTTCGGTCGGTGCACCTTCAATTGGACTTTTTGGGGACTCCAACCTTACTTGAACCATCGACCGAAATAATTATGCAGTAGTCGCTGGTCTTATTTTTACATGGTTACGGCATCTCACAGCCTATTTTCGCGATGCAGTGTAAGTTGTTTTTGCGCGCAGAATATCACATTTCTTAGTGTCGTGTTTCTTTAATGAAAGTTTCTATTTACAGAGGGTTACAGGAGGACCAAAGAGCTGATGACATTATCGATAAGGGGCTTTTGGCATCTTTCTGCCACTGAAAACATTAGGTGGTACAGAGCCTATCTTGAATTTGGATGTCAAACATTAAAGTCTCAGTGGAAGTACTCCTTGTTGAGTGCAAACTTTTGAAAATAGAGGTACCACTCCTTCAGTATGAGGAAGGTGAAATTGCTAGATTTCACTGTGTTCCTTTACAAAATGATGTTTTTGTTTTGCACAGTACATCGTATTAAATCGTATGTGAGTAAACACCCAGTTATCAAAGAACCAATGAAGCTTTATTCTTTGTGATGTAGAAATATCACGAATCAATATTCTTCGTATCACGTGAGTGTATGATGTTAGGTTTCAATTTCTACACTAGTCTACCATGCGATCAATGATGATTGTAAGGAAAAATGGAAATCAATGATATTGAATAAATTATCGTCCTTATATATGGGAACTTATCTTCGTTTGGATCATATGTGATCCTTAAGAAAATTTGTCGAGATTGATGACATCAGCTTAATTGATTTGATATCCAAAATTTACTTATATGCTAGTTTGATTATCTTTTTGGTTGATTGATAAAATTTTTATAATTACCATATGGGAGAGATTTTAATGGAGGTGCAAGGCTTCCCATGAACTATACGTTGTAATTAATGTAATGCATCTAGGTTTTAAGTGGTAAACCTATGTAATTACATTGGTAACCAAACTGATTTCAAGTGGGAAGCCAATTGATTTTGAGGAAAAGTTGAGGATTCTCAAATTTGAAATAATGTGAGTTTGAGTGATGTTTTAGTACCACATGGAGTAGTGCTAAAATTTTGGTGATCTTATACTTGAGTTCCCATCTCTTATAGATGAGATTCAAATTCGAATGTCAATATTTTTGCTTCGATTTTCAATTAACAGGCGGGACAAATTAATCAGGTGAATTAATTTGAAATTTTTCCGTTGAGAGAATTTGAGCCGCCATTCACATCCACCATTTCGAGATATGAACCAACGACCATTGAATGGGTGATGAATCTCCATTTCATCACATTTATTCTATCATTTTGGCCTTGAAAACCCTAACTAAGAGCATGTAAATTGCATTATTTTGTACAAATTAACATTCATTATTTATTCCATTTATGTATATAAAATATAGTTTTAATGCCAAAATTATAGAACAAAAAAAGAAAATAAAGAAAGAAAAAGAATAAAATGCCAAAGGTATTTGTGATCCTAAACACGAGACCAATTGAACTTGTCGACAAGGAATAAAATAAGGGAGATAAGGTTCAAAAATCCAATAAAATTTCCATTTTTTATTCATTAATAAGTCCTATTTGGGACCTATTTTATTCTCTATTATTTATACATCAAATAAAGAAACTTTGTACATGAAAGTTTTAGATAAAAATACATAAAAAATACAAAATTGAATTCACATAAAATAATATACTGTGTACATTTTATACTTGAATAAGAATCCAAAAATCTAAAGTTACCATACCCATATCTTCTCCGTACGAACTCAAAATGCATCAAAACCTCCTTAATTGTATATAAGTTTTTATTAGCTATTCAATGAAGGTGGTTTCATTCAATTTAGAGTTAATATGCAAAAGTACGATTTTTGACCACTATTATACAATATACCTGAATAAAATATTCATTTTATTTATTCTTTATAATTCTTATAATTTTATGTTTTTTTATAAATTTATAAATATTATTTATAATATATGTGCATATTTAGAATAGTAGAAAACCACAATGAAAATATTAAAAAATTAATAAATAAAACAACATATATGAAATACCTATACATATACCTAAATAATATATACCCTATTTATTTATGTGTACAAATAATATCAAAAAAATATAACAAAAATATATTTATGTACATAAAAAGAAGTCATAAATTTATAAATATATGTAAATAAAATAATAAAATCAAAAATACAAAATAAAAATAACAAACCTAATACATAGGCAACTATACCTATAAATAAAACCCTAAAAAGGAATCGGTAATAAATAAAATCATAAAAATAAATAAAAATCATAATTAAACACTTTATAAAATAGTGAACATTTTTTATAAATTTTATTTAATTCATTCATTTACTATTTTATTTTAAATTTACAAAGCTTTTAATTGATTTTTGGCATTTTGTGAGCTGACGTGGGCCAATCAAGGCTCAACCCTAGTTGACCCAAGTCAACTCCCCATCTCCCAATGCATGTCGCTGTTGATCGCCAGGCGCCTAGATTTCTTTACTTTGTAGAGCCTAATTGAAGAGCAGAAAAGCAATATCAACTAACGTGGAAAAATATGCAATGTTGTTGACCTCAATCAATCTGATCACTCGACGAGAAAAGAAAACCACTCAATAAAATATAGAGATCATTGTTAGCGATTTGCTATTGTTATTTACCAGTTATAGCTAACACGATTGAACACAAGGAGCGTGAAAAAGATCGAAGTAGTCACAATTCAAAAATAAAATATTCTTTAGTGGTTTTTAATTTTTTAATTTTTTAATTTTTCAATTTTTAATACGAAAACAAACAAACACAAAATAAAACAACACACATAAAACTCTTTTTGGATTTTTCTAAATGATAAAAAATAGTCAGAAAATTAAAGTAAAAATACTTTCAGGTTTCGTGGGTTTTAAAATATTTTAGGTAATTTTTAGGGAATTTTTAAATATTTTTGTGATTTTATAAAAATCAAACAATGCTCAAAAGACAAAACTGTGCACAACTAGTACCAAATTGCAAATTAAAAATATTTAAAGTACCCAAGTGTCCTAAATGATAATTTTAGGATAAAAAATAAACAAAACGTACGAAAAGAACTATAATACAATTTTTGGATTTTTCTTTGATTTTATAAGATTTTTCTTGTTTTGTGATTTTTAGTTTTTCTATAATAAATTTTCAAACAAAATTAAATCTGAAATTTAGAAATAATAAAAGGCAAAAAAGGAATTTTTGAGGAATTTTTAAACCATTTTTCGAATTTTTTATGATTTTTAACTCAGGCAAGGAACTTTATAGTGGTTTTTGAATTATTAAAAATAGAAAATGCAATCAAATTAACCCACAAAAATCACAATAAAAACTACATACTAGTAGGAGCTAACAATAATTTTTAGGAAATTTTTAGAATTAATTTAATAATTATTAAGTCTAATGAAAAGCATGCAACTAATCACAGTTCACAAGGACCAAATCGCAAATAATTTAACTTTATAGACCAAACATATAACACAATATAAAAAGTTTAGCGTCAAAACTGCAAAAATCCCAACCAATGCACGTGCATGCTTAATATTCCACGCGTAGGGGTATAAATGCAATTTTGAAAAACTAAAAATTCATTTAATAACAGTGGACAAGTCCAATGCAGAAAGTGCAAATATCCCAAAGAACACATGAGCACACACATGCTTCAGACACGGAGGGACTAAAATGCAAATATGAAAAATACGAGGTCCAACCTGTAAATGTTTTTGACTACAACTTTTTTTAATGGAATAAAAATAAAAACTAAAACATGCAAGGCTGAAAGTGAAATATACCTTTGGCAGGGGCATGTGACATGGACGGAGAAGGACGATGTACGGCTCTGATTATTATCTGCGGCAGATTTGACGGACCAGAATCTGTTAGGGATGTGCGTACTAGATGTGTCAGAGATCCTGATCTAACAACCCAAAAGATGCACGGTCGGGCGGTTGTGATGTAATCTAGCAGAACATGCTCATCCAATGGTGGGAACAAGGTCTGCAAGAACAAGCCTAGGACGAACTTCAATTAAGCATGGGAAGAGATCCGTTGGCCTGATGAAGGCTCTGAGAGCTTCGGTAGTATCGTGGAAGGGCTCCACGTCTAGTGGAAGGCTTCGATGAAGGTGACGACGGTCAGATAGGTGCGGTGGTAAAGCTCCTCCTAGAGCTGCTCCGCCTGAGCAGCTAGGGGTCTAAAGTGGTCTCTCCGCGAGTGTGGATACCTGAAAAGGGACCTATGCTCCAAGGTGAGGCTCCGAGAGGGGTTATTTTAGCAAAACAATAAGGGAAGCGGGGTGGTATGTGAGTCTACCTCTGGCGGCGATGAAGGAAGGAGATATGGGTCCTAATCTATCTATGATGGGCGAGCCTCGGGATGATCAGGTTGCGCAGGAAGATGTGGGGTGAGTCGAGGGTTCTATCAATGTGGAAGATGGTGGGTGTCAGAGCTCCGACCAGATGGTCCGAGCAAAAGGCGTGCGTCAGTTCTGGATGGAAAGATCAGATTGAACAGGAAAAGGAGAAGGATAAGGAACCTACCTTGAGGTCTAGATGAACTCAAGGGCTCCAGGCGAAGGTGGTCGTCAGGGTCTTAGCCTCAACCAAGCTGTGGCTGCCTGGGAGGCTGCTTATGGCGGTTCTCTGGCCACGAAGGGAGCTACGAGCCTCCAGGCACCTTCGGTGAATCCTAAGCCTCTCCTTCAATGGTTGTCACTTCTATGAAGGTGGCTAAGGGCTTGTGGTGGTGCGCGGGATGAGTTAAGGCATTGGAGGAGAGGAAGAGAGTAGATATAGGCTGCACAAGGGTCCCAAAAGATAGGAGTGTGGATTGGAACCCTAGGCAGATTCGGTTGTGCCTAGGGATCCACAAGGATCATGGAAGTCAGGGCTGGAATCAAGAGCAAGAAACGGAGCAATCAGAATTCTGGGTCGGGCGCTAAAAAGTGGAGAAAACACGCTGGCGAAGCACGTGCGACCCGATCCGACCCGACCTAGAATCAATATAAGCTAATTCTCACTATATAAACAAACAGCGACCAATCTTCCTAACTGCGCGCGGGTCGGGCTTAGAGCGCGTTATATAAGCCGCAACTAAAGTTGCAAAAATAAGATCTTGAATACCACTTGTAAATAATCCAAGAAACATGACAGGTATAGGAACTACCGAAGGTACTAAAGACCTTGACTAAAGGGAAACTTTTTCGGTCAACGGTTCGAGGTGGACCAATGAGAAAACATGATTTTCAAAAAATAAAAGAAAAATCAATTAAAAATAGTAAATGAATTTAAAATAAAAAATGTTTACTATTTTGTAAGCTATTTTTCTATGATTTTTAAATGTTTTTATGATAATAAAAATAAGATATATACAATATTTAGTATGATATACATGTATAATATACCAATGTATTATGTACAAGAATTTTAATTTATTATTTTTACAAAAATACTTTTATTTAATATTTATTATTTATAGCATGATTTTAGGAGTATAAGATAATTTTTATTTTATTTTTATAAATTATTTAAGGGTGTAAAATAAATAGTGAATGTAATATGTATAGGTGTATTTTTTACAAAGGTTTGATGATTTAATTTTTATTTTTATTTTATCTTTCTATTTTTATTTTATTTTTATGTTATTTCTAGGGGTATATACAGGGGTGTAAAAAGAATGGAAATTTTTGTTTTATCAACAATAATAAAATAGATATTATATACAAGCATAGGTGATATGTACAATACATAGTGAACCCTTATCTCTCTCTACTTATCCTTTTTGCAATAAGGTCAAAACTTGACCTTCTCTTGGGGTTTGAGTCACTCTGTATTTATTCTAAATACATCATTCTTTTTCTTTTCCCTTTATTCATTTATTTTTGCAAAAAGAATGCTAAATATGAGATATTATCAATGACATGCAAAATGCGAAGTTATTGTATTTACAGGTATTTGTAGGCGTTTTTTCCAAAAATAAGAACCAAAATAAAAGAATAAAGAGTGAGAATTGTAGATTCATCACCCCCTTATACTTTACTTTTGCTAGTCCCTTAGCAAACACTTATTTGAAAAAGAAGTGAAAACAAGAAGAACAGACCAACAAAAAAACAAAGCTGATTATTAAACTTATCTTCATTTAATTGGAGTATGGAGCTCGGTTAGAACTTTGGATTATTAGTTTGGCGGAACCTTATTGGGAAATAGGTTTAAGAATCAATAACCTTCAAGTTCCACTACTTTATGGTCAAGACTCCTCAATAATCAGGTCAGAACAAGTCTACATACGCAAACTCTAATGACTGCATCTTTCCTTGTACCGTGTAAGTGATATGTAGCTCCCCACCTCAGGAATGACAAAGAAACAGCCTTTCTCAACATGGTAACTCTATTTCCATAGTCTAACAGCTCTTTCCTAGATGAGCGGGGTATTCCCTTCTAAGTTCAAGTACAACCAGCTCAAGAAGAGGGGAAAGAAGAGAATGGATCGTGGCCAGTGTAGCCACGTATCCCTTGGAGCTTAACCAGTGTAGCTAAGTCTCCAGCTGCAAGCTTCCATGAGATGAGAAAGTAGAATACATAGGCTTTGCTTATTCACTGTACACTCCGGCATGCATTTATTTTCAATCAGGCATGTCCTCTTTTTTTGGAGTTTTTTATATTTTTGCACATTTTTTTGATGAGCATATATACAACATATTCACATGGTGCAACATGTACATAAGGAGTTTTTCCTCTTAATCCAGTAGACAATCCCTCTTTTAAAGCATTATTGCAACCCACAGACTCCTGTCTTTAGACCTCACTACCACTAGACCAGGTTGAGATGCGCGTCACTCCCTAGAGGAAGACGAGAGGTTCCGGTTAGCTGTACTACCCTCGTATGCTACCCCAAGCCAAAAAATTCTACCTCCTCACCACCTCATCCGTGTTGAGCTATGTATAAGGTATGTGTCCAAGTTAAGCCATTGTCTCTAAGAGTCATGTTTGTGTTGTTAAGTGTTTTTCTTAGGCTTATCAAGATGACATGTGCACATAGCCTAGTGGACTCAAAGAATTAAGTCATTATGGACCTGAAAAGTCTTAACCCTGAATCCTATAAGGTTCCTCTGAAGTTAAGTAGATTAATGTCTTAACCAAGCTCCATTTTTCAATTTAATTCCAAACTAGTTTAAATGTCAACTATGATTCAGAAGAATATGCACGCAAATATGTACAAAACTAACATTTTTCAAAATGTGCAATTTTTTATGGAAAATTGTGAATGCAAGAAAGAAAAGTTTTGTAAAACTTCTACAAATATTTACAAACAATTTTTTGCAAACTTTTATTTCCAAACATTTTTTAAAAATTTTATATTATATACATAATTGTGATACAAAAAATATTTGAAAAGCTTTACAATCAAAACATTTTTAGAAATATTTGTACAAAAATAGTTTTGACAAAGGCTATTTACAAACATTTATGTACAAGAAAAATTTAAATTTTTTTGTGATTTTTAGTTTTGTGAATTTTAGCCATTTTGTTAACACACTCAAACAAAGTACGAGTTATGGCTAAAGTATATATAATATATACAACAACCCCTATTCTTTGCTCGAACGATGTCCTCGGAGTGATCAAAGAGCGATGAAAGGAAAACATAACTCATGCTGAGTATTGGGAAGTGAAAAAAATGGTATACTACAATGAAGAATGGAAGAATGAACGACTAGAGGTTGGTGATCCCCCTATACATTGGATAAAGTGATCCTAAGTGTAGAAGTTTGTACACAAGGGGAAAACCGAAGGTTAGGACGTACAGGTACTACCTCCCCTATACCTAGGGTAAAATATCCCTAAGTATAGGCAACAAAATAGAGGTAATAGAAATAAAATGGATACTCACAAGTCTAATACCCCGCCTATACTTAAGGTAAAACACACCCTAAGTATAGCATAATCATAAGATGAAGATGGGGTGTCAGACAAAAAGATTGAATGATATGGACAACTGGATCTATAAAACAGTGAAAGAGAAGTGCAAATCAGGCATGAGATGCAAATGATGTGAGTCAAAGACCACATCTCATGCAAAATGAATAGGGGAAACGTTAACAATTAGTGGATCATGATCAAGATATGGCTTCAGATGCTGATCGTTAACTTTAAAGGTGGATTCAGATGACAACTCAGATACACCAATGCTTCCATTGTCATGCACCTTTCGGACCAAGTAAGGCCCCTTCCATTTTCTTTTTAATTTCCCTGGAAGCATCAAATAGCCATATTCTATGATTCGGCTCAAACTGTTTATGTCTGATATGAGAATCATGCCATATCTTCACTCTCTCCTTGTATTGTAGGCTACTCGAGAAGGTTGTATCTCTCAACTCCTCCAGGTTTGCCAACTCTGCTTTCTTCTGCTTTCTTCTGCTCTCATACACTCTTAGGATCTAATAATAACTCGGTGACTGCCCATACTGACTTGTACTTTATCTCCACAGGTAAATGGCATGGCTTGCCATAAACGAGACGAAAGGGAGATGTGCCCAAAGGTGTCTTGAAGGAAGTCCCATATGCCCACAAGACCGAGTCCAAAAGCTGTGACCAATCCTTTCGGTTTGGGCAAACAACCTTCAGCAATATCATCTTGATCTCCCTATTTAATACTTCAGCAAGACCATTGGTCTGAGGATAATATGGAGTGGCAACTCGATGGTCATTGCTGAACTTGTTAGCATTTACCTTCTTGTTGAATAAAGTGAGTCCCCCGTCAGAAAACAAATCTCTAGGTACCCCAAATCGTGAAATGCTCAAAATTTGCATATAATTTTAGCATTTGTGGCTCGGGCAGGGATGGCCTCAACCCAACGACTCACATATTCTACAACAAGCAGAATGTACTCGAATCCTGACTCTTAGGAATGGACCCATGAAATCAATGCCCCATGCATCAAAAACGTCACAGAAGTGAATCAGCTTCATCGGCATCATATCACACTGTCCACAAGTGCCCATCCTCTGACAGTCAGTGCACCTCTTCATGAATTCATCAGAATCCAGGAAGAGGGTAGGCCACCATTGGTTGGATTGGAGAGCTTTTTGTGTTGTAATCCTCCCAGAATGATGTCCTCATGCCTCAGGTTTGTTGGTAGTAAGTGAGGATGCAAGTGGTGCTCCACATGAGGAATGCACCGATGCCAGACACTATCCCCTTCATGATAAAGGGTGGGATCCTCTCAATGGTACGACTTGGCCTTCTCCAGGAAGGTCTCAAGTCACTACCTAGGCCAGCCTTGTGGAACTTTCTTGGCAACAAGATAGTTCAAATGTCAACGTACCATGGAAGCGAGGTGATAACAAGAATCGCCTCGTCTGGGAAGGTCTCTGTAATAGGTGTAATCTATTCAGAATCCTCAAGGTTCTCTAAATGGGAGAGGAGATCCTCCACCACATTCTTGACTCCAAGCTTATCCTTAATCTCTATATCAAACTCATGGAGTAGAAGGATCCATCTGATCAATCTGAGTTTAACATCCTTCTCAACCATAAGGTATCGAATGGCAGGGTCATATGTACATATGGTCACTCTATATCCAAGAATATATGATCTGAACTTATCCAAAGTAAAGACTACAACTAGAATATCCTTCTCAGTCACAGTATAATTCCGCTGAGCAGCATCTAAAGTCCGGCTAGCGTAGTGAATGTCAAAAGATAATCCATCCCTCCTCTGTCCTAGCATAACCCCTATGGTAAAATAGAAGCATTCGACATGATCTCGAATGGGAGAGACCAATAGGGTGGCTGAAGGATAGGAGCCTCGACAACTAATCCCTTAAGAGTCTCAAATGCTGCCAAACACTTATCATCTACAATGAACCCGATGTCTTTGGTCAGCAAATCAGTAAACGGTCGGGCAATACAACTTAAATTGTAAATGGATCATCAGTAGAAACCGACATGCCCCAGAAAAGACCGCAACAGTCGTAAATTGGACAGTGGATTGAGTTTCTTGATGATATCTACCATGGTCGGATCGACCGCCATGCCCCTGTTGGAGATGATATGAACAAGCACTGTCCCTTGAGTCATCATGAAATGACTCTTCTCCCAAGATAATATGAGGTTGGCATCTATGCAGTCCTGAAGTACACAGTCTAGGCAGTTAAGACAAGCATCAAACCCATCGCCATAGACTGAGAAATCATCTATGAAGACCTCAAAATAGTCACCCACCATGTCTGAAAAGATGGAAAGCATGGACCTTTGGAATGTAGCCGGGGCATTACATAAACCAAAGGGGATACATCTAAAAGCATACGTCTTAAACGGATAGATGAATGTCATTTTATCCTAGTCTTCGGGCGCTATGGCCACCTGGTTGTACCCCGAGCACCCTTCAAGGAAACAGTAATGACTCTTCCTAGCTAGCCTCTTGATAATATGATCAATAAATGGTAGTGGGAAATGATCCTTCTTGGTGGCCTGATTCAATCGTCTGTAGTCCACACAAACCCTTCAAGAAGTGGGTACCCAGGTAGCTATCTTCTCTCTAGACTTAAAACTGTAGTGATACCCATCTTCTTGGATACCACATGTAATGGACTGACCCACTTGGAGTTGTAGATGGGGTAGATAAAATCGACGCTCCACCACTTTGATATTTCCTTCATGACCACCTCTCGAAGATTCAGGTTCAGCCTTCGCTGGAACTCACGCGATGGCTTGGCGTTCTCTTCGAGATTGATGTGGTGGGAGCACAGGGTCGGACTTATCTCTTGGCGATCAGCTACACTCCATCTGATTGCCTTGCGATTTCTTTCAAGAACCTCCATCAAATGAGATTTTTGATCTCCAGTCAAATCCACTGATTTTATGATTGGGAACATGTCAGGCCCTCTTGTAAGGAATATGTACTTCATCGATTGCGGCAATGTCTTCAATTCTGGACATATGGGAGCTGACAAATCTAGTTTCTGAAACGTCTGAGTGAAGTCTACCAGATCTGTGTGTAAACTCTCGCTGTATCAGTGAATCCGATGAAGGCAACCCTGCTGGTATATCTGTAATCTGTCCCGGCTCGCTCTCCACCCTAGCTGTTAGCTTTTAAGGAATCAGACATGGTAAATAATCGTCAAAATCATCCCAATCAATGTCTGAATCCAAGGGATATGAATCTGAAGCACATGAGATAAAATCTACCTCGCTATCCTGACCACGATCATCAACCTCAAATGTGTCCTGTGCCATGAGTGCGCTCTTTGAACTCTCATCAACTGTCTTCTGAAACTCTTTAGTGTCTGAAGTGGTGCTAAGAGCTCGTGCTGCTGGGTCTATCATACTGCTTCATCATCTATGACTACAAAGTCGCACTCCTGGTGGACATCTCGCTCTGCATTAGTCATCTTCTCTAAGCAAGCTGAATCTCTGGCTCTGGTCTCCTCGATCATCTCTACTTGTACAATGTCGCCCTTGATGTGAAAGTATACCTTCCCACTATCATGATTGGAAACTGCCTTGGTTGTGGCCAAGAAAGGGCATCCTACGATGATGGGGTTATCTTTCACATACTCAAGGATCTCCATGTCCAATACAACAAAGTCCACGGGAAATTTCAGGCCCTGAATTGTGAAAACTACCTTCTTGAGTAGCCCCTTCGGCCTCTTAACAGATCTATCAACAAATTGAAGGACTGACATGCTTTATCTAAGAGGGACAAACTCGAATCGGTCGAGTAAGGTAATCGAGAGGAGGTTAATCGAAGAGCCGTTGTCTAATAGACTATGATCGAACCGCTGTTCATGAATGTGGTATCTGACATATGGAGCTCCTACATCGGGTCTCTTGGCTAGCAACCGATTCTGAATCATGAAGCAAGTGGCACGACTAAGCACATGGATCTCTGTATTGTGGTTCCTCCTCTTCCTGTGGATGGTGGTCTTCTCTCTCAAATTCTTTTGGAAGAAGGGGATGTGCTCTAGTGCCTCATGTTGTGTCAGTTGTATTTGGAATTGATCAATCATCTCCTCGTTGAACTCTAGCTGGTGTTTCTTTATGTGATTTTCTTTTTGAATCCTATTTCCTAAGCGGAGTGCTTGAGGGAAATGGATGGTTGGACCCTCTCCAGAGAGATGAGGCTCAAGAATAGGCTCCTGTGCATGCAGAAGACTATACTCCATACCAAGATCATCATGCAACATAGATGGACTCACATGAGATATAAAAACCTTTCCTTTATTCATATTTTTTATTTTTCTTTTTCTATTTTTTGTGTTTTTCCAAAACTATCCTCAGGTACAAAATGAGGTAGCACACCAGAAGGAAAATTGATGGCATCAGTACCACCTACAACATCTGGACTAGCGGCATCACCACCGCTCTCTGGACGAGCATATGGGATCATGGTGACATTAGCACCACTATCTGCATTTGGAACCATGACGGCCTCAGTACAGTCAGCTGGATCAACATCCTTGGTAGCTTCAGCGCCACTATCACCATCATCACAAGAGGCATCAACACCGCTTCCATCCTTGTTTGGCGCTATGCAATCTGCATGAGGTCATCGCTCAGACGAGGCACTGTCGGCTGGCATCCTACTGCTTCTAAGTGTCACAAAATCAACATCAAATACATAGGAAGAAATATCACCCAAAATATCACTAGGCGTGGTGGTCTCTCTAAACTATACCTGCTCAGAATTCCTGTTCAGATTGTTCAGGTTTGGTTCAATCTGAGCGGGTATGGCGGCCTTGCCCTTGATAATTTCCCTCATTTCCTACCGAAACTCATCCATCTCTCACCGGAAGGATGTCTGCTAGTCAGTGAGTATGCATGCGAGGTCATCAGGGGTTGGGTTCTCATAAACAGGTGCATGAGAACCGGACGAGTTGCCTCACTGGAAATGAGGCTATGACTGTTGTTGCTGCTGGTAGTGAGGGGTAGGAGGTTGGGAATACTAATGAGGTTGTTGTGGCTACCTCCACTATTATCCCGATGGTTGGGACGAGGACCCTGCTGCTGGTGCTACTATTGGGAGTGATGGGTCTGCTGCTGCTGGCTGCTCTGTCCTGCCTGAGCTGGAGGCTGCTGCTGGGTAGAGGTGCCTTCGGCAGACCATCGAAAGCCGAGATGGCCATGACGAATTCTAGGCTGAGGTTGGTACTGAGAGTACAAAAATCCCGTTGACTTCCATCAACCGCTCCTACTGAAGGTATGGATGGGGAAGAGCTGCTAAAGGCTGATCCGACTTGTAGACCATTATCTGTGTGTTCAAAGATGGTGGTGGCTGCTGGTAGTGCTGGGGTTGCTGCCCTGGCTCTGCCTGGATATGGTGGACTTGGCGGTATAAGGCAGATGGCTGGGCAGAGCTATTCCCTAGATCGACCCATGACCTGAGACGGGGCTGAGAAGCGGTCTGTGCCTCCTGGAGACACATGATTTGAGTCTTCAGGTCACTCAATATCTGTTTCAATTGAACAATCTAGTTCATGCCCTGGCACTGCTTCTTCCCTATAATCTCAATGTGGTCCAACTTCTTGATGATGATGCCCATGTCAACAGCTGACAACTCGGCAAGTGTTGCTGCTGACGATGAAGTGGAATGTCCGACATCGGCACGTGCAATCTGCTGATAGGAAATGGCCTGCGGAGGGGCTTCTCTTGAGTGTAGACTCGGGTCTGGGACATCATTGTGTAGTTCTCTACCATCTCCTCATAGATGGACGGGACATGGTCCTTGTCCTTGGCAAAATATGACCCTCTGCATGATGCGTTCAATAGCCCCTGCAGCTCCGGTGTCAGCCCACAAAATAAGCTCTAAACAAGGTTGGTCTTTGATATCTCGTGATGTGGACACCGATCAATGAGCTCTCTGAATCGATCCCAAGCCTCATGAAACTGTTGGCCATGAGAGCCCACAACGATCCATTATGCAATAAATGTTATTGCGAATATCATTCCCTGATCTGAAATGAAGAATAACTAATTTGCATAATAGGTCCCTTAGTACAATTAGGGTTATGTACCATGGCCATCTTAATGATCATACAGTTGTTGATTCAATTATTGAATCTTAGAGACTGGTACTTGGATTGATATCTAAAGAGCTATATTGAGGACTCATCAAGTACTGTCAAATGATTGTTAAGAGAGGATCTCCAACTTGAGTAGGAGATGGAAATCCTTTCTCACTTGGCTGATATCTGACCGACCTCTTGATGCAAGTCCTCTGCATGGGAATAGAGATTCAGAGCTGTCAGATTAGTTAGGTCAAAGAGTTGACTTAACGAGATTGAGATAAGCAAAGACTTATGTCGTATGCTGTCATGATATAGGCATGCATCCTCTGACCGGAGACAGATGTGTTACTATATGTCTGAGTATGTACATTTTGCAGACCAATAGGTTGATGACCTAACCAAGGTCTATACATCGGCACGTTGGTGTGCATATAAGGGCATATGAGTAATACGATCTCTCAAAGGGATCATACAGGTTCATCACTGAACCAGAAGACACGAGCTCACTCATGAGATATTGGGGAGAATTAAATTACGTGTACGGTCGTCTCGCTTTGGAAGCTTGACTGAATTTGTAGGTTTGATATATACTTTTGGAAAGTATATGATCGACACCTGGGTATGATATATTCTTTTGGAAAGTATATGATCGATACCAACTCCCAATAGTCAAATGAGAATCATGATGATAAAACTCTGAAGTAGACAATGTAAAATTGATCTTATACTTCAGGTTTATTCTGGGTCATCCAGTATGCAGGATGTACACGTATTAGGTATACATGAGGGTGATGTGATCATAGACGATTGTATAACCATGATGCTTCCATTCCAAGGGAGTGATGAAACAGGTCTGGATTTTAGTGGCTCCTCTCATAGAGAAGTAATTTGATCTTAGTCCAAATGTTAGTCATTGATCTGAATGTGATTCAGATGTAATTAGAAGATTAGATCTGCGGTCTTGTTTTAATCAAGCATCTATAGGAGGTCTGCAAGATATGGATTTGAGATGTGATCTCAATATCCAAGTCACTATACGTGGAACAATGTGATCTCAAATATGTGAATAATGTGAATGTGATTCATATTATTTGGGCACATGAGAATTGACATCCAAGATGATTAAATGTGATTCAATTATCATGGATTTGAATAATGTGGATAGCACTATCCATATTATTCAGGTATATTATAAATGTGATTTATAATATATTAAAGAGAGCATATTATGATTTATATTTGTTGATTAACTATTAATGTGAATTAGATTCACATTGAATTATTAATTGAAAATATAATTACATTTTGTTTTTGGGTTGTGAATGAGATTCATATAATTTCAATGGCATGATTGCAATATTTCACAAGATAATTATGAATTATTTTTGTGAAATAATTTACAACAATTGTTGTTGTAAATATTGGAGATATCATGCGATAATGAGATCTCACGAGATGATGATAGCCGTCCTCCTATTTTTGGGGGGATTGCTTTAGTCTTCTCATTATCTCTTCTCTAATCAAATGTAATTTAAATTGAAATTACTTATGTTGATTTATCAATATGAATTAATTCAAATTAAATCAATTATTGTTGTATTTTTACAATAACATCTTAGCCATTGAAAGAAACACAAATCAATCTCAACCATTGATTGTGTGTTGTCCATGGATAGGGATCCTTGGACTCCCAAAACTCTATATAAGAAGAGGCACTCCTTACTTTTCCAAATACACGTTTTACAGTGTAAACTAATGATCTCTCCTTCTCTCTACATGCCAAGGCTCTCTTTCCCTCTCTCTCCCTTATGGCCATCCACCATGGAGCCATTGAGAGAGTTGACGACACGAAAATCACACTAACAACTGAGGTAGAAAATAAATCACAATGTCGTTGTCCTCAATCGCTCAGAATGTGTCAATCAAGAAAAATGAACCACAGATGAAGATAAATCAATAGAATACAGAGAAGTGGTCCTGCTATAAGATTAACCTGGTATAGCTCCCAGGGTCGAACACAAGGAGCACAGATTGGCCTTGCGGCCTACGATGTAGTCAGATTGAACTAAAACACAGAGAACATATTTTTGTGGTTTTTTAATGATTTTTGAAATTTTTTTTATGTTTTCAAAATGTAAAGAAAATAAGAAAAGTCAAAACTAGGGACACTTCAACAATTTATTCAACAAACCAAAAATGATGCAAAAATTCCAGAAAATTGATTTTTATGTTTTAAATGTTTTTTACTGTTTTTGGTGAATTTTTGGAATTTTTCTAATGGGTAAATTATTTATTAAAAATCAAACAATGCGAACAACGAAGGGGACTGTCCAGCAAGGCTAGAAACTCAAAAATAAAATATTTAAGAGTTTAAATCAACCTTGGAGGTAATTTTCCTGTAATCTATGAAGAATAAGGAAAATGTAGGCACCCTAATTATTGTTTTTGGATTTTTAATTTATTTATTATAATTTTTATGAGTTTTTAGGGGTTTTTCAATTTTTAGGGTTTTTAAGTGATGAAAAGTCACCAAAAATGGCTGGAAAATCAAACAACCAGCAAACAACAAATCCTAATTTTTTTAGAATTTTTAAAGGTGATTTTATATTTTTTTGGTATTTTTAAAGTCAAACAGTGGCAAAAATATGTGTTTTTGAATTTTTAAAAATAATAAATGAAATCAAAAATGTCCCCAAAAATCATAGAAATTCCTACACCATGGCAGGAGCCATGTGTCAAAATCTCATTGGATTTGGAGGTCGTTTGATATTTTATTCAAAAATAACAAGGGGGCACTGTGCACAGGGACCTAAGTGCAAATACCCAAAGATCTGGGGGCCTTGGTGCAAAATACCCAGCAAGTCACGCGCTTCGCGCGTGGCTGGGGCACACAGGGACCAAATTGCAATAAAAACCAAGTCCTAGGGCTATTTGATAACTCGTATCAAAAGCCCAGGGGTATGGTTGCAAAATTCCCAATAAATAACGCACATGCGCATAAACAATGCTCACAGGGGTATATATGCAATTATTCAAAAATATTCATGCATTCATTAACACTCCAGATCTACAGGACAAGATGTGTAAAAAGCCCAAAACACACGTGACGACGCACGTGTTCACACACACACAGGGGCATACATGCAATTAAAATAAAGCACAAGGTTCCAAATGCAAATAACCCTTCGTGAAAAAGTTTCTAAAAATGTTTACAGGACTAAACAGGAAATGAAAAACTAAGAGGGGGGCCTACGATATTTACCCCTTTATTTGGCGACGGTTGGATAGGCACCACGTGGAAGATCGGATGGTGGCGATGAGCGGCGCCTTTGACCTTGAGAAGCTTCGCCTGATCGAACGATGGAGAGTCCGCCACGTGGGGATCGAACGGTCCGCGTGCGTGGTGGCCGAACCCTCGGTGAATCAACGGCTGAGATCACGCTGCGGCTGATCTGACGATATCTGCTGCTCCCCGAACGAACGGTTGAGATCTGATCTGGAGCGCCACGGCTGATCTGACGGCGATGGAGGGTCCTCGAAGAACTGCTGGCCGGCGAACTTCGCCGGCCTCGTGAAGGTGTCTCCGCCCTCCTCTGCTGCGCCTGAAGGTCGGAAAAGATCCGCGGTGAAGCTCCGTGGCGGGTGGTAGTCTCCAGTGACCTAACCGAGCTCTGAAGAGCTCCGGCGAAGTCGGCGGAGATGAAGCTCCTGGCTGGAAGTTGGGAAGCCTCAGACGCTTCCCGTTGGACCTGCAAAGTAGTCAAGAAGCTTCGCGGGTCGAGGGCAAATTGCCTCGACCCAAGAAAGTGGGGTGAAGGTGGACGGTGCTGTGGGGCGGACGAGCTCCGGCGAAGCGGAGGCGATGGAACTCGAATCCCAGATCCTGTGCGATCTGGGTTGAGTGAACGGGCGTAGAAGGTGCGCGGGGATACGGCGGAGGTGATGAGATGGTCGGATGGTCGAGATTTTACGCGAGATGGACGGAATCGGAGGAATGCGTCGGAGATGCAAATTGGGCGAAATCGAAAATTACGCTAAATAGAAGGTCTAATCGGCTACCTGATGGATGCTGGAGACTATGCTGGAGCTGCTCTTGCTCCTGGTCGTAGCTTCGAAGGGCGTCAAGGCCTGAAGCTCGATGCTCAACGCCGGCGGCGGAGCAGGGACGGCGAAGATCGCCGGATCGATGGTTTCGCTTCCTCGCCTCACTGCAACAAGGGCGGACGCTTGCTGTCACTCTCGCGAAGCCAATGGAGGTCACTGGGAAGGAGGAGAAGGGCCAAAGATGGGGCGCGGAGGCGGCGGAGGTGAAAATATATAAGGTGACAGCGTCGATTAGGGTTGAGGCTCGACGGCTAAGGAAGGCGTGGATTTGATGGCGGAGGATCCGGCGAGGATGAGGGATGATTGGCGATGAATCCGAGCACGGGGGTTGAGTGGGAGACAGCCTGGAGGCGCGTGGGAAATTCGGAGAAGGAGGCGCGGCACGCATCGTCCAGAATAGGAAGGAGTCCGCGGGGGAGTTGACCGGGGTCAACAGTCCCCCGTGGACCAATCAGGAGCGGCCACGTGTGCCCGAATTTTGTTTATTTAATTTAGGGTAGAAATAGGCCGAATTAAAGAAAACTCAAAACATGAAATATTTTTCTTTTATTTTTTTCTATTTTTTGGTGATTTTTAATTAATTTTTGGAAATAAAAATAGGGTAGCTATATATATAGGTATATGTACACTATATGGGTTTTTATTTTTGATTTTTTTATTTATTATTTTTATGTGTTTTTATGCTCATTTTGTATTTTATTTATTTACAACATAAAATATGGAATAAAAGAATATTTTTATTTTATTTTTAATATATGTATATAAGGGTGAAATAAATAGTTGTATACATTTATATACATGGTATTTATACAATGTATTTTTGTACTTTTGATTTTGTAATTTTTATTTGATTTTTGTTTTGTTTCTTGTTATTTATTTTATTTACAAAATGTAACATAGAATATTTACAAAAAGTTTAGAAAACAATTGAATTTATTTACAAGGTTAAATAAATACAAGGGTGATGGTCTATACACATGGTGAAGGAAGGGTATTTTTGAATTTTTTTGATTTTTATCTTTTTATTTTGTTTTTAATAGTTTTTAAATATACACAATATAGACAAGGATATTTACAACATATTTTTGGGTGAGGAAAATATATAGTTTATTGAATTTACAGAAGTATATACACATGAGCTCCTATCTCCCTCTACTTTGGCTTTTATGCGGTCAGGCCCATGCTGAGCCCTCCCTTGGGTTAGGTTGCTCAATATTTATTCTAAATATTTCCCTCCTCTTTTTTTTCTTTTTGCTCTTTATTCTTTTATTTTGTGCACAAAAACATGCTAATTATAGGTTTTTACACAATGCATGCTTTTGGTAATTATTTGTATTTACACATATCTACATGTATTTGCAAAGGGTTTTTGTAGCTAAAATAGAAGAATAAAGAGTGATGAATGGGTATTCATCACCCCCCTATGCTTAACTTTGCTAGTCCCTTAGCAAACACTTATTTGAAAAAGAAGTGAAAAAGAAAGAAAAAGAAAAAGAAAAAGAGGATGTACATGGATCAAGGTTGACTTATTAAATTTTCCTTCATTAAATTGAAATATGGAGCTCAATCAGATCTTTGGATTATTACTGTGTCAGAACCTTATTCGGACTTAAGCCTAAAACTCAACAGCCTCTAAGTTCCACCAATCTATGGGCAAGACTCCTCAATAAACCAGATCAGAACAAGTCTACATACACAAACTCTAATGACCATGAATCTTTTCCTTGCGGTGTAAGTGATATGTGGCTCCCCACCTCAGAAGTAACAAAGAAGCAACCTCCCTCAACCTGGTAACTCTAATGCCTCAGTCTAGCAACTCTTTCCTCGAGAAGCGGGGTATTCCCTTCTAAGTTCAAGTGCAACCGGCTCAAGAAGAGGGGGTAGAAGTATAGAGTTTTGGAAGCTTAGCCAGTGTAGCTAAGTCTCCCGCTGCAAGCTTCATGAGATGTAACATGATACCATAAGCTTTTGCTTTTCACTCCGGTGGGGTTATTAAATTTTCAATCCGACCCACCACTTTTTTGGAGTTCTTTTTGCATTTTTTTTTTCAAGACTTTTGTACACATATCTACATGGTGCAGCATATATAAGAAATTTCTCCTTGAGCCAGTAGACTATCCCTCTTTTGAAGCTTTATTGCAACCCACAGCTTCTGTCTTTAGCTTTCAACACCACTAGACCAAGTTGAGGTGCACTTCCTTCACTATAAGAAGAAGAGAGGTTCCGCCTAGAAGTACTACCCTCATATGCTACCCCAAGCCAAAGGAAACTGCCTCCTCACCACCTCATCCATGGAGAGCCATGTGTAAAGTGCAGGTGCAAGTGAAGCCATTGTCTCTGAGAGTCATGCGTGTGTTGTTAAGTGCTCTACTTAGGCTCATCAAGATGACATATGCTCATAGCCTAGTGGACTCAAAGAATTAAGTCCTTATGGACCTGAAAAGCCTTAACCCTAAGTCCTATAAGGTTCCTTTTGAAGTTAAGTGGATTAAGATCTTATTCAAGCTCCATTTCTCAAATTAATTCCAGGCTTAATTTAAATGTCAACTCTCATCCAGGAAAAATTATATACATATATGTACACAAGATGCTATTTACAAATATTTTACAATTATGCAAAAATTTTTGAAAAATGTTTTGAAATCATGAATGAATGATGCATGAAGTGCAAGTTTTGCAAAATGATATTTACACACATTTACACAAGATTTTTGCAAACTTTTGATTTTCAAAACATTTTGGAAAAAAATTTGTACTATATACATAATTTTGATACAAAATATTTACACAAGCTTTACACAAAAGAATTTTGAAATCATTTTTACAAAAATACTTTGTACACTAGCTATGTATGTGCAAGAATAAAAGAGGTTTATGTACATGAAAAAATTTTTAATTTTTGTGATTTTTTAGCCATTTTATTTATTAACACACTCACACAAAGTACGAGTTATGGCTAAAGTATATATGAAATATATACACCCCCCCTATACTTAGCTCGAACGATGTCCTCGGAGTGATCAAGAGCGATGAAGAAGACATAACTCGTGCTTAGTAAAAGGGAAGTGAAAAGGAATGGCTAAGTACGGGAACGAATAAATGAATAAAATGAGAGGAACTCGGTGGTTTCCCCCTATACTTAGGATTAACTAATCCTAAGTATAGAAAGCTGTACATGAAGGGAAAGCCGAGTGAAGAATATACAGAATCTGCCCCCCCTATACTTAGGGTAAAATATCCCTAAGTATAGGCAGCAAAAACAAGAGCAGAAAGATTGAAAAGAATTCTCACAGGTCCGACATCCCCCCTATACTTAAGGTAAAGTACACCCTAAGTATAGCATAATCATAAGATGAGAGACGGGATGTGGGACTAAAGAATAGAATGATATGGACAACTGGATCTATACAGGCGGAGGAACAGTGAAAATCAGGCGTGAGATGTAAAAGATGTGAGTCAAAAGACCACATCTCACGCAAAATGAATAGCGGCAATAATAACGTCCCGCGGCTCATGATCTAGAAATGGTTTGAGCCGCTGGCCGTTCACTCGGAAGGTACTCTCAGAAGATAACTCAGATATATCAATGCTACCGTTATCGTGTACCTTTCTGACCAAGTAGGGTCCTTTCCATTTGCTCTGTAGCTTCCCTGGAAATAATCTAAGCCTTGCATCAAACAGCCATACTTTCTGTCCAATCTCAAAATGCTTGTGGCTGATATGAGAATCATGCCACTCTTTGACTTTCTCCTTATAATGTAGGCTGTTTGAGAAAGCTGCATCTCTAAGCTCTTCCAAGGCGGCTAACTCTGCCCTCCTCTGGTCTCCTATACCATCTGGATCCATAAGAATATCTGTGACTGCCCAAAGTGACTTGTGCCTCAGCTCAACTGGTAGGTGACAAGGTTTGCCATAAACGAGGCGAAAAGGAGATGTACCCAATGGAGTCTTGAAAGACGTCCGATATGCCCACAAGACCGAGTCCAAAAGCTGTGACCAATTCTTTCGGTCAGGGCGGACGACTTTCTGCAAAATATTCTTGATCTCCCTATTCGACACTTCAGCTAGACCATTCGTCTGTGGATGGTATGGTGTGGCAACACGATGGTCTATACTGAACTCGCTAGCAAGTGCCTTCACCTGGTCGTTGACAAAATGAGATCCCCCATCAGAAATCAGAACTCGTGGAACCCCGAACCGCATGATGATGTGCTTCTTCAAAAATCTGCAAACTGTCTTTGCATCTGCGGCTCGGGCGGGGATAGCCTCAACCCAACGACTAACATAATCTACGGCCAACAGAATGTACTCAAATCCCTGACTCTTAGGGAATGGACCCATGAAATCGATGCCCCATGCGTCAAAAACCTCACAGAAATGAATGGGCTGCATCGGCATCATATCACGTTGTCCACAAGTGCCCATCCTCTGACAGTCAGTACATCTCTTCACGAACTCATCAGAGTCCTTGAAGAGTGTAGGCCACCACAAGCCGGATTGTAGCACTTTCTGTGCCGTTCTCCTCCCAGAATGATGTCCTCCTGCCTCAAGCTTGTGGCAGTAAGTGAGGACACTATGATGCTCCTCCTGAGGAATACACCGACGCCAGATGTTATCCCCTCCTTCGTGGTAAAGGATGGGATCCTCCCAGTGGTAGGACTTGGCCTTCGCAAAGAAGGTCTCAAGCTTCTGCCTGGGCCAATCTTGTGGGACTTTTCCAGCAACGAGAAAGTTCACAATATCGACATACCACGGGAGTGAGGCGATAGCAAGGATCGCCTCATCTGGGAAGGTATCACAAATGGGATCAATCTGCTCAGAATCCTCAGGCTGCTCTAGTCGGGATAAATGGTCCGCCACCACATTCTTTACTCCAGGCTTATCCTTGATCTCAATGTCGAACTCCTGGAGTAGAAGGATCCATCTAGTAAGTCTGGCCTTGGCATCCTTCTTTGACATGAGGTACCTGATGGCGGTGTGATCTGTGTACAAGGTCACTCGTGATCCAATGATATATGATCTGAATTTATCTAGGGCAAACACTACTGCTAGCATTTCCTTCTCTGTGACCGTGTAATTCCGCTGGGCGGAATCCAATGTGCGGCTAGCATAGTGTATGGCAAATGGCACTCCATCCCTCCTCTGTCCTAGCACGGCCCCTACGGCAAAATCAGAGGCGTCCGTCATGATCTCGAATGGGAGAGACCAATCGGGTGGCTGAAGGACAGGAGCCTCAATTACACATTGCTGGAGAGTCTCAAAGGACGAAAGACACTTGTCATCGACAAGGAACTCGGTGTCTTTCGTCAGAAGGTCAGTCAACGGTCGGGCAATCTTGCTGAAATCATGAATGAATCTCCTGTAAAAACCAACGTGCCCCAGAAATGACCGTAACTGCTTCAGTTTGGACGGCGGTGTGAGTTTCCTAATGACATCGACCTTGGCCGGATCAACCTCCATGCCTCTGTTGGAGATGATGTGGCCAAGCACCGTCCCTTGAGTCACCATGAAGTGACTCTTCTCCCAAGATAGAACCAACCGGGTAGCAATACATCGCTGAAGCACTCGGTCTAGGCAGTCAAGACAGGAATCGAATCCGTCGCCGTAAACCGAGAAGTCGTCCATGAAGACCTCCAAACACTCCCCTACCATGTCCGAAAATATTGACAGCATGCATCTCTGAAAAGTCGCAGGGGCGTTACATAGCCCGAATGGCATGCGTCGAAAGGCGTAGGTACCGAAGGGACAGGTAAAGGTGGTCTTCACCTGATCCTCAGGAGCGATGGCCACCTGATTGTAGCCCGAGTACCCATCCAAGAAGCAGTAATGGCTTTTCCCTGCCAGTCTCTCAATGATCTGATCTATAAAGGGCAGGGGGAAATGGTCCTTCTTGGTGGCCTGGTTGAGTCTCCTGTAGTCAACGCAGACCCGCCAAGAGGTGGGTACTCGTGTAGCAATCTCCTCACCCGACTCACTGATCACAGTAGTGATGCCCGTCTTCTTGGGCACCACATGCAAGGGGCTGACCCACTT
Organism: Ottelia alismoides; assembly: GCA_037367405.1. NCBI lineage: Eukaryota > Viridiplantae > Streptophyta > Magnoliopsida > Alismatales > Hydrocharitaceae > Ottelia > Ottelia alismoides. The sequence continues at coordinate 408,675 of JAZKJV010006159.1, read as the reverse complement.
GGAGTCGGAAATGGGATAAATAAAATCTGCACTCCACCATTTTGATATTTCCTTCATAACAACCTCTCTTAGGTTGGGGTTCAGTCGCCGCTGGAACTCACGCGACGGCTTTGCCCCTTCCTCGAGATAGATATGGTGGGAGCACAACGAGGGACTAATCCCATGGAGATCTGCTACGCTCCATCCAATTGCCTTGCGATTCTTTTCAAGAACCTCCATCAGACGGGATTCTTGTTCTCCAGTCAGATCGGCAGAGATGATGACTGGGTACATCTCAGACTCTCCCGCAAGGAATCTGTACTTCAGCGAAGTAGGGAGCGGCTTCAGCTCTGGACAGCTGGGTGCTGGCAAATCTGGCTTCTGAAGAAGATGTGTGTATGCGGACAATTCTGCCAAATTTGCCTGGGAAAATGATAATGAACTCTCACAAACTGGATCTGGAGAAGGCGGGTCCTCTACATTGTCTCTGATCTGTTCTGCCTCTACCTCCTCCTCATCTATAGGCTCAGGTGGATCCAGATCTGGCATCTGATCATCACAATCAGCCCAATCAGATTCTGAATCCGAGGGATCTATATCAGACTCGGTGGCCTCAGTACCACCGGAGAACAAGGTGGCATCAGCACCACCATAGAGCAGGGTGGCCTCAGTACCACCATCACTGGAAATCGTGTCGCGATCAAGGTCCGACTCTGCTGACTCAATAGTATCCTGAACCAGGGTTGTGCTCTCCAGACTATCCTCTGCTATCATATCTGCATCAGCTGTATCTGAATATGAGAGGAGGGTCTGTGCTGCAGGATCTGCCCAAATTGCCTCATCATCTGTGATCACAAAATCACAGTCCTGGTGGATGTCTGGCTCTGCGTCTGTCAGCTGCTCTGAATCTGTACTGTCCTCTGAGCGGGATCTAGCTCTGGCTCTGTGGTCCTTAACCGTCTCTATTTGTATACTCTCGCCCTGGACGCGAAAGAATACCTTCCCACTGTCATGGTCAGTCACTGCTTTGGCTGTGGCCAAGAACGGGCGACCGAGGATAATGGGGGAATCGGTCAACGAGTCAGGGGTCTCCATGTCCAGCACTACGAAGTCCACGGGGAATTGCAAACCCTGAATCGTGACGACAACGTCTCGCAACAACCCCTTTGGCCTCTTGACAGACCGATCAGCAAACTGAAGGTATGTCCTGCTCTGTCTAAGAGTGCCCAACTCTAAGTGGTCGAGAAGGGCTGCCGGGAGAAGGTTGATAGACGATCCGCTATCTAAGAGAGTACGGTTGAACCTCTGCTCACTAATCTGACATCTGACATACGGGGCCCCTAAATCTGGCCTCTTAGTCGGCAGATGGTTCTGGATCGCGTAACACGTGGCTTTGGTCAACACATGAATTTCTGCGGTCTTGTTCCTCTTCGTCCTTCTGACTGTGGTCTTATCTCTCAAGGATCGCTGAAGAAGAGGGATGTGTTGCAAAGCCTCATTGAGGGTCAGCTGGATGTGAAATCGGTCTATCATGCTCTGGCTGAACTCCTCCTGCTCTCTCTTTTTTGGATCTTTTTCTTTTTTCTTCCCCTTCCCCAACTCAAGGGCTCTAGGAAAGGGGATCACAGGGTCCTTCTCAGATGAAGGACTAGGAATAGGCCTAGACGGTTCGATGACTGGATCCTCACAAACATCATTCACCACAGTGGGATCAGAAGAAACTAAACCTTTTCCTTTATTCAAATCAGAGTTCTGAGATACATTCATGCGAGGAAAGACAACATTTCTATCAGAATAAATGTTGGTGGCATCAGTACCACCTCTAGTTGGCTCTACAACTAGACGTCTTGCGGCCTCAGTACCGCGGGCTGGCTCGGCTCTGCTGGTGGCGTCAGTACCACCTCCTCTATGTGGTGAAACGGCGGCCTCAGTACCGCCGGTGGAATCAGCATCTCGGGTGGCATCAGTACCACCGTCATCATGATGTGCGGCTTTAGTACCGCTCTCCTCCTCCTCATCTGGCGCTCTAGATGGATCCTCGTGTGGACGCTCAGATGAGGCGCCGCCTGCTGGTCTTCTACCGCTCCTAAGTGTGACGAAATCAGCATCAAATAAATCCGAAGATGTATCATCAAATGGGTCACTAGGAGTGGCAAATTCTGTGTGAACTACCTGCTCAGATTTCCTCTTCAAGCTATTCGGATTCGGCTCGATCTGTGCAGGGATGGCGGCCTTCCCTCTCATCAGGTCTCGCATCTCCTGGCGGAACTCGTCCATCTCCCGTCTAAATGTAGCCTGTTGCTCTGTGAAGAGGCGGGCTAGATCATCCATGGCGGGGCTCTCATGGGAGCCCGACGGGTTGCCTCTCTGATATTGAGGCTGCTGGACCTGGTGCTGCTGTGGCTGAGAGGGGTAAGAGGAATGATGCTGCTGCTGGTGAGCCTGCTGCTCACGTCTCCAATTCTGTCCCTGCTGCTGGTAGGGACGAGGTACGAAGGATGATGGCTGATGTGGCTGATATGCAGGGGGCTGCTGGTGATCTCTCTGCTGGGAGTACTGCCCTCCCTGACCGGCTGGCTGCTGTTGGGACTGGTTACCCCCATTCCCCCACCTGAATCCGGGATGGTCTCGTCGGATTCCAGGTTGAGGACGGTCATACCAAATCCCGTTGACATCCATCAACGGCTCTGCATCGTAGGGGTCTGGTGGCAGTGCTGCCAGAGGCTGATCCGGCTGATATACCACCATCTGTAAGTCTAGAGATGGTGGTGACTGGTAAGAGGGCTGCTGCTGCTGGTACGGCTCCGCCTGTACAAGGTGAACTTGTCTAGGCTGCTGCAAGGAGCTGGAGCGCTGGGACGAGCTGCGGCTGCCGCCGGAATCGCCTCGCGACAGAAGACGGGGCTGAGGAGCCGTCTGTGCCTCTTGAAGACACAAGAGCTGGGTCTTCATGTCGCTCAGAGTTTGTGCCATTTGCTCCATCTGAGTTATGCCCTGGCACTGCTTCTTTTCTATTATTTCCATGCGGTCCAACTTCTCGCTGATAATCCCCATGTCCGCAGTGGCCGACTCTGCCTGTGCGGCTGCAACTGTGGACGAACTGGATGGACCTGCATCAACCCGTGCTATCCGCTGATACTGCACGGGTCCTGGCGGCTGCTGAGATCTCTGTGTGTACAACCGAGTCTGGGACATCACCATGTAATTTTCTGCCATCTCTTCGTAGATGGCCCAGACTTGGTTGTGGTCCTTGGCAAAGTAGGACCCGCCGCAAGAAGCATTCACCAGACCCTGAAGCTCTGGTGTCATCCCACTGAAGAAGCTCTGAACTAGGTTCGGCTTCGAGATGTCGTGGTGTGGGCATCTATCTAGAAGCTCTCTGAACCTCTCCCATGCTTCGTGAAATTGCTCATTAGGGAGCATGGAGAAGTTGTTGATCAGGGCCCTCGCTGCATTCGTCCGCCCGAGTGGATAGTACTTGTTCAAGTACTCGGTGCGGAGCTGATCCCAGGTGTAAACAAACTTCCCTAGATGTTTCAGCCAGGCGGCTGCTCTATCTGCCAGTGAAAAAGGGAAGGCCATCATTCGAATCGTATCTTGGTCCACACGACGGTCGTGGACAGTGCTACAGATCATCAAGAACTCCTGGAGATGGAGGTGGGGTTCCTCAGTGGCGAGTCCGTGAAAATGAGGAAGCATCTGCAGGGTGTTTGGAGGGAACTTGAAATCCCCCACGATAGCAGGAATCACCACCCACTGGTGCATCAGTGTAGATCCGGGGTTGTGTAGCTCCCGCATCGGTCTTGCTGCGGCGGCGGCTGCCGCTGCTGCGGCAGCTGCTGCTGCGGCTGCTGCCTCTGCATCAGCGTCAGGAATGTCCTCTGGCTCGCTCGGCTCGTCTCGCTCTCTTCGGAGTCTCTCCAACTCCCTCCTCATCTCTATCATGAATGCCCCCTGATCGCGTAACTGCTGCTGAACCGTCTCTAATGATGCGATCAGGGTGGAGTTGATCGCCCCCTGGTCTAAGACAAAATGTTCGGGCTGGCGATCGTCTGAACTGCCGGCTCCGGCCATAGTGACGTCTGCAAAATCAGATGAGCCTAACTCAGGTTCTGTCAAATTAATTCGTCTTTCCTCGGGCTCATGTCTCTCAGTAGAAAAAGAAAGGGGGTCGAGGGGGAACAGGGTGGAATCGTACTCGGGCCCGGAGAGCTGGTCTCGACTCTCACGGGCCAACCTAGATGATGGAGTAGCCGCGCCTGAAAGCGGTGCAGCCAGAGGCTGCCTAAGAGATCGTCTACCCATCATCTTGATCTGGCGAGTAAGGCGGATGGGATCTGGAGAAAATATGATCGCAAAGCAAACCCCTTGTTCACCAACTCAACACAATCTGAAGACCGTGAAAGCTCGGTCAATTTATCTTGTCAATTTTATTTGGTGAACACACAAGATATCAGAGCGATTACGTGACCTGCTGGGATACCCGATACTCTCTCAACCGACTGTCCCGCACAGAAGAGTCGGTAATCAGTCGAGATGAGCACCGGAGGGCTTTACCTAGTGTTCGGGTCACTCTCTCGCACAATCAAACCAAACAATGAGGGGGTTGCTCTCCCCAAGACAAATTTTTAATGTGAGTGTCTTTTAGGGTCAATAGTGTTATCCAGTCCCAATTTTTATTGTTTTTCTTTTTAATTTTTTTCAAAAATAAAAACAAGCGGCCTAACGGTTTTTCCGATTCTCCTGATGATTAAGCCGAAAACAGAGGGAGAGAACGAAAAAGCCAATGCGCGAAGAAATCAATGATGCATGCAGAGAAAGAAATGCGTACCTTGTCTCCAGCACTCTACATGCAAGTGATCCGCGCAGAATTTAAATACAGAATTAAACTACCTAAATGATGCAACGAGGAAAAACCGGCCTTAGACAAGCAACTTCTATTGATCGTGAAGAACAATAGTTAGCTAACCGAATCGAGTCCGGAGTCCGATCTTGGGAGTCACTCGGTGCCCGCCACAACGGGTCCTGCCAGCGCTGTATGTGACTCCTCACGGCACGTGGTCTCAAATCCAATTAAACTAACTTTTTCAGTGAATTTTATTAAGGTCCAATTACGTTCTATAGGAACAGATATTCTATTAAGTGTTGGGCCTTAGATATTTACGTCACAATCAACAGAAATTCCTAAATCTATGGGCTCGAGAAAAACCGCGTAAACACCGGAAAAGGCAGCTAGCTATCAAAACCACGATAAAAGCCGCGAAAATCCAAATGGGTCCCCCGAGCACACCGGTGCTCGGCGAAACAGACCCGCTAAGTTACAAATGTCCATAAGTCCAAAGTTTGAGTCCTAAATTATTACAAAAAATTGTTCTCTCTCTCTCTCTCTAAATAGGAAATCTCTTCTCCTCTCTCTCTTCCTCCTGCTCTTCTTCCCGTGCGGGTCCTCAAAAAGTGTACTCCAAGTTCTCCACGCAGTACCCCGCACAAAAATTAGAAAGAGAGAGTGTCAGAAAACAGTTATAATGTAGAGAGACAATATGGAAAAATGACTACAAAGCCGTGCTCCCCAGCAACGGCGCCATTCTGACGACACGAAAATCACACTAACAACTGAGGTAGAAAATAAATCACAATGTCGTTGTCCTCAATCGCTCAGAATGTGTCAATCAAGAAAAATGAACCACAGATGAAGATAAATCAATAGAATACAGAGAAGTGGTCCTGCTATAAGATTAACCTGGTATAGCTCCCAGGGTCGAACACAAGGAGCACAGATTGGCCTTGCGGCCTACGATGTAGTCAGATTGAACTAAAACACAGAGAACATATTTTTGGGTGAGGAAAATATATAGTTTATTGAATTTACAGAAGTATATACACATGAGCTCCTATCTCCCTCTACTTTGGCTTTTATGCGGTCAGGCCCATGCTGAGCCCTCCCTTGGGTTAGGTTGCTCAATATTTATTCTAAATATTTCCCTCCTCTTTTTTTTCTTTTTGCTCTTTATTCTTTTATTTTGTGCACAAAAACATGCTAATTATAGGTTTTTACACAATGCATGCTTTTGGTAATTATTTGTATTTACACATATCTACATGTATTTGCAAAGGGTTTTTGTAGCTAAAATAGAAGAATAAAGAGTGATGAATGGGTATTCATCAAGAGTCACCATCGCTGCAGCATCGTCATTATGTTGCCGAAGTATTTGCTCGTGGATCTCCGTCTCCTTCGATGCACCTCGCTCGTGAAGAAGACGTTGGATATAGTGTGACGAGATCAGGAGATTTGTTGCTTAGATCATCAACATGGATTGCGAGAAGAATGCGTCTCATCGACACGTTCGCAAGCGTCTCCTCCGTCAGATCGGGCTTGAGACAGGAGGTCAGGGCCACTGCTGAAAATTGCAATCCTAATTATGAACCTTGTGATAATCATTTAAGAAACTTGTGAAATAAATGGTTAATTTCTTGGAATAATTATGTTTAATATTTGGGAAATATTTGAATGATAATTGTTCCCTTAAATGACATTACCTCAACCAATAAATGATTTTGATCTAGATCGCCAATTGGTTACTTGATACACTTTCAACAAACATGTTACTTGAATAGGTTTGGGAATTTGTCTAGCAAATTTTCTTATAATCAAAATGGTTTTGATTATTACTATATGGTATAACTTTAGTTGAAAAATCGATTATCATCTCAAGTACAAAGTGATTGACTTGGCATTATCTTTTCCCGAGGCGGATATGGTGTCTAGTCAGGGAGCGTTGGGGTAGCAGGTTGCTCCTTGCGCGGTCTGTCCCACTCCCATTGGTACTGGCCATGACAGTGGGTTGGGAACGGATAATGCTTGAGACATCATGATGTAATTTTTTAATTATTAAAATTCGAAATATTACGTATTTGAGATAATACCATATTTCGAGTAACAATTAAAATATTTGTTGGATATTAATTGGATAATTAATTTAATATGATTAGATTAATTGGAATCCAATTAAAATTAAAACACTCTATTATGAATAGAGTTGTTATTTCCCTTGGAAGAATTAGTCATAATGAATATGATTCATAGTGACTAATTAAAGCTTGAATATGAGGTGGATGATCACATAAATGACATCCGTGGTCTCCCGTCAAGGAGAAGGTTCCGTCGCCATATATTGTATGTAGGAGACACATGTCCGAAGTGACAGCTCCTACATACAATCCATTTGGATCGGGCTCTTCGCTTCTCGAAAGAGTAAGGATGTATGCGTACTGACCCCAATATCGGGTCCTCGTGTTATTGGGGAGATATTGGATTGTGCATAGCGAGTTGTATTCTTATTGATGGTTGGTTCAATTAATGACGGGTCAACATCACTTTAGTGGTGGTGGGCCCGGTTGTTAAAAACCGAATTGGGAGATGCAAGTTGGACTTGCAAGGCGAAATGTATTCCCGCTTCTTTTTATCCGAGTTACAAGTTCTCATATTATTGGGATGTGACAAAGATAAGAAAGGAGATCCCAGATCTTGCTTGAGATATATTGGTAAGTATATTTCTTACATTGAAGATGATTAAGGGAATGCACTTTCAATATTGACAAGGCAAGACAACTTTGATATAAAATTCCTAAATCAAAGTAAAATATGTGTATATATATATATATATATATATATTTATGCAAATTTCTTATTTCAGATAATCCTTCATTAAACCCACTCAATGTTATACTCAATAATAACCAATAAAATATCATGGATTGGATCCATGATCAAAATATTGTACTTGCAGTTGGACACATAATGTATGTGGTTGCATTGTACAAGTTTCCTCGTAATAATGAGGAATGACAATTAAATAGACCATAGGTCTACAACCCTAGGGTTTGTATGTCCCTATAGTTTTGATCTCATCGAATGTACTTTGGAAGTGACATGTCGATGATGATCATAATTGTCGAATAATCTTTATAAAATCTAAGAAGATGTTCTGGCATACATATGTGCTCTCGACATTTAATCATGAGTGACATGGTTCACTGCATCATGCAGAATGGTAGCTCTATAAGAGATGATGTATTCAAAATGTTTGAATACCTGCCTGAACCTTAATCTTTAAGAGTTAAGATGTATGTAGATATAATGAGTGTCATCATCCTACTATCTCTATACTAGTCATTCATGAAGCTCCATAATATTCATATTGTATGAATTAAATGAAGCATGTATAAATGTCGAAATACTCTTATATTGAAATGTTTTGGATTCAACATAAGGGATCCTTTGTCTTAAGAAATGGTTGTTTAGAGATGAAATGAGTGCGGTGGAAGCATGGGTCGGACCCAAGTTAGAAGGAAAGTCAAAGAGTTGACTGCACTTATATGGTTTCCACACACATATGACATCCAAAGGGTTGGATGGATGCAAATACTGCAATGAGCCGATGTATTGATAGTATGACTATCAAGTCTATCTAGAATCCTTAGAGAAGGACTCGGATAGTGCATCAAAATAACTTACATCTACATATAATCATTGAAATTGACTTTCTTATATGATAAGATCAAAGTCTAATAATTGTATCTCGTTCTTCTTATAACACTTGCAATTTGTTGCATATATTTTAGAAGACTAGAAAATCCGATCTTAAGGTTTAATAGTCATCTATAGAGATATTGATGCAATTGTTGCAACAATCCCTATTGGATAGCCAGACTTAATATTTTCAGTGGGAGAGCCCTAGGTCTTAGAGAATGTCTCTACTACCTAGATATTAGAAAACACTCATAGTTTATTTCTAAATGTTGGAAATAGACATGAATTCTTGAATAGACCTATCATAAAGAGTTATGATGGATATATTTCAGAAAGTATTATGATATCTAGAGGACTCTACTAAATTAGAAAATTAATAAATGGTTAATTAAAATTTCTATTACTAAAAATTAAACTTTATAAGATGAATAGGAGGATAAAGATCATTTGACAATGATCTGGCATCAGACCTTTGACATTAGTCTACTGATGAGATCAGTAGACTAGTAAGAGATGAACTTTAGAATGTCTAAAATCTCTAATCTTACATACTTTTGAATATTGTATTCAAAGTAAAATTGTCCAATGCGCCCTTCTCTAGAAATAGTGTAAGATGCCAAGGTATTAAAGATCTCATACATATTGATGTATTGGGATCATCTGTATCATAATGAACATTGATGATATGTAATATCATTTAATGATTATTTGTGATATGAGATTTCTTTCCTTCATGCTAGAAAGCTTTGAAATGTTCAAATATTTCACAATTTTGGTTTAGAACCAAAGTTTAAAGGAAGATGAAATGAATTTGATATAACCTAGGTAGCATGTACCTATTAGATGAATTCAAGGAATACCTTATGGGGTAAGGTATATCATTCATATCTCAATCCTCCTAATATACCTAAACTCAATAGAGTTATAGTGAGATACAATTGATCATGTGTGACATGATTTGATCAATGAATAATCTTTGCATAATTACCTCTTAGTTTCCAAGATATATATGTAATAGAGACTACAGTATATATCCTTAAAAGGTTCCATGCTAGTAAGCTGGAATCTAGCACCAGAGAGTGCTACTTCATTAGGAAAATATTGGTATTGGATACCTACTTTATGACCTTGAGATTATTAAAAGATCTCATATCTAAGGATGTGATTCTTAGAGGATGACTCTCTTGAGAATCAAGATAAAAATGAAGTAAAAGGAACTCATCTAATCTTGAGAAAATAATGAGGCTCCTAAAATCAGAAACTTAAAGGACAATTAAAGATGAACCACTAATACCTCTTCAAATGAGTTTGAAGATGTATTCCACGTGTCAGAGAAATCTGACAATGATCGAACTTCATGTGGTGAAGCTTCCAAAGATCATGACATGGAAAGATGTATTTTATCAATAAAGTCTGTAGTAGACTTCATATACAAGTGTTGTATATGGTACCTCGAGGATCCACCTATATGGGTACGCCCCGATAAGGTGTAAATGGATCTTCAAGAGAAAGAGGGAATCTGATGAGAAGGTAGGGACCTTCAAAGCACGACTCGTAGACATGGCCTACTCACTGAATAGAAGACATCGCTTGCGATGAGACTTTATCTCCAGTGACCATCCTTAAACTCATCAGATTATTGCTAACTATAGCTACACAACTTGACTTTGTCATCTTCAAGATGGAAGTGAAGATTGCATTCCTCCATGAATATCTCTCTAAGGATATTCACATGAAGTAACCCCAGGGCTTCATAGTTGAGGAAAGAAAGCTATGCAAGCTAAAGAAACTCCATATATGGACTCAAAATAAGCTTCTTGTAGTTGGAACATAAGATTTGATGAAATTATAAATGTTATGATTTCAGATAGAATCTTGATGTACCATGTGAAGCTTAGTGGGAGTGTCATCGTGTTCATCATGCTAAATGTAGATGATACCTTAATCATTTGGAATGATATAAGGATAGTAATAAGTGTTTTATAGATTGGATATTCCATACCTTGAGATATGATCTCAAGGATACCTCTTAAATCTTAGTTCTGAAGATGTTCAGAAGCAAAGAGAAGAGGGTATTGGGACTGTCAAATTAGTAGTACACGTTGGACATGTTCCATTTTCTGGAAAATTCCAAGAAAGGCTTCCCTACCTTAAGATATGGTACTGACCTATCTAAAGGAATAGAACCTCAAAGAGTTGAGGAAGTGAATGCTAAAACTGCTTGCCCTTGTGCATCAGTTATGAGAATCCGGGTGTATGTTATATGTGTACAAAAGCTATATTTCTGCCATGCAGTGGGAGCAGTAAATTGTTAGTAATCTTACTATGGAGATAAAATACTTGATTGCAGTAATAACAATATCTTCAAAGATGAAACGATTTCTGAGATAGTGATCTCAAAGTCTTCTCTTCAAAAACTTAGGACTTTATAGATAGTGATCTAAAAGATCTTAACTATGGATACATTAGGAGATAGAGATATCTAGGAATAAGAGTATTCTAGTAAGGATTATGGACATACTGGTTATAATAATTATTAAGCTATAGTGTCAAGGACACTACAACTGACAAGATTGAGTATTAGTTGCATAAGATGCAACATTCGCATTGGATGCGAGCACTATTACTGGGTGATATGCAAGTGCCATAAAAGGACATGGCATAGTCTCTGGGGAACAGAGTGACTGATCAGCTTACCTAGCTATTTTTCTAAATAGCCTATGGTTGTCACATGAGTGTGGGTTTAAAGATTAGCCCATTAATGGCTCTTTGAGCTAGTGGGATATTGTTGGACATGCGAGCCCACGACAAGCCATTATGCAATAAATGTTATTACGAATATCATTCCCTGATCTGAAATGAAGAATAACTAATTTGCATAATAGATTCCTTTGTACAAGTAGGGTTATGTACCATGGCCATCTTAATGATCATACATTTGTTGATTCAATTATCGAATCATAGAGGCTGGTACTTGGATTGATATCTAAAGAGTTAGATTGATGACTCATCAAGTACTATCAAATGATTGTTAAGAGAGGATCTCCAGCCTGAGTAGGAGATGGCAATCCTTTCTCACTTGGCTGATATCTGACCGACCTCTTGATGCAGGTCCTCTACATGGGAATAGAGATTCAGAGGTGTCGGATTAGTTAGGTCAAAGAGTTGATGTAACGAGATCGAGATAACCAAAGACCTATGTCGTATGCTGTCACGATATAGTCATGCAACCTCTGACCATAGACAGATGTGTTACTATATATCTGAGTATGTACATTTGGCAGATCAATAGGTTGATGACCTAACCAAGGTTTATAAACCAGCGCGTTGGTGTGCATATAAGGGTATATGAGTAATATGATCTCTCAAAGGGATCATACAGGTTCATCACTGAATCGGAAGACATGAGCTCACTCATGAGATATAGGGAAGAATTAAATTCTGTGCACAGTCTTCTCGCTTTGGAAGCTTGACTGAATTTGTAGGTTTGATATATACTTTTGAAAAGTATATTATCGACACCTGGGTATGATATATGCTTTTGGAAAGTATATGATCGATACCAACTCCCAATAGTCAAATGAGAATCATGATGATAAAACTCTAAAGTAGACAGTGTAAAATTGATCTTATACTTCAGGTTTATTCTGGGTCTTTCAGTATGCAGGATATACATGTATTAGGAATACCTGAGGGTGATGTGATCATAAACGATTTTATAACCATGATGCTTCCATTCCGAGGGAGTGATGAAACAAGACTGGATTTTAGTGACTCCTCTCATAGAGAAATAATCTGATCCTAGTCCAAATGTTGGATATTGATCTGAACGTGATTCAGATGTAATTAGAAGATTGGATCTGTAGTCTTGACTTAATCAAGCATCTATAGGAGGTCCGCAAGATCTGTATTTGAGATGTGATCTCAATATCCAAGTCACTATACGTGGAACAATACAATCGCCTATATCCAAGTATCCGTGGAGAAAGCGCATTATCCTTGAATGAGTTCATGGATAATTTCATTGTTTATATATGTATCCGAGCATTGAGAAAAATGGATAATTAAATGTGATTTAATTATCATGAATAATATAAATTGGTTTAGTCTTCTCATTATCTCTTCTCTAGTCAAATGTGATTTAAATTGGAATTAATTATGTTGATTTATCAATATGAATTAATTCAAATTAAATCAATTGTTATTGTATTTTTATGACAACATCTTAGCCATTGAAAGAAACACAAATCAATCTCAAACATTGATTGTGTGTTGTCCATGGATTGGGATCCATGGACTCCCAAAACTCTAAATAAGAAGAGGCACCCCTTGCTCTTCAAAATACTTGTTTTACAGTTTAAACTAATGCTCTCTCCTTCTCTCTACACACCAAGGCTCTCTTTCCCTCTCTCTCTCTCATATGACCGTCCACCATGGAGCCATCGAGAGAGTCACCATCGCCACAGCATCGTCGTTATGCTGCAAGAGTATTTGCTCGTGGATCTCCTTCTCCTTTGATGCGCTTCACTTGTGAAGAAGATGTCGGATCTTGTGTGATGAGATCAGGAGATTCATCACTTGGATCATCAACATGGATTGCTAGAAGGACGCGTCTCATCAACGTGCTCGCAAGCATCTCCTCCGTCGAATCAGACTTGAGACATGAGGTCTCTTGGTTTAGAGACTCGATCGCAACCACGCTTCAAGAGGTAAGCCTTATACCTAATTGTGGTTTAGATGAAATGATCCGAGAAAGGTTCTTGGATCATGTGGTTTCATCATTTAAATTTTTTTAAATTCCGCTGCCCGGAGCAACTAGTGCGACTAGTCGCTCCCGATCACATTCGATGCGATCCATACATTTTTGTGATGTGCTTGAGGATCTTCCCATATCCTTCAGAAACTGCTCATTCAGGAACATGGTGAAATTGCTAATCATCACTCTAGCTATGTTGGTCCGGTCAAGTGGATAGTACTTATTCAAGTACTCAGTCCAGAGCTGCTCCCATGTGGTGACATACCTCCTCAAATGCTTCAGCCAATAGGCTTCTCAGCCAGCTAGGGAAAATGGGAAGGAAATCATCTTGATAATGTCCTCGTCTATGAATCTATAATGGACAATGCTACAAATCATCTTGAACTCCTACAGATGGAGGTGCGGCTTCTCGGTGGCAAGCCCATGGTACTTTGGCAATAGTAGTATCATCTGGGGGGCAGATCTAAAAATCGCCAAGGATCTCTGGTAGCTGGATCCAACGGTTGGTGAGGGTTGCACCAGGAATGTGTAACTGCCTTATCGCGCATGCTGGTCTCAGTGGGTCCTGCAGCTTGATGAGCCGAAAAATCCAAGAGACTAAGGGAGATAGGTATCAATGGTCGTTGCGACCTCAACCCCTCGAGTTGGACTCATCAAGAAAATCGAACCACCAAATCGGAAAATAAATCAAAAAAATCAAAGAGCGGTCCTCGCTATTTATTTAACCTGGTATAGCGACCAGGGTCGAACTCAAGGAGCATGGATTGGCTGAATCAGCCTACGAAGTAGTCAAAAAGAAAAGAAAATACAAAGAGGTGTTTTTGGCGGATTTTTATAATTTTTAATTTTTTTTGTATTTTTAATCATAAAGAAAAAGTAAGAAAAGGTTAAAAAGCACACAAAGCACAATTTATTAGACTCATCAAATAAGTCCAACAAAAATCAAATAAAATTGTTTTTGTGTTTTTTATATTTTTAAGTATTTTTGGTAATTTGTTAAGAATTTTATAATTTTTAGTTGATTTTATAAAAATTAAAAAAGGCAAAAATAGTGAATAAATGTGCAATCAGATTTAAAAGGTTAATTAAAAATAAATAATTAGCCTATAAAAATCTGAAGGCAATTTTTATGAAAAGTAAAAATAAACACTAAACTAAAGAAACCAAAATTCCATTTTTTTTGTTTTTTATATTATTTTAATACTTTTTATAAGGTTTTTAGGGTTTTGTAATTTTTATGGGATTTATAAATCCAAATAATGCAAAAATTGGACAGAAGCTCAAAGACCACAAAACAAGAACTATTTATTTTTTTTATAATTTTTATAAAGTTTTTATATTTTTAATTGATTTTCTATTTCAAATAGTAGCAAAAATGAAGGTTTTCGATTTTTTGAAAATAAAAAAAGCAATAAAACTATCCCAAAATTTTAATGAAATTTTTGCACAGTGGCAGGAGCCACGTGTCCAAATTTCACTTGATTTGGATTTAATTTGATATTTTAATCAGCCAATCTAAAAGCTACAGCACATAGGGACCTATATGCAATGAAACAAAGTTTCAGGACTAAATAGATAACATGTGAGAAAAATAGAAGGGCGTCAGTGCAAAAATCACATCAAATCCGCACATGCCCAATACTGTACGCACAGAGGTATAAGTATAATATTCGAAACATAAATTTCATTCCAGAACAGTCACAAACCCCAGCCCAGATAATGTAAAAAACCCAAGATATCGCATGCCTAGCATGTGTCTCACATTCACAGGGACTAAAGTGTCATTCTAATTAATAAACATGTAAACAATAACACCTTGATACTACAGGATCAATATTGCAAAAAGTCCATAAAATCACGTGTCGAAGCATGTGTCTCCACAAGGCAGGGAATAAAAGCAAATACACAAAACTAGAGGTCCAGATATGCAAATTAAACAAGTGTGCAAGTATATTTAATAGACTAAATAAAAACTAGAGAAAATTGCAGGGAGTCGGGCGCAAGTTACCCAGCCGAGGCGCGTGCGGGGCGCGTGAGTGCCAGGTGTCAAGTAGTGAGTGGCTGGTGTGCGCACGGTCCTGATGATGCCTCCTGGAGAATCTAACGATCCTGGCGCAGAGGAGAACGTGGAGCGCACGTGGCCATCAGATCATGGATCTGACGGTCTGACGGTGGCAAGCGACGTGCGGCTCTGATGATATCTGGCGCAGAGAGACGATCCGACGACTGAGGGATGATCTGGAAGAACTCCTCCTGGGCGAGCTTCTCCGACGAGCTAGGAACTATCCGAGCTTCCGATGGAAGATCAGAGAGTGGGGTTCTCCTCGCGATGGCGTTCCGCATCGGGTGGTGGCAGGCGATGGAGCTCCCAATGGCCGGATCCTCCGACGAAGGAGGATGGACCTGGGCTGCTCCGGCGAAGGGTGGAAATGCGGCCAAGGGGGGTATCTCACGCTTATTCACCTGCAGAAGATGGCTCGTGCTCGGAGGAAGTCTCCGGCATGGGTTATTGGCTAAAAGATAAACATAAGCGGCGTGAATGGGCGAAGGGGAGTTCCGACGGAGGTGGCAGATGGAACCCGACTCGATCTAGGCTCAGATAGCCCAGCTCGAGGTGATCAGATCGTGGAAGGAAGGTGGCGATGGGTCGAGGAGTCGATCGATACAGATAAGGTGAAGTGGTGGGGCTCCGGCCACTGGGGCAGAGCTGGCAGATCTAGATGGAAACGATCGAATCAAAACTAGGATATATAGGCTAAAGAAGCTACCTGATGGTCGGAGTCGACTGTGGAGGAGATGCTGGTTCTCCGGTGGTCTTCGCCTCGATGGAGCGTCGCCTCTAGAGGCTCGGGCTATGCCGGCGGCGGAGCACGACGACGAGGGTCGCCGGACCTAGGCTACATACCTCCAAATGCTCACTCAAACACTCGCAATCACTCGCTGTCACTCAAGGATGACGTTGGAGGTCCTGGGAGTCGAAGACAGGAGCCAAAGGTGCCTCAAATGGCGTAGGAAGATGAGACTATATAGTGGTAGGGATCTAGCAAAAATAGAATCGGGCATGGAATTTTGGTGCACGGATCCCTAGGAAGATCCTTGGGAGTGGATTAGGGATGTATCAAGGATAATCGGGGCTCAGGGTTTAGCCAAATGGGTGACGGATCATGCCGCGATAAATGGGAGAAATTGGGTCAAAAGTGCAGATCCGCCTAGAAGTGGTCCTGGAGGGAGAGTTGACTGGGGGTCAACAATCCCCCGTGGTCCAATCAGATTATTCCTTTTATTAAGTATTTGTAAATTTATTTTAAAATAAAAAATGATTTATTTTGAAAATATTTTCAACATGAAAAATGTTTATTTATTTTCAAAGTATTTTTTAGTGATATTTATTTATTTTTTTGAAAAATAAATTATGTATTTACATTATATTATTATTATATACAGGTTTGTATACCTATGTATTTTTGAATTTTATTTTTATTATCTTATTTATGAACATTTATTCCCATTTTATATTTTATTTATTTACACCATAAAATATGGAATATAAAATGATTTTTATTGAATTTTTATTAGTTATTTACAAGGATGAAATAATTAGGTCTTTTATTTTATATACATGGTATATATACACTTATGAGAGAGAATTTATTTATTTTTATTTTTCTTTTATTTTTCCCATTTTTATTTTATTTTTATTTTTATAAATATATACAAAATATGTGGATCACAAAAATATTTTTATTTTTAGAAAATAAAATATTTACATAAAGAGGGGTACTTTGTGAAAGGTTGAGTCACCCTATGTCTCTCTACTTATTTTATTTTGCGGTCAGGCTCTTGTGGAGCCTTCCCTTGGGTTCAGGTCACTCAATATTTATTCTAAATATTTCCCTCTTTTTCTTTATTTCTTTATTCTTTTATTTTTGCACAATAACATGCTTATTATTATTATTTACACAATGCATGCTTTTTGATAAATTAATTTATTACAAACATATACATGGTGTTTTGCAAAGGTTTTTAGCTAAAATAAAAGAATAAAGAGTGATGAATGCGGATTCATCACGGCTCCTCGAGACGTCCATCTCCTCCTCCAGCTGCTGGTATCTCTTCACCAGCTGGTCTTTGCGACTCTGCTCTATCGGTTTGCATCTGTGTGAGTTCCCTCCTCACCTCGACCATGAAAACTCCCTGGTCCCTGATCTGTCACTGCATAGTTTCCGAGGAAGCAAGAAGTGTGTTGTTGATGACGGCCTCGTCCAATACATAGGAAGAAGTTTGCGACTGATCATCAGTACGGTTCACGCTGCTGGCCATCTCTTGGGTCTCTACAAAGGCAAAAGACCCCAACTCGGGTGTTGTCAAGTGAACAAATAACTGTGTTGGCAATTACTCAGGAACTTTAGGAATGGGAGAAGGGTGGTTAAGGGGGAACATGGTGGTAGCGAACTCAGGTTCAGAGAGCGGGTCTGGGCTTTCTGAAGCTGCTCTAGATGAATGGGGAGGAGTGATCAAAAGAGGTGCTGTTAAAGGCAGCTTAAGGGACCTCCTTCCCATCATCGTGATGTGGGGATTTATAAGGATTTGATCTGGAATGCAAATAGGATGAGAAATCAAACCCCCCCTTCACTACTCAATGCTCGATCTGATGACCATGAAAGATCGATCGTTAATCTTATCAATTTTTA
This sequence comes from Ottelia alismoides, assembly GCA_037367405.1. Lineage (NCBI taxonomy): Eukaryota > Viridiplantae > Streptophyta > Magnoliopsida > Alismatales > Hydrocharitaceae > Ottelia > Ottelia alismoides. The sequence goes on along the minus strand of JAZKJV010006159.1, from coordinate 390,719 downwards.
TTAAGGTGACAAATCAATCTATCAGAGCGATTAAGCGAGCAGTTGGGAACCCAATGCTCCTAAGAGACTGCCCCGAATTTCGCAACTAGTTTTTCTCAGCCAGTATGAATGCGGACCGTTTACCGGCTACCTGATCTGCCCAATCTGCTAAGGAAGTCACGGGCCGATTACCAGCTACCCAGTGAAATCCTCACTGGAGAACAACTAGCTACAAGACTAGTAGTTTGAAGAGGGTTCGGGTATGGCTCAACCTAGTGTGGGGGTTACACTCTTACTACAGGTAAATCAACCAAGGACGGGGTGACTCTCCCCAAAACAAAGATTTTTAGATGAAGTATATTTTAGGGCCAAGTTTGTATTAGCAATCCCAATTTTATTTTGTTTTCATTTTTTATGTATTTTTCTGAAATAAAAACAACGCCTAAAGAATTTTCTGATTTCCTTGGTTATTTTAAGTCTAATAAAACAAGGGGAGGAAGTCGGAGAAGCCGATGTGCGATCAAACGTAATGATGCATGTAGAGATAGAAATACGTACCTGACTCCTGCACTCTACATGCAGGGTGATCCACACATAAAACCAAAAATAGAAAATAAACTACTTATATGATGCACGAGGAAATCGTCCCTAGGTGAGCAACTTCTATTAATCGTGAAGAACAATTGCTAACTATCGAGAAGAGAGACAGGAGTATAGTCTTCGATGTCGATAGGTGCCCACCACAATGGGTCCTCTCAATGATGTATACAGCCTCTCTCGACATGTGGTCTCTAATCCCAATGAGTTAACTTTTTCAAATTTATTTTATCTAAGTCCAATTACGATCTATAGGAACAGATAGGCAATTAGGTATGGGGACCCCTAGCTAATTACATCACAATAAATAGAAAGTCCTAAAACTAGGGGCTAAAACCTCGGGAATCAAATAGAATAAAAAATGCGATAAATCAACAAAAAAGCCACGAAAAACTGTAGTGAGGTTCCCCGAGTACACCGGTACTCGGCGAAATAGACCTCGAAGTCTATGTGTCCAAAGAGTATCTCAACGTCTACAATTATTACAATAATAGAGGTTTATGCACAAATAAAACTAATCTATAAGATACAACTACTCTCAAGCTCTCCTGCTCCTCCTCGGATGTGGGCTCCTCCAAAAGAAAACCGAAGCATCCCTCAAGCGGTTACTCGTACAAAAAAGCGAAATAAAAAGCTGTCAGAAAACAGTTACAACAAATAGATCAAAATAAAGAAAAAATGAAAAATGACTATTAACCATGCTCCCCAGCAATGACGCCATTCTGAAGAGCAGAAAATCAAGATCGACTACGGTGGGAAAATGTGCAATGTCGTTGCCCTCAATCAATCAGATCACTCAACGAGAAAAGAAAACCACTCAATAAACTCAAGAAATCAATGTCAGTGGTCTGATATTTTTATTTACCCGATATATCTACTAGGGTCGAACACAAGGAGCACGAAAAAGATCGAAGTAGTCACAATTCAAAAATAAGAATATTTTATTGGTTTTTAATTTTTCAATTTTTTAATAAGAAAACGAACAAACACAAAATAAAACCACACACACAACACTCTTTTTGGATTTCTAAATGATAAAAAATAGTCAGAAATTAAAGTAAAAATATTTTTGGGTATTATGGGTTTTAAAATATTTTAGTAATTTTTAGGGAATTTTTAAATGTTTTTGTGATTTTATAAAAAAACAAACAATGCTCAAAAGATAAACCAGTGCATAGCCATGGCCAAATTGCAAATTAAAAATATTGAAACTGCCCTAAGGTCTGGATGATAATTTTATGATAATATATAAACAAAAACCTACAACAGGATCTGAAAATACAATTTTTTGATTTTTCTTTGATTTTATAAGATTTTTATAAGATTTCGCTTTTTGTGATTTTTAGGGTTTTTATGATGAATTTTCAAACAAAATTAAAATTGAAATTAAAACACAATAAAAGGAAAACACATGAGATTTTATGGAATTTTTAAACATTTTTCGAATTTTTATTATTTTTGTAACATAGACAGGGCTTTTTTAGTGGTTTCTGTTTTTTTAAAAATAGAAGTGCAATCAAATTAACCCACAAAAATCCCAATGGAAACTACACACTAGCATGAGCTTACAGTAATTTTTAGGGATTTTTAGAATTAATTTAATATTTATTAAGTTCAATGAAAAGTATGCTATTAATCATAGCTCACATGGACCAAATCGAAAATAATTTAAGTTTATGGACCAAACCAATAACACAATATAAAATTCTAATGTCGAATCTGGAAAAATCCCAACTAATTCACACACATGCTTAATATTCCACGTATATGGGGTATAAATGCAATTTCTAAAAACTGAACATTCATTTAATAATAGCAGATAAGTCCAAGGCAAAAAGTGCAAATATCCTAAAGAACATGTGAGCACACACGATCTTCAGACTCGGACGGACTGAAGTGCAAATATGAAAAAGTGCGAGGTCCAACCTGTAACTGTTTTTAACTACAACTTTTATTTAGTGGACTAAAACTAAAAACATAAATATGCAGGGTTGAAAGTGAAATATACCCTTAGTAGGGGCATGTTGCACGCACGGAGGAAGGCACTATTGTACGGCTCTGATCATGCTCTACGACGGATCTAACAGATTTAGGGACATGCGCGCCAGATGCGTCAGAGGTCTTGATCTAATGACCCAAAAGTTGCATGGTCGGGAGGGTGTGATGTAATCTGGCATAATGTGCTCATCCACCGGTTTGAACAAGGTATGCAAGAATAAGCCTAGGGCAGACTTCAATCGAGCCTTGGTAGAGATCCGTTGGCCCGATGAAGGCTGTGAGAGCTCCGGTAGTATCATGAAAGGGCTCCGCGTCTAGTAGAAGGCTCTGATGGACACGATTACAGTCAGATAGGTGCGTTGGTGAAGCTCCTCCTGAAGTTGCTCCTGAGCAGCTTGGGGTCCAACGTGGTCTCTCCACGTGCGTGGGTACCTGCAAAGGGTCCTATGCTTGAAGGCGAGGCTCTGACAGGGGTTATTTTAGCAAAACAACAAGGGAAGAGGGGTTGTATGTAACTCGACCTCCAACGGCTGTGAAGGAAGGAAATCTGGGTCCTAATCTTTCTATGATGGGCGAGCCTCGAGATGATCAGCTTGTGGAGGAAGATGTGGGGTGAGTCGAGGGTTCTATCGATGTAAAGGATGGTGGGTGACGGAGCTCGACCAACTGTCCGGATCAAAAGGCTTGTGGCAGAGCTGGATGGAAAGATCAGATTGAACATGAAAAAGCGAACGATAAGGAAGCTGCATGGAGGTCTATACGAACTCTAGGGCTCCAGGAGAAGGTGGTCGTCAGGGTCTTGGCCTCAACCAAGCTGCGACTGGTTTGGAGGATGCTCGTGGTGGTTGTCCGGCCGCGAAGGGAGCTACGAGCCTCCAGGTACCTTCGGTGAATCCTAAGCCTCTCCTCCAACGGTTGTCACTTCTATTAAGGTGGCTAAGGGTCTGTGGTGGCGCGAGGGACGAGCTGAGTTGCTAGAGGAGAGGAAGAGAGTATTTATAGGCTGCACGAGGGTCCCAAAAGAACGGAGTGTAGAGAGGAACCCTAGGCAGACCCGGTTGCACCTAGGGATCCGCAAGGATCATGGAATCATGGCTGCACTCGGGTGCAAGAAATGGAGCAATCAAGGTTTTGGGTCGGGTGCTAAAAAGTGGAGAAAACACGCCGGTGAAGCACGTGCAACCCGAGCCGACCTGGAAGAGACCATTGATCGAGGTCAACGATCCGAAGTGGACTAATGAGAAAACATGATTGTCAAAAATAAAAGAAAATTCAAATAAAAATAGTAAATAAATTTAAAATAAAAAGTGTATAAAATAAAAAAATATTTTTATTAGCTATTTTTATATGATTTTTAATTATTTTTATGAAAATAAAAATAAGATATATACTATATATAGTACTATATACATGTATAATATATCTATGTATTATGTACACATATTTTTATTTTATTATTTTTACAAAAATACTTTTATTTAATAATTTATTATTTACGACCGCCACGCTGGCGGGTCTTCCATGTTCGTCCAACCTTCTTCGTCGCTGTTGGATTCATGCCCATTCTTCCTGACCTTCTACTGCCATTGGATCTCGGCTGCCCAGCACCGTTCAATATTCCAGACGGATCTAATCATGGTCGTCGCCATTGAAGCGTCATCGTGCGCTCAAGACATGACACGTGACATAAGTGACAAAGATCAGCTGCTCGTCCCTGCTAAGCGTTGATATTTTGCATTTAACCCCCGACACATTTTGTATTTTAGATTCAGTACATAAATTTTTACCTGTCATTTTAACTAATTTTGTATATTTTGTAAACTAGCCCCCAAGCTTTCCGTATTTGCGGATTGGTCTAGGCCACGTTACCTTACATGACGAGTCACGTGGGCGGACATTTTGCGCCTGGTGATGAATACCCATTCATCACTCTTTATTCTTATATTTTAGCTACAAAAACCTATGCAAATGCATGTAGATATGTGTAAATAGGAATAATTAGCAAAAGCATACATGTTTGTAAATACTTATAATTAGCATGTTTTTGTGCAAAAATAAAAGAATAAAGATTAAAAAGAAAAAGAGGGAAATATTTAGAATAAATATTGAGCAACCTAACCCAAGGGAGGGCTCAGCATGGGCCTGACCGCATAAAAGCCAAAGTAGAGGGAGATAGGGGCTCATGTGTAAATATTTATGTAAATAAATAAAATTATATTTTCCTCACCCAAAAATATGCTTGTATATATTTAGAAACTATTAAAAATAAAATAAAAATTTAAAAACCAAACACTCAAAAATGACCTTTCACCATGTACATAGACCATGATCCTTTCTTTATTTAACCTTGTAAATAAATAAAATTATTTTCAAAATTTTTTGTAAATATTCTATGTATATATTGGAAATAAAATAAATAAAAAGAAGTAAAACAAAAATCAAACAAAAATGACAAAATTAAAATTACAAAAATATCTTGTATATATGCCATGTATATGGTTGTACACAACTATTTATTTCCTCTATGTATATAAATAATAAAAATAAAATAAAAATAGCCTTTTATTCCTCATTTTATCCTATAAATGAATAAAATATAAAATAGGAATAAAATTTTATAAAAATAACTAATTAAAAATCAAAATTAAAAACCCTATATTGTATATATACCTATATATAGACCTATTATGTAAATACCTCATTTTTATTTCCAAAAATTAATTAAAATTCACAAAAAAATAGAAAAAATTAAAAAAACATTTTTTATGTTTTGAGTTTTTCATGAATCGGCCATTTCCTATTTTATTTTGAATTTCCAAGCTATTTATGACGTGGCCCTTCCTGATTGGTCCACGGGGGATGTTGACCCCCCGGTCAACTCCCCCCTGTGGACCACTTCACACGGGTCGTGACGCCCGACCCGACTTCCCCGATTTTTCGCGTCACGACCCGGCCCCCAAATCCGCAACTCTCGAGCTCCGATCATGCCCCATGAATCCGGGAACCTCGCCCGACTCCTCGCCTAGGGGTCCGTGCTTCATCGAGCCGGACCCAACCCCTTCTTCCCGGACCTGCACCCATATATAACCTGAGCTCAGCCGCCTCTTTTCTCCATCTTTGGCTCGCCACTCTCATTCCTGTGTCCTCCATTGCAATCACCGAGGTGACAGCTCGCGTTTGCCTTTGTCGCAGTGAGGAGGAGGTGGCCGGACCACTGATCCGGCAGCTTTGCGCCGCCGTGCTCCGCCGCTTGCAGGAGCTCGAGCCTCAGGCAGTGACAACCTTCGAGGCGACGACCGGGAGCTAGCTAAGCTCCAGCACAGTCTTCCGCACCACCCAGGTAGCCTTATAGCTCGCCCATTTCGTTTAATTTTAAGTTTCCCCCAAATCGAAGCTCCGTCGAGTTCCTTTGATTCCGGTCATCTTGCGTATCTCCTCGATCATCGGGACACACTATCACCTTCGCCATCCTTCGACGCACCTTCTACGCCCCTTCATTCAACCCAGCTCGCACCGGAGCTGGGGTTCGAGCTCCACCGTCCTCCGCTCGCCGGAGCTCACTCACCCCGACGCACCGTCCACCCTCACGCCGCTTCTTCGGGTCGAGGCACTTTGCCCTCGACCCGCGAAGCTTCTGGTTTACTTTGCAGGTCAAGAGGAGGCCATCTGAGGCCCCCTCACATCCAGGCCAGGAGCTCGACTCCGTCGACCTCGCCGGAGCCCCTCCAGGGCTCGGCTGGGCCATCGGAGGCCTTCACCAGCTGCGGGACTTCACCGCGGATCTGTTCCGCTACCCAGAGGCAGCTGAGGAGGACTACTGCACGCGCACGAGGCCGGCGAACTTCACCGGCCACCCGTTCTTCCAGTATCCTCCACCACCGTCCGATCATCCCCCGCTCCAGTTTCAATCGTCACCGTCCATCCTTCGAGGAGCAGATACCGTTGATCGATTTGAGGGTAGATCCGGACCGTTGGAGCAGAGAGAGGGAACCACCAGCACCTGCCAGCCGTTTGATCATCCACGTGGCCCCCTCTGCGCCGTCGATCAGGCTCAAGTGCGGACGAAGAGAGGCGCCATCCACCTGCACCGTCAGATCATCTACGTGGCGCAAATCCAGCCATCGACGTAATAAGGGGTAATTTACTTAAGGCCCCCTCTTAGTTTTTGTTTTCAGTCCTAGTCCTGTAAATATTTTAGTCCTTTTATTTACGTAGGGTAAATTGCACATTGGACCTCGTGCTTGTTTAGTTTTGCATTTATGCCCCTGTGTATGTGAGCCACGTGCGTCGTCACGTGTATTTCTGGTTTATTTGCAATACTTAGCCTGTAGTTCTGACGGGTTTATGAATGAATGAATACTTTCTGGTATTTGCATATCTACCCCTGTGAATGTTTTATTTCCACATGTGCTAATTTTAGTGGGTTAATTGCATACCCGTCCCTGGACTTTTTGGTACGAGTTACCAAAAGTTTCTAGGACTTGGTTTTTATTACCAGAAGGTCCCTGAGTGCCCCAGGCACGCGCCACGCGCGTGACTTGCTGGGTTATTTGCACCTAGACCCCCAGAGTTTTGGGTATTTGCACTTAAGTCCCTGTGCACTGTGCCCTCTTCTTGATTTTGAATAAAATATCAAACCACCTCCAAATTCGATGAAAATTTGACACATGGCTCCTGCCATGTTGTTGGATTTTTGAGAATTTTTGAGGACAATTTTGATTTTATTTGTTATTTTTAAAAATTCAAAAACTCTCATTTTAGCTACTGTCTAGATTTAAAAATCCAAAAAAAAATATAAAAACACCTCCAAAAATTCTAAAAAAAATTAGGTTCTGTTTCTTGTGTGTTTCTTTATTGTCTAGCCAATTTTGGCTATTTTTCATTGCTTAAAAACCCTAAAAATCTAAAAACATCTAAAAACTCATAAAAATTATAATAAATAATCTAAAAACCCAAAAACAATAATATTGGTGCCCTAATTTTCCTTGTCTTCTCTAGTATACAGGAAAATTACCTCCAGGTTCCCTTGAGATCCTTAAATATTTTATTTTTGGATTTTGGGCCTGGCTGGACAGTACCTTGCCTTTTTAGCACGGTTTGATTTTTAGAAAATAAAATACACCTTATAAAAATCCCAAAAATTCACAAAAAACACTTAAAAACCTAAAAAACATAAAAACAATTTTTCTTGAATTTTTGTTTGATTTTTGATGCATTAAATAATTAGTTGAAGTTGGCTTGATTTTGTGTTTCTTCTATTTTCCTCACTTTTAAAAATCCAAAAAAAATTATAAAAATTATTAAAAACCACTAAAAACATTTTCTTTTAGTTTATTTTCATTTTTACTACTTCGTAGGCCCTAGGCCAACCCGTGCTCCTTGTGTTCGACCCAGGGTGCTATACTAGGTTAATGTCATAGCTAGGCCGCTTTCTTTTGTGCTTGATTGATTTATTTGCTCGAGTGGTTTGATTTTTCTTGATTGAGTGACTCTGAGTGATAGAGGTCGCAACGACCTATTTTGTACCTTTACCTCGTTCGCTCGGCTCGCTCATCAGAATGGCGCCGTTGCCGGGGAGCACGGCTTAGTAGTATTTTTGTCTTTATTTTTCGTTTTTCGTTTCGCGGTTTTTCGCGGCTCTTCGGAGTCCGCGGCTTTTCGCGGCTTTTGTATCTAGTTTCTTTTTGTTTTATTTTGTTTTATTTCGATTTTCTTTTATTTTTATTTTTGTTTTATTTTGTGTGTTTATTTTATTTTTCATTTTTGCATATATACCCTGACTTGTATTTTCATTTCTTTTTCTTTTCATTTGATTATTTTATTGGTCTGACCACTCTTCTTTTCTCTGTCTTGCGAGGGCCCGAGGACCGCGGAGGCGACTTTCGAGGAGCCGGTTCAGCCGAGGAACTTGGAGGCGGCTTCTTTCTCTACGAAGCCGCAGGAGAGAGCGAGAGAGAGAGTTGAGTGGGTGAGGTATTAGGATAGAATTTTCATTTATTCATTATTATTGTAATAATACAGGGACAGGACTTGGACACTGTTTGGACTTGTGACCGTAGCGGGTCTGTTTCGCCGAGCACCGGTGTGCTCGGGGGACCCATTAGGACCTCGCGGTTTTTCGCGGTTTTTCACGGCTTTTCTTTTTCTTTCTTACTGTCAGTTTCCGGTTTTCTTCGCGGTTTTTGTCGAGCCCCTAGATTTAGGACTTTCTGGTGATTGTGACGTAATTAAGTAGGATCCACACACCTTAATTGCATATCTGTTCCTATAGATCGTAATTGGACCTACTTAAAATAAATGATAAAAATAACCGACTCGCTAGCCTCCGTAGCCTACGTGTCGTAGCCCATCCTGTAAAGCGCTTACTCCTACCCCCGATTTGTCGGGCAGGGGAGGGACGGGCCAAGACCAGACCCTTTGTCTTGGAGGTCGGTGACCGGTTAGACGGTTCTTCGCTAGAAGTTGCTCGTCTAGGACTCGGCTTCCCGCTGCATCATTTAGCTTAGTTTAAATTCTGTCTTTATTTTATGCGCGGATCATTTTGCATGTAGAGAGCTGGAGCAAGGTACGCATTTCTGACTTTGCATGCATCATTGATTTCTCGTGCATCGGCTTTTTCGACTTCTCCCCCCTGTTTTGGACTTAATAATCAGGAGAATCGAAAAATTCGTTAGGCATTTTGTTTGCTTTGAAAAATACCTAAAAAGTGTAACCATAAAATTGGGACTGCTAAGATTATTGACCTTAAAACTCGCTCACCCTAAAAATTTTGTCTTGGGGAGAGCAACCCCCTCATTGCTTGGTTTGTATGCGCGAGAGAGTGACCCGCACCCTAGGTAGAGCCCCCCGTTGCTAAACCCGACTGATTACCGACTCTTCCGTGCGGGCCAGTCGGTTGGGGTTAGCAGCGGATATCCCAACAGGTCACGTAAGCGCTCTGATATCTTGAGTGTTCACCAAAATAAAATCGACAAGATAATTTGACCGAACTTTTACGGTCTTCAGCTCGCGTTGCGTTGGTGAACCGGGGGTTTGTTTTTAGATCATAATTTTTCCAGATCTCATCCGCCCTACTCGCCAGATCAAGATGATGGGTAGACGGTCTCTTAGGCAGCCTCTGGCTGCACTGCTTTCGGGCGCGTCTACCTCATCATCTAGGTTGGCTCGCGAGAGCTCAGACCCGCTCTCCGAGCCCGAGTACGACTCCACCCTGTTCCCCCTCGATCCCCTTTCTGATCTACCCGAGAGACCCGAGCCCGAGGAGAGATTGATACATTTGACAGCACCTGAGTTGGGCTCGTTTGATTTTGCAGACGTCGAGATGGCCGGAGCAGGCAGTTCTGATGATCACTCCCGTCGACCAGAGCACATTGTATTAGACCAGGGAGCGATCAACTCCACCCTGATCGCATCACTCGATACAGTCCAGCAGCAGCTCCGCAATCAGGGAGCATTCATGATGGAGATGAGGAGAGAGTTGGAGAGGCTCAGAGCAGAGAGAGACCAGCAGAGCGAGCCCGAGGAGATCCCGGATGCAGATGCACAGGCACGAGCCGCAGCAGCAGCAGCCGCGGCCGCCGCCGCAGCGGCAGCAGCCGCAGGAGGAGCAGGACCACCTAGACCGATGCGGGAGTTGCACAACCCCGGATCTACACTGATGCACCATTGGGTTGTGGTTCCGGCTATCGTGGGGGACTTCAAGTTCCCCCCGAACACCTTGCAGATGCTTCCTCGGTTCCATGGACTTGCTACAGAGGAGCCCCACCTCCACCTCCAGGAGTTTTTGATGATATGCAGCACTGTCCACGACAGACATGTGGACCAGGACACGATCAGGATGATCGCCTTCCCCTTTTCACTGGCAGATAGAGCAGCCACCTGGCTGAAGCACTTGGGGAGGTTTGTCTATACCTGGGAGCAGCTCCGCACCGAGTACTTGAACAAGTACTATCCACTCGAGCGGACGAATGCAGCGAGGGCCCTGATTAGTAACTTCTCCATGTTCCCCAACGAGCAGTTTCACGAGGCTTGGGAGAGGTTCAGAGAGCTCCTGGACAGATGCCCGCACCACGACATCACGAAGCCGAACCTTGTTCAGAGCTTCTTCAGCGGGTTGTCACCAGAGCTACAGGGCCTGGTGAACGCTTCTTGTGGCGGGTCCTACTTCGCCAAGGACCACGACCAGGTCTGGGCTATTTTTGAGGAGATGGCAGAGAATTACATGGTGATGTCCCAGACTCGGCTCTACACTCAGAAGACCCAGCCACATCAGCTAGGACCCGTGCAGTACCAGAGGATAGCACGGGTAGATGCAGGTCCTTCCAGTTCGTCCGCAGCAGCCGCAGCAGCAGAGTCATCAGCTGCGGACATGGGTATCATCAGCGAGAAGTTGGACCGCATGGAGCTGATCGAGAAGAAGCAGTGCCAGAGTATCACACAGATGGATCAGATGGCACAGGTCTTGAGCGACATGAAGACACAGCTCATGTGTCTCCAGGAGGCACAGACGGCTTCTCAGCCTCGTCTTCAGTCGCGAGGCGACACCGGCAGCAGCAGCAGCTCGTCCCAGCGCTCCAGCACTCCAATGTAGCCTAGACAGGTTCACCTTGTACAGGCGGAGCCGTACCAGCAGCCGCAGCCCACCTACCAGTCTCCACCATCTCCAGAGATGCAGATGGTGGTCTACCAGCCGGACCAGCCTCTGGCAGTACTCCCGCCAGCCCCCTTTGATGCCGAGCCGTTGATGGATGTCAACGGGATTTGGTACGACCATCCCCAGCCTGGGATCCGACGAGACCATCCCGGATTCAGGTGGGGGAGTGGTGGTGCCCATCCCCAGCAGCAGCCGTCAGGACAGGGAGGGCAGTACTCCCATCAGAGAGACCAGCACCAGCCGCAGCAGCAGCCCCCAGCGTATCAGCAGCAGTCATCCTATGGTCCTCGTCCCTATCAGCAGCAGGGACAGTCTTGGAGACGTGAGCAGCAGGCTCACCAGGGATACCAGCAGCACCCTCCATCCTACCCCTCTTACCCACCACAGCAGTTCCAGCAGCCTCACCCACAGCGAGGCCACCCGTCGGGCTCCCACGAGAGCCCCGCCTTGGATGATATCGCCCGCCTCCTCACGGACCAGCAGGCTACATTCCGACGAGAGATGGACGAGTTCCGCCAGGAGATGCGGGACCTGGTGTGAGGGAAGGCCGCCATACCAGCCCAGATAGAGCCCAATCCGAACAGCCTCAAGTGGAAATCTGAGCAGGTAGTACATACTGAGTTAGCCACTCCTAGTGATCCATTTGATGATACTTCTTCGGATCTATTTGATGCTGATTTTGTCACACTTAGGAGCGGTAGGACCCCAGCAGGTGGCGGTGCCTCATCTGAGCACCATCCCGAGGCGCCACAGGAGGAGGAGAGCGGTACTGAGGCCGCTCCAGACGATGACGGTGGTACTGAGGCCACCAAGGATGATGATCCCACCGGTGGTACTGAGCCCGCCGCTTCACCAGATCTAGGAGGTGGTACTGATGCCACCCATTCATCCGAGCCAGCCAGCGGTACTGATGCCGCACGACGTCTACCTTCAGCTGCAGCAGAGCAGCCAGCCCGTGGTGGTACTGAGGCCACCGGTGTTTGTAGAGACAGAGATGTTGTTTTTCCTCGTGTTCATGTATCTCGGAACTCTGCTATTAATAAAGGAAAAGGTTTACTTTCTTCTGGTCCCACTGTGGTGCATGATGTATGTGTGGATCCGGTCCTTGAACCGTCTCGACCTTTTCCTAGTCCTTCATCTGAGAAGGACCCAGTGATCCCCTTCCCTAGAGCCCTTCAGATGGGAAAGGGGAAGAAAAATGATCCAAAAAAAAGAGAGCTCGAGGAATTCAGCCAGAGCATGATTGATCGATTCCATATCCAGCTGACCCTCCAAGAGGCTTTGCAGCACATCCCCCTTCTCCAGCGATCTTTGAGAGAGAGGACTACAGTTAGGAGGAGGAGGAGGAACCACACTTCAGAGATACATGTGCTGACCAAAGCCACGTGCTTTGCGATCCAGAACCGACTGCCAGCCAAGAGGCCAGATTCAGGGGCCCCGTATGTCAGATGCCAGATCAGTGAGCAGTGGTTCGTCCGTACTCTTCTAGATAGCGGATCGTCGATTAACCTTCTTCTGGCAGCCCTTCTCGACCGCTTCGAGTTGGGCACTCTTCGACAGAGTAGGACAGTCCTTCAGTTCGCTGATCGATCTTTCAAGAGGTCGAAGGGGTTATTACGAGACGTTATCGTCACGATTCAGGGCCTGCAATTCCCCGTGGACTTCGTAGTGTTGGACATGGAGATCCCTGAGTCAGTGACCGATACCCCCATCATCCTTGGTCGTCCGTTCTTGGCCACAGCCAAGGCGGTGACCGATCATGATAGCGGGAAGGTGTACTTTCGCGTCCAGGGCGAGAGTATACAAATAGAGACGGTCGAGGACTATAGAGCCAGATTCAGATCCCGCTCAGATGCAAGTACAGACTCAGAGCAGCTGACAGACGCAGAGCCAGACATCCACCAGGACTGTGATTTTGTGATCACAGATGATGAGGCAGCTTGGGCAGACCTTGAGACACAGACCACCCTCTCACTTTCAGACACAGCTGATGCAGAGATGACAACAGAGGAGAGTCTGGAGAGCACAGACCTGGTTCAGGATACCATTGAGGCAGCAGAGCCGGTCCTCGATCGCAGCACGATGACTAGTGATGGTGGTGCTGAGGCCACCTTGTTTTCCGGTGGTACTGATGCCACCATTTCTGATACAGATCCCTCGGATTCAGAGTCTGATTGGGCCGATTGCTATGATCAGATGCCAGACCTGAGTCCATCTGAGCCGATAGATGAGGAGGAGGTAGATGCAGAGCAGAGCAGAGACAGTGCAGTAGAGCCGCCTTCTCCCGATCCAGTTTGCGAGAGTATGCTTTCACTTTCCCAGGCAGATTTGGCCGACCTTGCAGCTTTCACTCAGTTTCTTCCACAGCCAGATTTGCCGGCACCCAGCATTCCAGAGCTGAAGCCGCTCCCTACTTCGCTGAAGTATCGATTCCTTGCGGGCGAGCCAGAGATGTACCCAGTCATCATCTCCGCCGAGTTGACTGGAGAGCAGGAATCCCGTTTGATGGGGCTTCTTGAAAAGAACCGCAAGGCGATCGTATGGAGCGTAGCAGATCTCCATGGGATTAGTCCATCAGTGTGCTCCCACCATATCTATCTCGAGGAGGGGGCGAAGCCGTCGCGTGAGTTCCAGCGGCGTTTGAACCCCAACCTGAGAGAGGTTGTGATGAAGGAAATATCAAAATGGTGGGGTGCAGGTTTTATTTATCCCATTTCCGACTCCAAGTGGGTCAGCCCCTTGCATGTGGTGCCCAAGAAGACGGGCATCACGACTGTGATCAGTGAGTCGGGAGAGGAGATCGCTACACGAGTACCCACCTCTTGGAGGGTTTGTGTTGACTACAGGAGACTCAACCAAGCCACCAAGAAGGACCATTTCCCCCTGCCTTTTATTGACCAGATCATTGAGAGACTGGCAGGGAAGAGCCATTATTGCTTCCTGGATGGGTACTCGGGCTACAACCAAGTGGCCATCGCTCCTGAGGACCAGGAGAAGACCACCTTTACCTGTCCCTTCGGCACATACGCTTTTCGACGCATGCCATTTGGGCTATGCAACGCCCCTGCGACTTTTCAGAGGTGCATGTTGTCGATCTTCTCGGACATGGTAGGGGAGTGCTTGGAGGTCTTCATGGATGATTTCTCGATCTACGGCGACGGATTTGATTCTTTTCTTGACTGCCTAGATCGAGTACTTAAGCGATGTATTGAGTATCACTTAGTGCTATCTTGGGAGAAGAGTCACTTCATGGTGACTCAAGGGACGGTGCTTGGCCACATCATCTCCAACAGGGGCATGGAGGTTGATCCGGCCAAGGTTGATGTCATTAGAAAACTCGCACCGCCGTCCAATTTGAGGCAGTTACGGTCATTTCTGGGGCACGTTGGATTTTATAGGAGATTTATTCAGGATTTCAGCAGGATTGCCCGGCCGTTGACTGACCTCTTGACGAAAGACACCGAGTTCCTTGTCGATGACAAGTGCCTTTTGTCGTTTGCTACTCTCCAGCAGTGTGTTATTGAGGCTCCTGTCCTCCAGCCGCCTGATTGGTCTCTCCCATTCGAGATCATGACGGACGCTTCCGATTTTGCCGTAGGGGCAGTGCTGGGACAGAGGAGGGATGGAGTACCATTTGCTATACACTATGCTAGCCGCACATTGGATTCCGCCCAGCGGAATTATACAGTCACAGAGAAGGAGATGCTAGCCGTAGTGTTTGCCCTGGATAAGTTTAGATCATATATCATCGGATCTAGAGTGACTTTGTTTACAGATCACACCGCCATCAGGTACCTCATGGCAAAGAAGGATGCCAAGGCCAGACTGACTAGATGGATCCTTCTACTCCAGGAGTTCGACATTGAGATTAAGGATAAGCCTGGAGTCAAGAATGTGGTGGCGGATCATCTCTCCCGATTAGAGCAGCCTGAGGATTCTGAGCAGATTGATCCTATTAGAGATACCTTCCCAGATGAGGCGATCCTTGCTATCGCCTCACTCCCTTGGTACGCCGATATTGTGAACTTTCTCGTTGCTGGGAAAGTCCCACAAGATTGGCCCAGGCAGAGGCTTGAGACCTTCCTAGCGAAGGCCAAGTCTTACCATTGGGAGGATCCCACCCTTTACCACGAAGGAGGGGATAGCGTCTGGCGTCGGTGTATTCCTAAGGAGGAACACCATAGCGTCCTCACTTACTGCCACAAGCTTGAGGCAGGAGGACATCATTCTGGGAGGAGAACGGCACAGAAAGTGCTCCAATCCGGCTTGTGGTGGCCTACCCTCTTCAAGGACTCAGATGAGTTCGTGAAGAGGTGTACTGACTGTCAGAGGATGGGCACTTGTGGACAGCGTGATATGATGCCGATGCAGCCCATTCACTTCTGTGAGGTTTTTGACGCATGGGGCATCGATTTCATGGGTCCATTCCCTAAGAGTCAGGGATTTGAGTACATTCTGTTGGTCGTTGATTATGTGAGTCGTTGGGTGGAGGCTATCCCCACCCGAGCCGCTGATGCGAGGACAGTTTGCAGATTTTTGAGGAAGCATATCATCACGCGGTTCGGGGTTCCACGAGTTCTCATTTCTGATGGGGGATCTCACTTCATCAACGACCAGGTGAAGGCACTTGCTAGCGAGTTCGGCATAGATCATCGTGTTGCTACACCGTACCATCCACAGACGAATGGTCTAGCCGAAGTGTCGAATAGGGAAATCAAGACTATTCTGCAGAAAGTCATCCGCCCTGACCGAAAGGATTGGTCACAGCTTTTGGACTCGGTCTTGTGGGCATATAGGACGTCTTTCAAGACACCTTTGGGTACATCTCCCTTTCGCCTCGTATATGGCAAGCCATGCCATTTACCTGTTGAGCTGAGGCACAAGTCACTTTGGGCAGTTACAGACATACTTATGGATCCAGATGGTATAGGAGACCAGAGGAGGGCAGAGCTAGCGGCCCTGGAGGAGCTTAGAGATTCAGCTTTCTCAAGCAGCCTACATTATAAGGAGAGAGTCAAGGAGTGGCATGATTCTCATATCAGCCACAAGCATTTTGAGATTGGACAGAGAGTATGGTTGTTTGATGCGAGGCTTAGATTATTTCCAGGGAAGCTACAGAGCAAATGGAAAGGACCTTATCTGGTTCGGAAGGTACACGACAACGGTAGCATCGACATATCTGAGTTGTCTTCTGAGAGTACCTTCCGAGTGAACGGCCAGCGGCTCAAGCCATTTCTAGATCATGAGCCGCGGGTCGTTGATATTGCCCCTATTCATTTTGCGTGAGATGTGGTCTTTGACTCACATCTAATGCATCTCACGCCTGAGCTTTACTGATCCTCCGCTGTATATATATCCAGATGTCCATATCACCACATTCCTTAGTCCCACATCCCTTTCTTCATCTTGTGATTATGCTATACTTAGGGTGCACTTTACCCTAAGTATAGGGGGGATGTGAGACCTTTCGGGTATTTCTTTTGTTTCTGTCTACCCCTGTTTTGCTGCCTATACTTAGGGGTATCTTACCCTAAGTATAGGGGGGGTAGACCCTGTACATTCTCCACTCGGTTTTCCCTTCGTGTACAACCTGCTATACTTAGGATTACTTGATCCTAAGTATAGGGGGAAGACCCGAGTCCATCTTGACTTTTTCATTTCCTTTTGTATAGCCTTCCTTTTCACTTCCCTATACATAGCACGAGTTATGTCTTCTTCATCGCTCTTGACTCTAAGGACATCGTTCGAGCTAAGTATAGGGGGGTGTGTATATACTTCATATATACTTTAGCCATAACTCGTACTTTGTGTGAGTGTGTTAATAAATAAAATGGCTAAAAACCACAAAAATTAAAAATTTTCATGTACACAATCTTCTTTTATTTGCACATACATAGCTAGTGTACAAATTATTTTTGTAAAAATGATTTCAAAAATCTTTTGTGTGTAAAGCTTGTGTAAATATTTTGGTATCAAAATTATGTATATAGTACAAAATTTTTCCAAAATGTTTTGAAAATCAAAAGTTTGCAAAAATCTCGTGTAAATGCGTGTAAATATCTTTTTGCAAAACTTGCACTTCATGCATCATCATTCATGATTTCAAAACATTTTTCAAAAATTTTGCATGATTGTAAAATATTGTGTAAATATGCATCTTTTTGTACATATGTATATAGTTTTTCTTGGATAATAGTTGACATTTAAACTAGCCGGGAATCAAATTGAGAAATGGAGCTTGATTAAGATCTTAATCCACCTAATTCTAAGAGGAACCTTATAGGGCTTAGGTTTAAGGCTTTTCAGGTCCATGGTGACTTAATTCTTGGAGTCCAGTAGGCTATGATCACATGTCATCTCAATGAGCCTAAGTAGAGCACTTAACAACAACACATGACTCATATAGATTATGGCTTTACTTGGACAACCGCACTATGCACCGAGCTCTCTACGGATGAGGTGGTGAGGAGGCAGTCTTCCTTGGCTTGGGGTAGCATATGAGGGTAGTACTTCTAGGCGGAACCTCTCTTCTTCTTATAGTGAAGGAAGTACGTCTCAACTTGGTCTGGTTGCCATGAAGTCTAACGACGGGAGTTGTGGGTTGCAATAAAGCTTCAAAAGAGGGATAGTCTACTGGCTCAAGAGGAAAAACTCCTTGTATATATGCTGCACATGTATATGTTGTATAGATGCACTTGAAAAAAAAATGTGCAAAAAGAAAAGAACTCCAAAAAAGTGGTGGGTCTGAGAGAAAATGATAATCCCACCGGAGTATGTATATAAGTGCAATAAGCAAAGCTTGGTTTCATGATCCACCTGTTGTAGCTTGCAGCAGGGAGACTTGGCTACACTGGTCAAGATCCCAAGGGTACTTGGCTACACTGGCCTTGACCCATTCTCTTCTTCCCCCTCTTCTTGAGCCGGTTGTACTTGAACTTAGAAGGGAATACCCCGCTCCTCGAGGAAAGAGTGGCTTGATTGAGGTCATAGAGTTACCTTGTTGGGGAGGGTTGTCAAGTTGCCATTTCTGAGGTGGAGAGCTTAGACCTCACTTTCACAGGACAAGAAAAGATTCATGGTCTTCAGGGTTTGTGATTGATGACTTGTTCTGATCTGGAGCATTGAGGAGTCTTGGTTATAGATTGGTGGAACTTAGAGGCTGTTAGGTTTTAAGCTTAAGTCTAAATAAGGTTCCGACACATTAATAATCCAAAGATCTGATTGAGCTCCATACCTCAATTTAATGAAGGCAAGTTTAATAATCAACCTTGATCCATGTACATTCTCTTTTTCGTTTTCTTTCTTTCTTTTTCACTTCTTCTTCAAATAAGTGTTTGCTAAGGGACTAGCAAAGTATAGTATAGGGGGATGATGAATACCCATTCATCACTCTTTATTCTTATATTTTAGCTACAAAAACCTATGCAAATGCATGTAGATATGTGTAAATAGGAATAATTAGCAAAAGCATACATGTTTGTAAATACTTATAATTAGCATGTTTTTGTGCAAAAATAAAAGAATAAAGATTAAAAAGAAAAAGAGGGAAATATTTAGAATAAATATTGAGCAACCTAACCCAAGGGAGGGCTCAGCATGGGCCTGACCGCATAAAAGCCAAAGTAGAGGGAGATAGGGGCTCATGTGTAAATATTTATGTAAATAAATAAAATTATATTTTCCTCACCCAAAAATATGCTTGTATATATTTAGAAACTATTAAAAATAAAATAAAAATTTAAAAACCAAAAACTCAAAAATGACCTTTCACCATGTACATAGACCATGATCCTTTCTTTATTTAACCTTGTAAATAAATAAAATTATTTTCAAAATTTTTTGTAAATATTCTATGTATATATTGTAAATAAAATAAATAAAAAGAAGTAAAACAAAAATCAAACAAAAATGAAAAAATTAAAATTACAAAAATATTTTGTATATATGCCATGTATATGGTTGTACATAACTATTTATTTCCTCTATGTATATAAATAATAAAAATAAAATAAAAATAGCCTTTTATTCCTCATTTTATCCTATAAATGAATAAAATATAAAATAGGAATAAAAATGTATAAAAATAACTAATTAAAAATCAAAATTAAAAACCCTATATTGTATATATACCTATATATGGACCTATTATGTAAATACCTCATTTTTATTTCCAAAAATTAATTAAAATTCACAAAAAATAGAAAAAATTAAAACAAACATTTTTTATGTTTTGAGTTTTTCATGAATCGGCCATTTCCTATTTTATTTTGAATTTCCAAGCTATTTATGACGTGGCCCTTCCTGATTGGTCCACGGGGGATGTTGACCCCCCGGTCAACTCCCCCCTGTGGACCACTTCACACGGGTCGTGACACCCGACCCGACTTCCCCGATTTTTCGCGTCACGACCCGGCCCCCAAATACGCAACTCTCGAGCTCCGATCATGCCCCATGAATCCGGGAACCTCGCCCGACTCCTCGCCTAGGGGTCCGTGCTTCATCAAGCCGGACCCAACCCCTTCTTCCCGGACCTGCACCCATATATAACCTGAGCTCAGCCGTCTCTTTTCTCCATCTTTGGCTCGCCACTCTCATTCTCGTGACCTCCATTGCAATCACCGAGGTGACAGCTCGCGTTTGCCTTTGTCGCAGTGAGGAGGAGGTGGCCGGACCACTGATCCGGCAGCTTTGCGCCGCCGTGCTCCGCCGCTTGCAGGAGCTCGAGCCTCAGGCAGTGACAACCTTCGAGGCGACGACCGGGAGCTAGCTAAGCTCCAGCACAGTCTTCCGCACCACCCAGGTAGCCTTATAGCTCGCCCATTTCGTTTAATTTTAAGTTTCCCCCAAATCGAAGCTCCGTCGAGTTCCTTTGATTCCGGTCATCTTGCGTATCTCCTCGATCATCGGGACACACTATCACCTTCGCCATCCTTCGACGCACCTTCTACGCCCCTTCATTCAACCCAGCTCGCACCGGAGCTGGGGTTCGAGCTCCACCGTCCTCCGCTCGCCGGAGCTCACTCACCCCGACGCACCGTCCACCCTCACGCCGCTTCTTCGGGTCGAGGCACTTTGCCCTCGACCCGCGAAGCTTCTGGTTTACTTTGCAGGTCAAGAGGAGGCCATCTGAGGCCCCCTCACATCCAGGCCAGGAGCTCGACTCCGTCGACCTCGCCGGAGCCCCTCCAGGGCTCGGCTGGGCCATCGGAGGCCTCCACCAGCTGCGGGACTTCACCGCGGATCTGTTCCGCTACCCAGAGGCAGCTGAGGAGGACTACTGCACGCGCACGAGGCCGGCGAACTTCACCGGCCACCCGTTCTTCCAGTATCCTCCACCACCGTCCGATCATCCCCCGCTCCAGTTTCAATCGTCACCGTCCATCCTTCGAGGAGCAGATACCGTTGATCGATTTGAGGGTAGATCCGGACCGTTGGAGCAGAGAGAGGGAACCACCAGCACCTGCCAGCCGTTTGATCATCCACGTGGCCCCCTCTGCGCCGTCGATCAGGCTCAAGTGCGGACGAAGAGAGGCGTCATCCACCTGCACCGTCAGATCATCTACGTGGCGCAAATCCGGCCATCGACGTAATAAGGGGTAATTTACTTAGGGCCCCCTCTTAGTTTTTGTTTTCAGTCCTAGTCCTGTAAATATTTTAGTCCTTTTATTTACGTAGGGTAAATTGCACATTGGACCTCGTGCTTGTTTAGTTTTGCATTTATGCCCCTGTGTATGTGAGCCACGTGCGTCGTCACGTGTATTTCTGGTTTATTTGCAATACTTAGCCTGTAGTTCTGATGGGTTTATGAATGAATGAATACTTTCTGGTATTTGCATATCTACCCCTGTGAATGTTTTATTTCCACATGTGCTGATTTTAGTGGGTTAATTGCATACCCGTCCCTGGACTTTTTGGTACGAGTTACCAAAAGGTCCTAGGACTTGGTTTTTATTACCAGAAGGTCCCTGAGTGCCCCAGGCACGCGCCACACGCGTGACTTGCTGGGTTATTTGCACCTAGACCCCCAGAGTTTTGGGTATTTGCACTTAAGTCCCTTTGCACTGTGCCCTCTTCTTGATTTTGAATAAAATATCAAACCACCTCCAAATTCGATGAAAATTTGATACATGGCTCCTGCCATGTTGTTGGATTTTTGAGAATTTTTGAGGACAATTTTGATTTTATTTGGTATTTTTAAAAATTCAAAAACTCTCATTTTAGCTACTGTCTAGATTTAAAAATCCAAAAAAAATATAAAAACACCTCCAAAAATTCTAAAAAAAATTAGGTTCTGTTTCTTGTGTGTTTGTTGATTTTCTAGCCAATTTTGGCTATTTTTCATTGCTTAAAAACCCTAAAAATCTAAAAACATCTAAAAACTCATAAAAATTATAATAAATAATCTAAAAACCCAAAAACAATAATTTTGGTGCCCTAATTTTCCATGTCTTCTCTAGTATACAGGAAAATTACCTCCAGGTTCCCTTGAGATCTTAAATATTTTATTTTTGGATTTTTGGCCTGGCTGGACAGTACCTTGCCTTTTTAGCACGGTTTGATTTTTAGAAAATAAAATACACCTTATAAAAATCCCAAAAATTCACCAAAAACACTTAAAAACCTAAAAAACATAAAAACAATTTTTCTTGAATTTTTGTTTGATTTTTGATGCATTAAATAATTAGTTGAAGTTGGCTTGATTTTGTGTTTCTTCTATTTTCCTCACTTTTAAAAATCCAAAAAAAATTATAAAAATTATTAAAAACCACTAAAAACATTTTCTTTTAGTTTATTTTCATTTTTACTACTTCGTAGGCCCTAGGCCAACCCGTGCTCCTTGTGTTCGACCCTGGGTGCTATACCAGGTTAATCTCATAGCTAGGCCGCTTTCTTTTGTGCTTAATTGATTTATTTGCTCGAGTGGTCTGATTTTTCTTGATTGAGTGACTCTGAGTGATAGAGGTCGCAACGACCTATTTTGTACCTTTACCTCGTTCGCTCGGCTCGCTCATCACCTGGACCCCTGGGCTTCTCAGTATTTATGTTTAGTCCATCAACTTTGATAATTACTTATATATTTTTGTGACAATTGCATGGAAACCCTCAGATTTTTGTGTAATTGCATTTTTGTCCCCACAAGTAGCTCATGTGCATGTGTACGCGAACTTTGGCATTTTTGCGGCTAGGCTCCTGCGGGTTTTGGATTTTGTAATTGGTCCAACAATTTAATATTCAGTTATTATTTTTTGGGAAATTTGCATTCAAGCCCCGGAACTTATTTATATTTACAAAAATACCCCTGCTAGTGTTGAATTTTCTCTTTATTTCTACTATTTATTTCATGCATCTACAAAATTCGAAAAAAAATCCCCAAAAATAGACATAGTTTCCTAGAGCATTGGTCTTTCATGCCATATTTTTAATTTACATTTTTGAAGATATTTATTATTTATAGAAAACCAAAAATGTGCATTTTTGAGCTTGTTTGCACTATAAAATACATAAAAATTATAAAAACATTTTGAAAAATTACCAAAAAATATATTTTGTTTATTTTTGTATTTTTAACCTTCATACCAAAAATCACTAAAAAAATATAAAAAATACTCAAAAAATAGAAAAACCCCAAAAGCTTTCCAAAATTTTATAAAATCCATAAAAATACAAAAAATATATTTTCTGTATATAAATTTTCTATTTTTTATTATCTTTATTTTAAAATTAATATGAAGACATTTAAATTTTGTTTCATATTTTTAATCTCCATTTTCATTTTGGGTATTTTATTATTCCCTATTTTAAGTTATTTTTGACTTTAAAAATATATAAAAATTAGCAAAAAATCTTAAAAAATAAAAAAAACAGTAAAAAATATTAAAAACCCAAAAAATATTTTATTTTCTTATTTTTGAAAATTTTTGTTAATTTTTATATTAACCGTAGCTTACATTGTATATATAACCTATATATAGCTTATTACATATTAAAAGAAAAAGAAAATAAAAAAATATAAAATATAAAAAGAAAATACAAAATCAGAAAATTAAAAATCAAAATATAAAAATTAAAAATTAAAAATTAAAAATTTAAAAAAATTTAAAAAAAATTTAAAAATTAAAAACCCACAAAAAGAGCACATATATAGACAAATACATCACATTCACTTTTATGAGCATTTTTGCCCTGATCTATCTTGCATCTTCCCTGTGTTCGACACTCTACACATACTTGCACCTATACACATCTTTGTTGTAGAGTTATAATAAATTTTAACTCCGCACACTTGCTTTTCATTATTTGATCATCTGTTGTGGGTTAATTGTTGTCTGAAGTTGGGTTTTGTTTAAGGTCAACTCAATGACTATTTATTCGCCTTGTGAATTAACACGACCTCCACAAAATCCGCTTCAATAGTGGGATATTCAGCAGGCGTAGGGGATGATATGGGGGTGAACGACAAAACTAGGAGTACTCCGGGGTGGTCAAGAATAGGCAGCGGAGCCGCAACTCTAGCGAGGGCGGTGTTTTGATTTTTCGAAAATGAAAACATAATTAAATAAAGTAGGAGACAATCATATGATAATGCTACACTGAGGAATGGAAAATGCAAGAAAAACCAGGAAAGCTCACCGGAACTTCATTCCTGGAGCAAGCTTCTAGCGAAGGAGTCGACGGAGCTGGATGTCTTGATTCTACACACCAGGAAGCTCGCCAAACCTCGGAGAGGGTAGTTACTTTCACTAGGGACCTCGATCCAAGCAAGGCATAGGGATTTCTAGATCGAAAGAGGATCGAATTCAAAAAAGGTCAGAGGTAAGACTAAATACCCGTTGACCTTTGACCCCTGATTCCTCGCGCCTTGATGTGAGTCAGTCCCAATAATCAAGCGCGTGTGAAATGACTTCAATCGAGGAACAAAAGTCATGAAGGGATCAAAGCAAAAAGATGCAAGGATTGGACGCTAATGAATATATGATTCTCGCTCTTTATTCTTTTGTTTAGCTCTTCTTTTTGGCAAAACCACCTACAAACACCTGTGGATACAATAACTTAGCATTTTGCATGTCATTATTAATATCTCATATTTAGCATTTATTTTGAAAAAATAAAAGAATAAAGGGAACATAAAAATAATGATGTATTTAGAATAAATACATAGTGACCCAAACCCCAAGAGAAGGTCAAGTCTTGACCTGATCGCAAAAAGAATAAGTAGAGAGAGATAAGGGTTCACTATGTATTGTACATATCACCAATGCTTGTATATAATATTTATTTAATTATTGTTGACAAAATAAAAATGTTTCATTTTTTATACCTTGTATATAGTCATGGAAATAACATAAAAATAAAATAAAAATTAGAAAGATAAAATAAAGATAAAAATAAAACCATCAAACCTTTGTACAAAATTCACCTATACATACTAAATTCACTGTTTATTTTACACCCTTAAATAATTTATAAAAATAAAATAAAAAATATCTTATACTCCTAAAATCATCTTTCGCTAGCCAAATCTTCCTTCTCCGGTGCTCCTAGCTGCTCCAAGAAGGAGCTCATCATTCCTGCGGGGGTCCACTAAGTGCTGGTGGCTCCAGAAATCCCCGACAATGGCCGGGAGGCTCACGCGAGGCTGCCGGAGCTAAGAAGCTCCAGGTACCTCCACCTCCTCCAAAATGAGCCCCAGGTGCGAGTAAAGGTGTAAGACCTGCAAAAAGGGGTTAAGAGGGTCTCGGGCAAACTGTCGCGACCCTCCAACGAGCGTAGAAGGCGGAGATGGTAGCTCGTCGGAGCAAGCTCCGACCAGGGATGGTTTTAGGTGATCGATTGGGTAAAAGGTAAAGGGAAAAAGGCGAAAAGGCACCTAGGGTTAATCTAAACGAATGAATACAAGAAAAAAAGTAAAATGAACCTCACCAGCCTGGAAGATAGGAGTTGGTACCTCACGGCAGGGGCTGGAGATGGGGGTGGAGCCGGCCCTCACAGCCTCACCGGACCTCACTCGAGAGTGCTGGAGACTCCCCTATCACAAGAGTCAATCCCAAGCAAAAGAGGCGATCCAAACTAGGTCAAGAAGGGGATCAAAAATCGAATCGAAGTTGGGTGAAGGCTTATGTACAAGCGGTCGAGCAGCTAGGAAGAATGAGGGGAAACAGACACCTCAGTAATCCACAGCCCAAGGAAAGCCTCTGGCATGAATCACCAAGGATCGAGGAGAAAGTTGTCAAAAGGAATCACCCCGAATAAAGGAATGCATCGTCGGGGAAAAATCAAGGAACTAGGGGTCAAACATAGGTCTGACGCCTTACAGGATGGTGGGCAGAGAGTTAAGCCAAGCCAACTCTTGCCGCAACCTGGTTGGTCCACGTGGACCAACCAGGAAAAAACATCCTGAAAAGAAAAAAACAAAAAAGAATTATTAAATGATTTTATTAAATTAAACTTATAACACAAAAAATGTTTAATTTTTTTCAAAGTATTTTATTATGATTTTTATTTATTCTTTAGAGGTAATTAATTAGAAGTTACCTTTTAAGGCTATATATAGGTATATTTGTCTATATAATTTAATTTTTTATTTTTCATTTTTAATTTTATTAATTAGGTTTATTATTTTATATATGTAGAACTTAATTTTATATACTTAAATATATTTTTATTTTATTTTTATGATGTATTTTATACATTTAAATAAATAGATGTATTATACATATAGGTATAGATATAGGTATTTTACTTATGTATTTTGTTTAAGTATTTTATTTTAATGTTTTATTTAGTGTTTTATTATTGTTTAAATATGCATATAGGTTATAAATAATATTTACAAAATTATAAAAATATAAAAGTATAAAAATAACTAATAATGAAAAAATAAATATTTTAATACGTATAAGTATAAAATAGGGGTCCAGAACCTAACTTTTAAACCATAACTCCAAAAAAATATGAAACCACCTTTGTTAAATAGCTTATTAAAAGTTATATATAATTAAAGGTGATTTTGATATCTTTTTAGTTTTTATTGGAGAGATACGGGTCTGGGAATTTGGGATTTTGGAAAATTATTCATATCATAACTTTTTATGTGTATACTATTTTTGTATGAAATCAATTTCATGTTTTTCTATATTTAATAATCTACAACTTTCATGTACAAAGTTTCTTTAATTGAAGTACAAAAAGTGAAACTAAAAATAGGTCCCAAAATGAATGAAAATGAATAAAATAAAAGGTGTTTTTTATTTATTGTTGGCCCTTATCTCCCCCTACTTTATTCCTTGTTGACCTAGTTATCAAGATACCTTGGTCTCGGGGATTCGGGTCATAAAATATTTTCAATATTTTATTCTTTTTCTTTTCTTTTCTTTTCTTTTCTTTATTCTATAATTTTGATATAAAAAACATTATTTTTTACGCATTTTGTACACAAGTGCATGAATGCTAAAATGCCTAAATTAATGGCATTTACACGCATTTACTAGGGCTTTTAAGGCCAAAATATAGAATAAAGATGATGAAACGAAGATTCATCTCCCATGCACCATCGCTCCCCTCGATCTCGCACAGATCGAGAGATCCGTTCTCTATCCTCCGACACACGCCAGAGAACATCGCCCGACCTCCTTTCTCGCCCATTCTGACCACTGAAGCCATCCTTGGCTTCGTATTTTTGTTGTGAACTCAAACCTATAAGAACCAGAGAGAAAGAGCCTCCCCAAAGGCTTTCGAAGCAGGCTTGGCAGCTCTAGTTGTCGAGCCCCGTCGGACCCTTTCCGGTAGACTTCTAGCCATTTTGTGGATCCTAGTAGCTGCATGATACATCCAGGAACCCACTGAACATCTTAGGTGCAAAATAGAAGGCTAGAGTTGCCATGAAAGCCATAACAAAGCTCAGCATCACTTTGTTCTTCGACCGTTCTTCATGAGCACGACTCCACTGTTGGTTTAAGGACGCTCGCCATGGCCTACAAGCACCGTCAAGTCAGCACACATCGATCGCTGGATCCTCGTGCATGATCTAATCTCGACCGCTGAAGTCAAAGTGGTATTGCATAATGCCAGGACGACACGTGAACTAGTCAGACGATATAAGCTGTCCGACTCTACACGTTAGGGGGTAAATTGCAAAATCCACCCCTGCCTTTTTGTCTGTCATTTGGACCTGTAATTTTTTATTCTGTTTAAACCTTTTGGAATAATTTTCATGTGAGCTCATGTACTTCCTCTTATTTACTTTTGGGTCCAGTCCACGTCAACTCACGTGCGGTCCCATGTGAGGTAGCCATTTTATAGCGATCCCCTTGTGGGTTATGTAATTTCATTTTAGTCCTGAAACTTTTAATATTAGTTATATAACTTTTGGATATTTGCAGAATCAACCTCACATTTAATTTTAATTGATTTATGCCCTTTCTAGTACTAGTATTTTTGTGTATGTTTTTTATTACCATCCATGCTCTAAAAAATAGACAAAAACATAGTATTGTGTCTTATAATGTATACATTCATGCTATATTTTTATTTATGCATTTTAGGTATTTTACCCATTTATTAAAAATCAAAAGAGCATGTTTTTGCCCATGTTTCATTTAAAATTTTCTAGAAAATATAAAACCTTTTTGAAAAAATCCAAAAAAATATTGTTATTTTAGTACTTAGTAACTCCAGAAAGAAAATCCCTAAAAATACAAAAAGACTAAAAAATCAAAGGTACAAAATCCCTTAAAAATATAAAAAATCATCAAAAATTCCAAAATTATTCAATTCAAATTTGAAATTGTCCTTTTATTATTTATTATTAAATAAAAAATAATTTTAAAAAATTCAATTTTATTTTTAATTTTAGATTCCAAAAAAATTTGGCCAATTTCTTTAATCCTTATTTTGGGATATTTTTTTACTTTAAAATAACTTCAAATTAGCAAAAATTTCCTAAAAATCACAGAAATAATAGAAAATATATAATACCTAAAAGTGTTTTGTTCAGTTATTTTTATTTATTTTTAGTTGATCATAAATTCTATTATTCTAGATTGAATATATAGTTGTATATGTTTCTATATTAGTTATATAAAAGAAGGAAATTAAACATCAGAAAATATAAAAAGAAAACATTTATTAAAATAAAACAATTAAAAAATATAAAGATTAAAATTCATAAAAAAATATAAAATTAAAAACCCACAAAAATTCAAAATACCCTGAAAAAGCCCAAAATCATTTATTGTCTTTCTTTGCCATTTTTTGATTGTTTGTACTCCATTGTTTTCTTTGTACGACCCTGACTATACATGTCCACTATACATCTATTTGTAGAATATAATAGATTTTGATTCAGACTTGCTTCCTTTGCTTTATCTATACATTGTATGGGTTAATTGTTGATTAGATACGATTAATGAGAGGTCGTTACAACGACTGAATCCTCATCTTGTGGGGCTCATTTTAGACAACTCGATTTTCATGTTTATCAGTGGGCAGTTATAAATCTTGGAGAGTATGGATGAGGAATAAGAAGCCATCCTCCAATTGTGTTTTCTTCACACACATGTTTTCTCTTACTCTTTGTTCTTCCAACATGAAGTCATTCCGTTCTTTTATGTCGGCTGCTATTCTGCAAGGTACTTTCGAGAACGATTCCATCGTTGTGTGCGAACGAAGATCGTAAGTTGTATCCTAGGAGAAGGTCGCCACTCACCTAAGCATCAGTATTGTGGGGATGATATCCTCTCTAAGTACAATCCTTCATGGGCGCTTTGGTGATATCTTCTCTAACTTCTTTACTGTTTTATTTGCTATAATTGGTTTACTATTATACCATTGAAGGATCTTACCCTAATATGTTGTATCACATATTAAATCGATTCATTTTAGCATTTTGTATTTGTAATACGGATGGAAATGCATGATATGACTATGTAAATATGCAATGCATTTATATTGATTCATGTTAATTTGGATAATTTGTGTTTGTTGCATATCATGTTGTATTTAGTAACAACAATCTTAGAGAGGATACCAGGAACCAAGACTAAAAATATGTTGGATACAATGTTTAAATCAAGGGCGGATATGACCACGTGCCTGAGAAATTCACTAGTAGAATTTTAGTGTGGACAACAACGTATGAAAATCGGGCTAACCATCATAGGGTTTATCATGATCCTTGAAATAAAATGTGCCATTGTGGAAAAGGAGAACACTTCGTTCGATAGCTAGAAAGCACAATCTATGTGGAAGGAACATGACCATATATGTCGCATTTGCATCTTGTTGGATCTACCCAACATGTTACTTGATATATATTATTGTTCGTCCATGCAAACTAGAAAGGGCTATTCAAGGAACTCGAAAAAATGTATAACACCAAAGATATCACTATAGAGAAATTCTCTATTTCTATGTTCTTAATGTTTTCCCTGGATAAGGGAAAGTCGATTTCTGAATAGGTACACGAGTTTCTAGTCCTGCTCCATGGATTAGAAGATGTTGAGATGAAACTTCCAAAGAAGTTTCAATTAATGTGCATAATATATTAAATCTATAAATCATAGGAAGACTTCAACTGAAACACAAAAAGGTTAATTTTCTATGGATGGCTTTATGATGGAAATTTACCATAGAGGAGGAACACATGAAGCAAAAACGTATGGTTTCTGTTGATGTTCCATAAAAAAATGAAATTCATGTCCTCAAAGAGCAGAGATAAAAGAAGAAAGGGTGCTAACAAGAAAGACAGAATAAAATCAAATGGCAAGATCCAAAAGAAGGAAGAGAATAAATCCTACCAGCACTGTAACATGTTAACTATCGGAAGAAGGACTATCCATCCTTAAATGCTCAACTGAAACTACAGATGGGAGTGCACAAGTAAACATGATCATGGGACTTGGACTTAGTGAGGGTTATATCTAAGCGAAACCTAAACTATACGATACCCATGGTCCTAATGAGTGTCTCGTGGAATCCAGAGCCAATGTTCATATATGTTCTGATAAAACTTTGTTTTCTTCTTATCAAACATGCAGTGGTGGGACTGTAAAGATGAGGAATGACTCCGCGACTAGGGTGCTAGGGTCAGGACAAGTCAATTTGTGATTCTCTTCTAGATGTGTCTAGACTTTGCATAGGGTGTTGTATGTCTCTGATGTTAATAAGAATATTTTATCTGATATTATTTCAGTTTTGAATTAAACTTTAAATGTAATAAAGTAGTTATTCCGAGATGTGGCATTTTTTTAGAAAAGGCTATTTGGTAGATTTTGATTTGTTGTTCAGATTTATATGTTATTTAGTAAACATTGATTCAGTGAATGTTTTGAATTTTGAATGTTCTAATTTTGTTCCTCATGTCATTAATATAAAATCTTGCGATCTATGGCATGGTATATTGGCACATGTGAACTTAAATGGAATTAAAGTAATGATGAATTTAAAGTTGATCCATAAACATGTTGTTGATAAAAAAATAAAAAATGTGAAATTTGTCTGTAAGATAAGACTCCTCAGAAAGTATTTCTAATCTATCTCTAGAGATAGTGAGATCTTGGATCTAGGGCACATGAACATTTTTTAGTTTAATGGTGTGTTGACCATTTATCAACTTATAGATGATGGCATTAGATGCTTCTTTGTGTAATTAATGAAAATCAAGGACGAAGCCTTAGAGAAATTTTTTAAATGTAAGAATATGGCTGAGACCCAAACAGGCAAAGTGCTTAAACACCTTAAGCCAAATAGTGGATGTGAACATACTTCTAACGTATTTGATGAACAGTGCAAAGTATTTGGCATAGTTCATGTGGTTACTGCCCAATATTCACCACAATCAAATGAGATAGTGGAATGGAGAAATAATACCTTAACTAACATGATAAACGCTCTCCTATAGAGTTCTAGACTACCAACCTATATGTAAGGAGAGGCTCTGACTACAACTTGGCATATTCTGAATTGGAGCCCTCTAAGACATATGGAAAGATGTCCTTTTGAACTTTATAAATAGGAAACCAAGATTAAATTATCTCAAAGAGTGGGGTTGTCTCGCTAGGGTTTTAGTCTCAAAACATAGGAGAAAGAGGCCAGATCATAATGAGAATTTACGAGGTTCCTAAAGCCTGCCTTGGAGGGTCGGTGGTGCCCGACTAGTCGGGTTGGCAAATCGATGTGTCGGCAACCCTCGCAGTACTCAAAACTCAACCAATCCTCATAAATCAAAAATCAACACACAATGTATGAATAATCAATGCAAATATGTAAGATAAAATTTATTTTTAACTCTACAAAATATGTGTATAGTGAATAAGTGTAGAGTGTTGAAACATAGAGACCAAATAGATGGATAAACAAATAATTATTGTTTATAAAAAATTAAACAATAAATATATTTTGTACTTTTTTTCTTTTAAATTTTATATGGGTTTTAATTATATTTATTTTTTATAGATTTTTAATATTTTAGATATTTTCTCGTTAATTTTATTTTTTTTGAATTTTCAGATTTTTTATTTTTTTCTTTTTAGAATATATATATAATAATATGTAAAAAATATATAGTATATATTTATAATATATAATAAAGAAATACAAATAAGTATAGTCCTTTTTATTTTTAAAGGTTTAAAGTATATTTATAGGTATTTATAAATACTCACTATTTTATATAATTTATTACATTAAATATACATATAAATATTCCTAAAAATCATCAAACATTATATAAAAATCCCAAAAAAGATAAAAATATTAAAAATAAAAAGAGATTTATTTTTTTGAATTTTAAGTATATTTATATATATTTCAAATTATAAAACCCTATATATACTACATATAACTTTATTTAATTATATACTATTTATTGTTATTCTGATTACGTATATATATTATATAAAAATCCCAAAAAAGAGAAAAATGTTAAAAATAAAAGGGTTGTTCTTTTATATATTGACGTATATATTTATTTATTATATAGCATATATATAATATATACATGACATCATTACTTTTACATATAAAAATGTATTATATTTTTAAAAATAAAAAGAAATAAAAAATTTGCAAAATTAAAAATAAAATTATAAAATTATAAAATATAAAAGAATTAAAATCCATAAAAATTTAATATAATTAAAACCCACAAAAAAACATAAACATACACAAAATTAATTAATATTAGTTATTAACTAATAATAATTTTACTATCCCCTCGTGATCTCAGTGGTTCGACCCCTACACCTACTTGTTATATTCCTTTATTTGTTGGGTATAATAATTTCACCCTGCATTTTATTCATGGGTTAATCTATATCGTGGGTTAATTATTGATCTATTTAGATTGATTGGGTGTCGAGAGCCAAGAGAGGCGTTGGTACAACTATTATTGGATCTGACTTTTCGGACACCGCATGCACTCCAAGACCGGATGCTAGGTGACGAGTCGCTAAATACGATGTTTAATTCATGTTCGTTGTAATACGTGTACTTAGCGATTCGGTCAGAACCGAGAGAAGATCTCCGTGAAGAGTGTCTCGGCTTTAATTTATATCTCGGGCAAGTTCGGGGTCGAACTTAGAGAGACAAAGGATCAACTTGGGTTTAATTTGAAAACTTAGGTCTAGATTTCAAAATGCGATTTTTTTATATATTTTTTAATGCAAAAAACAAATGGAAAATGCGAATGCGGGTGAATTAAGACACTAAGAAAACACACAACAAGGCCAAATTAATTTTAATGTCAAATTAGTCCAATTCAGCCAAATTATATTTTTCCTAGAATCCTAATCCAACGATGAACACAACACACATTTTTTTGGAATTTTAGGGGTTAAAACGCAATAACTAAAAATGCACACTTTTTATGGGTTTTTTCGCAATTTATCACACAAATAGTAAGCAAAAATCATGAAAAAATTACTGGAACTCAAACATGATGCAAGGAAGCTACAGTAATTTTTTTGGAATTTTTTGACAAAATATGAATTTTTTATGTATTTTTCAGTAGAAATAGAGTGACAGTGAGTAATTAATTCCTAATAAATCCAAATATCAAGTTAATCAGATTGTGAATTATCTCAAAAAGATATTTTCATGTGGAATCCAGGAGACTTGAAATTTTGCAAAAATAATGTCTGTGGATTTAATTAAAAATCAAATACTAATTTCACTCTATGAATTATTTCAGGCACAAGACAACTCCATTTTGGTTGAAATTTGGATAGTAAGTTAATCACATATCAAGGCATCTTTCCTAATTTTTGTGTAATTTTTAGAGCAACGGCGTGTGAGACATAAATTTAATATCACTGATTGGATAAAATATGCAATAATTCAGTTGAACAATTTAATTTAATTACCTAAGGACCATAAAAATTATAAATAAATATCCACAATGTAGAGAATTAGTTGCTCAGCATGAAAGCATTTTTCATTGAATATAAAGATGCATAACAGGTGTCCAAATCAAAGTGCGAATACAGGGGTATCTTTGCAAATAAAGAAACTGAAATTACAAAGCAAGTTATGTACAAGGACCTTTTTGCAATAACAGAAATATAGAAATAAACTAACACAATTTTTATATAAAAAATAAGAAAAAAACAATGCACCTTCTCCTTCCTTCGGTAGGGCTCAGGGAGAACCCAACGAGGGGGGGTCGACGGCGGCGGTGGCGGTGGGTCGTTGGTGACTCGCGCACGACCGTGCGGTGGAGGGCGGCGCGGCTAGTCACTGGGAGGTGGAGAGGGCGGCGCGACGGGTCGCCGCTGGTGGAGCGGAGGTTTGCGAGCTCGGCTGGTGGCGGTGGCGGAAGCGGGCGGAGAGGCGGGGTCACGGAGGCTGGCGGCAAGGGGTCGCGGCTGGCGGCGAGGGGCCGCTGGCGAAGGGCGACTGCTGGTGGGAGGCGCGACAGCGCCTCTTTTGTTGAAGGAAGAAGGGGGCGGCTGCGGTCGGTGGCTCCACGCGGGGATGCGCGCGGTCGTGCACTGGCGGAGGGAGGTTGTCGTCGGGTGGCTAGGAGTGGAGTCGGCGAGGACGGTGGCGAGCTGCGGCGAAGAGGAGGAGCGCGGCGGTGGGAGAGGTGGAGGAGCGCGGGTGGCCGCGCGGTTGGTGGACACCGTCGGGCGGCGCGGTTCGCGGCCGCGCGGAGGGCGGCACAGGTGCACGCGGCCGGCGAGCACCGGTGGTAGGAGGAGAAGGGGTGGGGGGCGGCGGCGCTAGAGCTGCTTCCCCCTCCCCTCCGTTACCTTTTTTTATTATTTTTTTCTTTTTTTTACTGTTTTGATTAAAAAGATTTTTTTTAATTTTTTTCTTTTTTTTAATTTTCTTTAGACAGGAAATATGTACACAAAAAGGAAAGGGGAGAATGATAGTGAGAAGATGACACGAACTAAATAAATGGCGACATGTAGATGGTTATATGATGTGATAAAAAACAAAAATTACACGATGATAAAATGAGAATGAAATTACCTACGATGAATGTCGTCGCCTTTGGAGTGCTCACGAAAGCACGGTCTTCGCTCAAATTGCTGGCGAGCGATGATCTCGAGCAGCGCGCAGTTGCAGCTGCGATGTTGGCCAAAAAACCAACGGATCTCACCGGAGAGAGGGCCGTCGTCGCTCGACCGCGGTTGCGTCGCTGTCACCGATTCAACTCTGGGAACTTGGCTCTCCTCACATAAAGATGGATCAAGGGCAAATTGAGGAGGATGGGATGTATATATAGATGATGAAATGAGAAGTTATTATGGTGGTGGAGTTGAATGGGAAGTTGGATTATTAATGGAGTTGAATGGGAGGTTTAAAAAATGGTGGGGTTGAATGGAAGTTGATGGTATAATGAGTTGAATGGTGGTTATTGTAGAGAATGTAAAATAAATAAATAAATAAATAAAATAAAGTTGTCCACTTTAAATACAATAAAATAAAGAGAGAAGAGAAATAGTGGAGAATTTACAATGGAAGACAAACAACATGTACATATTTTTTTACTTTTCTAATATGTAATTTTTTTATCTTTTTAATAAGAGATATTTACAACAGAAAAATACAATAAAATACTACAATTAAAATACAACACAAGTATGATTTTTTTGTATTTTTAATAAGTAAGAAAGATACAAATAAAATTAAAGAAAGAATGAATATATACATAATATACAATGTACATCTAGGTCCCAAAACCCAACTTTTGCAAATGAGCTCCGATTTTAATGAAACCACTTTCGTTGGATAGATAATTTTCTAACTTGAATTCTAAAAGTGAGTTTGGTGAATTTGGAGTTCATACGGAGCGGGAATTTAGCTTGGAAGTTGGACTTTACGACTTTTTCTCTTTGGGATCTAGGAGCATTTATTTGAGGTAAAATTTGTTTTGTATTTTTGTATTTTTATATACATTTTTATAAACAAGTTAGAGAAATAATTAGACAAAAAGGAGTTGAAATGAAATTATTAAAAATCCATGAAGTTTTGGCCTATTTACAAGTAAAAAAACTCCTTTATTTTTTTTCGGCTTTTTATTATTAATTCATTTTGTACAATCTAATATACAATAATTAGTGTGTTTTATTTACAAGAGTTATTTTGTTAATTTATTGATTTTATGGACATTTATTAGTGAATTTACTCGGTGATTTTGCTTAGATCAAGATATTGCGATGATGAATCACGGATTCATCACCCCCCTATACTTAAACTTTGCTAGTCCTCGAGCAAATAAAGAATGAATTAGTTGGGTTAACCCCTGACTGTGCATGTGAATACAAGACTTGATCCGTTCAAGAACTCTCGGTTTTAGAGATCCTAAAATTCTAAGCTGAACCAAGCTCTAGTCAAAAGGTACCCAATTTCCCTAATCATCAGACTCTCTTTGTATACATATAAAGTAGGTATATGACTTTAAGTGTTGACTGCAGTTACAAGAATAGAGTCGCAACGTCACCCAAGGTTCCAGTCCAAGAGACTCTCCTAAGGACCCGATCCTCAACACTAGGGAATAAACCATTTCTTGCATCCAATCTACCATCTCTTTAGTTGTCAGACTTGAAAGTGTAGATGGAAGGCCAGTTGATGGAGGGCATAGGATTGTGTCATTTCTTCTCTCCCTCTCATTGGAACAAGGATCCTCTCGAGTGCCTTATTACGCAACGCATATTTTTTTTGGTGTTGATCAGTGCGTCCGTCAAGAGAAGTTGGAGCCGTCTGCACTTGTTTTCCTGAGAGTACACCGGGGTGTGCCTTTTTTGAGTACCTATCGTACCTTCTACACCCAGACTTGTAGCATTTACGATGCAGAGCCCTTTTTTGGTGCAAGCCTGACTCCTGGTCCTAATAGCGGTGGTCCAAGTGGATACTTTGAAATGGTTGGGAGCACTCGCCTTTGGTGGAAGCTCTTTTGATAATTGACTTTGTGGAATGAGAGCTTTTCTTTGACATTTCATTGCTTTGTAGTATTTTTGGCTAGCTCCACTGCTTTTACCAAGAGTTGGCGCACACTGATCAACATTTTTATTTTATTTTATCACACCCTGGCACATAGGTAGATGTCAAGAGATAGTACAAGAACCATGTTCTCATACTAGCTAAATGTGCTGACACTCAGGTTTCATGAAGCCTTCATTGATTTTATCCCATCCTCGAGCATCATTAAATCAAGTCCAAACTCAAATCCCTCATCCCAGTTCCTCAAGTGAAATTTCATCTCATCTCATCATAACTGCAGTCGTGTACGTGAGGTGCTGATCATATTCTTAAGGTAGAGACTAAGCATGCAATATAGCATACAAATCTTTCAAACTAGGGAAATGTGAATAATTAAGTCAAGGACCCTAATGACTAAGGCTGGTTAACTCAAAATCTCAAGACCTCATAAATCAAGTGTTCTTGAACATCACTAGTCTTGTGTGAAAGTGAATTGTGTCAGGGATTAAACCAACTTATTAGTTAGTTTTTTTTTAGTTTTTTTTATGATTGAATTTTTTTTAAAAGTTTTAGAAAAAGTTTTTTTTTTCAAAAAGGTTTTTTTTTGACAAACAAAGGCAAAGAAGTTGTTTTTTTTAGAAAAGTTTTGCTTTTTTTTCAAGAGTTTTTTTTGAAAAAGATAAGAAAAGATTTTTTTTTTTGAAAAAGTTTTTTTTATAAAAGAAGATTTTTTTTTGAAAAGTTGTTATTTTTAGCAAATAAGGAAATTTTTTTTAGTAAAAAGTTTTGTTTTGTTTTGTTTTTTTTAACCCACCCCATAATTATTGTATGGTATATACAAAAATACGTGAAATTACGAGGTATGGGTAAAGTATATATGTAATATATACATGCCCCCTATACTTAGCTTGTGCTATGTCCTCATGGCACTAGGTGACAAAAAGCCATAGCTCGTACTAAGTACAAGTGGGTGAAAAGAATAGAAGTGAAAAAAAATGTGGATAATACACAACGGGCATTGGCCCCCCTATACTTAGGCTCTGGTCAACCTAAGTATTGTAAAGAACACAAGAATGGGGGACCGATGAGAATGGGAAAGATTATACAAAAAGAAAATAAAAAGAAGAGAAGGAGCAAATCGGGTCACTCACCCCCCTATACTTAGGATCTAGTCATCCTAAGTATAGCCACAAAATGAAAATGATACGAAACTGGGGCGAGTGATGCGAATCATGAGGGAGGGAGGTGAATAAAGGAAGGAAAATATGTACAAGGAGGAGGGAGAATAGACAAGGATCAAGAAGGTTTGTGACGGACCTTCTTACGGGAGAGATGGGGAAGATAGTATACATGTGTGTCGCTGTCAGAGTCGTCCGCAGAGGAATAATAGTGAGGTGTGGGGAACGTCCAACGAGGGTCGACACACGACTGCTTGCTCAAATATGGCTTCAGATAAGCCGAACTAAGCTCACTCATGTAGATCACCTCATCCGGACCTGATGAGGACTCCTCAGAAAGTTCCTTCTCTGGAGTATCGAAGGTAACCTTCTTAGTCAGTTTTCTAGAACCTGAAGCATCAAGAGGAAGAGGAGATTGATACGTCTTAAGGAGTTCGGGGGAACATCTCAAGGAATCAACTCCCATCTTCTTCTTACCAGATGACCGACTAGAGAATGGAGCAACCGATTTATCAAGATTGGTCAATTTGGTCCCAGTTGTCTCCTTTGGTGTATGTCCTGGATGTGATGTGTGTGAGGTTCTGACCAGAGGTTCATCATCAGATGAGTCACCATATGCATTGTAATACTCCTGCAGGGTCAGCACACGTCTCTGATAAGGCACAGTGTTCTCAGTTGGCTTGACATTGTTGGGTTCTTGTGTCGGATCATCGAAGTGATCAAGGCAATCCACAAAGGTCATGTCCGACTCAATGATAGCTTCTGGTCGTGAGTCCTCTCTAGAAGCTGTCGCGGTGGTGGTGCAAGCAGTAGGCGGTGTGTGGTTGTAGGAAGTCTCTAAACCAATGGTCGTCTGGACAGTCGGTATCTCAGGTGTAGTAGAGAGACGGGACTCAACTGTCTCTCGAATGTCACGACTGTCTGCAACTTTACGAGTTACCTTGGAATATCGTGTGTCCTCAAAGATCGGGTGAGGTCGGAGTGCTCCCAATGCAGAGAAATCGATCTCCCGAGTCTTACAATCTATAGTTGCCTTAGCCAATGCTAATAACGGCTTCCCAAGAATGATTGGAGATTGGGTGAACTCTCCTCAGTGCTCAATGTCAATGATCGTGAAGTCTATCTCCAGTAGAGCACCTTGGAAAGTGACGATGACTGAAATGGTTCCTCTCGACCGTTTAACAGACCGATCTGCCAACTGAATGATCTCTCTTGACTTCTTGGCAGATCCGAGTTTGAGCTTGGCAAACACAGAGGTCGGGAGGATATTAATCGGCAAGTCATCATCGATTCTTGCATGGGTGAATGTGGTATCTTTGATTTCACAATCAAACCTAGGCAACCGCTTTACTCTGCGGCTCTTGGTTTTTCTCCTTATCATCAAAGATGTGGCCATAGACACTATATGTATCTCAGTCCTTGTTCTCTTATTGCCCGACCTTTTAGGCATCAATTTACTTCTCACAAATCTTTTAAGGTCGGGAAAGTGCTCAATGGCCATTATTAAGGGAAGCTCAAAAATCAACTTTCTATCCAATGCTTCCCTAAATGTAGGATCCAATTTTTTTAGATCTTTTCCTTTTTCAATTTTTATGGTATTTTCTGAGTTTTCAATTTTTTTTGGTCTTTTTGGTAGGTGAAGGAGGACTAGGAGAATGCACAGACTCTGGTTTGGAGGGAAAGTGGTTAGTAGAAGAGGGAGGTAGAAGAGACTCCAGCTGTACATGATGTGTGGTCAATCCGGTGTCTTCCAGGTTTTTAAAATTCAATCCGCAAAATCCATGATCCACATTCCTACCTGGACTCTTAATCAGTCTACCAATGTCATCCTCCAATAACTTCTCATGACACATCATGAGAGAAGTCTGCTCAGTTGGAGGATACCGCTGAAAGCTTGGGATCTTATACTCAACACATCTTGACTCAAGCGTGTAATGCTGGGTTGAGTATGACCCATCTGTATGGCAGATGTTGGTCGGAGCCTCATAAGGTGGAGTCAGTAGACAGGGGGTCTGTAGATCGGTCTCATGACTCCAATCCCCTGTATATGCCGGCTCTCCGAATGGGTGATATGAAGGTTGGTCAATGTGGTCTCTATCACTCAGGTCAATCAAGTCAGGAAGATCGTACGGTGCAGGCCTCTCCATTCGGTTTGTCTGGTCGACCATGTTGTACCCTAAGGTTAAGTCGGGATGTGTATATGGCAATTGTTGTTCTGTCTCAACTCGAGGTGAAAGTGAGGTATGTGGGGTCAACTGATTATGCCAATCATTCATCTCAGCAGTGGCTTGCTCTTTGATTGGTTCATTCATTCCAGCAAGCAAACAAGAATATGGTGAGTCAATACAGAGTGGTTGTGGGTCATGGGTGTAAGAATGTGGGGTAGGTGAGAAAGACGAAGAAGTGCGGAAGTCAGTCGGAGTTCTGACTTCGCGGTTGGGATGTGGGTATGAAGAGGAATGAGAGGGTGGAGATGATCGAAATATGGTCGAAGAAGAATGATGTGGATATGATGATCAATATTCTGACATCTTGGAGGGAAAATGGGAGAATGAAGCGGATCGAGGAAGAAAGCGTGCAAGTGCACCGAATAATACACAAAACAAACAAACACAAGAGCAAACCCTGAGTTCACCTACTCAACACAGTGATGGTCGTAAAAGTCCGACCGTTTATCTTTTCAGTTTTAATTAGGTGATAAATCAAGATATAAATCCAATTACGCAAGGCTTAATAATTAGGTTTTGGGCAATATCCTAGGGATGCGTCCTCACCTCTCAACAATCATAATTAGCCAAGCATACAATGAGGGTTTTGCTCTCCCAAAACAAGTGTTAGTTTTAATCAATTTTTTTGTCAACTCTGATTAGCAGTCCCGATTTTAAGTTTGGTTATCACTTGATTAGTCCACCAAACAAAGCACGCCTAACGATCAGTCCCGATTTCCTTTTAACCTAAGTTTTAAAAATCAAAGGGAGGGAGTCGAGAAAAAACCGATGCAAATAATGAAATCAATGATGCATGCCCAGTTCAGAAGACTTACAGTGATCCTCGCGCTCTACATGCGGGATGCAAGGCAAAATTGAAATTTTTATACTATATGAATGCAAACGAAAAAACCGTTCCTAGACAGGCAGTTCTATTAGCGAGTGATGAACAAGTTAAATTTGACTAATAGCCCAGCGGTCTAAGTGCGTCTCGTTAAAAGTGACGTGTGGTCCTAAAAATTACGAGCACAAGCAATACATATATTCTAATAAAATATGCTCTAAGAGCCGCGAGTGCAAGTCCTATTCTACGTCAATCAACCACACGACCACGAGCGGGTCCAAAGTTCAGTCTGGATACAAACGCGAGCTCTCAAACAAGAGCCGCTATAAATGAGAAACTACCTAAATAATTACGACAATTATTACAAAAAGTTCTCTCAAAAATAAATAGTTCTCCTCGCACTTCAGCAGTCAACTCGCGTTGCGTCCGTCGACCTCCGATGTACTCCAAGTCCACCGGGCCCTCGCAAGGAAAATAAGATTTATGTTAGAGAGATAAAAACAAGATATATACAAAAAATATGAAGAGAAATAATTGCCAAAAAAATAGAATAAATACAAGTGGCTCGAGGATCAGACTGCTCGAGTAAATGGAAAACTAAATCCAAATTTTTAAACTAATCCCTAAGCCCTTTGCTTCCCCGGCGACGGCGCCATCTGGCGAGTCGCTAAATACGATGTTTAATTCGTGTTCGTTGTAATACGTGTACTTAGCGATTCGGTCAGAACTGAGAGAAGATCTCCGTGAAGAGTGTCTCGGCTTTAATTTATATCCCGGGCAAGTCCGGGGTCGAACTCAGGGAGGCAAAGGAACAACTTGGGTTTAATTTGAAAACTTAGGTCTAGATTTCAAAATGCGATTTTTTTATATATTTTTTAATGCAAAAAACAAATGCAAAATGCGAATGCGGGTGAATTAAGACACTAAGAAAACACACAAAAAGGCCAAATTAATTTTAATGTCAAATTAGTCCAATTCAGCCAAATTATATTTTTCCTAGAATCCTAATCCAACGATGAACACAAAACACATTTTTTTGGAATTTTAGGGGTTAAAACGCAGTAACTAAAAATTACTGGAACTCGAACATGATGCAAGGAAGCTACAGTAATTTTTTTGGAATTTTTTGACAAAATATGAATTTTTTATGTACTTTTCAGTGGAAATAGAGTGACAGTGAGTAATTAATTCCTAATAAATCCACAATATCAAGTTAATCAGAGTGTGAATTATCTCAAAAAGATATTTTCATGGGGAATCCAGGGGACTTGAAATTTTGCAAAAATGATGTCTGTGGATTTAACTAAAAATCAAATACTAATTTCACTCTATGAATTATTTCAGGCACAAGACAACTCCATTTTGGTTGAAATTTGTACAGTAAGTTAATCACATATCAAGGCATCTTTCCTAATTTTTGTGTAATTTTTAGAGCAACGGTGTGTGAGAAATAAATTTAATATCATTGATTGGGTAAAATATGCAATATTTCAGTTGAACAATTTAATTTAATTACCCTAAAAAATAAGAAAAAAAAACAATGCACCTTCTCCTTCCTTCGGTAGGGCTCAGGGAGAACCCAACGAGGGGGGGTCGACGGCGGCGGTGGCGGTGGGTCGTCGGCGACTCGCGCGCGGCCACGCGGTGGAGGGCGGCGCGACTGGTCGCTGGGAGGTGGAGAGGGCGGTGCGGCGGGTCGCCGCCGGTGGAGCGGAGGATGGCGAGCTCGGCTGGGGGCGGTGGCGGAAGCGGGCGGAGAGGCGGGGTCACGGAGGCTGGCGGTGAGGGGCCGCGGCTGGCGGCGAGGGGCCGCTGGCGAAGGGCGGCTGCTGGTGGGAGGCGCGGCGGCGCCTCTTCTGTTGAAGGAGGAAGGGGGCGGCGACGGTCGGCGGCTCCGCGCGGGGATGCGTACGGCCGTGCGCTGGTGGAGGGAGGTTGTCGTCGGGTGGCTAGGAGTGGAGTCGGCGAGGACGGCGGCGAGCTGCGGCGAAGAGGAGGAGCACGGCGGTGGGAGAGGTGGAGGAGCGTGGGTGGCCGCACGGTTGGTGGACACCGTCGGGCGGCGCGGTTCGCGGCCGCGCGGAGGGCAGCACAGGTGCACGCGGCCGCCGAGCGCCGGTGGCAGGAGGAGAAGGGGTGGGGGGCGGCGGCGCTAGAGCTGCTTCCCCCTCCCCTCCGTTACCTTTTTTTTATTATTTTTTCTTTTTTTACTGTTTTGATTAAAAGGAATTTTTTTAATTTTTTTTCTTTTTTTTAATTTTCTTTAGACAGGAAATATGTACACAAAAAAGGAAAGGGGAGAATGATAGTGAGAAGATGACATGAACCAAATAAATGCGGACATGTAGATGGTTATATGATGTGATAAAAACAAAAATTACACGATGATAAAATGAGAATGAAATTACCTACGATGAATGTCGTCGCCTATGGAGTGCTCACGAAAGCACGGTCTTCGCTCAAATCGTCGGCGAGCGATGAGCTCGAGCAGCGCGCAGTTGCGGCTGCGATGTTGGCCAAAAAAACCAACGGATCTCACCGGAGAGAGGGTCGTCGTCGCTCGACCGCGGTTGCGTCGCTGTCACCGATTCAACTCTGGGAACTTGGCTCTCCTCACATAAAGATGGATCAAGGGCAAATTGAGGAGGATGGGATGTATATATAGATGATGAAATGAGAAGTTATTATGGTGGTGGAGTTGAATGGGAAGTTGGATTATTAATGGA
This sequence comes from Ottelia alismoides, assembly GCA_037367405.1. NCBI lineage: Eukaryota > Viridiplantae > Streptophyta > Magnoliopsida > Alismatales > Hydrocharitaceae > Ottelia > Ottelia alismoides. The sequence goes on along the minus strand of JAZKJV010006159.1, from coordinate 347,112 downwards.
GTTGAATGGGAGATTTAAAGAAATGGTGGGGTTGAATGGAAGTTGATGGTATAATGAGTTGAATGGTGGTTATTGTAGAGAATGTAAAATAAATAAATAAAATAAAATAAAGTTGTCTACTTTAAATAAAATAAAATAAAAAGAGCAGAGAAATAGTGGAGAATTTACAATGGAAGATAACAACATGTACACATTTTTTTACTTTTCTAATATGTAATTTTTTTTATCTTTTTAATAAGAGATATTTACAACAGAAAAATACAATAAAATACTACAATTAAAATACAACACAAGTATAATTTTTTTGTATTTTTAATAATTAAGAAAGATACAAATAAAATTAAAGAAAGAATGAATATATACATAATATACAATGTACATCTAGGTCCCAAAACCCAACTTTTGCAAATGAGCTCCGATTTTAATGAAACCACTTCCGTTGGATAGATAATTTTCTAATTTGAACTTTAAAAGTGAGTTTGGTGAATTTGGAGTTCATACGGAGCGGGAATTTAGCTTGAAAGTTGAACTTTACGGCTTTTTCTCTTTGGGATCTAGGAGCATTTATTTGAGGTAAAATTTGTTTTGTATTTTTGTATTTTTATATACATTTTTATAAACAAGTTAGAGAAAGAATTAGTTAAAAAGGATTTGAAATGAAATTATTAAAAATCCATGAAGTTTTGGCCTATTTACAAGTATAAAACTCCTTTATTTTTTTCGGCTTTTTATTGTTAATTCCTTTTGTACAATCTAATATACAATAATTAGTGTGTTTTATTTACAAGAGTTATTTTGTTAATTTATTGATTTTATGGACATTTATTAGGGAATTTACTCGGTGATTTTGCTAAGATACGAATATTGCGATGATGAATCGCGGATTCATCACTAGGTAACCCAATCACCTGTATTATTAGCATCCCTTGGACTTGGTTGCAATTCTGGAGAAGAAGGTCCCTTCAGTTGTAAAATGCCGAAGCCTGCATGTGCTTTGTACGTATGTCGAGGCTCGTGAATAGATCTAGACTGCAACAAATGGTATGGGCCACATGAATGGCCCAAATACTTCGTAGACATTCTTCATAACACCATGGCTCAACGAATGGATACCAAGATCGGAATGAACGTGAACCGTTCTATACTCAAGATCAGGCTGAACTTATATATGAATCCACGATTCATTGTATTTATTCTTTTATTTTAACTTTATTTCCTTAGTCAAATACCTGTAAATACCCACAAATGTCATGAAGTTATCATTTTGCATGCATTTGTTAATTATTCATTGTTAACATTTTATATTCAAATAAAAGAATAAAAAAGAAAAAGAAAAGAAAATATAAAAATAAAATAAAAATAAAGGATGTATTTATGAAATAAATGCAGAGTGATCCAAACCCCAAGAAAAGGTCAAGTCTTGACCTGATCAACCGAAAATGAAGTAGGGGGAGATAGGGTCTTCAATCCAAAAATAATTTGTAAATATTTTTTCCTTTTTATTTTTGAATTTATTCTTTATATATTTGTATAAAACTTTCACTATTTTATTTGTATTTTATGTTGACCTCAAATTAAGTACTTTTCTTAATGAAAGTTGTTAATAAAAATGTTTTTATATAGTAAAAATAATTGTAAAGTAAAACCATGTATATAGTAAAAGTATCCACACTTAGAAAAAGCAGTAAAATGACAATTGTAAGACCAATTCCAGGTCCATACGAACTCAAATTGAATCAAACTCACTTCCATTGTACTCTAAATTAAATTATATTTAAAATGGTTGTAGTTTCATAATTTTTAGAGTTACGATTGAAAAGTAGGTTTCCTGGGGTGGTTTTTGCAATTTGACTAGTTATTTACTGTATTTATTTCTTATTATTAATTTTTGTACATATTATAATTTTAATAATTATAAATATTTTTCACAATAATCTATAGTAAATAAAAAAATTAATTAAAAAAATTTCCTTATTTGTACATGTGTATAATGTACGTTATGTATATATGATATGTATATAATTAACCACCCTATATAAAACCACCAAAAAATTAATATCTAACATTAATTAATTAAATTAATATAATTAACAATTATTTATTTATTTATTTCATTATTTGATTTGAAAACCTAACATGTATATAAGAATTTTTGCGTTGCCGGGGAATTTTTGCTATTGGAACCTACATTATTATTTGATTTGCTAATTAATTTTAGCAAATATATTATTTTATTTAATTCCTTTAATTACAAATTTCGTCTTATTAATTAATTAATTAATTAATTTTATTTATTTGAACAACCTCTAACCACCTTCCTTTTCGTACATATTTTCCTGTTTTATTTCTTCTCCTTTTTATTGAGCTCCTCTCGTTCATTTTTCAGGGGATCAATCTTTGTGGAGAAGGAGTCTCATTCTTGAGAAGATTATGTCAGTAGATAGAGGTGCCTAGTCTTTGAGTCGTTCGGTGACAGCGGAGTGGTTTTCGTCGAGGCCATTACGGCACCCGACTTCCTTAGGTTAGATCCAATTTTTCTGTCGTTTCTCTAGAGTAATCGTAGCATAATTTTTATTTTCAATTTCGTTGTAGATTTTAGATTCGTAGTTTTCATTAACAATTTTTATTCGATCAAGATCAGAATCCGATTTCATCTCATCGCTTGAATATCTCTATTTCACGTTCTACCTCACGCAATCACTCAACTCCGACCACGCCGGTGGCCGAAGATCCGGATCTGTTCCATCATCTCAGCAGATCCACTTTCATGCATCTAATACCTGTTTGATTTTTGCGGACCCAGTCGTGTGCCCGAGTTAGTTTTTCAAATTATTTTCTTGCAGGTTTCACAAAAAAACTAAAAATTTTGCAGCTACTATTAACAAAAAAAGAAAAAAGAAAGGAAAAAAACCGTTGTTGAAAAAATTTACAAAAAATAATTAAATAAAAAAATTCATGCAGCAGGCACCGCCCTCCCCATCCCTAGACGGCGCCCACAGCCCACTCGTGCTCCACCATCGTGATCTCAACCACCTAGCTCCATCGCTTAGAGTCGTCCCTACGCCACCCGCACCACCAAGGGTGTATGCCGCTCCCTCGTACGCCTTCCACCATCTCCACCACCGTAGAAGTTCCTTTAGCCACCTGGATTAGCCCATCTACGTGATTGTCTCCTCCCCTCGACGGCAGTCAGTCTAGCGCAACTGTCCGTCGTCCTGCACGGGCCGCCCCACCAGACACACCTGCCTCAACCAATGCCAACTGTCTCCAACAGTACCAGCCGCTGTCGCCCACTGCAGAGAGGAGCACCTCTCAGTGCCCGCTGACCTCCTCCGCCTGCAGTCCCCTCCGTACCCAGCTGTCCTCCGCCTCACCACCCTTCATCACCATTTCTAGATAGCCAGCAGTGCCTGCCGCCTTCGAGCCACCATCGCTCTGCCGATACCCACCCACCTTCGTATTGCGTGCACGCGACCTCCAAGAGCTACCTCCGCCAAAAGCTCGAAGAGATGCCGCCGTTCTCCACCAAAAATGCAGCTCCAACTTCACGTGAGCCACCATACTATCTCCCGCTGCCATCTTCAGCCTCTACTTGCGACCTTGGACAAGGAATAGAACAAGTGGGGCACCCCTTTGTTTGAGCGTGGAACAGAATGAAGAATACCCTGCAAAAACCTACTTTTTTAGGGGGGTATATATCATTAATGCCCCTGAAGTGTCCAAAAATGCAAAGAGACTCTCTCTCTCAGTTCAAGCACGTGCTCTGCACGACTTACTTGGGTAATTTGCACTTTTCTACCAACACTTTATTTATGTTACATTTCAATTCATAAACTTTCAATAATTCCATCTTAGTCCTATTATTCTAGACAATTATTTTGTATGTTTTTCTCATTGAAAGAAATAGTTTTATTATTCAATAAATTTTGGAAAAATCATGTTATATTCATGCTGCTTGTCTCTTCATTGTATAATTTTTTCATTGCATTTTATTTTTCTTTGTTATTACGAAAAAATAAAAACATTGTCTTTTTCTTTGTTTGACATTTGAAAATTCATTAAAATTTGAAAATTGCTTTAAAAATTCCAATAAAAAATAGATTAGTTCTATTTTATTATCTTTAAATTTCTTTCCAATATTCATGCGTTAATTATTTTTAAAATCCTTAAAATTGCAAAATACCAAAAACCTTGTAAAAACTGTAAAAAAATTCAAGAAAAACAAAAAAAATAATTCTAGTTCCTGTTTGTAGATAATTTTCTGTAGTTTTAGGAAAAATATTTTCATATTTTTTGCATTTATTTGGTATTTTTAGATTGCGAAAAATCCCTATCTAGTTTAATTTGTACCTTACTAATTTTTATAAGACCCTTTAAAATTTTGAAAAAGCATTGAAAAATCACCGAAAATAGTAGAAAAGTTTTAAAACACAAAAATATTTTATTTGGATTTTTTTGAACATTTTTGGTATATTAAAAAATTGTAAAAAAAGTTACATTTCGTTATTTTGTATATATCTTGCTTTGTCAAATTCATTTTTCCTGAAAATATTACAAAACAAAAAATTTAAAAATCAGAAAATATAAAAATTATAAAATATAAAAGCAAAAATATACAATAACCACAAAAATAAAAGACAAAAACATAAAAAAATTTAAAAAATCTTTTTTTAATTTTTTTTAACAGCCAAGTTTTTACGTGTTCCTTGTGTTCGACCCTGGGAGATATTCAGGTTCATAAAAATATATGGACCACATTTTTGATTGATTTATTCCATGGTTGATTTTTCTCGATTTTTTTAAGAATTTGTTTAGGGGACAACAACATAAATAATTGAAGTAATTCATCAAATAAACTCTAGCGGATTCACGTATCATCAGAATGGCACCATTGACGGGGGTACGGTATGGTAGTTTTCTTTTTATTTTTGTTTAGTTTATTTGTTTCAATAATTGCTAATTGAACAGTTGATTATGAAGCCACTCATCTTGGGTCGCACGTGCCTAGAGAAACCCAACATTAGCGCTTCTCAGACCCGTTATGGTGGGCATCCGAAGGGTTTCCAGACCGGACTCTCGTGACCCATTTGAGATCCATATTAGCCAAAAAATCAACTGTTTATTTTAGCTTGCCTGTTTGATTGTTTATTTCTATTTCATCTAATTTTATTTTCTCGAAAATAACTGTTTATATATCTCTAACACATCTCTTGTTTCTCTTTGTTGTAAGGACCCGCGGAGCGAAGGAGGCGATCCTAGGAGAGCTGAAGCACCCGAGCAAAGCGGACGCCGGACGTTCTTCGCTGACTAGTAGAAGAGAGCACCAAAGAGAGCAGGAGCTTGTTGAAGAGCAGAAATTTATTTTTTAGAATTGCTTTTGCATTTAATTTGTAAATAATATTTGCACTTGCCCTTTTTCAATTTTCTTAGACACTAAGATACTTGGGCACTCTTGTTTATGGGGTTTGTTTCGTCAAGTGCCGAAGCACTCGAGGGACCTCACCGGTTTTTGTTTTCTTGTTTTCTTTTTCTTTATTTTCCATTTCTTTATTTTCTTTTGTTTTCACAAATTTCATGAGCTACCATTGCTTTCTTTATCTTAGTTAATCCAGGTAAATAATAGGTCCAAACCTGTAATAATTTTCATGCTCATATAGAGTGTACTGTAGTTTGGACTTAGACAAATAATAATTGGTTCTTCCCAATAATAGAAGTTACTATTTAAGAAAATTTCCGACTTTTTGCATATAGATTAGTTTTATTCTTACGCGCAGATCATTTGACATGTAGAGTGGTGGAGTCAGGTACTCACCTCTATCTCTAGCATTTGCATTTCATATATTCTCGTGTATTGGCTTTTCATCTTCCTCCCTCTGTTTTGTGGATGTGGAATAAAGGAAATCGAAAAAATTATTAGACATTTCATTGAAAGTATCCAAAAAAGGAGAAAAACAAAAATTAAAAAATGGGACTGCTAATTGAACTTGACCATAAAATCAAACATAAATCGTTCACATTCATTTGGGGAGAGAAACCTCCTCATTGTTTTCAGGTACTTTCCAGACTAAGTGGGTGAGGACGTAGCCGCTAAGGACTAGAGCCAAAATCCTTGGACTTGTGCCCTATGCTCCTGTACATTACTCATTGGTGTATGGATAAGATGCAAGAACTTGCCTTCGATCCTTAGCAGAAGTAGTCTTGTCTAAGTTTGGTGTGTTCCGTCGGCTTAGTCAGGTTCTACCCTAGGTGTCTACACCCATGAGTCTATTAAGTAATTGCATTATCACCTAACTCTAAATTGAAAAGATTAACGACCCATCTTTCACGGTCATCACCTAGTGAGTAGGTGAATATGGGGTTTGTTTTGTGTTTGTATGTGATTGGTGTGAGTTGATTACGATCATCATCTCTAGATCATTAGCAGACACCTTCTGTTTTATTTCTTGTGTTCACTCTTTTCTGTTTTCTTTTCACCCTCACTCCCAACCTTATTTGACTTTTTCTCATATCATTCTATATGTTTTCTTGAGTCATGACGATGGATCAATGTTCTCTTCAGCCGAATCTTGCCGCTTCATTTTTCATCCCCATCATCGTGGTCCACCATATCTTGGGGTTGAAACTTTGACTAACCTCTCATCCTTGTCCCTTCTCTTATCTTCTCTTTCTCTTTCTTCATCCCTGCCCTCTTTGTTCCCTCCCATTCCACTTATGAGTCTTAATGGGCATGCTGAGATAGGAGTTAAGGCTTGTCAAGATTACACTGAGCAGATGTGAGATACATGCGACGTATATGCTGGGATGAAGGTACATTCCATAGGCTATCACATTGAGCAGATGCAAGCTTTAGACGACTTCTATACCAGGATGACGGATGAGCAGCTAAACTATGGAGCAAAGTCAGTTTCTATATTGAGTCCCTTCATTATGGATTTAGAGTTCATGTAGCTAATGCCGATGTTTTCAAGGGAAGTGCACGAGGAGCCTTATTTACATATCGATGAGTTTGAGGAGTTTTGTGATTCAAGATCATATTCAGGCATCACTTCTGAGGAGTTACTGTTGATGACCTTCCCTTTCACACTTCATGGTAGAGACAAGAGATGGTACAAAAAGTTGGGGAGGAAGATTGCTACATGGGATGACCTACACACATTGTTCTTGCAGAGATTTTACCCCCATCATAGAGCAGAATTGATGCGGTCTATTATCAGAGATTTTACCTTAGACCCCCAGGAGCCATTACATGATTCATGGCTGAGGTTTCTTGACCTCTTAAGGAGATTTTCGGATCATAGAATCTCGAAGATTGACCTTTTTCATATCTTCTATATGGGGACGACGACCGAGAAGCAGACACTAGTGGATGCCTCGTGTGGTGGTTCACACCACAGTCTTGATGTTGATACACTTTGGACTACCTTTGTAGAGCTTTCTAACATCTCGTTGACTTCTCAGCCTTCACGAGATGATTTAGTCGAGACAACACATGAGTGAGATGTAGCACTAGTTACGTGTGATGTACTTCATGAGGATTCCAAGATCACACACTTGTTAGAGGACGTGGATACTACATCAGTACAAATGATAGACGATGAGAAAACCACCATGAGTTTCCATCTTCAGACACTACTTGTGTTTCCGTTGGTCTTCTAGTCGGAGTTTAAGTCAGCTCCGTACTTCAAAGTTTAGGATTCTTGGATACTACCTTAATTGGTATTCGAAGAGATGGAGAAGGAGCCCACGTTGTTTCAGCCGTTCTTTCAGCCTTTTCAGTTTCCATGTCGAGACCAGATTTAGACGGATATTTTGATCCATTCCAGCATCCAGAGCTAGATGCCGGACACCATTTTGAGATGCCAGATATAGATAGTCCCATATTTGAGCCTTGTGTCCTCTAGTTTGATGAGATGGATATATTTCATGAGGACTAGATGTTAGCCAGCATTGCCGCAACACGAGGATCAGTTTCAGACACTTCGATAGCTTCTACGTTGTTGACCAGTACCTTTTCATTTTTCCATATTGTTCAGAGGCCATCTTCAGCTGATGATGCATTTTGGTGCGAGGAGTGGGTGCTTGACAATGGCACAAATTCCCAGTTAAATTTTGATTCCTCTTTCTTCACCGATGATTTTGCATTAGTCCCTGAGGGTTATCTATGGGAGGATGCCACATGCTCTGTATACTCGATTTCACTTTCTGGATGTGTATTCGATCTGTCAGATCACGATACCAAGTCTTCTGATTCTTCTAATCTTTTTATCTCTGAGTTGTCTATCGTCGATGACCCTAACGAGTATGAGCCGATCCTTGAGAAATTTGATGATGTTGATGATTTCTCTACATTTTGTGCATTGTATATCAGTTTATTAGTGAGTCTCCTGATCTTGACTTTATATATATTTTTGAGACGGTGATTGACGTGGAGGATTCCATGACTGATCCTTCTTTCTCCACGTTTGATTTCATTGGCTATACCCTTTCACTCCATTCTGATCTTGAGCTGGTGATTTCATTTGTGCTACTAACTCTTGATTTTATTTTCCCATCAATTTACTCGATAGCAGACACCCTTCTGATTGCTTATTTAGGTGTCATCATTTACACTGTTGACTTCGTTGTTGTTCTCACAACGAGACTACAACAACAATACAACATTCGCCTTATAAATACCGTCTTGAACCTCGATATTGTGTTGTCCTTGCCTTTACACTTAGATAGAGACGTAAAATCTAGTGCTTGTGAATAGGCACCTCAACATTGTCTACTTTGAATATACATGTTTCCTATTGGTTTATTCTTTGTTTCTTCCATTTCTGTTTTACACCCTAGGTCTCATTTAGGGTTGTTATCGCTATACTTAGGATGTACTTTATCCTAAGTATAGGGGGTGTAAACAATATGTTGTTCATTTTTGTTTCATTTCATTACTCATGCTGTTTCCTATACTTAAGGATCCTTCACCCTAAGTATATGGGGAGTGATGTTGTTCGTTTTATCTTGTACATATTTGTCTTAATTTCTTCTATTCTCCCTCTTGTCCCCCGCCTGTGGATATTCTTTTCTATACTTAGGGATCCTTTACCCTATGTATAGGGGGGCATGTCAATTCGTTGATTTTTGTGTAAATTCTCATCCTCGGTTTTCCCCATTTGTACAGTCTTCTATACTTAGGAATATTTGATCCTGAGTATTGGGGTATCATCGACTTCTATTCTTCTCATCTGTTCTTTGATTCATTGCTGTATAGTGTTATTTTCACTTTTCTATACATAGCACAAGTTATGTCTTCCTTTGCAGTCCTTTGATCACTATGAGGTCATAGTTCGAGCTAAGTATAGGGGGTTTCGTATATATTGTATATACACTTTAACCATAACTCATACTTTCATATTCTTATAACAGCTAAAATATTGTAGAAATACATGTCAAATTCAGTAAAATAAGTAATAAAAAGATGCATATATTTCCTCAAATTTCTTTTTTTATATACTGATTAATATGTCAGGTTAAAATATTTTAAAAAATATTTTCAAAGTAGTTTGAAAATCTATTTAAAGAATCTTTTGAAAACTATTTGAAAAATATTTTGAGAAATATTTTCAACCATTGTAAAATATTTTGGTTTGTAAATCTTTTTGTGTGAAATAAAATTATTTTGTAATACTATTTGTATTTTTTTGAAAATGGTTGAAAATTTATTTTGAAAAATCTATCTATCTATATATATATTATTTGAAAATGTTTGCAAAATAGTTTTCAAATGTTTTTAAATGTTTTTAAAATTGTTTGAGAAAAAATATTTTAGACTATAGTTTTCAAAAAAAAAGTTCTTTGCTTTCAAAAGTCTATAAAAATTTGCATTCGAAAAAAAATCTTTTTACACATGCATCATTTTTTCCAAAAATCCAAAAACAGTTCAAAATTAGAAAATAGTTTCAAAAAAAGAATATTTTGCTTTCTTTTCTTTGCATTATACATTTTTTTTGCATTTGCATGAGCTTTTTCATAGTAATGTTGACATTTAAACTACTCTGGAATAAAATTGAGGAATGGAGCTTAGTTAAGACCTTAATGAACTTAATGTTAGAGGAACCTTATAGGATTAGAGTTTAGGATTTTTTAGGTCTTGATAAATAATTCTTCAAGTCCACTAGGCTATGTTCACATATCATATTAACTGGTCAAAATAGAGCACTTAACAAAACATGCATGACTCTCGTAGACAATGGCTTGACATGCACACACACATTACACATGGCTCAACACGGATGAGATGGTGAGGATGTAATTGACTTTGGCTTGGAGTACATATGAGGGTAGTACATTTGGGAGGAACCTCTCGTCTTCCTCTAGGGAGGGTATTGCATCTCAACCTGATCTATTACCATTAAGGTCTAAAGACAAGATGCTGTGGGGTTGCAATAATGCTTCAAAAGAGGGCTAGTCTACTAGCTAAAGAAGGAAAAAAACGTATGTACATGTTGCACCTTGTATATATTTTCAAAAAAAAAAAAGGAAAAAGAAAGAAAAATGCATAATCTCATAAAGTGGACAGACCTGATTGAAAAGTAAAATACCTGCCAGAGTGTTTATACAAGTTAAAAAAAGAGCTTCGAAGTCATTTTTTTGTAAGCTTGCAGCTGGATGACTTGACTTCATTGGTCATGCATCCAAGGATAGGTAGCATGATGAATCCATGATTCTCACTCTTTATTCCTTTATTTTATCTCTTCTTCTTAGCAAAATACCCTGTAAATACCTGTAAATATAATAATTTTGCTTTCTGCATGCTCTTGTTAATATTTCATATTTAGCATGCATTTTTGCAAAAAAAAAGAATAAAGGAAAAATAAAAAGAATGATGTATTTATAATAAATATAGAGTGGCCCAAACCCCAAGAGAATTTCAATCCTTGACCTGATCGCAAAATAAAATAAGTAGAGAGAGATAGGTTCTACTAGGTATTGTACATATCACCTATACTTGATCATATTTATTTATTTATAAAACCAAGTTATTTTATTCTTTTTCCATGCTTGTATATAGTTTTAATAATAATATAAAGATAAAATAAAAATCATAAAAATAAAACAAAAAGAAAAATAAAATCCTCAATTCCTTGTACAAAATAAATATGCATATTCTACATTCTCTATTTACTATATACCCTTAAATAATTTGTAAAAATAAAATAAAAATTATTTTATACTCCTAAAATTTTGTTGTAAATAAATAAAATATAAAATAAAAGTATTTGTGTAAAAAAAATAAAATAAAAATGCTTATACAGAATACATGAGTATATTACACGTGTATATAATACTATATACTGTATATATACTTTACTTTTTATTTTGTATAAAAATAATTAAAAATTACATAAAAATAGCTTACAAAATAACAAACATTTTTATTTTATACACTTTTTAATTTAAAATCATTTGTTGTTTTTTTAATGAATTTCCCTTCATTTTGTAAATCATGTTTTCCTCATTAGTCAACTTCAGACTGTTGACCTCAGTCAGCTGTCTCTTCCAGCCGTGTCGGGTTGCCTTCCCTCTCGTTGGGGCCAGTTCTCTGAATTCTTGCATCTGACTCCAACCTTTGTTTCCCTCGATTCTTTGGCTGATTAGTCTCCTGGAGGCATGAAGCTCACAACATGGCCGGAGCTTCGCCGTGTGAAGCCTCCCAGTCCACCGTAGCTAGATCGAGGCCAAGACCCATCCACCCACCTTCGCCTAAAGCTCAGGAACCCATCAGGACCTTCAAGTATCTATCTTTCCTTCCGTGTTTCCCACTTTGAGCCATATTGACCATTTCGCTCTTCCACCGTTCTCTGGCTACAACCACTAGGTCAAGAGCCCGTCATCCACATCCTTCTATTCGGATCGACTCGCCAGATCGCCTAGCATCTTCTCACACAAACTACCCCATGGATCCTGCTCATTGGAATAGGATTAGGTTGGGCTTCCTCTCTCACCTTCGCCGGAAGCCCAAGAACTCCATTCCCCGTCGCTTCCCCTTATTTTCCATGCAATAATCCGACCGGAGCCTCGTCCCCAAATCGTGTTACCCCTTGCAGGTGTCCGTATGTGCGTGGAGTATCATCTAGAGTTCCAACTACTCAAGCGGAGCAGCTTTAGGAGAGGGAGTGTCGTCACGTCGATCCAGCCGTTCACCCTCGCATCCGAGCCTCCCATTCGACGCTGAGAAATAACATGAAGGTGTTGGGCCTGACATCAGGCCTATCAGACTAGTAGATCGTGAGATCTTCCAGGTCGAAGTTCGACGGGCTTCAGTTCCACCAGTAACATCCTGAGCCGTCAGATCCTCCATCGCATCCAGTTCTAGTCATGGTCGTCCATCGCCATACCTTCTTGACAACGGGTGGATCAGAACCGTACAAGATCTGAGTCGCACGACAAATCGCATGTCCCGACCGTTAGATTAGATCTCACTTGTCGGATCCGACCACACGTCTGCGATAGATCGTCAAACATCAGATCACTTTCAAGAGAAGATCAGAGCCATCCACATAAGCCTCCTCGTACATACGCCATGTGTTCGTTGGGTATATTCCATTCCCCCCTACGTTTATTTTATTTTGCTTTAGTCCATCAAATAAATGTTGTAGTTAAGAACTTTTACAGTTTGGACCTTAAAGTTTATGGTATTTGCATTTTAGTCCATCTGAATCTGTAGCACGTATAGGCTGACATGAGTTTTGGGTTATCTGCATGTTTTGTCCTAAACTTTGATGTTGTTTATTAATGAAAGTTAAGTTTTTAGAAATTGCATCCATGCCCCTATGAGCCTAAACAACATGTTGTGCGTGTGACTGATTGGGATTTTTTGCAATATCGACCTCAAACTTTTATTGTGTGTTATCTTTTGGTCTTGAAACTTAAAGTATTTACAAAAGGTCCTTGTGAAATGTGCTTAATTACATGCTTTCTATTAGACTTAATAAATATTAAAATAACCTTACAAATTACACAAAAAATACCATCGACTCCTGTTAGTGTGTATTATTTGCAATTTTTTTAAATTCAAAAACCCTAAAAAATATCCCTGTTTGCCTTATAAAATTATAAAAATTCGAAAAATGTTTTAAAAATTCTATAAAAGTTCTCGAGTGTGTCTCTTATTATCTTTTAACTCCTGTATCAGTTTTGTTTGAAAAACCTTTAGAAAAACCCTAACAATTACAAAACAACTAAAAACATATAAAAAATTGTATAAAATCAAATAAAAATCCATAAATTCTAATTTCAGATCCTATTTGTAGCCTTTTATCTCTATTTTATCATAAAATTTCTATACAAGAACTTGGGGTATTTAAAGTATTTTTAAGTTGCAATTTGGTCTTGGCCGTGCACTATTCTGAATTTTGAGCCTTATTTTATTTCTATAAAGTCATAAAAATATTTTAAAAATCCCAAAAAAAATTACCAAAAACACTTTAAAACCCAAAAACATTTTTACATTAATTTTCTAACTATTTTTGGTTATTTAAAAAATCCAAAAAAATCATTGTGCTTGTTTTCTTTTATTGAGTGCTTGTATCCTTTATTCAAAAATAAAAAATTAAAAAAAATCACTAAAAATTGCTTTATTTTGGGAAATTTGACTACTTCGTGTTTCTTTCGTGCTCCTTATGTTTGACCCTGGTGGCTATACCAAGTAAATAAAAATAGCGAACCGCTTACATTTCTTGATTGCTTGATTTTTCTGAGTGATTTTTTTTCCGTTGATTACGCTGGGTGATTTAGGTCACAATGACCGTCGCTTATTTTCTTACATAACCCGACTTGTTGAGCGTGTCATCAGGATGGCATCGTTGCTGGGGAGCACGGCTTAATAGTCTTACTTTTGCTCATTTTTCACTTTTGCCCATTTTTGAATCTTTTTGATATAACTGCCTTCTGACATCTCTTTTCACTTTTTGTACGAGGAACCACCCGAGGGACGCTTCAGCTTTCTGTTGGAAGAGCCTGCATCCGAGGAGAAGCAAAAGGAGAGAGAGTGGTTGTCATAGATAGATTAGTTTTATTTCTGCGAACCATTTTTTTATTATTATATAATAGTTAGACTCTGAGACACTTGCTTGGACACTTGGACTTTGGGGTCTGTTTCATCGAGTATCGGTGTACTCGGGGGACCTCACCATGGCTTCTCGTGTTTTGTTTTCATCGCATTTCATTTCTTTTCGATTTTCAAGGATTTAGACCTTAGACTTAGGAACTTTTGTTGATTGTGACGTAATTAGCTAAGGACCCACACTTAATTGCTTATATGTTCCTATAGATCGTAATTGGACTTAGCTAAAAATAAAAATTAAATTGACTTATTGGGATAAGAGACCACGTGTCGTGAGATGCCGTATACATCACTGGTAGGACCCATTGTGATGGACATTGATCGACATCGAAGATCGGACTCCGATCTCTCTTCCCGATAGTTATCTATTTGTGCTTCACGATTAATAGAAGTTGCTCGTCTAAGGCCAATTTCCTTGTGCATCATATAGGTAGTTTATTTCACGTCTTTACTTTTATGCGTAGATCACCCTGCATGTAGAGTGCTGGATTCAGGTACACATTTCTACCTATGCATACATCATTGTGTTTGATCACGCATCGCCTTTTTTGACTTCCTCCCTCTGTTTTCTTGGACTCAAAATAACCAAGGAAATCGAAAAATTCGGTAGGCATTGTCTTATTTCAGAAAAATACCTAAAAAGAGATAACCAAATAAAATTGGGACTGCTAATGCAGACTTGACCCTAAAACCGACTTCACTTAAAACTTCTTTTTTTGTGTAGAGTCACCCCCTCATTGGTTGATTTATCTGCATCGAGAGAGTGACCCACACACTAGGAAGAGCCACGTCTGATCTTTCTTCATACTACCGGTCTTGCAGTTGTTTGTTCTCTAGTGAGGATTTCACTGGGTAGCCGGTAATCATTCCGGGATTTCCTTAGCAGACTAGGCAGATTAGGTAGCCGGTTACGGTCAGCAACCATACTGGCTGAGAAAAACTAGCTGTGAGATTAGGTCAGTCTCCTAGGAGTATTGGATTCCTAACCGCTCGCTTAATCGCTCTGATAGATTGATTTGTCACCTTAATAAAAATTGGAGAAGAATAACGATCGATCTTTCATGGTCATCAGGTAGAGTGTTGAGTAGGTGAAAAAGGGGGTTGACTTCACATATTGTTTGCATTCGAGATCCAATCTTCATAACTCCCTACATCACGATGATAGGAAGGAGGTCCCTTAGGCTACCTTTAACAACACCCTTTTTGAGCAATCATCTCCATTAATCTAGGGCAGCTTCAGAGAGCCCAGACAAGCTCTCTGAACCTGAGTTCGCTACCATGTGTTCCCCCTTGACTACCCTTCTACTAGTCCTGAGGTCCTAGAGCAGAGGCCAACACAGTTATATGTTCACTTGATGGCACCTGAGTTAGGGTCTTTTGCATTTTAAGAGACCTAAGAGATGGCCAGCAATGAGGCACGCACCGATGAGCAGTTGCAGGGATCAACGTATATACTTGACCAGGACGCCATCAACAACACACTATTAGCCTCCTTGAAGACAATGCAGCGATAGACCAGAGACCAGGGAGCATTTATGGCAGAGGAGTAATGAGAGCTGACGCTGATGCGAGCCGGCAGAGCAAAGCTGTAGAGACCATCCAGTGGAGAGATACCATCAGTTGGAGGAGGAGGCGGACGTCCGGATGACCAGCAGGAGCCAACCCGACTAACACGGACAATGAGGCAATTGCACATTCCTGGTGCAACCCTCACCCACCGCTGTATCCAGCTACAAGAGATCCTGGGTGACTTCAAGCATTGCCCCTAGACCATCTAGTTATTTCCCAAGTACTGTGGGCTAGCCACCGAGGATCTGCACCTCCATCAGTAGGATTCAAGATGGTCTGCAGCATTGTCCACGACAGATTTTTGGATGAGGACACAATTAAGATGATCGCCTTCCCATTCTCCTTGGTTGACAGAGCATCCTACTGGCTGAAGCATTTGGGGAGGTATGTCACCACTTGGGAGCAACTTCGGACCGAGTACTTGAACAAGTAATATCTACTCGGTCGGACCAACGCAACACGAGCCGTGATCAATAACTTCACCATGATCCCAAACGAGAAATTTCATAAGGCGTGAGATCGATTCTGAGAGTTCATCGACTGGTGTCCACATCATGAGATATCCAAGCCCAACCTTGCCTAGAGTTTCTTTTGTGGGTTGACACCAGAGCTGCAGGGGCTAGTGAATGCCTCATGTTGAGGGTCCTATTTTTCCAAGGTTGAGGACCAAGTGTGGTCCATCTACGAGGAGATGGCATAGAATTACACGATGATGTCCCAGACTAGGGTCTACACTCAGGGGAATCCCATCCCATAGGCAATCTCACATCATAGGATTGCACGCATCGATGTTGGTCCTTCTACTTCATCAGCAGCAGCGCAGGCTGAGTCCTCTGCCGCTAACATTGAGAAGCTGGAACGCATTGAGATCATTGAGAAGAAGCAGTGCCAGGTCCTGATCCTGATCGATCAGTTTGCACAGACACTGAGTAACCTGAAGACTCAAATCATGTGTCTCCAGGAGGCACAGATAGCGCCTCAGCCCCGTCTCAGATCACGGGTTGATCCCAGAAGCAGCAGCTCCGCCCAGCCATCTGCCACATACCGATAGGTCTTCCACATTCAGGTAGAGCTAGTCCAGCAGCTGCAGCACTACTCCCAGCCTCCACAAACTCAAGACACTCAGATGGTGGTCTACCAACCGGATCAGCCCCTATCAGTTCTGCCCCCTCCACCTTTCGAGCAGGAGCCTTTGATGGAAATCAACAGGATTTGATACGACCGGTACCGACAGCATCTTGGGAGCCGTCGTGATCACCCAGGTTTCTGGTGGTCTACCAGAGGCACCTCGTCTTAGTAGCAGCCTCTAGCTTAGGCAGGAAAGAGCAGCCACTAGCAGCAGTCGTACCACTCCCAACAGTACCAGCAGTAGGGTCCTCGTCCCTACCATCAGGGGCAATAGTGGAGGCAGCCACAGTAGCCTCAGCAGTACTCCCAGCCTCCTCCTCATTACCAGCAGCAGTCACAACCTCATTTCCAGCGAGGCAACCCATCCGATTCTCATAGACCCGTCTATGAGAATCTAGCCCTTGATGACCTCGCCCTCCTACATTCTGACTAGCAGGCATCCATGCAACGAGAGATGGATAAGTTCCAGCAGGAGATAAGGGAGATTATCAAGGGCAAGGCCACCATACCAGCTCGATGGAACCTAACCCAAACAATATGAAGAGGAAATCTTAGTAGGTGCAATTTATAGAGACTACCACTCCTAGTGATACTTTGGGTGATATTTCTTCCGATGTATTTGATGCTAATTTTGTGACACTTACGAGCGGTAGGATGCCAGTCGGCAACACCTCATCTGAACAACGACCACTTGGAGATTCTGTATTGCCAGAAGAGGATGGAAGCGGTGCTGATGCCGCTCATGATAATGATGACAGTGGTGTTGAAGACACCAAGGATGTTGATCTAGCCGACGATACTGAGGTCGTCATGATTCCAGTAGCAGACAGTGGTGCTGATGCCACCAACATTCTAGATGTTGGGCTAGAGATCGCTGTTGATGCCGCAAGATCAGATGTTGTGGAAGGTACTAATGCCACCAATTTTCCTTCAGTTGTGTTACCCTCTTCTGTATCTCAGTACAGTTTCAGAAAAATACAAAAAATGGAAAAATGGACAAGAACAAAAATATGAATAAAGGAAAGGTTTCTGTATCCCCTATGAGTCCATATGTGTTGCAAGAAAATCCCAAAAACAAACACCAGCGAGAGTTCAACCGGCAGATGATTGATCGATTTCAGATATTGCTGACTCTACAGGAGGCACTAGAGCACATCCCTCTCTTCAAGAAGAGTTTGAGAGAGAAGATCACCATCCGTAGGAAGAGAAGGAACCACAATGCAGAGATCCATGTGCTTACTCGTGCCTCCTGCTTTTCCATTCAAAATCGATTTATAGCCAAGAGACCTGATGCGGGGGCTCCACATGTCAGATGCCATATCCATGAGCAGCGGTTCTATCATACCCTATTAGACAACGACTCTTTTATTAACCTCCTCCCAGCTGCCTTACTCGACCAATTCAAGTTTTGCCCTCTTCGATAGAGCAGGACAACCCTTCAGTTTGCTGATAGATATGTCAAGAGGCCAAAGGGGTTATTGAAGGACGTGGTCATCAAAATTCATGCCATGAAATTCCCCTTAAACATTGTTGTATTGGACATGGAGATCCCTGAGTCTGTGATACTTGATGCCCATTCTTGGCCACAGCCAAGGCAGTGTCCAATCATGATAGTAGGAAGGTATACTTTCACGTCGAGGGTGAAAGTGTACAAATAGAGATGATCGAGGAGACCAGAGCGAGAGATTCAGCCTGCTCTGAGCAGTCGAGTCATTCAGAGAAGCCGACTGATGTAGAGCAAGACATCCACCAGGAGTGCGACTTTGTGATCACAGATGATGAGAGAGTTTGACTAGATCCCGTATCACGAGCTATTAATCACGCCATCAGACAATGTAGATTTATAGATTTTGGTAGATGAGAGTTCAGAGAGCACACTCTTGGTACCGGACACATTTAAGGCTGATGATTGTGGTCAAGATAGCAAAGCAGAGTATATTTCATGTTCTTCAGATTCAGATCCCTCGGATTCAGACATTGATTAAGATGACTTTGATGATTACATGCCATGTCTGATTCCTTCAGAGCCGACAGCTAGGGCGGGGAATGAGCCAGTACAAATGATAAAGACACCAGCAAGGCTACCTTCGTCAGATTTTCACATGTTGTGAGAGTTCTCCCATGCATATCTGGTAGCCTTCACTTAGACATTTTAGAAGCCAGAGATGCCAGCTCCCAGTCGTCCAGAACTAAGACCTTGCCGCAATCGATGAAGTACAGATTCCTTGCAGGTGAGCCAGAGATGTTCCCAGTCATTATCTCAGTGGATTTGACTGGAGATCAAGAAACTCGTTTGATGGAAGTTCTTGAACAAAACCACAAGGTTATTGGATGGAGCACAACTGATCTCCAAGGGATAAGTCTAGCCATGTGCTACCACCATATCTATCTCAAAGAGGAAGCCAAGCCATCGCTTGAGCTCCAGCGACGGCTGAACTCGAATCTTCGAGATGTGGTCATGAAGGAAATTTTGAAATGGTAGAGCATCGATTTTATCTGCCCCATCTCCAACTCTAAGTGAGTTAGTCCATTACATGTGATACCCATGAAGACGTGTAATACCACAATTTTGAGCGAATCTAGAGAGGAGATAGCTACCCGGGTACACACTTCTTGGAGGCTCTGTGTGGCTACATATAATTGAATCAGGCCACCAAGAAGGATCATTTCTCATTACCATTTATTGATTATACTATCGAGAGGCTAGATGGGAAGTGTCATTATTATTTCCTTGATGGGTGCTCCGAATACAACTAGGTGGCCATAGCACCCGAAGACTAGGAGAAAATGACATTCATCTATCCATTTGGGGCGTATGCCTTTAGACAGATGCCCTTTGGTTTATTTAATGCCCCAGCTACATTCCAAATGTGCATGCTTTCTATCTTTTCGTACGTAGTGGGTGAATGTTTGGAGGTCTTCATAGATGACTTTTCAATCTATGGTGGGTTTGATGCTTGTCTTAACTGCCTAGATCGTGTACTTCAGCGTTGTATTGAGCTTAATCTTGTATTATCTTGGGAGAAGAGTCACTTCATGGTGACTCAGGGGAGGTGCTTGGCCATATCATCTCCCACAGGGGCATGGAGGTTGATCCGGCCAAGGTGGATATCATCAAGAAACTCAATCCATCGTCCAATTTATGACAGTTGTGGTCCTTTCTGAGGCATGTCGGTTTCTACCGACGATTCCTTCATTCAGGATTTCAGTCATATTTCCCGATCGCTTACTGATCTGCTGAAGAAAGACACCGAGTTCATTGTAGATGATAAGTGTATAGCTCATTTGAGACTCTCAAGGGGTTAGTTGTCTTGGCTCATGTCCTTCAGCCACCCGATTTGTCTCTTCTATTCGAGATCATGATGGATGCTTCTGATTTTGCCGTAGGGGTTGTGCTCAGAGAGAGGAGGGATGGATTGCCTTATGCCATACACTACGCTAGCCGGACTTTGGAAGCCGCTCAGCGGAACTACATTGTGTCTGAGAAGGAGATGCTAGCCGTAGTCTTTGCTTTGAACTAGTTCAGATCTTATATTCATGGATCCCGGGTGACTATATTTACATATCACACCGCCATCCGATACCTCATGGCAAAGAAGGATGCCAAAGCCAGATTGACTAGATGAATCCTTCTACTCCAGGAGTTTGACAAGGAGATTAAGGATAAGCCTGGAGTCATATATGTGGTGGTGGATCACCTCTCCCGTTTAGAGAACCTTGAGGATTCCGATCATATTGCACCTATTACAGAGACCTTCCCAGATGAGGTGATCCTTGTTATCACCTCTCTTCCATGGTACACTGACATTGTGAATTACCTCGTCGCCAAGAAAGTTCCAAAAGGTTGGCCCAGGCAGCGACTTGAGACTTTCCTTACGAAAGCCAAGTCGTACCATTGGGAGGATCATGTCCTTTATCATGAGGAAGGGCATAGTGTCTGGCATCGGTGCATTCCTCAAGAAGAGCACCACAGTGTCCTCACATACCGCCACAAGCTTGGGTCAGGAGGACATCATTCTGGGAGGAGAACAACATAGAAAGTGCTCCAATCCAGTTTATGATGGCCTACCCTCTTCAAGGATTCGAATTTGTGAAGAGTTGTACTGACTGTCAGAGGATGGGTAGATGTAGACAGCGTGATATGATGTTGATGCAACCCATTTACTTCTGTGAGGTTTTGATGCAAGGGGCATCGATTTCATGGATCCATTCCCTAAGAGATAGGGATTCGTACATTCTGCTTGCTGTAGATTATGTGAGTCGTTGGGTTGAGGCCATCCCCACCTGAACCACAGATGCTAAGATCGTTTGCTGATTTTTGAGGAAGAATATCATTTCACAGTTCGGGGTACCTAGAGTTTTGATATCTGATGGGGGGACTCACTTTATCAACAACAAGGTGAGATCCCTTGCTAACAAGTTCACCATTGGCCATCGTGTTGCCATTCTATATCACCCTCAGACCAATGGTCTTGCTGAAGTATCGAACAGGGAGATCAAAACTATATTACAGAAGGTCATATGCCCAGACCGAAAGAATTGGTCATAACTTTTGGACTCGGTCTTGTGGGCCTATAGGACTTCCTTCAAGATATTGTTGGGTACATCTCCCTTTATTCTCTTTTATGGAAAGCCATGACATTTTCCTATGGATATTTAGCACAAATCGCTATGGGCAGTCACTGATTTATTATTGGATCCCAATAGTATTGGAGACCAGAGGAAACCAGAGTTGGCAGCCCTGGAGGAGTTGAGACACACAACCTTTTCAAGTAGACTACAATAGAAGGAGAGATTGAAGATATGATATGATTCTCATATCAGCCATAAACAGATTGAGCTGAACCAGAGAGTATGGCTATTTGTGCTAGGTTGAGATTATTTCTAGGGAAGTTGCAAAGCAAATGGAAGGGATCATACGTGGTCCGAAAGGTGCATGACAACGGATGCATTGTCATATCTAAGTTGTTGTCTGAATCCACCTTTCGAGTTAATGGTCAGCACCTGAAGCCATATCTTGATGATGATCCGCTGATTGTTGACATTGCCACTATTCATTTTGCATGAGATGTGGTCTTTAACTCACATCATTTGCATCTCATGCCTGATTTTCACTTCTCTCCCGTAGTTGTATAGATCTAGTTGTCCATATCATTCATTCTTTTTGTCTAATATCCCATTATGCGTTGCAAAAGGATCCGCCGGTTCACCGATCATTGACGGTTCTAGAACCGCTAAGCCTACGTTACATGCTATAGTACCTAGAATTACTACTGGAAAAATATATAAAAGGTCATTGGGCCATGCGGGTTCCCCGTAATAATTATGTCCCATTCCTTTTGCCAATTTAGCTCTTAATACAGGATCATTCAAATCTGGTTTCTTTGTTATTGGGATAGGTGAATTATTATGTATTCATCCCCCGAGGGAACCGGACATGATAATTTTTCATCATCCGGCTCGAGCAAAACAAAAATCAAAAGAATAACAGAAATAGATCGATATAAAAAACTATTTCATCTATATTCACACGAATATAATGACTCCATGTAAGAAAGGTTCTATTTTCCGGAGTTCCAACTATTCATTGTGAATTCAGTTCTTACGAGTAAATGCTCAACACCCAAGTGGGCTTATAAATTGGATCATGACCAAATGCTTTTTGGGTTGTCTCATGACTTGTAATTGGTGTCTATCCACACAATATCTCGAGTCTTTTTACATACAAAGGATTTACTTGTTACTAATACAGTCTAGCCTCTATTCTTCCTTAGATCCCCTATTTCACTCCGATAGTATCATAGATCCGGGTATTCATTGACATCAATTCAAACCCTGGATCTTCGAATTGAGAGAGATATTGAGAGAAATCAAGAATTCTCACTATTTCTTAGATTCATGGATCAAATTCGATTCAGTGGGATCTTTCACTCCCATTTTTTTCCACCAAGAACGTTTTATGAAACTCTTTGACCCCCGAATTTTAAGTATCCTACTTTCCCGCGATTCACAGGGTTCAACAAGCAATCCATATTTCACGATCAAAGGCGTAGTACTGCTTGTAGTAGCGGTCCTTATATCTCGTATTAACAATCGAAAGATGGTCGAAAGAAAAAATCTCTATTTGATGGGGCTTCTTCCTATACCTATGAATTCCATTGGACCCAGAAATGAGACATTGGAAGAATCTTTTTGGTCTTCCAATATCAATAGGTTGATTGTTTCGCTCCTGCATCTTCCAAAGGGGAAAAAGATTTCTGAGAGTTGTTTCATGGATCCGCAAGAGAGTACTTGGGTTCTCCCAATAAATAAAAGAAATCAAAAGTGTATCATGCCTAAATCTAACCGGGGTTCGCGGTGGTGGAGGTGTTAAAATAAAAGTAAATTCTATACTGCTCCTAATTATATTTATATTATTTTGTCTTTATCTCATTCACAGAGAGCAGATTAAATTCTGAATCTTTTTGGTAACCAATCCGATTGTAATATCATAATAGGTAGAAATTGGATTAATTTGGCTATTCTATACTATACAAGACTCCATACCATAAGTCTAAGTGAAACCTATGTATAGGGGGGTGTCAGACTTGTGATCATTCATTTGATTCTTTTTACCTCTGTTTTGCTGCCTATACTTAGGGATATTTTACCCTAGGTATAGGGGAGGTAAACCTTGTACATCCTAACCCTCGGTCTTCCCCTTATGTACATACTTATATACTTAGGATTACTTGATCCTAAGTATAGGGGTATCACCGACGTCTATTCATTACATTCGTGTATTCGTCGTTGCAATATAGCATTCTTTTCACTTCACAATACTCAGCACGAGTTATGTCTTCCTTTCATCGCTCTTTGATCACTATGAGGACATCGTTCGAGCTAAGTATAGGGGGATGTCATATATATTGTATATATACTTTAGCCATAAGTCGTACTTTGTGTGAGTGTGTTAATAAAATAAAATGGCTAAAATCATAAAACCAAAAATCACAAACCAAAAATCACAAAATTTTTAAATCTTTTTCTTGTATATAATTGTTTGTAAATATCTTTTGTAAAAACTATTTTTGTACAAATGTTTGTAAAAATGTTTTGATTGTAAATGATTTGTAAATATTTTTGTATAAAAATTATGTATATAGTACAAAATTTTGGAAAATGTTTGGAAAATAAAAGTTTGCAAAATCCCATTTGTAAATGTTTGTAAGTATTTTGCAAAACTTACCCTTCTTCCTTGCATTCAAAATTTTTTTCATAAAAATTGCATATTTTAAAAAATTGCACAAAAAGAGTTTCATACATGTTTACTTATATATTCTTCTGAATCATAGTTGACATTTAAACTAGTCTAGAATTAAATTGGAAAATGGAGCTTGGTTAAGACCTTAATCCACCTAACTTCATAGAAACCTTATAGGATTTAGGGTTAAGACTTTTTAAATCCATTAACAACTTAATTCTTTGAGTCCACTAGGTTATGTTCACATGTCATCTTGATGAGCTTATGTAGAACACTTAACAACGCATACATGACTTTCAGAGACAATGGCTTGACTTAAACATGCACCTTACACGTAGCTCAACACATATGACGTGGTAAGGAGGCAGAATTATTTGGCTTGGGGTAGCATACTAGGGTAGTACTTCTAGGTGGAACCTCTCGTCTTCTTCTAGGGAGGGATGTGTACCTCAACCTGGTCTAGTAGCATTGAGGTCTAAAGACAGGAGTCTATGGGTTGCAACAATGCTTCAAAAGAGGGATAGTCTACTAGCTCAAGAAGAAAAACTCCTTATGTACATGTTGCACCATGTAAATATGTTGTATATATGCACATCAAAAAAATGTGTAAAAATATGAAAAACTCCAAAAAAGGGGACAGGTCTGATTGAAAATAAAATGCATGCCGGAGTGTATATAGTGAATAAGCAAAGCTTATGTATTCAACCTTCTCATCTCATGGAAGCTTGCAGCTGGAGACTTAGCTACACTAGCTTTGCTCTAAGGGATGTGTGGCTACACTGTTCACGGTCCATTCTCTTCTTTCCCCTCGTCTTGAGCTGGTTGAACTTGAACTTAGAAGGGAATACCCCGCTCCTCGAGGAAACAACTGCTAGACTGGGGGATTAGAGTTACCTTGTTGAGGGAGGTTGTTTCTTTATCATTTCTGATGTGCGGAGCTACATATAACTTACACAATACAAGGAAAGATGCATAGTCATTAGAGTTTACGTATGTAGAATTGTTCTGACATGGTTTATTGAGGAGAACATAGAATTGTGGAACTTAGAGGCTGTTGAGTCTTAAACCTATTTCCCAATAAGGTTCTGACAAACTGAGGAGTCTTTTCCTTTTTTTTCACTTCTTCTTCAAATAAGTGTTTGCTAAGAGACTAGCAATGGTAGAGTATAGAGGGTGATGAATGCATGATTCTCACTCTTTATTATTTTATTTTAGCTCTTCTTCTTGGCAAAACACTCTGTAAATACCCGTAAATATAATAATTTAGCTTTTTGTATGCTCTTGTTAGTATTGCATATATAGCATGTATTTTTACAAAAAATAAAATAATAAAGGAAAAAGAAAAAGAATGATGTATTTAGAGTAAATACAGAGTGACTTAAACCCCAAGAGAAGTTCAAGCCTTAACTTGATCGTAAATAGGGTGATATCGTCTACTAGGTATTGTACATATCACCTATACTTATACATATTAATTTATTTATAAAACCAAGTTATCTTATTCTTTTCCACCATTGTATAAAGTTTTAATAATAATATAAAAATAAAATAAAAAATCAGAAAAATAAAATAAAATAAAATCCTCAATTCCTTGTAAAAATACATATGTATATTCTACATTCTCTATTTATTATGTACCCTTAAATAATCTGTAAAATAAAATAAAAATTATTTTATGCTCCTAAAATTATGTTGTATATAAATAAAATATAAATAAAAGTATTTGTTTAAATAAAATAAAAATACTTGTATAGAATACATAGGTATATTATACATGTATATAATACTATATACTGTATATACTTTATTTTTATTTTTTGTAAAATAATTAAAAATCACAAAAAAGATCTTACAAAATAACAAACATTTTTTATTTTATACACTTTTAAATTTAAATTCATTTGTTGTTTTTTATTGAATTTCCCTTCATTTTGTAAATCTTGATTTTCTCATTAGTCCACGTAAGACCGTTGACCTCAGTCAACAGTCTCTTCCAACCAGGTCGGGTTGCCTTCCCTCTCGCCAGAGCCACTTCTCTGAATTCTTGCGCCCGACTCTGACCTCCATTCCCCTCGATTCTTCGCCCGATTCTCCTCTTAGGACCCATGACCCTCACGGATCTCTAGGAAGGGTTGGATCTTCTAAGGGTTGCGCGCTTCCTTCCGATCTTTCTGGACCCTGGGGAACCCTATAAAATCTTTCCATCACCTCCACTGCTCGATAGCTCGTCCCACACGCCCCTGTTCTTCCCAAGCCACCTTCAGTGGAGTGACATCCGCTTAGGATCCTTAGAAGATGCCTAGAGGCTTGAAGCTCGCAACACGACCGGAGCTCCACCGTGTGATGCCTCCCAGCCCGTCGCAGCTCGGTCAAGGCCAAGACCCGTCCACCCATTTTGCCTGAAGCTCATGAACCCATCCGGACCTTCAGGTATCTATCTTTCTTTCCGCATTTCCCAGTTCGAGCCATCTTGCCCATTTTGCTCTGTCACTTGCTGGCTCCGACCACCAGGTCTGGAGCTCGTCATCCACATCCTTTCATTCAGATCGACTCATCAGATCGCCCCGCATCTTCTCACACAAGCTAGCCCTCTTGCTCATCGGAGTAGGATTAGGTCAGGCTTCCTCTCCCACCATCGCCGGAAGCCCGAGAACTCCATTCCCCATCGCTTCCCCTTATTTTCCATGCCATAATCCGACCTGAGCCTCTCCCTTGAGTCGTGTTACCCCTTGCAGGTGTATGTGTGTGTGTGGAGTGTCATCTGGAGTTGCAGCTGGTCAGGCGGAGCAGCTTCGGGCGAGTGATGAATCAAGTATTCATCATGCTAAAATTGGTCATTTAGGCTCTGCTCCCCAAGATTCATATGCATTTAATCATTATAGAGCATTATTAGCACTCATACATGTGTGAATAATATTTGCATTTCATCATGCATAATTGCATTAAAAATCGCAAGTGTAAATTATCCCAAAAAGCCGCTAACTTCTCTCATTTTTTATTAATTCCTCCTAACTCCGATTGACCCCAAACCACCTCCATTGTGTAGATATTACTAACTTGAATAAATAAAAAAATACAAAAAATACTAACTCGAATAAGTATCAAATAATCCCAGAGTCTAATTTCACATCTTACAGACTAAAACGCGCATATCTCCCTCACACAGTGTCTGATTTTGGTCTACTCACTTTTAAAGTACTCCATTTTCAAATACCTTCAAAACAAGACCAATTTCATAAAATTCAGAGATCATTTCTGAAAGTTGGGTTTTGGCCTCTTTTGCGCATTTTGACTTTTTGCTATTTTTGACCTGAGTTTTTATGTACATAATTAACCCTTTTAATTTTATTTCTTCTTCGTTTGTGTTCTGTGATGAAAGTTTTGTTAAACAACACAAAAATCCAAATCTAGATTAAAACTGAAATCAGAGAAACTGACTGAGTCCAAGTGTCCGTTGTGAGTCTGTACAAAAATTGTGTGTTTCTCACTTCTAATTTATTTTCCTATTTTCTTATTTATTAAAAATCCAAAAAAATAATATTAATGTGTAGTTATTTTTCTTATATTTTATAGTATTTTTATAGATTTTTTATCCTCTTAAATGCCACCAAAAAAAATTACAAAACTCCAAAAATCCGGTTTTCAATGCACACAGAGAACCACCAAAAATACCACTTCGCACAGGTGACCTCTTTTGCTCCCGGATCCTTCGTGAAAGTTGTAGATCTCATCGAGACGAACAATTTCGTGAAGGAAATTTTTTAATCCGAGGTATCCTCTTATTTCTTTTTCATTTTTTTATCTCTATCTTTGAAATTTTTTTGGGCGCCACGTGGCAGCTCTTGGGCATGCCACGTGGCACTCCCACCTGCCCCGCTTCTCTCTCCTCCCTCGGGTCATGTGCCTAGCACATGACCCCGCCTTCTTCCCCATCCAGCCGTTTCCCCCCTTCCACCTCAATCGTTCCTCCACCACCTCTCCTCGTAACTGTCGCCGCGCCCACTTCTATCGGTCGTTACGAGGCCAGCCAAGCACCTCCTCCACGTAACGCCCCTCCATTCGCCCTCCTATAAAGAACCCTCCCTCGCAGCCACCCCCTTCATCCGCCCTTCCCTTGCAGGTGCTGGTGACAGCGACCAAACCTCATCGACATGATCCGAGGTTTCTGGAGCTCGCCGGCTCCATCGAGGAGATCATTGGAAGAGGGCAAACGCTCCTCCCCATCCAGGCGAACTCGATTCCCCTTTGACCACACCTCCACTTCGTGTTGTGACCACCATCTTCTCTATGCATATCCGCAACCCATAACTAGGTTTCCCTTTTTTGCTCCGGCCATCAGCTCACCACGCCGCCTCGCCGCCCCTCAGGCGATGTGCTCGATGCGAGCTGCTCCAGCTTCACGCCTCCCCCACCGTGCCGTTCGCCTCCGCCGCCTCGCCGACCGCCCTTCGACAGAGCCTCCTCTCCTCCGTCTCTACGCCGTCTGAGCTCGAGGTCCTCCGTCGCTCGGCCGTGTATCGGCCGAGCCCGAATCTTCCTCCGCAAACGCCTCGCCTCCGCCGTGAGGAGGTATCGCCATAGTCTGACGCGAGGCACCAACGCCGCCGCCGCACCTCTCTGCCGCTCCCCTTGGGTCTCCGGCAACCACTGCCCTCTGCCACCGCTCGACCGTGAGTCGGCTGAGCTCTGTCACCCCTTCGCCCACCGCCACCTGGACCCGTGACGGCCATCTCCCCTCCACCGCTTCGCTCGCCTCTGCCGCTCTCCGCGACACAACGGCGACCCTCCTCCCTACACATCCGCCGTTGGATCGGGCAGAAGCCTTTGATCTAACGGCCCACGAGCTGCCGCGTGTCCCACCCAAGCCTTGGCCCCAACCTCGAGGCTCGGGTCAGCCGAAGCGTCAGAAGCCGCCACGTAGGCTCGAGCATCCGAGCCTGAGCCCTTCCGCCCGAACCTCAGCCCCGGGTCGAACCACAGGCTCAGGAGGCCCCGAACCTCCGCCTCGCCCCCGAACCTCCTCCTTGGCTCTGAGCCACTGCCTCGACACCCGAACCACAGGCTCGGGACCCTTGAGCCTCTATCCTGCTTCCGAACCTGGGGGAAAATTGCACATATGCCCCTGTTGTTTTCATAAATTACAAATTTACCCCGCTAGTGGTAAATTGCAAAGGGGCCCCTCCAGCTTTTTAAAATTACATATAAGCCTCTCCAGGGACCTTTTTGAAGGAAAAACTTTATTTTATTTACAGTTTAGTCCCTGCAATTTCATTTCAGCATATCTTTCTCATACGATCTCCGTTTTTAGCATATAATATGTCATTTTGAAGCTATTTTTATGCTCTACCATTTAGCATGGCTTGTGAACAGATCTGAGGTTGTCAATGATAATTATTATTTGAGGATCTTTGTTGACTCTTGTAGGCTGAATTTTGACATATTATATTCTCATGGATAAATTGATTCTGTAGGGGTGTTCTTATGAAGGATAGATATTGATCTCTCATTCTTTTACAGGATCAATTTTATTGAGGTTTCGATTAGAGAATAATGATTTATCAATAGAATCATTTGCCTTATCCCAGTAATTTGCAGGATTGTTTCTCAGAACTAATTTCCTTTTGCCTGCTTCTGGAGTTATTTTGATAAATATTTCTAGACATCATCTCTTTCGATCTATGATGTGATTTGAGGATTTATTGACTTTATTAATTGATGATTTAAATCGTGAAAAATCACATATCCTGAGCTGAGTTAGTATTTCTGTTTATTTCCTTGACATTGCATTTCTTCGCATTTGTATTATATTATCCGAACACATTGATTAACCATTAATTAATTACTTAATTTAAAACCATGCAACTAAGAATCATCTTTCCCTGTGTTCGACCTTGGTAGACTTGCCAAGTAAAAATTTTCCACAACATTCAAAGATTGTGGTATTTTGATCGACCGATTTTCACCTCCTATACTATGACAATTATTGATTTTTAAAGAGGGAAATTTCACGTTCATCAGCGAGGGAGTGTTGTCACGTCGATCCAACCATTCACCCTCGCATCCGAGCCTCCCATCCGACGCGGAGAAGCAATGTGAAGGTGTTGGGCCTTACATCATGCCGATCAGACCAGTAGATCGTGAGATCTTCCAGGTCGAAGTTCTCTAGGCTTCAGTTCCTCCAGCATCCTCCTGAGCCGTCAGATTTTCTATCATGTCCAGTTCTGATCGTGGTCGTCCATCGCCAGGACTTTTTAACAACGGTTGGATCAGAACTGTACCAGCTCTAAGACGCTTGACAAAGCACTTGTTCTGATCATTAGATCAGATCTTTGTCAGATCCGACCGCACGTCCACGACAGATCCTCAGACGTCAGATCACTTTCTAGAGAAGATTAGAGCCATTCACATCCGCCTCCTCGTGCATACACCACGTGTTTCCGGGGTATATTTCACAGTCCCTCCCTGCGTTTTATTTATCTTGCTTTAATCCATTGAATAAATGTTGTAGTTAAGAAATTTTACAGTTTGGACGTTATAGTTTGTGGTATTTGCATTTTAGTCCCTCTGAATCTATAGCACATGTAGGCTCACATGAGTTTTGGGTTATTTGCATGTTATGTCCTGAACTTTGATGATGTTTATTAATGAAAGTTAATTTTTTAGAAATTTCTTCCTTGCCCCTGTGAGCCTAAACTACGTGTTATGTGTGTGATTGGATTTTTTGCAATATCGACCACATACTTTTATTGTATTATCTTTTTGACCACATGCTTAATTATATGCTTTGTATTGGACTTAATAAATATTATATTAACATTAAAAATTACATAAAAATTACCATTAGCCCTTATTATTGTGTAATATTTACTATTATTTTGTTGGGTTAATTTATTTGCATTTTCTATTTTTAAAAATTCAAAAACCCTCAAAATATCCTTGTTTGCCTTATAAAATTTCGAAAAATGTTTTAAAAATTCTATAAAAAATCATGAGTGTATCTTTAATTATCTCGTAACCCTGTATCAATTTTGTTTGAAAACATATTAGAAAAACCCTAAAAATTATAAAACAACTAAAATCATATAAAAATCGTATAAAAATAAAGAAAAAAATCCAAAAATTCCAATTTCAGTTCCTCTTTGTAGACTTTTATCTCTATTTTATCATAAAATTAGTATACAGGACCTTGGGGCACTTAAGTATTTTTAAGTTGCATTTGGTCATGGTCGTGCACTATTCTGAATTTTGAGCCATATTTGATTTTTATAAAATCACAAAAATTTTTGAAAAATCCAGAAAAAATACCACAAACACTTTAAAACCCAAAAAATGCAAAAATATTATTACATTAATTTTCTTACTATTTTTGGTTATTTAGAAAATCTAAAAAGATCATTGTGCTTGTTTTCTTTTATTTGTGTGCTTGTGTCTTTATTTAAAATTTAAAATTTAAAAAATTTAAGAAAACCACTAAAAATTGCTTTATTTTGGGAAATTTGACTACTCCGTATCTCTTTCGTGCTCCTTGTGTTCGACCCTGGTGGCTATACTAGGTAAATAAAAATATCAAACCACTTACATTTCTTGATTGCTTGATTTTTCTAAGTGGTTTTATTTTTTCGTTGATTACGCTTGGTGATTCGAGTTACAACGACCCTTGTTTATTTGCATACTTAACCTGAGTGGTCAAGCGTGTCATCAAGCTACAATGGTTACCGTCCATTCTTTTCTCCATCTCCTCTGCTTGAGCTGGTTGTACTTGAACTTAGAAGGGAATATCCCTACTCCTCGAGGAAAGAGTTGCTAGATCAGGGGACTAGAGTTACCTTGTTGAGGGAGGTTGTTTCTTTGTCATTTTTGAAGTGGGGAGCGAAAATACATATACAGCGTACAAGTACAGATTCATAGTCACTAGTATTTGTGTATGTAGACTTGATCTGACTTGACTGATTAAGGAGATCTGACCATAGAATAGTGGAACTTGAGGGCTTTTGAGTCTTAAACTCGTTTTCCCAATAAGGTTCCGCTAAACTAATAATCTATAGGTATGACCGATCTCTATACTCCAATTTTATGAAGATAAGTTTAAATATCAACATTGGTCTATGTTCTTTTTGTTTTATTTTTGTTTTCACTTATTTTCCAAATAAGTGTTTGCTAAGGAACTATCATAGGTAAAGTATAGGGGAATGATGTATCCATGATTCATTGCCCTTATTCTTTTATTTTAGCTTTATTTCCTTAGTCAAATACCTGTAAATACCCACCAATTTCATGAAGTTATCATTTTACATACATTTGTTAATTATTCATGTTTAACATTTTTATTCAAATAAAAGAACAAAGAAGAAATGAAAAAGAAAAGAAAAAAATAAAAATAAAGGATGTATTTATGAAATAAATGCAGACTGACTCGAACCCCGACAGAAGGTCAAGACTTGACTTGATCGACCAGGAATAAAGTAGGGGGAGATAGGGTCTTTAATCCAAAAATAATTTGTAAATATTTTTTTCCTTTTTATTTTTGAATTTATTATTTATATATTTTTAAAAAACTTACACTATTTTATTGGTGTACAAATTGACTCAAATAAATATTTTCTTAACAAAAGTTGTAGATAAAAATATTTTCTAAATAATAAAAATAATTGCAAAGTAAAACTTTGTAAAGAATAGAAGTATCCACACTCAGAAAAAGTCGTAAAGTGACAATTGAAAGACCAATTCTGGCTCCATACGAACTCAATTGAATCAAACTCATTCCATTGTACTCTAAAATAAATTATCTTTAAAATGGCTATTGTTTCATAATTTTTGAAGTTACGATTATAAAGTCAATTTTCTGGGGTGGTTTTTGCAATTTCACCATTTTGTATTTATTGTATTTATTTCTTATTATATGAGGATGGGGAGTATGCACCCTCGTGCATGTAATTTTACGTGCATCGGAGCCTATATCTCCTACATTTATTATTTATTTGGGAAAATATCACCGTGTATATTCATCTATATATCCCTCCAATATGTTATTCGAATTTCATCAGAAACAGAGACTCATATGCCCTCCATCTAGAACAGATAATTTTAACGGTCTTAGAATTGCTGTAATCGACCTGTTCTAGATGGAGGGTATATGAGTCTCTATTTCTGATGAAATTCGAATGGCATATTGGAGGGATATATGGATGAATATACACGGTGATATTTTCCCAAAAACTGAAAAATGTAGGAGATATAAGCCCCGGTGCATGTAAAATTACATGCACCAGGGTGCATACTCCCTTTTCTATATATATATATAGGATTTCTTTCAAATAAGACGCAGTCCTTCCTAAGTTTAGGAAGGCCAGCCCCTTTTTTGTATAAAACAGGATGACTTTAGTAGAATACAAATACAGTTTTGTATTATAATGTGCAGCTTTAATGTTTGTATTATAATGCGCAGTTTTGTATGCGGCTTTGTATTTATAACGTGCACCTATAATACAAACTTTATAAGCATTCTACTATAGTGTTCGTGTTTTATACATAAAAGGGTCGGCCTTCCTGAACTCAGGAAGGACTGCGTCCTATTTGAAAGGCCCCCTATATATATGGGGAAAATGGGGCTACACTTCGGGGGAGTAAACTTGGCTCCCCCCGCCTCATTTGTCCCATTATTTTATTTTTTTTGAAAATGTTCTTCTGTGAAAATTCATGAATATATCCCTAGATTATGACATTCAAATTTCGTGAAAAAAAAAGACTACTACAGTCTCCATCTAGACAATTGTTGGAGTATTTGATATATGTGTCACATGTATGAGAGATGGGTAAATGGATCTCTCAAGGATCCATTTACCCCATCCAAGAGTTTAGTCTCACATCTACTAGTGGTGGGACTTGGAGGCTCTGTGGAGGCTATATAAGGAGCCCCACACCTCCGATATCATATGAGAAATTCAATAAACAAACCTGACCCTTTGAGGCCTTCTCCCGTGGTTTTATCCCGCTCCTCACGGAGTAGGGTTCCACGTAAAAATCTTTGTGTTCCTATTGCTTTATCTTTATTTCCGATTTTGCTTCCGCATATTTTCTAACATGGTATCAGAGCATGTTCAATTTTTGGGTTGTAAAGGTTTTTGAAGATTTATATTTGTTATTGTTCTTCTTCGTCATATGATCGAGGGGTAGAAAATTTTTATGGGTTTTGTTTTAACCCTTATTCTATCAACATGTCATACTCCCTCGATGCTCCTCCGATCTGCAACAACTTTCAATGGCGGCGGCGAGTATTGAAGACTCCTTCAATGTCGTCAGCCAAGTTTTAGGGTTATGCAAATACCCTAACTTTTCCAGCCAGAAATCTCTGTCTTGCATCAATCCAGGTTCTGATTCGGAAGAAAATGTTTTCCAGATAATTAGGTTATGATTCAAAAAAGAGAGAGTCCAGGCAACGCCTATTCTCCAAGGCAGGCACACATCCCAGGTACGATGGCGCAGCCCCTTCCAAATCGGTGCTCCAATGTCAGAAACTCAATCGCGCGATGGCGCAACCCCTTCATGAAACTAGGGCTCCGCATCGCTTCTGGCGGTGCTCCATCAAATCTTGAAGCTTCTTCTGCACATCTCCAAGCACGGGCCCCTGCGTACACCTACCCTTGCCGCAGCATCGCGCGAAACCTCCCAGGGCGTGCAGGCAGAGTTCCATCTCCAATAGCAGCCGGTGAGTCCCCATTGCGGCGCCTTACTCCATCCAAAGGCGCACCTCTTGCGCCCTCCTCTCCAGATCGCCTTTGCAAGCGATGATGCCCCAGGCGGCGAGCCCTTGCCGCCAATCTACTCAAGCGGCGCCCCCATATCCGTGGTGCCTTTTCATCAAACCCTTATAGGGCTACCGGCCTAGGTGGGCTACTGTTTAAAAAAATCTTTGTAAGCCCGAATGGGCTGAGACCTGAGGAAAATGAGCGGCCCAAGTGGGCAGGTTAAAAAATGAAAAGGGGAGTTGGGGTTGTGTATTAGAGCCCAAGAGGGGTCGTATGTATTGAGAAAAAAATAGGGTGAGGGCCTGATTAAAAAAAGGAGGCTGAAGTTTGCATTTAAAAAAATAAAAAGAGGCGCGCACAAAAAATTTCGCACGCAAATTGCAAAAAAAGGGAAAGAAAATGAAAAGCCGTAAAAAAATAAAATGGCTTAAAGAAAAAAAAACAAGGCGGTTATTAAAAAAAAAATTACGCAAAGCCGCAAGTACTTGTTTTCTCCCCATCATTGTTCTCTTCTCCCAACTTGGTCGACGTCCATGTTTTCCGACAAGTATGGGAGAAAGGGGAGTATATGTAAAGTCACAGGTCTTGATCCAGATTTTAGATTCAGATCTCAGTCTCTAGACCAGACAGATGATCAGACTCTACAGGTTTTCAGATGAAGAATTTTCATACTCAATTTCAGACTTGATGTTCAGATTCCGAATCCACGGTATGATGCGCAGATTTAGACTCGACATTCAGATTGGTCAGAGTTCAAGTTCGAGGCACACCATGTTTGAGTGACCCATTTTCGAGTCCTCCAAAGAGAGAATCATTTTCAGACACGCATATGTTTGCGGTCATTTTCAGATGAGCACATGGTTGCCATCAGTTCAGAGGTTCCCATCCTTTCTTGTTTTGCAGACCAGAGTTTTCATGTGAGCCATAGGGACTACAGAGTAGAGGAACATTCCCTATGTCATGTTGGCAAGGGTTTTCATGTGGTATCACAGGGATACCATAGTAGTGTACCATTCTCAGAGCCAGATGGGAGAGACCCAGTTCTCCAAAGAGGAGACTTTTCAGACTCCATTCTCCAGCGAACGTGGACTCCGAAGAAGATTGCACAGCCATGACCCTTTTTCAGTTCAGCCCTTTTCAGAGATGGAGCAGTTGTCCATATTATTGTGGCGGGCCAGAGTACTCCGACGAGGAGACTCATTTCAGTTGCAGTGACTCTGATAGACGCAGTACAAAGCACATGCTCTCCGAAGAAAAGATTCAACAGACTCACACTCCAGCCCGTTTGTCATCCTCACCTGCACGGCATGAGAAGCAACGTCCTCGAGGTCCAGACCTCCTCACCCGCACAGCATAAGGAGCCCCAGACCTCCTGTATTAGAAGAGAAAGTCAATAGACAAACTTGGCCCTTTGAGGCCTTCTCCCGTGGTTTCATCCCGCTCCTCACGGAGTAGGGTTCCACGTAAAAATCTTTGTGTTCTTATTGCTTTATCTTTATTTCCGATTACGCTTCTGCTTCCTATTTTCTAACAACAATCATTTTTTAACGGTCTCAGAACTGTTGAAATCAACTCAGTCTGGATGGAGGCTGTAGGAGTCTATGTTTCGCATGAAATTTGAATGACTAAATATAGGGATATAAAAATAAAAATTCACAGACGGAGTTTTTAAAAAATAAAAAATATGAGGAAAATGGGACGGGAGAGCTAAGTTAGCTCCCCTTAGGAGGCAACGCCAGTTAACCACACACACACACATATATATATAGAGAGAGAGAGTGAGGAAATGGATCATACTTCATGCAATAGGTAACCTTATCTGCTTCATTTCCATTTTTTGTAATTTTTTTATTTTTTGAAAAATTCCACCATAGATTTTCATAACTATATTCCTTAAATATATCATTCAAATTTCGTCAGAAGTAGAGACTCATATGCCCTCCAACCAGAACATGTAATTTTAAGGGTCTTAGATTTGTTGTAATCGACCTATTCTAGATGTAGGATATAGAAGTCTCTATTATTGATTAAATTTGAATGTAATATTATAGGGATATAGTTATGAAAATCTAAGGTTGTATTTTTCAAAAAAATAATAAAAATACCAAAAATAGGCATGAAGTGGGTAACCTTACCTACTTCATGAAGTAGGCTCCCTTTCCTCTCTCTCTCAACCAGTGTTTTGAAAACCGGACCGGACCGACCGGTTCGACCAATCCGATCGATGAACCGGGCATGGATCGGTCTGGTTCGCCGGTTTATAGTTGTTTGGTTCAAACATTCAAATTCTGGTTAACCCGCCTGGTGCAACCTATTTTCTTGACCCGATTTAACCAGGTTCAACCGAAGTTGAACCGCATTTAATTTTTTTTAAAATAATTCTAATGAAGGGAATTGAACCCATGAACTTTGATTTCTTATTTCAATCTCCTAACCAACTACACTAACGCAACTTTTTACATGTATTGGTTTTAAATATAATTAAACTACGGTTATGTTATAGAGCAATAGTCCAAATAATATATATATATATATATATGAATGGTGTATATGAAAAATATTTTATGTATAATGTGCAATATATACATTGTCTATGTATTTTATTTATATTTCAAGTATATTTAAGTGTATATTATATATATATATATTATTAAATTCTGTTTTTATTAGCCGGTTCAACCACTTTTTTTCTCACCGGTCCGATTTAAACCAGTTTTAAATAATGATGATGTCATCATCCGATTGAACTGGTTTGACTACATGGTTCAACACAATCCGACCAATTTCGGTTGCAAAAATATTGCTCTCAACAGGTCGTTATGTTAAAGAACTCCATAAATGTTAGGGAGAGGTTGCATGAGAGGGAAAGGGAGACCATTCTAGAGAGGAGAGTAACATGTTTAGGATGTATTTATGATGAAAGAAGGAGAGAAGATTGGAAGGTCGATGGTGAGAATGACTACCATTTAAGGTGAGGAAGAGGGGGAAAGAGGCAAAACAACTTATGGGGTACGTACCTATATATGGAGTAGTTCCAGATTGGTATCCCTAAGCTTACATGATACCTATGTCGCTAACTAAACATATGCATCTCTAGATTGATGGTGATTACCCGATGATTCTATCCCCCGTTACCATATAATATGATGCAAATATATGGGCTACATTATCCTACGGCTACAAAAGGAGATAAAATGTTGTCGATAGTTGGGATTGGGGGATGATTAATGTATTGGTTCAGTGGGCAAGCTCGGCTGCCTTGTGCGAATATATGGAGTCGAGGTATAGCTAACCTTTGACAAACTATTTGTTATACGCCTTTTTAAGAGTAAATATCACATCTCTCTCCAGCTAAAGATTGCAAGGGTTTTGGAGAATAGTTAGTAAGATAGCACCTATATATACAGAGAGAGAGAAGGGATACTACTTCATGGAGTAAGTAACTTACCTACTTCATTTTCTTCTTTTTCAATTTTTTTCTTAAAAATGCTTCCATGGATTTTCGTAACTATATCCCTCTAATATGTCATTCAAATTTCGTGAGAAACAGAGACTCCTACGGCCTCCATCGAGACAGTAAATTTTTAACGGTCACAGATTTGTTGTATTTTTCATGTTCTGGATGGAGGCCGTAGGAGTCTCTGTTCTGACGAAATTTGAATGACATATTAGAGGGATATAATTACGCAAATCTATGGAAGCATTTTTCAAAAAAAAATTAAAAATTTTTGAAAAAAAAGAAAGTGGAGTAGGTAAGTTACAAACTCCATGGAGTAGGATCCCTTTCCTCATATATATATATATATATATATATATATATATATAGGAAATATTTTCAATGAGGTGCACCTTTCCTGGGTGCATGGGGGGGCTAACTTGGCTCCCCCTCGTCATTTTCCTCATTTTTTTATTTAGAAATTCTTCCGTGAATATTTATCGCTATATAGCTATATTATGCTATTCAAATTTTGTGCGAAACAGAGACTCTTACGGCCTACATCCCGACAGTCATTTTTTAACGGTAACAGAATTGCTAAAAACGACCCTTTTGGATGGAGGTCGTACGAATCTACACACACACAGATATATATATATATATATATATATATATATATATATCTGTGTGTGTGTGTGCGCGCGCGCGTGCGTGTGCATGTGTGTGTGTGTGGGGGGGGGGGAATAAAATGGCGTTGGCCCCATAGGGGGAGCTAACTTGGTTACCCCCGCATCATTTCACCCATTTTTTTATTTTTTTTTTAAAATTTCTTCCGTGAATTTTCATCAATATATACCTATATTATCTCATTCGAATTTCGCACGAAAGAGAGATTCTTACGACCTCTATCTAGAAGGGTCATTTTTGGCAATTCTGTTACCGTTAAAAAATGACAATTTGTATGGAGGTCGTAGGAGTCTCTATTTTGCACGAAATTTGAATAGTATAATATAGGGATATAGTGATGAATATTCATGGAAGAAAATTTCAAGAAAAATAAAAAACCGGACGAAATGACGTGGGGGAGCAAAGTTAGCTCCCCGGGCAGCCCCATTTAACCATATATGTGTGTGGGTGGGTGGGGGGGGGAATGGGGCTGCCCCCACTCTATTTATCGCAATTTTTTTTTATGAAAATATCACCATGTATATTCATCCCTATATACCTCCTATATGCCATTCGAATTTCGTCAGAAACAGAGACTCCTATAGCCTCCATCGAGATGTCATTTTTTAACGGTTGCAGGATTTTTTAAATCGACCCTGTCTGGATGGAGGCCGTAGGAGTCTCTGTTTCTTACGAAATTCGAATGATATATAGGAGGGATATAGAGATGAAATACATGACGATATTTTTCAAAAAAATAAAAAAATTTTGACAAAAAATAGGGTAGGGCAGCCATGTTGGCTACCCCCAGGGGGCAGCCTCATTGACTCCTATGTGTGTGTTTATATATATATATATATATATATATATATATATATATAGAGAGAGAGAGAGAGAGAGAGAGAGAGAGGAAAGGGAAGCTACAACATGATGTAGCTAACCTTAGCTACATCAGAGGTATTTTCGTCTCTTTCTTTTATTGTTTTTTCGAAAATTCCACGATGGATTTTCATAACTATATCCCTCTAATATGTCATTAAAATTTTGTCAGAAATGGAGACTCCTACCGCTTCCATCCAGACAAACATTTTTTAACGGTCATAGATTTGCTGTCTTTTACCTGTTCTGGATGGAGACCGTATGAGTCTCCATTTCTGACGAAATTTTAATGACATATTAGAGGGATATAGTTATGAAAATCCATCGTGGAACTTTCGAAAAAATAATAAAAAAAAGAGACGAAAATGCCCCTGATGTAGCTAAGGTTAGCTACATCATGATGTAGCTTCCCTTTCCTCATATATATATATATATATATATAGCATTCTAATACTTTTTTAGTATAAGTTTCAAGGGATTTTTACCCGGCAGACTCTATAATCTTTGGCAACTACCTCCACGACCTTTGAAACAACCTAATTCCTCCCTCGACCGCGTAAACTTGCTAACCCTTACTCCACGAACCCTGCGGTTAACTCCTATCAATTCACCCATTAAATTTAACTGGATTCCATGGAAAAGAGGTGCAAGTTGCCCACTTTGTTTGATAAATTTATAAAATGCCATCTTCCTCTACTCTTCTCCCCCCTCCCTTCCCTTGTTCCTCTGCCTCCACCCCCAACAGCCTCCTCCCCTTCCTTCGGCTGTACTCCCTCCTCCCCGGCAGAGGATTCGTTCCTGGCTGCAGGTGAGACTGAAGTTGGACTTCTCAGCTCGGGTACTCCCCGGTGACTACGGATTCAATCCGCTCGGCCTGGGCAAGGATCCCACCTTCCTCAAGTGGTACCGCAAAGCGGAGCTGATCCATTGGAGATGGGTGATGGCTGCGGTGGTTGCCATCTTCATCGGGCAGGCGTGGAGTGGGATCCCGTGATTCGAGGCCAGCGCGGCCCCAAGCTCGCATGCCCCTTTCTCCTACGGGACTCTCCTCGAGACCCAGCTGCTGTTGATGGGGTGGGTGGAGGGGAATATGTGGGTGGACTTCTTCAACCCGGAATCCCAAGCCGTGGAGTCGGCGACAACGTGGTCCAAGACGGCGGACAACTTCGCGAATGCGACGGGGCAGCAGGGGTACTCGGGAGGGAAGTTCTTCAACTCGGGAGGGGAAGAGGTGGGTCCTCCAGAAAAGATGGACCTTTGGATTCTCGAGTGTGATTCATCTCCAGGGAGAGTCTTCCCGTTTAATGGGTTGAAGAAGAGGATGAAGAAGGAGGAGGATAAGGAAGGAGAGAGGGAGATTGAAGATCCACCGTTTATTTTCTTTGGTTTGATTAACCCAAGTTTAACTCAAGTTTTTGACTCCAATAAAGTTAAAGAAGACGGCAGGGTCGTGGGGTGAGACGAAGCATGTTTAGGGGTCGAGGGGGGAATTAGGTTGTTTCAAAAGTCGTGGAGGTAATTGACAATGATTATAGGGTCTGCCCAGTAAAAATCCCTAATTTCAAAAGGATATGGTAAGGTTAAGAAAAGGTTGATATCCCTTATCCATTTCTAAACTAGTTATGAATATCATTTTCAAAATACTCGGGTATCATTCTTGAGTTTCCAAGACATAAAAGATCAGATTGGGAAGTATATGAGAAAAAAAGAATAAACATACAAAAATTACTCGATCATCACGGCCAGAAATACCTTGCATCGACTTCTCTAGGAGACAGAAGAATGCCAATTCTCTGCCCCTCTCCTCAAAAAAAATCTTCCAGATGGTACAATTTCCATTAAATTGTGGTGATGTAGAATAATAAAAATATGATACCTAGATCAATAAGTATAAGCAAATATTGGAAGGGTGTTCTTTCTGAACGAGAGCAAACATGTGAGATCAAATACCGAGATTGAATACCACTTTAGACACGCTTTATATACCTTCGTAAATATCCTTGTCCATGCCTACTCAAGAAATGCCTCTTTAAAGTGTTTTGCCCTTTTATAACCCAGTTTTCATTAATTTTCAAGGGATACACTATATTTTCATTCTTGCATGATTGTATTATCAAATCTTCACGAGGTTCTCAAGGTCATGAAGCCATCTTATTGCAAAATGGTCATCCTCCAATCTTGCATCTTCTTATCGATCCTTTTGTTCTGAGAGTGTGATCAATCATGCATAAGACTCGCACCATTTAGTGATCCTGCCTGGATTTTAATCCCCATATATCGAACCATATATCGAACCAATTATGGTAGCTAAGTTATAATGATAGAATTCTTTTGCAATTGAACATCTTTTTGCAACAAAAATTCCATCCCAAAACATTCATATTGAAGTTGTTGTCACACATCACTAAAATAATCTGTTGCCACAGTTTGTCGCAACGGGATGTTAGTTGCAACAAAATTATGACTATCAGGCTTTTGAAAACGAGTACCGGATATGTTAAAGCATGAATCCATTGCGACAAACCAAATTTCTATTACTAGGCTTCATTGCTACAAATGTGTTTTTTTGTACATCATATTTCGTGCATGAATCAGCTTCAATATTTTCAAAACAAAAAATCAAGGCTTGTAGCACATATCATCTTCTTGGTGTTATAATTGTGTTGGATATTTTCCAATTTATTCGTCTTCTCGGTCATGAAGGCCACATTTTTTCCTCAGATATTAACAAGTGGAATCGTTGGATTACATCTAATAACAACCGTTCATACTAATTACCATGGGAACAACCTTATTAATCATGTATTTACATCAGCCTAATCTTTCAAATAATAATGAATATGGAAATGCGTATTACTAGCGCCATTAATATAGGAAATATTGCATTTAAAAATACTCTAACTTACAAATCCCACTCATCAAGTTAAGATGAGTATACTCCATTATATGCAAGATTAAGAAGATTATACTTGCATACTCAATTCCACGTCTTAAGAATGTACTTAATCGTGCACATTTCAATTAAAGAAAGAAATAAATAATTAAAAGAAGTGGTTGCTCCTCGATATGATCTTCTTGGATGATCTTGGACATCTTTCCTAGTTTTCAAATTTTCACAACAGCAGGAAAGTATTGAGACCTTCTGTAACACCCATACCCCCCAAAAAAGTCCCAAATCTAAAAACTCACAATGTGTGAGAGTGGGTTATAAGTGGTGGGAACTACTACTTGACAACTTGGGCTTAAGCATTTTGGGTGGTTGTCAAAGGGTCCATTTGGGCTCGAACCCAACAAGTTGTCCGGGCCAGTTTTCCTCGATAACGGACCGGGGACCTAAGCTCGGGACGTTACAAATGATATCAGAGTCAATTTCCCTCTGATATTGGAAAGGGCTACCCGAGAGGTAGAGCCGTCCCTACAAAGAGATATGAGGAAATGGCTACCCAGAGCGTGCAACCGCCACTGTCACTGAGATAAGTGATAGACCATGTCGCAACGAGGACGTTGCGAATATAAGTGGGGGAGGTTGTAACACCTATACCCTCAAACATAGTGCCACATCTAAGACTCATGAAGTGTGGGGGTGGTTTATAAGTGGTGGGGACTACTACTTGACAACTTGGGCTTAAGCATTTTGGGTGGTTGTCAATGGGTCCATTTGGGCTCGAACCCAACAAGTTGTCTGAGCCAGTTTTCCTCGATAACGGACCGGAGACCTAAGCCCAAGACATTATAAATGGTATCAGAGCAGGTTCCCTCTGATAGTGGAAAGGGCTACTCAAGAGGTGGAGCCACCCCTACAAAAAGAAAGGAGGAAATGGCTACCCGGAGCATACAACCGCCACTGTCACTGGGAATAAGTGATGGGCCACATGTCACAACGAGGACCTTGCGAATATAAGTGGGGGAGGTTGTAACACCCATACCCCCCAAAAAAGTCTTACATCTAAAAACTTACAAAGTGTGAGAGTGGATTAGAAGTGGTGGAAACTACTACTTGACAACTTGGGCTTAAGCATTTTGGGTTGTTGTCAACGGGTCCATTTGGGCTCGAACCCAACAAGTTGTCTGGGCCAGTTTTCCTCGATAATCGACCGGGGACCTAAGCCCGAGACGTTATAAATGGTATCAGAGCGGGTTCGCTCTGATAGTGGAAATGGCTACTCAAGAGGTGGAGCCACCCCTACAAAGAGATGGGAGGAAATGGCTACCCAGAGCGTGCAACCGCCACTGTCACTGGGAATAAGTGATGGGCCACATGTCACAACGAGGACGTTGCGAATATAAGTGGGGAAGGTTGTAACACCCATACCCCCCCAAAAAAGTCCTACATCTAAAAACTCACAAAGTGTGAGAGTGGATTATAAGTGGTGGGAACTACTACTTGACAACTTGGGCTTAAGCATTTTGGGTGGTTGTCAACGGGTCCATTTAGGTCGGAACCCAACAAGTTGTCACAGCCAATTTTCCTTGATAACGGACCGGGGACCTAAGCCCGAGACGATACAAATGGTATCAGAGCGGGTTCCATCTGATAGTGGAAAGGGCTACTCAAGAGGTGGAGCCACCCCTACAAAGAGATAGGAGGAAATGGCTACCCGGAGCGTGCAACCGCCACTGTCATTGGGAACAAGTGATGGGCCACATGTCGCAACAAGGACGTTGCGAATATAAGTGGGGGAGGTTGTTACCCATACCCCCCCAAAAAAGTCCTACATCTAAAAACTCACAAAGTGTGAGAGTGGGTTATAAGTGGTGGGAACTACTACTTGAAAACTTGGGCTTAAGCATTTTGGGTGGTTGTCAACGGGTCCATTTGGGCCCGAGCCCAACAAGTTGTTAGGTCCAGTTTTCCTCGACAACGGACTGGAGACCTAAGCTCGGGACGTTACAATTGGTATCAGAGCCAATTTCCCTTTTATAATGGAAAGGGCTACCCGAGAGGTGGAGCCGTCCCTACAAAGAGATAGGAGGAAATAGCTACCTAGAGTGTGTAGCCGCCACTGTCACTAGGATAAGTGATGGACCATATCGCAATGAGGACGTTGCGAATATAAGTGGGGGAGGTTGTAACACCTATACCCCAAACATAGTGCC
Source organism: Ottelia alismoides (assembly GCA_037367405.1). NCBI lineage: Eukaryota > Viridiplantae > Streptophyta > Magnoliopsida > Alismatales > Hydrocharitaceae > Ottelia > Ottelia alismoides. Next base: position 302,242 of record JAZKJV010006159.1, on the reverse strand, counting down.
ACATCTAAAACTCACGAAGTGTGGGGATGGTTTATAAGTGGTGGGGACTACTACTTGACAACTTGGGCTTAAGCATTTTGGGTGGCTGTTTAACACGAATTTCGGGAGGTCGTGTCGGTTTACAAGGCGAACCAACAATCGCTGATTTGACCTCCAACGAAATCCACAATTCAAACAACAATTAACCCACAACAAGTAAATCAAGAAATGAAGAACGGTACGGAGTCAACACTTATTACAACTCTACAACAAGATGTGTATAGGTGCAAGTATGTAGAGGTCGAACACAGGGAGCAGAAAGGATAGATCGGGGCAAAATGCACAAAACTGTGATTGCGATCAAAGTGTCTATCTATGCTCTTTTTTTGTGGGTTTTAATTTTATAATTTTTTGTTTTAATTTTTAATTTTATATTTTTGTATTTTGATTTTTAATTTACTGATTTTATATTTTCTTTTTATATTTTATATTTTTTATATTTTCTTTTTCAAAAAATAGAATATACAAAGTATAAGAAAAAAGAGGATAGGATATTTTTAAAAATAGATAAAAATACTCAAAAATTAAGAAATAAAACATTTTTAGGCTTTTTATTTTTTTGTAGTGTTTTTATGATTTTTCTAGATTTTTTCTATTTTTTTTGATATTTTTAAAGGTATAAATACTTGAAAATAGTGAACTAGGTTGCTAGTTGAAACTAAAATGAGGATGAAAAATGTCAAATGATGTCCAAAATTCCTCAAAGTAATTTTATTGAAATCTAATGAATCAGAGAAGATACAGAAACTGAAATTGCATTTTTAGGATTTTTGTAGAGTTTTTAAGATTTTTATGAAGGTTTTTAGAGTTTTATAATTTTTAGGAGTTTTGTTTTGTATTTTTTAGTGATTTTTGGAATGGAGTTAGAACACAATAAGATAAGTAAAATATATTTTTTGGGAATTTTCTGATGTGTTTTTATATTTTTTTGGTATTTTCTAATGTAAACAGTAGCAAGAATGCATGTTTTTTATTTTTAATAAATATTAAAATGCAATAAATATGCAAAATAAAAATATGATGTGGAACTACAATGCAGCAGAGACCTATGATGATTTTTGGGGATTTTTCGAGTTTAATAGATGCATGCAAAAATTACTAGAAACAAAAGGAAACTACACGCGACCAGGGGTATATTTGTAATTAGCAAGAAAATTGGGGGCCTGAATGTAAATATTCCAGAAAGTTATAACTAATTAACAAAAATCGCGGACTGAATACAAATATCAAAATTTCCGGGGCTAACCTGCAAACTGTCCAAGGCGCGCGTGCTAAGCACGTGCGCCTAGCGAGGACGGATTAACAAATACAACGAAAACTGGGGGGCGGAATGTAAATTACACAGGAATTTTAAAGCGTCCGCTGAAAGTTTAAATACCAATAAACTATTACAAAAATTGGCGGGGGAAGAACGCAAAATTACCCACGCCTGCGGGTTGATCCAATGGCGGCAGGGCCTCCACTTAAACACGTGTCACAGCGAGGGGCCACAATACCCCTTCGGACTGTGCGGCCTTGATTAGAAGCTGCTCTGATAATCCAACGACTGATGGGCTCAAACGATCCGACGGCTGCTGCTCTGATCCAAGAACACCCTTGATGGAACGGTGGAAAGATGCTGATGAAGAACAGAGAAGAACGCCACGGTGGGCAAACTTCTCAGGCCTCGCAGCGCCTCCTCCACGACGTTTGGGGCTCCAAAATGGGCTGATGCGGTTCCTGCACGTGTCGACAACTCGTCTGGGGCGTCAAAAGTGGCCGGCGTCTACTGGAGCTGACCCGCGACGTCGAGGTCGAGGACGAGCTCCAGGTGGTCCGACGAGATCCAAAACTCGCCCCCAGATGCCCTTTTAGCTCCAGAAGCACCTGCAGCAAGTCAACAGGGCCACGGGCAATATGCTGTGGCCCGCGAGTGGCGAAAAGAGGCGGTAACAAGGAAGAGCGGAGCTCACCGAAGCAAACTCCGGTGAGGTGCGGCGGATGTGATCGGGAGGAGATGAATCGAAGATGAAGGTGGTGTTAGAGTCCTTTGATAAATGGAAGCAAAAAAATAGCAAGAAAAAGCAAATAAAAAGCAGAACCACAAGGGTATACACCTGAGATATACCTCGACAGCGACTCGCCGGAGATGGGGTTGGAACGCCTCCACGGCCACCTATGCTCGCTCCTCGGGGCTGGAGAAGGAGGCTGTCACCCTCCTCCCGTCGGAGCACATGCGCAAGAGCAAAGCTAGGGGTCAGAAAGGGTTCAAAAGGAGGAAGAAAGTTTTGGGGCGTTTTTGAAGGATGGTGAACATGGCACGAAGATCGAAGATAATCGGGTGAATCGAAAATCCCATCCCCCAGAAAAATATAGGGCGTGTAAGGTCTATAGTAGGGGAGAAAAAGTCCTTAAGAGTGCGAAGGCATTTGGTGAAAGCACGAGCCTCGAAAAATCCGTGAATCGGGGCAAAAACGAGGTCTGACGCTCTGGCAGGAGCTAGAACCAAGGAGTTGACCAGCGGCTCAACTTCCACCTGGTTGGTCCACGTGGACCAACCAGGAAAATCCCTGGAAAAAACAATTGTAAAATCAATTAAAAATAGCAAATAAATTTACTAAATTATGGTTACAGAATAAAAAATATTTATAATTTTATAAATTATTTTATGGGAATTTTTATTTATTTTTTAGAGGTATATATTTACAAGTTACTATTTTAGGCATATATAGGTATATTTACCTATATATTTTATTGTTTTATTTTTATTTTGTGAGTCTAATTTATTTATTTTTGTTTTTTCTTTTATAAAATTATAAAATATTTTATACACTTAAATAGAATTTTATTTTATTTTTCTGAGGTATTGTATGTATTTAATAAAATAGAAGTATACATTGTACATGTATATTTATAGGTATAATACCTATGTAGAATATAAAAATATTTTTATTTTGAGTCTTATCTATATTTTTATTATGATTTTAATGTACAAATATATTATAAGTAATTTTTACAAAATTATAGAAATATAAAATTACAAAAATAATGAATAAATAATAAATTGAATATTTTAATCTGTACAATTATACAATAGGGGTCCAAAACTCAACTTTCAAACCGTAGCTTCACCAAATGTGAAACCACCGCCATTAAATAGCTTATTTTATTCTATATACAATTAAAGGTGAGTTTGCTACATTTGGAGTTTTCATTTGTGAGATACAGGTCTGGGAAGTTGGGATTCTGGAATTCAGACCATAATTTTTGATCTGTACATTATTTTTTAGTGAAATCAATTTTGTGTTTTTCTTTATTTAATTATCTACAACTTTCATGTACAAAGTTTATTTATTTGAGGTATAAAAAGTGGAACCAAAAATAGGTCCCAAAATGAATAAAGAATGAATGAAATAAAAGGTATTTTTGCTGCATTTTGGCCCTTATCTCCCCCTACTTTATTCCTGGTCGACCTAGCCATCGAGATGCCTAGGTCTCGGGGTTTCGGGTCATAAAATATTTACAATATTTTATTCTTTTTCTTTTCTTTCTTTTCTTTATTCTATAATTTTGGCTTTAAAAATCGCATTTTATACAATATTTATACAATGATGCATGAATGATAAAATGTCTAATTTAACGCTATTTACACGCATCTACTAGGGTTTTTAAGGCCAAAATGATAGAATAAAGATGATAAAACGTAGATTCATCATCCCCCTATACTTGCCTTTGCTAGTCCCTAGCAAACACTTATGCGGTGCAGAAAAGAAAATCAAAGAAAAGAAAAAGAAGAAATGTGGATTAAAATTAACGATCAAACTTGTCTTCACAAAATCAAAGTTGGGAGCTTAAATCGGACCTTTGGAATTTTAGTGCGGGCAGAACCTTAATGAGAATCGAATTTGAAATCCAACAGTCCCTGAGAATCCAAAACTCTGTCCAAATCTCCTCAATAGCCAGGTCAGAAATATCTCAACTCATACGCAAACCCTTACGACTATGAATCTAACTCGTACATTGTAACTGATGGTGGCTCTGCCCAACTAGAATGAAAAAGAGACTGACTTCTCCAGTACGACAACCTAATGATTCCTCAATCCAATAACTCCATCCTCGAGGAGCGGGGTATTCCCTTCTAAGTTCAAGTGGCAACCAACTCAAGAGGAGGGGGTGAAGAGAAGAATGGACGGTAGCCAGTGTAGCTATCTATCCTAGGATGCAAGACCAGTGTAGTCAAGTCATCCAGCTGCAGGCTTACATAATATGACTTTGGAACTCAAGCTTGCTTATTGACTTTACAACATATTCATATACTTTTCATGCATTTTATTTTTGTACAGGCTTGTCTCTTTTTTTTCTTTTTTTCTTTTTTTGAATACTATTCACAGCAGCATTTACATAAGGAGTTTTTGCTCTTGAGCCAATAGACTATCCCTCTTTTGAAGCTTTATCGCAACCCACACTCTCCTGTCTTTAGAATTCCTCATCACTGGACGGGTTGGGGTGCACTTCCCTCCCTAGAGGAGGACAAGTGTTTCCACTTGTGTGCGTCTCATACTGATGAATACTCATTCATCACTCTTTATTCTTATATTTTATCTACAAAAACCTTTGCAAATGCATGTAGATATGTGTAAATAGAGATAATTACCAAAAGCATGCATTGTGTAAAAACATATAATTAGCATGTTTTTGTGCAAAAATAAAAGAATAAAGATTAAAAAGAAAAAGAGGGAAATATTTAGAATAAATATTGAGCAACCTAACCCAAGGGAGGGCTCAGCATGGGCCTGACCGCATAAAAGCCAAAGTAGAGGGAGATAGGGGCTCATATGTGTAAGTATTTATGTAAATAAATAAAAGTATTTTCCTCAAAAAAATAGATTCAAATATGCTTGTAAATATTTGTATATACTTATAAGTATAAAAACAAAAGAAAAATATTAAAATTAAAAAGAAGACAAAAATATCATTCATGTGCATGATCACCTTGTATATAGTTCTATCATCCCTATTTTTTCAGCCTTATAAATAAATAAAATTAATTTCCAACATTTTTGTAAATATTCTACATTATATAGTGTAAATAAATAAAATAAAAACAGCTAAAACAAAAACAAAATAAAAATAACAAAATTAAAAACACAAAAACATATTGTAAATATACCAAGTATATATATGTACATATGTATTTATTTAACCTATGTATATAAATAATAAAAATAAAATAAAAATATCATGTATATATATGTACATATGTATTTATTTCACCTATGTATATAAATAATAAAAATAAAATAAAAATATCTTTTTATTCCTTATTTTATAATGAAAATAACTAAAATATAAAATGGGAATAAAATTGTACAAAAATAAGAAATTAAAAATAAAAATCAAAATCCTATATATTGTATATATACCTATATATGAACCTATATGTAAATACACTCTTTTTACGTTGAAAAATTAATTAAAAATCACTAAAAATAGAAAAAAATAAAATAAAAAATTCCATGTTTTAACTTTTTGCTAAATCGGCCCTTAGCTACCTTGAATTTCACTTTCAAACTTTCGCCACGTGGCCGCTTCCTACTGGTCCTGGGAATGTTGACCGCCCGGTCAACTACCCCCCCAGGACCACTTCTCACGGGCTTAGGCGCCCGACCCGATTTCACCAATTTTTAGCGCCTAAACCCGATTGATTCCCACCTAAACCCCAGGTCAGATCCGTCCACGACATATCCGAGACCCTCGCCAGAGCTCCTGCATCGGGATCCGCGCGCTTCCACGCCCTACCCGCGCCTGTCTTCCCGGACCCTTCCAGCATATATAGCCGAGCTCCGCCTCCTCATTGCTCATCTTTGGCCATTCGATTCCACCCCCTGTGAGCTCCAGCGTGTGCGTGAGAGTGACAGCTCGCGTCCCGTGCTGTCGAAGTGAGAAGAGGGAGCGAAACCACTGATCCGGCGAAGCTTCGCCGCCTTGCTCCGCCACCAGCAGGAGCTCAAGCCTCGGACGTCGGCGCTCCGTGAGGCGAAGACCCAGAGTTGCGCAAGCTCGCCCACAGCCCATTCATCCACCCAGGTAGCCCCGTCGTTCCTTCTTTTTCTTTGATTTTCCATTTCCCCCAAATCGCCGCTCCGCCGTGTTACGCCGATTCCGACCATTCCATAGCTCTATTCGATCATCGGAATCCACATTCATCTTCGCCTTCTTCCCGCACACCTTCTCCACATCTCCATCCAACCCAGCTCGCACAGGAGCTGGGATTCGAGCTCCACCGTCCCCCCTTCGCCGGAGCTCGCCCACTTCGACCCTCCGTTCACCGTCACCCCGCCTAACCGGGTCGAGGCAGTTTGCCCTCGGCCCGCGAGCCTTCTGGACTGTTTTGCAGGTTCAATGAGGGCCATCTGAGGTCCTTCGACATCGAGCCAGGAGGCGTACCTCCGCCGACCTCGTTGGAGCTCCCCAGAGCCCGGCTGGGTCATCGGAGCCCACCAGCAGACGCGGAAGCACCCTACGCTTCTTCTCCGACCTTCAGCGTGCTTCCAGGAGGACCTCCGCGCAGGCACGAGGCCGGCGAATCTCGCCGGCGAGCGGTTCCTCCTCCATCGGCACCGACCGTTCGATCGTCTCCGCTCGCCCAGATTTGATCAGAGCCATCCTCCTGCGAGGAGCCTCCACCGTTCGATCTGTAGGAGACTTGATCAGGACCGCCCGATGCGCAAGGGTTAGCCACAGAGAGCCACGACCGTTCGATCCTCCACGTGGATGAACCCCCGCCGTCGGATTTGCCCGAGAAGCCTTGCTGTGAAGCGCCCGTTGTTCGCCACCGTCAGATGCTCCACGTAGCCTCCATCCAGCCGCTCCATTAATAAAGGGTAAACTACCCTTAGGCCCTTCTGTTTATTGCATTTCGTATTTAGTCCTGTAAATACGTAATATAGTTGTTTAGTTTTTGGGATATTTGAATAGAGGACCCCGTACTCTGTTTAGTTTGCATTTATGCCCCTGTGTATGGTCTGACACGTGCATCGACACGTGAGTTTTTGGCTAATTTGCATATCATGCCCCTGTAGTTCTGACTGTTAATGAATGAATGGAAGTTTGTGTTTATTTGCATTTATACCCCTGTGCGTATTTTAATTGAGCATGTGCGAATATTTGTGGGTATTTTGCAGATAAGCCCTTGGGCTTTTGGTACCTGTTACCAAATAGCCCTCGGGACTTATTTTCATTACATTTGGGTCCCTGAGTGCCCCAGGCACGCGCGTAGCATGTGTTTTGCTAGGTTAATTGCACCAGACCCCCCCAGACTTCCGGGTATTTGCACTTTGGTCCCTGTGCACTGTGCCCCCTTTTCATTTTTGAATAAAATAGCAAATATACTCCAAATCCAACGAAAATTGGACACATGGCTCCTGTCATAGTGTAAAATTTTCGAGGATGTTTGGAGACATTTCTGAGTTGTTTTGTTATTTTTAAAAAATCAAAAACCTCCATTTTCGTTATTGTCTAACTTTAAAAACCCCAAAAAAATATTAAATAGTGTTTAAAAATTACAAAAACATTGTCTACTGTTTGTTTATGCTTGCTGGATTTTCTAGCCAATTTTGGCTATTTTTCATTACTGAAAACCACTAAAAATTGAAAAACACTTAAAAACTTATAAAAATTCTAATCCAAAAACACAAAAATAATAATATAGGTGCCTAAATTTTCCATGCTTTATTTTCTTTACAGGAAAATTACCTCCCAGCTAATTTAGGGCCTTTAGATATATTATCTAGGTCCTTTTAGCTCGGCTGGACAGTACCTCTCATTTCAGTCCTTGTTTGATTTTTAGAAAATTAAATAAACATCAGAAAAATTCCAAAAATTCACCAAAAACACTAAAAATTATAAAACACATAAAAATATTTTTGTTTAAATTTTTGGTTGATTTTTAGTGCTTTTAATAAATTGTTGAAGTGTGTGTTTATTTGCTTTTCTTATTTTCTTAACACATTAAAAATCCAAAAAAATATAAAATAATTCAAAAACCACCAAAAATATTTTCTTCTTTTATTTTATTTCCTTTTTGACTACTTCGTAGGCCGCAAGGCCAACCCGTGCTCCTTGTGTTCGACACTGGTCGCTATACCAGGTTAAATTAATATCAGGACCGCTATTTTGTGTTTGATTGATTTTATCTCTCTTGGTGGTCTATTTTTCTTGATCGAGCCTAGCTGAGTGGTTGAGCTCGCAACGACCGATTAGCTCCTTTACCTTAGTCGCTCAGACTTCGGTTCATTAGAATGGCGCCGTTGCCGGGGAGCACGGCTTAGTAGTTTTTATTTTTATTTTCATTTTTGTTTTCACGGCTTTTCGCGGCTCTTTCAGAGCACGCGGCTTTTTCGCGGCTTTTGTTTATATCTTTTTTTTGTTTTATTTTGTTTTATTTTCTTTTCTTTTATTTTTATTTTTGTTTTATTTTGAGTGTTTATTTTATTTTGTATTTTTGCATATATACCCTCATTTTCATTTTCATTTATTTTCCTTATTATTATTATTTGATTATTTTGGTCTGACCACTTGTCTCTGTTTCTTGCGAGGGCCCGAGGACCGAAGCGGCCGATTTCGAGAAGCCGACGCAACCGCGGGACTTGGAGGTGGCTCCCTTCTGCACAGAGCCGCAGGAGGGCGTGAGAGGAGAGCTGAGTGGGAGAGGTGTAGATTAGGGTTTCATTTTATTTTATTTGATTATTATTGTAATAATACGGGTACTCAGAGACTGGACTCTTGGACTTGATTGCTTAGCGGGTCTGTTTCGCCGAGCACCGGTGTGCTCGGGGGACCCTTAGGATTTTCGCGGCTTTTTCTCGCGGTTTTTGTTTTCTTTTCTTTTTTTACTGCCTTTTCCGGTGTTTACGCGGTTTTTTCATCGAGCCCCTAGATTTAGGATTTTATACTTGCTTGTGCCGTAATTAGTAGGATCCTCACACTTAATTATCTGTCTGTTCCTATAGTGCGCTTAATTGGACCTACTAATAATCAATTAATAAAAATAACTGATTCTTCTCCTTCGTAGCCTACGTGGCGTAGCCTGCCCCGTAAAGCGCTTTCTCCTACCCCCGATTTGTCGGGCAGAGGAGGGGTGGGCCAAGACCGGACCCTTTGGCTTGGAGGTCGGAGACCAGTTAGACGGTTTTGCGAGTAGACTTGCTCATCTAGGACTCGGTTTTCACCGCTGCATCATTTAGGGTAGTTTATTTTCTGTCTTTAAATTCTGCGCGGATCACTTGCATGTAGAGTGCTGGAGGCAAGGTACGCATTTCTATCTCAGCATGCATCATTGATTTCATCGTACATCAGCTTTTTCGTCTTCTCCCCCCTGTTTTGGATTAAATAACCAGGAGAACCAAAAAATTCGTTAGGCCTTTATTTTTATTTGAAAAATATTAAAAAGAAAAACCATAAAATTGGGACTGGTTAAAACTATTGACCCTAAAAGACACTTCACCTAAAAATTTGTCTTGGGGAGAGCAACCCCCTCGTTGTTTGGTTTGCTTGCGCGAGAGAGTGACCCGCACCCTAGGTAGAGCCCTCCGGTGCTATTTCCAGCTGACTACCGACTCTTCCGTGCGGGCCAGTCGGTTGGAGTAGCATCGGGTATCCTAACAGGTCACGTAAGCGCTCTGATATATTGTGTGTTCACCTAATAAAAATTGACAAGATAATTTGACCGAGCTTTTACGGTCTTCAGCTCGCGTTGCATTGGTGAACAGAGGGGTTTGCATTTTGATCATAGTTTCTCCAGATCTCATCCGCCCTACTCGTCAGATCACGATGATGGGTAGACGCTCTCTTAGGCAGCCTCTGGCTGCACCGCTCTCGGGCACGTCTACCCAATCATCTAGGTTGGCCCACGAGAGCCGAGACCAGTTCTCCGAGCCCGAGTACGATTCCGCCCTGTTCCCCCTCGACCCCCTTTCTTTCGGTTCTGAGAGATATGAGCTAGAGGAGAGAATAGCAGATTTGACAGCACCTGAGTTTGGCTCATTTGATTTTGCAGACGTCATGGCTGGTAGTTCAGAGGATCGCTCCAGAGCAGAGCACATTGTGATGGACCAGGGAGCGATCAACTCCACCCTGATGGCCTCGTTAGAGACAGTGCAGCAGCAGTTGAGGGATCAGGGAGCTTTCATGATTGAGATGAGGAGAGAGTTGGAGCGACTCAGAGCAGAGAGAGATCAGAGCGAGCTTGAGGACGGACCAGATGCACTGGCACGAGCCGCAGCAGCCGCAGCAGCAGCAGCCGTCGCCGCCGCAGCGGCAGCTGCCGCGGCAGGAGGACCACTGAGACCGATGCAGGAGTTGCATAATCCTAGATCTACACTGATGCATCATTGGGTGGTGGTGCCTGCTATCGTGGGGGACTTTAAGTTCCCCCCGAACACCCTGCAGTTGCTTCCCCGTTTTCACGGACTTGCCACCGAGGAGCCCCATCTCCACCTCCAGGAGTTCTTGATGATCTGCAGTACTGTCCACGACCGCCATGTGGACCAGGATACGATTCGGATGATGGACTTCCCCTTCTCCCTAGCAGACAGAGCAGCCACCTGGCTGAAGCATATGGGGAAGTTTGTTTACACCTGGGAGCAGCTCCGCACTGAGTACTTGAACAAGTACTATCCACTCGGGAGGACCAATGCAGCGAGGGCCCTGATCAACAACTTCTCCATGCTCCCCAACGAGCAATTCCATGAGGCATGGGAGAGGTTCCGTGAGCTGACTGACCGATGCCCGCACCATGATATCTCGAAGCCGAACCTTGTGCAGAGCTTCTTTAGCGGGCTAACACCAGAGCTCTAGGGCCTGGTGAATGCTTCTTGTGGCGGGTCCTATTTCGCCAAGGATCACGACCAGGTCTGGGCCATCTATGAGGAGATGGTCGAGAACTACTTGGTGATGTCCCAGACCCGGTTATACACTCAGGGGAGACCCCAGCAGCAGCCAGGACCCGTGCAGTACCAGAGGATAGCACGGGTCGACGCCGGTCCATCCAGTTCATCCGCAGTTGCAGCAGCACAGGTAGAGTCATCTGCTGCGGATATAGGTATTATCAGCGAGAAGTTGGATCGGATGGAGCTGATTGAGAAGAAGTAGTGCCAGGGCATCACGCAGATGGAGCAGATGGCACAGACTTTGAGCGACATGAAGACCCAGCTCTTGTGTCTCCAGGAGGCACAGACGGCTTCCCAGCCCCGTCTTCAGTCGCGAGGCGATACCGGCGGCAGCAGCAGCGCGTCCCAACGCTCCAGCTCCTTTCAGCAGCCTAGACAGGTTCACCTTGTACAGGCAGAGCCGTACCAGCAGCAGCAGCCCTCTTACCAGTCTCCACCATCTCCAGACATGCAGATGGTGGTATACCAGCCGGATCAGCCTCTGGCAGTACTCCCGCCAGCCCAGTTCGATGCAGAGCCGTTGATGGATGTCAACGGGATTTGGTATGACCGTCCTCAGCCTGGGATCCGACGAGACCATCCCGGATTCAGGTGGGGGGGTGGAGGTACCCAGCCCTAGCAGCAGTCATCCGGTCAGGGAGGGAAGTATAGCCAGCAGAGGGATCACCAACAGCAGCAGCCCCCAGCCTACCAGCCACACCAGCAGTCGTCCTTCGTTCCTCGTCCCTATCAGCAGCAGGGACAGTCTTGGAGACGTGAGCAGCAGGCTCACCAGCCACACCAGCAGCAGCATCCTTCCTCCTACCCATCTCAGCAGCAGCAGCACCAGTTCCAGCAGCCTCATTACCAGAGAGGCTCCCCGTCGGGCTCCCATGAGAGCCCTGCCTTGGACGACGTAGCTCGCCTCCTCACAGACCAGCAGGCTACCTTTAGACCGGATATGGACGAGCTCCGCCAGGAGATGCGGGACCTGATGAGAGGGAAGGCCGCCATCCCTGCACAGATAGAGCCGAATCCCAACAGCCTGAAGCGAAAATCTGAGCAGGTAGCTTACACTGAGCACGCCACTCCTTGTGATCCATTTGTTGATACATCTTCGGATCTGTTTGATGCTGATTTTGTTGCACTTAGGAGCGGTAGGATACCAGCAGGCGGCGGCGCCTCGTCTGAGCTACACCACGAGGATACATCCGGGGCACCACATGAGGAGGAGGAGAGCGGTACTGAGGCCGCTCCAGATGATGATGGTGGTACTGATGCCACCAAGGATGCTGATCCCACCGGCGGTACTGAGGCCGCTGCTTCACCAGTTCGAGGAGGTGGTACTAACGCCACCAGAGTAGCCGAGCCAGCCCGCGGTACTGAGGCTGCGAGACGTCTAGCAGAGCCAGCCCGTGGTGGTACCGAGGCCACCGATGTTCATTCAGATAGAGTTGTTGTTTTTCCTCATGCTGATGTATCTCATAACACTGTTTTGAATAAAGGAAAAGGTTTAGTTTCTTCTGGTCCCACTGTGGTGATTGATGTATGTGCGGATCCGGTCGTCGAGCCGTCTAGACCTATTCCTAGTCCTTCATCTGAGAAGGACCCTGTGATACCCTTCCCTAGAGCCCTTCAGATGGGGAAGGGGAAGAAAAGAGAAAAAGACCCAAAAAAGAGAGAGCAGGAGGAGTTCAGCCAGAGCAAGATCGACAGATTTCACATACAGCTGACTCTTCAGGAGGCTTTGCAGCACATCCCCCTTCTTCAGCGATCTTTGAGAGATAGGACCACAGTCAGGAGGAGGAGGAGGAACCATCATTCAGAGATACATGTGCTGACGAAAGCCACGTGCTTCGAGATCCAGAACCGTCTGTCGGCCAAGAGGCCAGATTCAGGAGCCCCGTATGTCAGATGTCAGGTTAGTGAGCAGAGGTTCGACCGGACTCTATTGGATAGCGGATCGTCTATCAACCTCCTTCCGGCAGCCCTTCTCGACCGCTTCGAGTTGGGCACTCTTAGACAAAGCAGGACAGTCCTTCAGTTTGCTGATCGATCTGTCAAGAGGCCGAAGGGGTTGTTGCGAGATGTTATCGTCACTATTCAGGGCCTGAAATTCCTCGTGGACTTCGTAGTGTTGGACATGGAGATCCCTGATTCAGTGGCCGATACCCCCATCATCCTCGGTCGTCCATTCTTGGCCACAGCCAAGGCGGTGACTGATCATGATAGCGGGAAGGTATACTTTCGCGTCGAGGGCGAGAGTGTACAAATAGAGACGGTCGAGGACTACAGAGCCAGAGAGAGAGCATGCTCAGAGACCAGCACAAATACAGAGCAGCTGATAGATGCCGGGCTAGACATCCACCAAGACTGTGATTTTGTGATCACAGATGATGAGGCAGCATGGGCAGACCCTTCAGCACAGGCCATCCTCTCATTTCCAGACACCACTAATGCAAAGATGACAGCAGAGGAGAGCTTGGAGAGCACAGCCCTGGTCCAGGATACTACAGAGGCAGCAGAGCCGGTTCTCGACCGCGACACGGTTTCTAGTGACGGTGGTACTGATGCCACCTTGTTTGATGCAGATCCCTCGGATTCAGAGTCCGAATGGGCAGATTGTGATGACCAGATGCCAGACCTGAGTCCACCTGAGCCTACAGATGAGGAGGAGGTAGAGGCAGAGCAGATCAGAGACAGCACAGTTGAGCAGCCTCCTCCAAAATCCAGTTTGCGAGAGCTCGTATTCTTTCTCCAAGGCAGATTTGGCAGATTTAGCAACATTCACACATCTTCTTCCGAGGCCAGATTTGCCAGCACCCAGCTGTCCAGAGCTGAAGCCGCTCCCTACTTCGCTGAAGTATCGGTTCCTTGTGGGCGAACCTGAGATGTACCCAGTCATCATCTCCGCCGATCTGACTGGAGAGCAAGAATCCCGTTTGATGGGGGTTCTTGAAAAGAACCGCAAGGCAATCGGATGGAGCGTAGAAGATCTCCATGGGATTAGTCCATCAGTGTGCTCCCACCATATTTATCTCGAGGAGGGGGCAAAGCCGTCGCGTGAGTTCCAGCGGCGACTGAACCCCAACCTGAGAGAGATCGTGATGAAGGAAATATCAAAATGGTGGAGTGCAGATTTTATTTATCCCATTTCCGACTCCAAGTGGGTCAGCCCCTTGCATGTGGTGCCCAAGAAGACGGGCATCACGACTGTGATCAGTGAGTCGGGAGAGGAGATTGCTACACGAGTACCCACCTCTTGGAGGGTCTGTGTTGACTACAGGAAACTCAACCAGGCCACCAAGAAGGACCATTTCCCCCTGCCTTTTATTGACCAGATCATTGAGAGACTGGCAGGGAAGAGCCATTATTGCTTCCTTGATGGGTACTCGGGCTACAACCAGGTGGCCATCGCTCCTGAGGATCAGGAGAAGACCACCTTTACCTGTCCCTTCGGTACATATGCCTTTCGACGCATGCCATTTGGGCTATGCAATGCCCCTGCGACTTTTCAGAGGTGCATGCTGTCGATCTTTTCGGACATGGTAGGGGAGTGTTTGGAGGTCTTCATGGACGATTTCTCGGTCTACGGCGACAGATTCGACTCCTGTCTTGACTGCCTAGATCGAGTACTCCAGCGATGTATTGAGTACCATTTGGTTCTATCTTGGGAGAAGAGTCACTTCATGGTGACTCAAGGGACGGTGCTTGGCCATATCATCCTTAACAGGGGCATGGAGGTTGATCCGGCCAAGGTTGATGTCATTAGAAAACTCGCACCGCCGTCCAATTTGAGACAGCTACGGTCATTCCTGGGGTACGTTGGTTTTTATCGGAGATTTATTCATGACTTCAGCAGGATTGCCCGGCCGTTGACTGATCTCTTGACGAAGGACACCGAGTTCCTTGTCGATGACAAGTGTCTTCCGTCCTTTGTGACTCTCTAGCAGTGTGTGATTGAGGCTCCTGTCCTCCAGCCGCCCGATTGGTCTCTCCCATTTGAGATCATGACGGATGCCTCCGATTTTGCCGTAGGGGCAGTGCTGGGACAGAGGAGGGATGGAGTTCCATTTGTTATTCACTACGCTAGCCGCACATTGGATTCCGCGCAGCGGAATTACACGGTCACAGAGAAGGAGATGCTAGCCGTAGTGTTCGCCCTAGATAAGTTTCGATCTTATATCATTGGATCTAGAGTGACCCTGTACACAGATCACACCGCCATCAGGTACCTCATGGCAAAGAAGGATGCCAAGGCCAGACTTACTAGATGGATCCTTCTACTCCAGGAGTTCGACATTGAGATCAAGGATAAGTCTGGAGTCAAGAATGTGGTGGCAGATCACCTCTCCCGTATAGAGTATCCTGAGGAGTCTGAGCAGATTGATCCCATTTGTGAGACCTTCCCAGATGAGGCGATCCTTGCTATCGCCTCACTCCCTTGGTATGCCGATATTGTAAACTTTCTCGTTGTTGGGAAAGTCCCACAAGATTGGCCCAGGCAGAGGCTTGAGACCTTCCTTGCGAAGGCCAAGTCCTACCACTGGGAGGATCCCATCCTTTACCACGAAGGAGGGAATAGCGTCTGGCGTCGGTGTATTCCTCAGGAGGAACACCATAGCGTCCTCACTTACTGCCACAAGCTTGAGGCAGGAGGACATCATTCTGGGAGGAGAACGGCACATAAAGTGCTCCAATCTGGCTTGTGGTGGCATACCCTCTTCAAGGACTCTGATGAGTTCGTGAAGAGGTGTACTGACTGTCAGAGGATGGGCACTTGTGGACAGCGTGATATGATGCCGATGCAGCCCATTCACTTCTGTGAGGTTTTTGATGCATGGGGCATCGATTTCATGGGTCCATTCCCTAAGAGTCAGGGATTTGAGTACATTCTGTTGGTCGTGGATTATGTTAGTCGTTGGGTTGGGGCTATCCCCGCCCGAGCCGTTGATGCGAGGACAGTTTGCAGATTTTTGAGGAAGCACATCATCACGCGGTTCGGGGTTCCACGAGTTCTGATTTCTGATGGGGGGTCTCATTAAATCAACGACCAGGTGAAGGCCCTTGCTAGCGAGTTCGGTATAGACCATCGTGTTGCTACACCTTACCATCCTCAGACGAATGGTCTAGCTGAGATGTCAAATAGGGAGATCAAGACTATATTGCAGAAAGTCGTCCGCCCTGACCGAAAGGATTGGTCACGGCTTTTGGACTCGGTCTTGTGGGCATATAGGACGTCTTTAAAGACACCATTGGGCACATCTCCCTTTCGCCTCGTTTATGGCAAGCCATGCCATTTGCCTGTTGAGTTGAGGCACAGGTCACTATGGGCAGTTACTGATATACTTATGGATCCAGATGGTGTAGGAGACCAGAGGAGGGCAGAGTTAGCAGCCCTGGAGGAGTTGAGAGATACAGCTTTCTCAAACAACCTACAGTATAAGGAGAGAGTGAAGGAGTGGCATGACTCTCATATCAGCCACAAGCATTTTGAGATTGGACAGAGAGTATGGCTGTTTGATGCGAGGCTTCGTTTGTTTCCAGGGAAGCTACAGAGCAAATGGAAGGGACCCTACTTGGTCAGAAAGGTACACGACAACGGTAGCATTGATATATCCGAGTTGTCTTCTGAGATTACCTTTCGAGTGAACGGCTAGCGGCTCAAGCCATTTCTAGATCATGAGACGCGGGTCGCTGATCTTGCCCCTATTCATTTTGCGTGAGATGTAGTCTTTGACTCACATCTAATGCATCTCACGCCTGAGTTTCACTGATCTTCCGCCTTGTATAGATCCAGATGTCTATATCACTACATTCTTTAGTCCCACATCCCTTTCTTCATCTTGTGATTATGCTATACTTAGGGTGCACTTTACCCTAAGTATAGGGGGGATGTGAGACCTTTGGGTATTTCTTTTGTTTCTATCTACCCCTGTTTTGCTGCCTATACTTAGGGATATTTCACCCTAAGTATAGGGGGGGTAGACCCTGTACAGTCTCCACTCAGTTTTCCCTTAGTATACAGCCTGCTATACTTAGGATTACTTGATCCTAAGTATAGGGGAAAAATCCAAGACCCTTTTGACTTTCTATTTCATTCATTCATCTTTGTATATAGCCTTCCTTTTCACTTCCCTATACCTAGCACGAGTTATGTCTTCTTCATCGCTCTTGACTCTGAGGACATCGTTCGAGCTAAGTATAGGGGGTGTGCGTATATTTCATATATACTTTAGCCATAACTCGTACTTTGTGTGAGTGTGTTAATAAATAAAATGGCCAAAAACCACAAAAATTTAAAAAAAAATTCATGTACATAAACTTCTTTTATTTGCACATAAATAGCTAGTATACAAATTATTTTTGTAAAAATGTTTTCAAAAATCTTTTGTGTAAAGTTTGTGTAAATATTTTCTTATCAAAATTATGTATATAGTACAAAATTTTTCCAAAATGTTTTGAAAATCAAAAGTTTGCAAAAATCTTGTGTAAATTTGTGTAAATATCTTTTTGCAAAACTTGCACTTCATGCATCATCCATTCATGATTTCAAAACATTTTTCAAAAATTTTGCATTTGTGTAAATAGCATCTTTTTGTACATATGTATATAGTTTTTCTGGATGATAGTTGACATTTAAACTAGCCTGGAATCAAATTGAGAAATGGAGCTTGATTAAGATCTTAATCCACCTAATTCTAAAAGGAACCTTATAGGGCTTAGGTTTAAGGCTTTTCAGGTCCATGGTGACTTAATTCTTTGAGTCCACTAGGCTATGATCACATGTCATCTCAATGAGCCTAAGTAGAGCACTTAACAACAACACATGACTCATATAGATTATGGATTTACTTGGACACCAACACTATGCACCGAGCTCTCTACGGATGAGGTGGTGAGGAGGCAGTCTTCCTTGACTTGGGGTAGCATATGAGGGTAGTACTTCTAGGCGGAACCTCTCTTCTTCTTTTAGTGAAGGAAGTGCGTCTCAACTTGGTCTGGTTGCCATGAGGTCTAACGACGGGAGTTGTGGGTTGCAATAAAGCTTCAAAAGAGGGATAGTCTACTGGATCAAGAGGAAAAACTCCTTGTATATATGCTGCACATGTATATGTTGTATAGATGCACTTGAAAAAAAATATGTGCAAAAAGAAAATAACTCCAAAAAAGTGGTGGGTCTGATAGAAAATGATAATCCCACCGGAGTATGCATATAGAGTGCAATAAGCAAAGCTTGGTTTCATGATCCACCTGATGTAGCATGCAGCAGGGAGACTTGGCTACACTGGTCAAGCTCCCAATGGTACTTGGCTACACTGGCCTTGACCCATTCTCTTCTTCCTCCTCTTCTTGAGCCGGTTGAACTTGAACTTAGAAGGGAATACCCCGCTCCTCGAGGAAAGAGTGGCCAGATTGAGGTCATAGAGTTACCTTGTTGGGGAGGGTTGTCAAGTTGCCATTTCTTAGGTGGAGAGCTTAGACCTCACATTCACAGGACAAGAAAAGATTCATGGTCTTCAGGGTTTGTGATTGATGACTTGTTCTGATCTGGAGCATTAGGGAGTCTTGGTTATAGATTAGTGGAACTTAGAGGCTGATGAGTTTTAGACTTAAGTTCAAATAAGGTTCTGACATATTAATAATCCAAAGATCTGATCGAGCTCCATACCTTAATTTAATGAAGGCAAGTTTAATAATCAGCCTTGATCCATGTACATTCTCTTTTTCTTTTTCTTTATTTCTTTTTCACTTCTTTTTCAAATAAGTGTTTGCTAAGGGACTAGCAAAGTTAAGTATAGGGGGGTGATGAATACTCATTCATCACTCTTTATTCTTATATTTTAGCTACAAAAACCTTTGCAAATGCATGTAGATATGTGTAAATAGAGATAATTACCAAAAGCATGCATTGTGTAAAAACCTATAATTAGCATGTTTTTGTGCAAAAATAAAAGAATAAAGATTAAAAAGAAAAAGAGGGAAATATTTAGAATAAATATTGAGCAACCTAACCCAAGGGAGGGCTCAGCATGGGCCTGACCGCATAAAAGCCAAAGTAGAGGGAGATAGGGGCTCATATGTGTAAGTATTTATGTAAATAAATAAAAGTATTTTCCTCACAAAAATAGATTCAAATATGCTTGTAAATATTTGTATATACTTATAAGTATAAAAACAAAAGAAAAATATAAAAATTAAAAAGAAGACAAAAATATCATTCATGTGCATGATCACCTTGTATATAGTTCTATCATCCCTATTAATTCAGCCTTATAAATAAATAAAATTAATTTCCAACATTTTTGTAAATATTCTACATTATATAGTGTAAATAAATAAAATAAAAACAACTAAAATAAAAACAAAATAAAAATAACAAAATTAAAAACACAAAAACATATTGTAAATATACCATGTATATATATGTACATATGTATTTATTTCACCTATGTATATAAATAATAAAAATAAAATAAAAATATCTTTTTATTCCTTATTTTATAATGAAAATAAATAAAATATAAAATGGGAATAAAATTGTACAAAAATAAGAAATTAAAAATCAAAAATCAAAAATCAAAATCCTATATATTGTATATATACCTATATATGAACCTTCTATGTAAATACACTCTTTTTACTTTGAAAAAATTAATTAGAAATCACTAAAAAATAGAAAAAAATAAAATAAAAATATTTCATATTTTAACTTTTTGCTAATTCGGCCCTTAGCTACCTTGAATTTCACTTTCAAACTTTCGCCACGTGGCCGCTTCCTACTGGTCCTGGGAATGTTGACCGCCGGGTCAACTACCCCCACCCCCCCAGGACCACTTCTCACGGGCTTAGGCGCCCGACCCGATTTAACCAATTTTTAGCGCCTAAACCCGATTGATTCCCACCTAAACCTCGGGTCAGATCCGTCCACGACATATCCGAGACCCTCGCCGGAGCTCCTGCATCGGGATCCGCGCGCTTCCATGCCCTACCCGCGCCTGTCTTCCCGGACCCTTCCAGCATATATAACCGAGCTCCGCCTCCTCATTGCTCATCTTTGGCCATTCGATTCCACCCCCTGTGAGCTCCATCGTGTGCGTGAGAGTGACAGCTCGCGTCCCGTGCTGTCGAAGCGAGGAGAGGGAGCGAAACCACTGATCCGGCGAAGCTTCGCCGCCTTGCTCCGCCACCAACAGGAGCTCGAGCCTCGAACGTCGGCGCTCCGTGAGGCGAAGACCCAGAGCTGCGCAAGCTCGCCCACAGCCCATTCATCCACACACGTAGCCCCGTCGTTCCTTCTTTTTCTTTGATTTTCCATTTCCCCCAAATCGCCGCTCCGCCGTGTTACGCCGATTCCGACCATTCCATAGCTCTATTCGATCATCGGAATCCACATTCATCTTCGCCTTCTTCCCGCGCACCTTCTCCACATCTCCATCCAACCCAGCTCGCACAGGAGCTGGGATTCGAGCTCCACCGTCCCCCCTTCGCCGGAGGTCACCCACATCGACCCTCCGTTCACCGTCACCCCGCCTAACCGGGTCGAGGCAGTTTTCCCTCGACCCGCGAGCCTTCTAGGCTGTTTTGCAGGTTCAATGAGGGCCATCTGAGGTCCTTCGACATCGAGCCAGGAGGCGTACCTCTGCCGACCTTGCTGGAGCTCCCCAGAGCCCGGCTGGGTCATCGGAGCCCACCAGCAGACGCGGAAGCACCCCACGCTTCTTCTCCGACCTTCAGCGTGCTTCCAGGAGGACCTCCGTGCAGGCACGAGGCCGGCGAATCTCGTCGGCGAGCTGTTCTTCCTCCATCGCCACCGACCGTTCGATCGTCTCCGCTCGCCCAGATTTGATCAGAGCCATCCGCCTGCGAGGAGCCTCCACCATTCGATCTGTAGGAGACTTGATCAGGACCGCCCGATGCGCAAGGGTTAGCCACAGAGAGCCACGACCGTTCGATCCTCCACATGGATGAACCCCCACCGTCGGATTCGCCCGAGGAGCCCAGCTATGAAGCGCCCGTTGTTCGCCACCGTCAGATGCTCCACATGGCCTCCATCCAGTCGCTCCATTAATAAAGGGTAAACTACCCTTAGGCCCTTCTGTTTATTGCATTTCGTATTTAGTCCTGTAAATACGTAATATAGTTGTTTAGTTTTTGGGATATTTGCATAGATGACCCCGTACTCTGTTTAGTTTGCATTTATGCCCCTGTGTATGGTCTGACACGTGCATCGTCACGTGAGTTTTTGGCTAATTTGCATATCATGCCCCTGTAGTTCTTACTAATAATGAATGAATGAAAGTTTGTGTTTATTTGCATTTATACCCCTGTGCGTATTTTAATTGAGCATGTGTGAATATTTGTGGGTATTTTGCAGATAAGCCCCTGGGCTTTTGGTACCTGTTACCAAATAGCCCTCGGGACTTATTTTCATTACATTTGGGTCCCCGAGTGCCCCAGGCACGCGCGTAGCACGTGTTTTACTGGGTTAATTGCACCAGACCCACAGACTTCCGGGTATTTGCACTTTGGTCCCTGTGCACTGTGCCCCCTTTTCATTTTTGAATAAAATAGCAAATATACTCCAAATCCAACGAAAATTGGACACATGGCTCCTGCCATAGTGTAAAATTTTCGAGGATCTTTGGAGAAATTTCTGAGTTGTTTTGTTATTTTTAAAAAATCAAAAACCTCCATTTTCATTACTGTCTAACTTTAAAAAACCCAAAAAAATATTAGATATGTTTAAAAATTACAAAAAAATTGTCTACTGTTTGTTTATGCTTGCTGGATTTTCTAGCCAATTTTGGCTATTTTTCATTACTGAAAACCACTAAAAATTGAAAAACACTTAAAAACTTATAAAAATTCTAATAATTAAACCAAAAACCCAAAAATAATAATATAGGTGCCTAAATTTTCCTTGATTTATTCTCTTTATAGGAAAATTACCTCCTAGCTAATTTGGGGCCTTTAGATATTTTATCTAGGTCCTTTTATCTCGGCTGGACAGTACCTCTCATTTCAGTCCTTGTTTGATTTTTGGAAAATTAAATAAACATCAGAAAAATTCCAAAAATTCACCAAAAACACTAAAAATTATAAAACACATAAAAATATTTTTGTTTAAATTTTTGGTTGATTTTTAGTGCTTTTAATAAATTGTTGAAGTGTGTGTTTATTTGCTTTTCTTATTTTCTTAACACATTAAAAATCCAAAAAAATATAAAATAATTCAAAAACCACCAAAAATATTTTCTTCTTTTATTTTATTTCCTTTTTTACTACTTCGTAGGTCGCAAGGCCAACCTGTGCTCCTTGTGTTCGACCCTGGTCGCTATACCAGGTTAAATTAATAGCAGGACCGCTATTTTGTGTTTGATTGATTTTATCTCTCTTGGTGGTCTATTTTTCTTGATCGAGCCTAGCTGAGTGGTTGAGGACGCAACGACCGATTAGCTCCTTTACCTTAGTCGCTCAGTTGGCCCATCACATACCGGCAAATCCAATCCCCTCACCACTCCTACTGAGTTGAGCCATGTGAAAGGTGCAGGTGTCCAAGTTAGGTCATTATCAACAAGAGTGGTGCGTGTGCTCCGAAATACTCTACCTAGGCAGTCAAGAATCCATTGAACCAAGTCCCGTGATCCTCAAAGAATTAAGTCAACTAGACCTGAAGTACCTCAAACCCAGTTCCTATAAGGTTCCTGTTATTAGATAGATTTAAGGTCCAATCAAGCTCCAATCTCTGGATTTTATTTAGACTTGTTCAACTGTCAAACTCAATCCGAAAAATGCGAATGCTATGCAAATGCAAAAAATATTTTTGTGATGCAATTTTCAAGGATTTTGAACTTTTTATGGATTTTTGAAAAGATGATGCATCTGCATTTTTTGGTATTTTTTTCAAAAAGATTTTTCAAATGTTTTTGGATTTTTAATTTTGCAAATATTTTTGGGGTTTTTTGAAAACAAAAAGTTTTTTGGCTAAAAGTTAGGTTGAAAATATATACATGGGAGTGCTTCTTATATATACAAGAAGTGGATTTTAAGAATATACAGGGTAAGTGATCAATTTTATAAATATATATAATGGATTTTTGTGTGATGTATATATTCCTCAAACTTATTTGACACAGGTTTTTCAAACAATTTTGAAAACTATAGTCCAAAACAATTTTTACAAACATTCTACAAACATGTACACGCATTTGAAAATCATTTTGCAAGGGTTTTCAAACAGTATAGATAGATTTTTCAAAATATTTTTGCAACCATTTTTCAAACTATTTGCAAATAATTTTTCAAACATTTTATTTCACACAAAGAAACAACATTTTACAAACCAAAAAGTTTTACAAAAGTTGAAAAAATGTAACAAAACATTTTCCAAATAGTTTTCAAAAGATTTTTCACACAGATTTTCAAACTATTTTTCAAACATTTTGCAAAAAATATTTTCACCTAATTTATTAATCAGTCAATACAAAAAGAATTTGAGGAATAATCACATCTTTTTATGATGGATTTTAATAAATTTCAAAGAATAATTAGCCATAATTATTAGGAAAATACGAAAGTACGAGTTATAGCTAAAGTATATACGTAGTATATATGACCCCCTATACTTAGCCTGAGCTATGTCCTCATATATCAGAGAGAAAAGAGAAGACATAACTCGTACTGAGTATAGGAAAATCTAAAGAATAAATAAATGAGAGATGAAGGAATGAACGAATGAGAAGTTGACCATCCCCCTATACTTAGGATCAAATTATCCTAAGTGTAGCAGACTGTACACAAGGCAGGGAGAGTCAAGGGTGGGAATGAACAGATCATACTCAGATTGTTTCCCCCTATACTTAGGGTAAGATATTCCTAAGTATAGACAAGAAGAGGAGACAATGGAGAGGATCAAAGAATAGAAGAAACTCGGGGTGCACACACCCCTATACTTAGGACAAAGTACGTCCTAAGTATAGAAGACTGACAAAAAGGGGTGGCACCTTTACGGTAGATGAAGAAGATAGAAGAGGAAAAGAAGAAAAGAAGAAAAGAAGAAAAGATATCTGAAGATGGAAGAAGAGATCAGAGGATATACACATCATTCCGTCTATACTTAGGGTAAAAGAAGCCCTAAGTATAGGCAATAACAGGAGTAATGACACGAAACGACGAATGAACACTCAGCTCGTCCACCCCCTATACTTAGGACAAAGTACGTCCTAAGTAAGGCAAACACGAGAATGGGTGGACGAGCAATACGGAAGAGAGACGGAGATAAACAGAAGAGGATATACAACAGAGGTGGATGTACACATGATCAAGAAGGTTGAAAGCGAACCTTCTTGCGGGACCGCTGAGGAATAGATCTGGTGTGGTGCAGGTCGACAATGGGGTCCACAGTGGACAAAAGCCGATCAGGGCCGACAGAGTGTGTATCCTCAGGGGCCCTAGGGTGTAAAGGCACAGACTGGTGAGTGGAAGAAGTGTGGTCAGGTCTGGCCTTAGGAGTCTCGCTGATATCGAAGTGGAATATGAAAAGCTCATCATCATCGGAAGAAGTGTAATCGGAGTCGTCCTTCGAGGAGTCGTCCTGCGAGGTGTCGTCCAGGTCAAAACCAAAAGTAACGAACTCATCAGCGGAAGTAGTCGAACTCTGTTTGTCCTCTATAATCTCAACTGGATCATCCTTTTCATCAAAAGGCCCGAATTCCTGAATAAAAGCAATCAAATCAAATTCGGCCTTAGTCTCATCAGTATCTGAGTGAACAGGAGCGGACCCATCAGTGGAAGTAGTCAAATCACGTCCGTCTTGTCTAGTCTCTAAATCTGCCTTTCACTCTAAGATATGGATCGTGTAAATCCCGCGGATGTCATCAATACAACGCCAAGTCCCAGAAGAAGGAACTCCGAGGTCCATGCTTTCCGAGTCTTCCTCAAAAGGAAGGAATTCTAGGGTCTCAGTGGAATCCAATAAGCAGCAAAATTCTTTTATAGTATCATCAAGGTCATAGTCGTCAGGGTTAGCCAAGATAGGTGTGTTCACATCAAATGCAGGTCTCTGGTCGGCAGTAGGTGCAGTGATCAAAACTTTACTCTCGTCAGCAGAACGGAAGCGAATATCTCCTGATCCGTAATCAATAACG
Source organism: Ottelia alismoides (assembly GCA_037367405.1). Taxonomy (NCBI): domain Eukaryota; kingdom Viridiplantae; phylum Streptophyta; class Magnoliopsida; order Alismatales; family Hydrocharitaceae; genus Ottelia; species Ottelia alismoides. The sequence goes on along the minus strand of JAZKJV010006159.1, from coordinate 277,146 downwards.
ACCCTCGCAGAGGCGAGGAATGTCGTCTCAGGATGATTGGAGAGTGCTCCCCTGTGGAGGTCTCCATGGGCAATACGACAAAATCGACATTGTAGCTCATGCCCTGAATCGAGATGACGACGTTTTCAAGGATACCCTTCGGCCTCTTTATTGATCCATCAGCAAACTGAATGATCATCCTGGTTTTCTTAAGAGGCCCTAAGTGAAGAGAATGTACCAATGAGAAGGGTAGTATGCTAATCGAAGCATCGCCGTCTAGGAGAGTGTGATCACATGTATGGTCAGAGATGGTGCAGCTGATGAAAGGTGTGGCGGTGTTCCTCTTCCTAGGAATGGGATGGTGTGTAGTGGCGTTGGCAGTGGCCATGGTCAGAATGTGATGCTCAGATCTGCTCCTCCGCTTTCTCTTCTTGGGAAGAGGAGCAGATAATTGGGTCATGGCTTGCTGAAGTAGGGCTTGGATGATCTCATGAATAGTGGCCACCACTTCAGATTCAGTCAACATTTTTTGAATTTTTGGACCTCCTCCATACAGGCGAGAAGGTCGTAATCAGCATATACATGAGACATGCCAAGAGCAGTCTGTACAGCGGCATCCTCGGGGTCAAAGGTGGGACAGTGTGTGAATGAATGTGTGGACAAAGGACCTGGCACGTGAACGCTATCCGCACGGTCTGAATCGGCCAAAGGTCTCCCGAACTCTTTTTGTGTTTTTAAATTTTTCTCATTTTTTTGTATTTTGGGTGATTGCAAGCTCTCATGATAATCCTCAAATGAATCAAAATCCTCAAAGCATGGAGCGACATTCTGGTTCTTATTTAAACTAGTAAGATCAGTGATCCTTGAATTCATATGCTCCATCATCTGATTCAAGATCTCAAGTGTGGATATCATGAAAGGTGGCCCCGAAATCTCAGGATCGAGTGTATCGAATGTGGGTGGAGGGTTGTGGACAAAAATCACATTCCGGATCACTATACTCAAGGAAGAGCGGGTTGTTGAAATGTGTAGGAGATGGTGGTGGAAATGATTGGTGAAAGTCAAGGTCCGAATCCTGAAATAGAGGGTTGGTCGGATATGTACAAAAATCAGGAGCAAAGTCCTCCTGGAGAAAGTGAGGTGGACCGGTTGGAGCGAACGAGGGGTTCACAAAGTCCAGACAAAATATACTCCAATCGGCCATCTCGAAACAAAAGGAAAAATGATAGTCGGGAGAGCACGACGGTCAAGTCAAGAGAGTAGAGAAAAGGCGCAAATGCACAGAGGCGATCAAGGGCACATACAAAACAATCACAAACAACAATGAAAAGAATACAAACCCTCAATTCACCTACTCAACTCAGTAGAGACCGAAAAGTCGGTCTTTTTATCTTGTCTGTTTTAGAATTAGGTGAGAAGTCCAAATATTGCACAAACACTTAGGGGGCTAAAAATGGGATTTGGGCACTAACCTTAGTGTATGCGCGAACAATGTAAAACGAAGACAATGAGGGGATTACTCACCCCAATACAAGAATTTCTTTTTGGTGGATTTTAGGGTCAAGTAATATTAGCAGTCCCAATTTTATTGATTTTCACTTTTTTTTGGATTTTTAATGAGAATGCACGAGCCTATCGGGGAATCAATTCCTTGAAGCACCTAGGTTGGCAAAATCAGAGGTAGAGGAGCGGAAAAGCAATGCAAGCGGCAAAATGATGATGTTTGCTAAAGCGTAAATGCTCATCTTGCCTCCAACACTCTACATGCAAGGATGCTCAGCAGAATTGAAACCTATCTATATGCAAATGCAAGCCGATGAAATCGCCCTAAGATTCAGAAATTGCTATTATCGTGAAGAACCACAAGTCGGTCACCGATCCTCAATCCAAGAGTCCGGCCTAGGCTCACCCCTCCTCCTCTCGACAAATCGAGTTCAGGAGAAGCGCTTGGCAGGGAGAGCTCACGACGCGACGACTCAAAGATGGTGATCAACTGTTTTATGATTTGACTAAGTCCAAACGATACTATAGGCACATACACAGATATTAGGTGTTTGGCCTTAATCTATCGCAAGCAACTCCTAAAACTAAGGGCTCAATCACACAAAAGAAATAAAATCAAAACCGAGAAAACAAAATAAAAAATGCGAAGAAAAGCCGACGAAAACCGCAGTGAGCCCCCAAGTATACAAACACCTGGAAATTAGGCCCGAATGTCCTAATGTTCGAGTACCTGTATTATTACAATAATAGTGGTCTCTCTCTCGCTAAAATTACCCTAACAAATACAAGAAACTAAAAGGCTCAAAACTTGTCTTCAAAAATTCTCCAAGTCATTCCTTGTGCTAGGCAAAAGCCGCCTTACGTGGGTGCGAAGGTGCTCCAAGAGGGGCTCCTCCCTCGATCTGCGTACCTCGCACAAAATCCAAACAAGGAGAGTGGTTAGACAATTTAACAAGGCATATCAAAAATAAGGAAAATATAACAAGCAGAAATAAAAGCCGCGAAAGTAGAAAAATAATCACAAACACAAGCAAAAACTGATCTACGTGTTGTTGCTCCTCGGCAACGGTGCCATTTGTTTAACACGAATTTCGGGAGGTCGTGTCGGTTCACAAGGCGAACCAATAGTCGCTGATTTGACCTCCAGCGTAATCCGCAATTCAAACAACAATTAACCCACAACAAGTAAATCAAGAAATGAAGAACGGTGCGGAGTCAAAATTTATTATAACACTACAACAAGATGTGTATAGGTGCAAGTATGTAGAGGTCGAACACAGGGAGAAGAAAGGATAGATCGAGGCAAAATGCACAAAACTGTGATTGTAATCAAATTGTCTATCTATGCTCTTTTTTGTGGGTTTTAATTTTATAAATTTTTTTGTTTTAATTTTTAATTTTATATTTTTGTATTTTGATTTTTAATTTACTGATTTTATATTTTCTTTTTATATTTTATATTTTTTTATATTTTCTTTTTCAATAAATAGAATATACAAAGTATAAGAAAAGAGAGGATAAGATATTTATAAAAATATGTAAAAATACTCAAAAATTAAGAAATAAAATATTTTTAGGCTTTTATATTTTTATAGTGTTTTTGTGATTTTTCTAGATTTTCCCTAATTTTTTTGGTATTTTTAAAGGTATAAATACTAGAAAACAGTGAACTAGGTTGCTGACTGAAACTAAAATGAGGATGAAAAATGCCAAATGGTGTCCAAAATTCCTCAAATTAATTTTACTTGAAAGCTAATGAATCAGAGAAGATACAGAAACTGAAATTGCATTTTTAGGATTTTTGTAGAATTTTTAAGATTTTTATGAATGTTTTGAGAGTTTTATAATTTTTAGGAGTTTTTTTTATATTTTTTAGTTAATTTTGGAATGGAGTTAGAACATAATAAGATAAGCAAAATATATTTTTTCGGGAATTTTCTGAAGTGTTTTTTTATTTTTTTGGTATTTTCTAATGCAAATAGTAGCAAAAATGCATGTTTTTTATTTTTAATAAATATTAAAATGCAATAAATATGCAAAATAAAAATATGACGTGGAACTACAATGCAGCAGAGACCTATGATGATTTTTGGGGATTTTTTCGAGTTTAATAGATGCATGCAAAAATTACTAGAAACAAAAGGAAACTACACACACCTAGGGGTATATTTGTAATTAGCAAGAAAATTGGGGGCTTGAATTTAAATATTCTAGAAACTTATAACTAATTAACAAAAATCGCAGACTGAATACAAATATCAAAATTTCCGGGGCTAACCCTGCAAAATGTCCAAGGCGCGCGTGCTAAGCACGTGCCCCTAACGAGGACAGATTAGCAAATACAACGAAACCTGGGGGCGGAATGTAAATTACACAGGAATTTTAAAGCGTCCGATGAAATTTAAATACCAATAAAATATTACAAAAATTGGCGGGGGAAGAACGCAAAATTACCCACGCCTGCAGGTAGATCCAACGGCGGCAGGGCCTCCACTTAAACACGTGTCGCAGCGAGGGGCCGCGATACCCCTTCGGACAGTGCGGCCTTGATTTGAAGTTGCTCTGATAATCCAACGGCTGATGGGCTCACACGATCCGACGGCTGCTGCTCTGATCCAAGAACGCCCTTGATCGAATGGTGGAAAGATGCTGATGAAGAACAGAGAAGAACGCCGCAGTGGGCGAACTTCTCGGGCCTCGCATCGCCTCCTCCGCGGCGTTTGGGGCTCCAAAACGGGCTGATGCAGTTCCTGCAGGTGTCGACAACTCGCCTGGGGCGTCAAAAGTGGCTGGCGTCCACTAGAGCTGACCTGCGACGCCGAGGTCGAGGACGAGCTTCAGGTGGTCCGGCGAGATCCAAAACTCGCCCCCAGATGCCCTTTTAACTCCATAAGCACCTACAGCAAGCCAACAGGGCCACGACCAAAATGCCGCGGCCCGCGAGTGGCAAAAAGAGGCGGTAACGAGGAAGAGCGGAGCTCGCCGGAGCAAACTCTGGCGAGGTGTGGCGGAAGCGATCGGGAGGAGATGAATCGAAGACGAAGGTGGCGTTAGAGTCCTATGATTACTGGAAGCAAAAAAATTAGCAAGAAAAAGCAAATAAAAAGCAGAACCTCAAGGGTATACACCCGAGATAGACCTCGACAGCGACTCGCTGGAGATGGGGTTGGAACACCTCCACGGCCACCTACGCTCGCTCCTCGGGGCTGGAGAATGAGGTTGTCACCCTCCTCCCGCCGGAGCACACGCGCAAGAGCGAAGCTAGGGGTCATAAAGGGTTCAAAAGGAGGAAGAAGGTTTTGGGGCGTTTTTGAAGGATGGTGAACAAGGCCCGAAGATCGAAGATTATCGGGTGAATCGTGAATCCATTCCCCCAGAAAATTATAGGGCGTGTAAGGTCTATAGTAGGGGAGAAAAAGTCCTTAAGAGTGCGAAGCCATTTGGTGAAAGCACGAGCCTCGAAAAATCCGCGAATCGGGGCAAAAACGAGGTCTGACGCTCTGGCAGGAGCTAGAACCAAGGAGTTGACCAGCGGGTCAACTTCCACCTGGTTGGTCCACGTGGACCAACCAGGAAAATCCCTGGAAAAAACAATTGTAAAATCAATTAAAAAAAGCAAATAAATTTATTAAATTATGGTTACAGAATAAAAAATATTTATAATTTTATAATTTTTTATGGTAATTTTTATTTATTTTTTAGAGGCATATATTTACAAGTTACTATTTTAGGCCTATATAGGTATATTTACCTATATTTTTTATTGTTTTATTTTTATTTTTTGAGTTTAATTTATTTATTTTTGTTTATTATTTTATAAAATTATGAAATACTTTTATACACTTAAATAGAATTTTATTTTATTTTTCTGAGGTATTGTGTGTATTTAATAAAATAGAAGTATACATTGTACATGTATATTTATAGGTATAATACCTATGTAGAATATACAAATATTTTTATTTTGAGTCCTATCTATGTTTTTATTCTTATTTTAATGTACAAATATATTATAAGTAATTTTTACAAAATTATAAAAAATATAAAATTACAAAAATAATGTATAAATTATAAATTGAATATTTTAATCTGTACAATTATACAATAGGGGTCCAAAACTCAACTTTCAAACCGTAGCTTCGCCAAATGCGAAACCACTGCCATTAAATATCTTATTTTATTCTATATACAATTAAAGGTGAGTTTGCTGCAGTTGGAGTTTTCATTTGTGAGATACAAGTCTGGGAAGTTGGGATTCTGGATTTTTATTCAGACCATAACTTTTGATCTGTACATTAACTTTGAGTGAATCAATTTTATATTTTTCTTTATTTTATTATCTACAACTTTCATGTACAAAGTTTCTTTATTTGAGGTATAAAAAGTGGAACCATAAATAGGTCCCAAAATGAATAAAGAATGAATGAACTAAAGGTATTTTTGCTGCATTTTGGCCCTTATCTCCCCCTACTTTATTCCTGGTCGACCTAGCCATCGAGATGCCTAGGTCTCGGGGTTTTTTTATTATATAATTTTGGCTTTAAAAACCACATTTTATACAATATTTATACAATGATGCATGAATGATAAAATGCCTAATTTAACACTATTTACACGCATTCACTAGGGTTTTTAGGGCCAAAATGATAGAATAAAGATGATGAAACGTAGATTCATCAGTGGCTGTCAACGAGTCCATTTGGGCCCGAACCCAACAAGTTGTCAGGCCCAGTTTTCCTCGATAACGGACCAGGACCTATGCCTGGAACGTTACACCTTCGTTATCATGTTCTATTTGTTCATCAAGATATAAGAGATGGAAGGAAAAGTGAGAAAACTTATGGAAAGAAGAGAGCTTTCTCCAAACATCATTAAGAGAACAGCATGGGGGTGGTGTGGATGATGATCATCAAAAGAGGTGGAAAATTATGAATATTATGTACGGGAGGGAGGAAATGAATTTGAAGGGAAGATGTCATTGTAGTTTTATAAAAGAGGTGAGGAGCCAATCTCCATCAGTAGACATCTGCTTTCCTAGTGGGCACATAATGTTTGTCTATCTTGTATCATATATCCTCCTCTACGCTAGGCCGTATCATAACAAATTATCCACTATTTTCTTCATTTTACCTCCATTTTCTTATTTGTTCATCACTACTAAAAAGATCATATATACCAAGGACAATGTAGCGAGTGCATTGCGAGAATGCATCACCATGCAATTTTAAGTGATGACTTGTTGAGGATTATGTACGGAAGCATATCCTAACAACTTCATGCCGACCTCTAAAATTAGGGTTGCCCTCTTTCTCCCTTTTTTTCAACCTAGTCAATGACCAACCTTTCCCCCCTCTCTCAGTTCTTATACTCCTCCTCTCCTTCCCTTGTTCCTCTCTACTCTCCGTCTCACTTAGGTGATCAACAACCACGTCCGCCTCTTTACATCCTTTTACTTACACAAATCAACCCTACACCACCATGTCCACACTATGCTCTCCACAATGCTCTTCACTACACTGTGGTGATTGTTATGAATCTTTACACCCTCCCTCCTCTTTGTCGAACCATCCTCCTTCATGCAGTCCTTTCTTACTCCTCATCAGTGTCATCCTCCATTGTATTTAGGTGATCAAGAAGAAGTCCATTGTACTTTTTCCCCTCCTCCTCATCCTCGTGTTCTTCAATTTCACCTAAAACTATTTATTCATTTGGCACTACTACAGAAACTTTAAATATCAAGGATAATATAGTGAAAACATAACAAAGACTTTTTGAGAATATTGCCACCATATAAAAGATTGATAATGATAACAACTCATGCATAATACTCCTGTCATAGAATATACATAGATTTAGGTAGATGTTTATTTACACTTTGTAATTTGATATGGATTACATTGAATCATCATTAATTAATAATTAGATTCATGATTTATAGCTAGTTTTGCTGGAAAGACATTATGTGAATGAATAATGCATTTAGAAAAATTAAAGTATTTATCTGTGATCAAAACCATTCATGGAGAAAAAAAACCATATAGTGCATAATTTTTTACAAGTTCACTTGCCTTAGGGTCATGTCATGTAACAATGTCCCAAGATTTTCCTATATATGACTTAAAACTATCCGGTACAAAGAACTACTTTTACTATAGCACGAACCTTCGTAAACTAATGAGAATTTAGCTCTCCAAAATTTCTTATTTGACTTAGGAAAAGAGACCTTTATGATAAGCAACTCTCATATAAAAGACAACGAAATAAAATAAATTTACAAAGCCTTCATATGGATATGAGTTGTTGTATTGAAGAGTAAGATGATGATTTATCTTATAGGGGTAGGATCCATATTAATATAGATTGAGATACACAGAGTAAGAAACTTCAAATGGTAATAAAGAATATCTGATGCGAAGATTTACGCTTCAGAAGAATCGATGCAAGAATAAAGTGCACATAAACACCCACAAGTAAATCAAGAACATTTCAAGACAATTGTAACAAGTGTACTAGTATGTAACAAGGAAGTATCGGTGTATTCTTCTTGGTGGCTAACAATTACAAACTCTAACACATGAAAGTTTTTATATACAATAACTAAGTGTACTAGGATCAGGAGTGAGTGTACTGGTGCATAAGAATAGAGAGTAAACATTTTTGTTTTCAATGATAAGCTTGGCTTACTAGCATAACAGAGACATGTAGTAGTGTGAAAGGAAAGTTGTGTTCGAATGAGATCACTTTGTGTATAGAACAAAATATATGTACCAAGGTAATTAAATATATAACAACTTTTTGATTGTTGATGTAAAAGTATTTGGAGAATGGATTTAGCGCTAGGGCCACAAAGAACCTTAGGTTTTAAACTACAGCCATCTGGAACAGTGAATCTAAGGCCGGTAACACATGGAAATCAACGTATCGTCTTGAAATGTTAGAGGTCTGGGTGGTCCTTGGAAACTCGCAACGCTTAAAAACCTTGATACTAAACACAAAGTCAAACTCTTTGCAATCCAAGAAAATATAACGTGGGATAGAATTACTAAGGAGAGACTCTCCTCCTTGGACTACCTTGAGTGGCACACCAATATATCATGTAAGACGTGGGGCATACTTACCAAGTGGGACACACTGATCTACTGATTCACAAATGTCATCGACAATGGTTTCTTCACTATCCTTAGTCTGCCTCACATTTCGGCCAATAGTGGCATATGATTCGTTAACATCCATGGACCCATACACTAATGACAAAGATGCCTTTCTTGAATAGTTAGAAAGCATTCCTATCTCTGCACTACCATGAAGACATCTATTGACGACAGATCATCCTCGGAGGTTGGGCAATGATCGGCGACCATCAATATTTACCTCGATAGTTCTGTGGACAACCATTACCGATGGTAGAAAGCATTACCAGTGGTTTCTTAATCGGCGACAATATCAGGAAATCGCTGTGGTATTGTATGGTGTTTCCACAGCGGTAGTAACCAGCATGGTCAAAATTAATCATGACTGTCAACTACTGAAGATGGTGGTTTTGTAGCTATCGAGATAAGTCCCATATACTTCCAGCTGCGTTGCCCTCCGACTTGTCCTGATATTGTTCCCATAACCACTAGGGATAAGCTGCCAATCACCGAGGAAGATATTGAAACTATAACAACCTCAATTCTCGATGTTTTTGGGTCAAAATCGTTGAGGTTAGTTAGTTGTGTTTGTGGTTTGCTAACCGCCAACTATTGTTTGTCGTTCAACGCTTTCGGCACCCACCCTCCTCTCCCGAGAGCCCTTACCCACCACCCTTGCCCACCGCCGATGAATCTCTTCGCTCGGCGACTCTTTATCAGCGACATTCTTCTACGTCCCATTATTGTCCTCATGTTCTGTTAGGTTTTTATGTTTACATGATTTACAATATGAGTCTTATAAAATTGTTGTAAATATGTGAAAAAGGTTTATTTGATTATTATTTATACAGTGTTTTTTTCTAATTTTGCAAAAATATTTTATATTATTTTGTTCAAAACATGCTCTTTTTGATTTATAACTCTAATATCTATTATGAAAAAGTTCCATAGCTTTCATGTATATATGATTTTGAGTTATGTGGTTGGGGTTTGTGGGACTGTATATGGTCTGGTAGATGGTTTGTGGAAGGGGGTTGTGGGGGATGTTGTTGTGGTGGGGATGTAGAGTTGTTGTGAGTGCTATTGTGGAAGGGGTTATGGGTGGGGCTGTAGTGGGGAGGGGATTGTGGGTGGATTTTGTGGCCCCCTGGATGAGGGCTGATGAATCTATGATTCTCATTCTTTATTCTTTTATTTTTAGATTTATCTTTTAGCAAAGACACATATGTATATATGTAAATATAAAAACTTATCATTATGCATGACCTTGTTAATATTACATAATTAACACATAAGTTTCAAAAATAAAAGAGTAAAGAGAAAAGAAAAAGAAGGATATATTTAGAATAAATACAAAGTGACTCAAACCCCGAAAAAAGGTCAAACCTTAGCCTGATCAACAAGAAACATAAGTAGAGGGATATAGGGTACATTGTAGATAATACCTATACAAATAAATATTTATATTTATTTTACATTTTGTGAAAATCAAATTTTTTTGAACACTTATATATAGCCCTAATAATAAAATAAAAATAAAATAAAAATCAGAAAACACAAAAGAGAATAAAAATAAATTCCACAATTCCTTATACAAAAGCCATACTTGTGTATATTATATACATTACCTATTTGTTTAATACAATTATTCAAATTGTAATAATAAAATAGAAATCATTTTATATTCCTTAAATTATTTTGTAAATAAATAAAATATAAAATAAAACATATTTATGTAAAAATAATAAAATAATAATATATGTACATAATATACATGTATATTATACCTATACATGCTACACTATATTGTATATACTATGTTTATGTTTTTCATAAAAATAATAAAAAATCACAGAAATAATTTGAAAAATAATAAACAATTTTCATTTTATTCATTTCTAATTTAAAATCATTTATTATTTTTATTTAATATTCTTTGAATTTGTAAATTCCTGAACTCTTATTGGTAAACCAAGGATTGTTGACCACAGTCAACCTCCTCCCCCAGCAGACCCGACCCGCCAAGCCTTCGCTGGACCCAACTTCTCCTCTTTTTCCCAGTCATCTAGTGCCTGACATTCTCCTAGGATTCGTGATCCTCGCGGATCCCTAGGGGCAACCGGATTGCCCTAGCGTTTCGAGCTCCGCTCCGATCTTTCTAAACCATAGGGCACTCCTATAAATCATCTCTTCCTTCGCTCGAGCTCAGAAGTTCATCCCTCACACCACCATTTCTCCTCTAACACCTCCAGTAGGGTGACAACCTTTTGCAGGTCCCTTTTGGAGCTTGGTTGGGAGCTGGGTAGCATGCATCTCATCGCATGACCGGAGCGCCGTCGCGACAAGCCTCATGCACCTTCCGCAGCTTAGTTGAGGCCATAACCCTGCCGTCATCCTCGCCTGACGTTGTTGAGCCCATCAAGAACCTCAAGTAATCCTTATCTATCCTGCATTTCACGTTTAGTCCTATCCGTTCTTTTTGCTCCGTCAAAGTTCACCAGCTCTGACTAGTTGGTCGAAGCTCCATCACACACACCTATCCGCACCGATTCCTACCTCGCACCATTGCCATCCTTCTCTCACGTCCTAACCACCTTAGACTCGACCCTTCGATTGAGATTAAGATCCAGATGTCCTTCCTCTATTTCACCAAATGTCGACCCCCCCATTGCCCCTTGCTTCTTGATGCTTTTGCATGCAATAACGTGACCGGAGATATGCCCCCGAGTCCAACTTTCCTTTGCAGGTCTGGGAGTGCATGTTGGACCCGGTTTGTGCCCTTGTTCATCAGGCGGAGTAGCTCCAAGTGGTGGAGCACTGCCACGTTGTTCCAACCATCCATCACCTCATCGAAGCTTGCCAACCAACACGGTGCCTCCTTCTGAAGGTGATGGACTCCTTCGAGCAGCGATCCAACCACCTGATCGATACCCACCTTCGATCGAAGCTCGCCCGCTACCTGGTCTTCCAACAGTCTTCAGATCCATCCGATCAGAAAGAGCTCCCCCAGAGTGAATATGAGCTGCACAATCATGCCCTTTTCTACATCATCAGATCAGCTTTTGACGTGGATTTGACACACCTGCTCACCTGTGATCAGAGCCATCATATCCACATCCCAACGGCCATCAGGACCGTATGTCAGCGTCGAGCCCTCAGTCGTCAGATTTTTCTCTCCAGAGATGCATCAGAGCCGTACATCAGAGCACGCTCCCCGCACACGCCTGAGGGTATACTAAACTTTTTACCATGTCGTTTATGTTATTTAGCTTTCGTCCAGTAAATAAAATGTGCAGTTAAGAACATTTGTAGTCGGACACCTGTAATTTATTTATTTGTGCTTTAGTCCAGTCGAGTTTGAGTCATGTGTGTCTGCACGTGTTTATTGAGATATTTGCAGTGTTTACCCTGAACTTTCAACTGTTATTAAATGTATGCTATGTTTTGATATTTGCATATATACCCATGTGAACTGTGAGTTACGTGTAGCGCATGTGATTGTTGGAATAATTGCATATTTAGCCCTTGTACTTTCTTGCTTGTTATCCACTAGGCCCAAAACTTAAAATAATTACAAATAGGTCCCTTTGCACTATTTTCAATTTCTTATCTTTTATTTTATGCAATAAATATTAAATTAGCTCCAAAATTTGTGTAGATATTACTTGCAGCCTCTGATTGCATGTTTTATTTGCGGTAATTTTTGTGTGTTAATTTGCTTGCTTTTGCTTTTATTAAAATTTCAAAAATCCCTAAAAAGTGTCATGTTTTTCTTAGAAAAATTATAAAAATTTGAAAAACACCCAAAAAATCCATAAAAATTAGGATATTTGTATTTTAGTGTCTTTTTGCTCCAATATTTATTTTGCTTAAAAATATCTTGTAGAAACTACTAAAATTACAAAACACTTGAAAAGATATAAAAATTTTATAAAATTATAGGAAAATCCAAAATAGTTATTCTAGGCACTGTTTGTAGATAAAAAGTACTTCCAGGAGTTTTTTGGGCCCTTTATTTTTTTAATTTGTAAATTACTCTTAGCTATGTAATGCTTGTTATTTTTTACACTATTTGATTTCTAAAAAAATATAAAAATAAATAAAAATTAAATAAAAATTACCAAAAATAAGATAAAATGTATAAAAACCAAAATATTTTTATTGTAATTTTATGAATATTTTTAACCTATTAAAAAATAAAAGAGAGAGAGAGTGTGTGAGAGAGAGAGAGAGAGTATTTTTATCTCTTGTGCTTATTTCTTCTATATTGAAAAATTAAAAATTTGAAAAACTAAAAACCACTAAAAATATTTTTATTTCTGAAATCTTACTACATAGCTTTTATTTATGCTCCTTGTGTTCGACCCTGGTCGCTATACCAGGTAAATAAAATTAGCGAAACCGCTTACACTCACTGTTTGATTCTTAGTGGTTTGATTTTCTCGATTATTCGCTGGATAGATTTGGGTCACAATGACATATTAATTTTATACCTCACCGGAGTTGATTCAGTCGTTCATCATAATGGCACCATTGCCGGGGAGCAGGCTAAGTAATTTGATTTTTGCTTATTTTTGTCTCAATCACTTCTAATCATTTCTGACCTTATTTTGCTTTGATTTTTCATGCAAGGGACTGTCGGAGTATGACACGATCTATTTTGGATGGACCAGCAAAGGAGGAAGAGAAGGAAACAACATGAGATTGTTATTGAGGATAGAATTTATTTTTGAAAATTGTTTGTAATAATTTAGACTCTTAGATATTTGGACACTCCTGAGACACTTGAACTTTATTCGAGGTTTGTTTCTCTGAGTACTGGTGCACTCGAGGGAACGCACCAGATTTTCTCTTGATTTTTCACCTTTTTATTTTCTATTGGATTCTTGAAGATTTAGCCCCTAGATTTAGGACTTTTATTGCTTGAGCTCAGTAATCATCTAAGGTCCATACACCCTAATAGACTATATGTTCCTATAGACCGTATTTGGACTTAGTCAAATAAAGAAAAAGTTAATTTAATCGGTTAAGAGACCACACGTTGAGAGAGGCCATATACAATGCTTGCAGGACCCATTGTGGTAGGTACCGATCGGCATCTAAGATCGGACCCAAGTCTCTTCTCTGATTAATTAACTACTAGCTCTTACCGTTAATAGATGTTGCTCATTTAGGACGATTTCCTCGTGTATTGTATAGATTAGTTTTAATTTCTATCTTTAAATTTATGCGCGGATCACCTTGCATGTGGAGTGCTGGAGCATGGTACGCATTTCTATCTCTGCATGCATCATGTGTTTGATCGTGCATCAGCTTTTCTGCTTTCCTCCCCCAGTTTTATTGGATTTAAAAAAAAGGAAATTGGAAAATTCATTAGATGTTTGCTTTATTAAGAAAAATACCTAAAAAAGAGATAAGCCAAATAAAATATGGGACTGCTAAAGAACACGACCTAAAACCGAACTTCACTCAAAAATCTTATTTTGGGGAGAGTATCCCCCTCCTTGTCTGATTTTTCTGCTGAGAGTTGAGCGACCCGCGCACTAAGATAGAGCCATGCCTGAACTTTCTTCAGACTACCGATTCTAAAAAATGATTAGTTATTCTTTAGTGTAGACTTTCAAGTAGCTGGTAAAAGGTCCGAACTTCCTAAGCAGAGTGGGTGGTTTAGAGGACCTTGTGTAAGGCTCCGTCCTCAAGTAATATCAAGTAGCCAGAAACGATTCGTACTTATACCCATACTGGTTGGAAAGATGCGCAACTAGTCGTAGGAATCTGGGCCAGTCTCCAGGGAGAATTAGGCTCCTAACAGCTCGCTAACCCGCTCTAAAAGATTGGATTATCACCTAAAATAAAATTTGACAAGATAAACTATTGAGATTTCACGGTCATTATATTGTGTTGAGTAGGTGAACCAAGGGTTTGTTTTCTAATCCTGCTTTCGTCCCAGATCTAATCTACATAAATCCTCGCATCATGATGATGGGTAGGAGGTCTCTTATTCTACCTCTGGCAACGCCACTTTCCAGCACTCCTCCCCATTCATCTTGGGAGACTTTAGAGAGTTCAGACCCACTCTTTGAACCCAAATTCACCTCCACCCTATTCTCCCTCGACCATCCTTCTTCCACACCTGAGGTATAGACTGAAAAGCCAACACATCTATATATTAACTTAACAGTACCTGAGCTAGGATCTTTTTCCTTTAGACATCCTTATTTATATTAGATCAGGCCGCCTTCAACAACACATTGCTAGCTTCCCTGGAGACCATGTAGCGACAAATTCGAGATCAGTAAGTGTTCATGGTAGAAGTGAGGAGAGAGGTTACACAAATGTGAGACAGGCGAGAGGAGCCAGAACGACTAACCGGGGGAGAAATACCAAGAGTTGAGGATGGACACCAGGACGAGCCAGAACGACTAACCGATTTAAAAACTAAGTAGCCAAATTTCGGAAATGATCTTTAATTATTTTTATTTTTTATTTTTTTTATTTTTTTTCAAAACAAGGCACAATGGATAAAACACAAAACACCATACTCTTTCAGAAAGGACAAAAATATTCAGAAAATTAAAAAGAAAATGTCATTTTATTTTATATATTTTAAATTTTTTTGGTATTTTTTTTTCGAATTTTTCTGATGTTTTTGTGATTTTCTAAAAATCAAACAGTAAAAAATAAGAGAAAACAATGCAGAGCCAAGAATATTTTGCAATTTAGAAATACTTTAAGTGCTAAATATTCCTGGAGATTATTTTTAATATAAACAGCAGACAAATATCTACAAACAGAGATCAAGATTAGATTTTTTGATTTTTCTAGAATATTCTACCATTATTTTAACACTTTTTGTTTTCTGCAATTTTTCAGGGTTTTATAAAGAGTTCATGCACAAAAATGGTCAGAAATTAAAAGACAACAAAATACACCTACAGTATTTTTTTGGAATTTTTAGGTGAATTTTTGAATTTTTATGATTTTTTCAATTTCGGGCAAGCAAAAAGTCACTATTTTTTATTTTTTTAAATATTAAAATTCAACAAAAATTGATGAAAGATTTATACAATGGCAAGCACTATAGTAGAAACATACAATATTTTTTTGAGAATTTTTCGAAAAATAAAAAACATTTATTCTAATGAAAAGTGCATGTAAAATTAAAGTCTGCAGTACAGGAGCTTGATTGCAATTATTCAAAGTTCTGGACTGAATATAAAGATATAAAAATACGGCGTTAATATGCAATTTACCTAGTGAGGATAGTGCTCTACATAGGATGTTCTGGAGATGAGGACTCTTCTTTCAAATTTAAAAACCTTCAGGGACAACTTTACAAATTTTCCAAATCTTCTTTTTTATTTCAAAATGTCCCTCTAGGGTTTCTTCCTTCCTTTATCTTCGTTTCAAAGTGCAAAGGGGGCCGCTGGGGGCATCGACCGTCAAGGGAAAACCGTCGCCCATGCCCGCGGGTGGAGATATCGGCGGTGTTGGGAGGCGTTAGCGCTTGCTGCGCTTCGATGGAGGAGGTACAACATGGAGGACGCTGGGCGGCTGGAGCGCACGAGAGCTGGAGGAAGCACCACCTCGCGTGAGGCGAGGGTGGCGCGGTTGCTGCAGAGGGCCCAGGCGAGGGCGGCGCAGAGCTGAGGGGGATCCAGCCGGCGTTGACGGTGGAGGACGATGCAATGTTGCAGGCGGAGCCGCGCTGCTGCGAGGAGGGAGGTTGCAGAGGGGTGCTTCCGCGCGTGGAGGCGCGGTAGGAAGGCAATCTAAGGTCGGTGGGGACCTGCGCCGCTGTGAGGGCGAAAGACTGCGGCACATGCGGTGGTAGTTGGGAGCTAGGCAAACGACGGGCGCGGGGCTACGGCATCGCCAGGAGCGGTAGTTGCAAGAAATTTTTTTTGTTTATTATTTTTTGTTTTTTTATATAATTTTTTATGTTTATGAAAACTGCAAAAAATCTGAGAATGGAAATTATTTTTTTTCTATTTTTTTAATCAGCAGAAATAAACAGGAGAGTAAATATTTTTTGAAGTGTTTTTTATTATTATATTTTTAATTTAATTTTTTTATTTTCCTACAAAATAGAAGTTACAAATAAAAACATTTTTTATTTTTCCTACAAAAACAAATGTGAGATAAACAGGAAAAATAATTATATATTTTTTTTATTTTTTTATTTTCCTACTATATATTTAAGCACAAAATTAGGAGGCATGAATGGGGATGGATCTTGGCAAGGCGTGGAGGATAGATCCGTGTCTCCAACCACCGTGCGTGGTCGGAGGTGAATGGTTGCGTGAGATAAACGTGAAATAGAGAGGTCACGAGATGAGGTGAAAAATTCTGGTGTCGGATCGAAAAGTTGGTGATGGAATTTTTTGCGATTTTAGGCTCTAAATTCAAATCACTACATCTACGCAAAAATTAAAACTACGGTTTATCTAGGCAAAATGACTAGAACTAAAATGGATCTCACCTTGGGGTTCGGAAATGCCATGATGGCCTCGACGAGGGCCGACACGTTGTCACCGGACGGCTCGGAGGCTAAGCACCCTTCTTCAACAAGACGGCTCTTGGATATCAGGCTCCTCTCCACCAAAGATCGATCAAGAGGCAAATGAGAAGGAGGAGACCATTAAAAAGAGAAAAAAAATAAAAAAGGAAGGTATATACAAATAAGGAAAGTAATTAATGGTTATTTAAATAAATAAATATATAATATAATTAATTAATTAATTAATTAAAAATGAAATTCTGATTTAATTAAAATAAAATAATTAATTTATTTACAAAAATTAATTAGCCACTTTAATGGTGGCTATTTAAGGCATAAAATCAAATCTTTACATAAAAGGTAAGTTTTCAAATCAAATAAAGTATTAAATTAAATCTAAATACAATTTTTATAATTAAATTAGATTAATTAATTAAAGTAAGATATTTTTATTTTTTTGTGATTTTTATAAAAAGAAGTTATTTGTATACACATATTATGTACATATAATACAATATATATATATATGTGTGTGTGTGTACAAATAAGCAAATAACTTTTATATTTTTTTAAATTTTTTTGTGTTTTTATATTTTATTTTTAATGAAATAATATCTACAGCTATATACATTATATAAAAATAAATTTGAATAAAATATATACAACAAATAATGATGAAACTGCAAAAAAACCCCAGAAAATTAACTTTTTAACCGTAACTCCAAAAATTATGAAACCATGGCCATTTTAAAAATAATTTAATTTATAGTATAATAAAACTGATTTTGATTCAAATTGAGTTCGTATGGAGCCGGAATTGGTATTTCAATTATCGCTTTGCGACATTTTTTCTAGATGTGATTATTTGCAATATGTACATTATTTTATTTTTCACTTATTTTTCTTACTTACAACACATTTTTATTTACAACTTTTGTTTACAAGAATAATTAATTTGAGGTCAAATTATGTACAAATAAAATAGTGTAAGGTTTATACAAATATATAGGAAACATATTTACAAAATATTTTTGGATTTTTGACAGAAGACCCTATCTCCCCCTACTTTATTCCCAATCGATCAGGTCAAGTCTTGACCTTCTCTAGGGGTTCGGGTCAGTCTACATTTATCGCATAAATACATCTTTTATTTTTATTTTCTTTTTCTTTTCTTCTTTATTCTTTTATTTTTGTACAAAAAGAGTTAAAATGCATATTTAACAAATGCATGCAAAATGGTAATTTTATGCAATTAGTTGGTATTTACAAGTGTTTGACTAAGGAAATGAAGCTAAAATAAAAGAATAAAGGCGATGAATTGTGGATTCATCATTCCCCTATACTTTACCTTTGTTAGTCCCTTAGCAAACACTTATTTGGAAAATAAGTGAAAAAAAATAAAGAAAAGAAAAAGGAAAGAAGTTAGAACAATGTTGACTTTTAAACTTATCTTCATAAAAATGTAGTATGGAGCTCTGTCTGACCTTTGGATTATTAGTGTGTTGGAACCTTAATGGGAAATGGATTTAAAACCTAACAGTCTCTAAGTTCCACAAGACTCCTATTCAGGTCTCCTCAACAGTCAGATCAGAACAAGTCTACATACACAAATTCTTATGACTATGAATTCTTACTTGTACGGTGTAAGTGAAATATAGCTCCTCATCTCAAAAGTAGCAAAGACACAGCCTCTCTCAACAAGGTAACTCTACTCCCCAAGTCTGGTAACACTTTCCTCGAGAAGCGGGGATATTCCCTTCTAAGTTCAAGTACAACCAGCTCAAGAAGAGAGGATGGAGAAGAAAATGGACGGTAACCAGTGTAGTTACCTATCCTTGGATGCATGACCAGTGTAGCCATGTCATCCGCTGCAAGCTTACAACATTTGACTTTGAAGCTCTTATTCCTTTTTTTCACTTGTATATACACTCCGGCAGGCATTTTACTTTTCTATCAGGTCTGTCCACTTTTGGAGATTTTGCATTTTTTTCTTTTCTTTTTTTTACAATATATACAAGGTGCAGCATATACATAAGGAGTTTTTCCTCTTGAGCTAGTAGACCATCCCTCTTTTGAAGCATTATTGCAACCCTGCAGCATCTTGTCTTTACACCTTGATGAATCCACGATTCATTACCTTTATTCTTTTATTCTAGCCTCATTTCTTTAGTCAAATACATGTAAATACCCATTAATTCCATAAAATTACCATTTTTAATGCATTTGTTAAAATTGCATTTTTAACATTTTTTGTACATAAATAAAAGAATAAAGAAGAAAAGAAAAAGAAAAGGATGTATTGGTGTAATAAATACAGACTGCCCCGTACCCCGAGAGAAGGTCAAGACTTGACCAGATCGATCAGGAATAAAGAAGGGGGAGATAGGGTCTTCTGTCAGAAAAAACCAAAAAAAATATATTGTGAATATTTTTCATGCATATTTATACAAAACTTGCATTATTTTATTTGTACATAATTTGACCTCAAATTAATTATTTTTGTAAATAAAAGTTGTTAATAAAAATGTGTTATAAATAATAAAAATATTTGTAAAATAAAATATTGTATATATTGCAAATAATTACACCCATAAAAAGCTGCAAAGCGATAATTGAAACATCAATTTCGGCTCCATACAAGCTCAAATTGAACCAAACTCACTTCATCATACTATAAATTAAATTACCTTTTAAATGGCTGTGGTTTCATTTTTTTTGGAGTTACGGTTAAAAAGTTGGTTTTCTAGGTTATATTGTGCAATTTACCCATATAGTTATTGTATATATTTTATTCATATTTATTTTAATGCATAATGTATATAATTGTAAATATTGTTTTCATTAAAAATAAAATTAAAAAAAATTAAAAAATCTTTTATAAAATTTATTTCCTTATTTGTACCTATGTATATTGTATTATATGTGCATAATATATGTATACAATTAACTTCCTTTTATAAAATTCCAAAAAAAAAATATCTAATTTTAATTAATTTATTTAATGTAATTACGAATTTTGTATTTATATTTAATTATTTAATTAGTTTATTTGATTTAAAAACTTACCTTGTATATTAGATTTTATTCCATACCTTAAATAACCACCATTAAGGTGGCTAATTAATTTTCAATTAATTAATTAATTTAATTTCTTTATTCCGAATTTCGTAATTAATTATTTAATTAATTTATTAATTTAATTATTTTATTAATTTCACAAATAAAAACTTTCCTTATATGTGAATACCTTCTTTTTTCATTTCTCTTCTCTTTTTAATGGGCTCCTCCTTCTTTCATTCTTTGATCGATTGGTGGAAAGGAGCCTGATTTCCGAGAGGTTTCTTATTGAAGAGGGTGCCTAACCTCCGATCCGGTCGGTGACATCGATTTGATCTTCGCGAGGCATGGCATGTCCGAACCCCGAGCTGAGATCCACTTTTACTTCTCGTTATTTTTCGTAGGTAAACCATAGGCTTAGAATTTTGCGTAGGAGTAGTGATTAGTTTTTAGATTTAAAATCTCAAAATTTCCACCACATATTTTCCGCCTGACACCGATCTTTCATCTCACATCTCGATCCTCGCATTTCTTTATCTATCTCACGCAATCACACACCTCCGGCCACGCACGGTGGTCGGAGTCTTCGGATCTATCTACCGCCTCGCCAAGATCAATCTCCATTCACAACTCCTAATTTTGTGCATAAATAAGAAAATATAAAAATATAAAATTATTTTTCATCTTTCTCTAACATTTGTTTTGCCGGAATAAATAACAAAAATAAAAAATTCCATATATTTGTGTTCATCTCTAATATCTATTTTGTTGGATAAAAAAAAGATAAAAAAAGATTTATTTTTATTTCTAACATCTGTTTTGCAGGATCATAAAAAATAAATAAATAAAATCTTTTCTCTTTTTATTTCTATTTACAATAAAACAAAAAAAATAATTTTCATTCAATCTTTTATTACAAATTTTACAAAATAAATAAAAAAACAAAAAAAGGAACGGCAGGTCCCAGCGTCGCCCTCTTCCTCGCCCGGCGTCCGCCCCTCCAGCGCGGTCCTCCGGCCGCCGCCCACCATCAACCGCCTGCCGAGCCCAGCCGCCACAGCCCCCTGTGCGCGGCTCCGCCCCGCCGTGCATGGGTGTACTCCACCCAGCAGCAACTCCCCACACCTCCGCGCGCGCCACGCCACGCGAGGTCGCGTCCTTCCTCTAGCCCTCTGCTGCGCAGCCCCCGCACGCGGACCCGTGTCCCCTCCTGTCGTCCGGCCGTGCATCACAGACTACCGCCCCGCGCGGACCCCTCTAGCCGTGCACCCACGTGGAGCTCCGCCTCTCCTCCGCCGACGCGGGCCTCTCGGCGGCCCCCCCACACGCCCAGGCCGCCCTCCGCCCTTACCGCGCTCCGCTCCCTCACGCGGTCCGACGCCGCCACGCGCCCCCTCTTAGTGGCAGTGGCGGCAGTGGCGACAGCGGCGGGTTCCCTCCTTGGTGCTTTGTCTCCTGGTTGAAGATCGTAAGGGAACCCTAGGTGGGATTTTAAAATAAAAAAACTTTGGAAAATTGCAAGTCCGTCCCTA
The DNA here is from genome assembly GCA_037367405.1 of Ottelia alismoides. Lineage (NCBI taxonomy): Eukaryota > Viridiplantae > Streptophyta > Magnoliopsida > Alismatales > Hydrocharitaceae > Ottelia > Ottelia alismoides. The sequence goes on along the minus strand of JAZKJV010006159.1, from coordinate 255,445 downwards.
GTCATTTTCAGAAATGCAAACACACCCCTGCCAGTACACAGCACATGCATAGCATATGACATTTAGGTAATTTGCACTTCTTATCATGCACTTTATTTCTATCACTCATTCTATGTAAAAACTTTGCATATTTTCAATTAAGTCCTTGTACTTGCAGACTTTTATTTTGCATGCACTCTTCATTAGAATAAATATTTTTATGTTTCGAAAAATTCTCAAAAAAATGGTATATGCTACTGATATAGTTGTTAATCTTGTATAAAATTTTCATTGCTTTTCATTGCCATTTGCTATATTTAAAAAATAAAAAACTATGTCTTTTTGTTTTCCTACACTTTGAAAATTCATAAAAATAAAAAAAATTGCCTAAAAATTCTAAAAAAAATTACTATGGGTGCATTTTAATCTCTTTTATTTTCCGACCAATTTTTGTACATTTTCCATTAATAAAACACAAAAAATAATGTGAAAAACAAAAAATCTTAAAAAATTACAGAAAATTGTAGAAAAATCTAAAAAATCAGATTTCAGTCTCTATTTGTAGATATTTCTTTATAGTTTCTAATCTCCAGGAGTTTTGAGCTTTAAAAGATTTTTAACTTGAAAAATATTCTTGCTTGTCCATTGTTTTCCTTATTTTGCATTGTTTGATTTTTAAAAAATCATAAAAATATCAGAAAAATCCAAAAACAAATTACCAAAAATATTTTAAAACATATAAAGCACAAAAACATTTTCTCTTGAATTTTCTGAACATTTTTGACTACTTTGAAAAATATAAAAAAAAATGTGTGTGTGTGTGTGTTTTATCACTTTTACTCTTTTGTGCTTGTTTTAATAAAATAAAAAAATTCAAAATTCAAAAACCACTATAAATTATCTTTGAAACTTGACTATAGAGTTTTTCAATGATGCTCCTTATGTTCGACCCTGGTCGTTATACTAGGTAAAAAGAATAGCGAAAGCCGCTTATATTGTTTTCATTGATTGATCTTATTTCGAGTGGTTTAAAATACAAATTTTTCTCGATTGATCGCGCTTGGTGATTTGGGCACGATGACCTTTGTTTATTATTTACGTACTTAACCCGATTGTCAGGCGCGCCATCAGAATGGCGCCGTTGTTGGGGAGCATGGCTTTGTAGTCATTTTTCTATTTTTGTCTCTCTAAATAATAATTATTTTATGACCTTCTCTCTTTGATTTTTGTGCGAGGTACTGCTTGGACGACTTGGAATTTATTTTTAGAGGACCCGCAAAGGAAGAAGAGCAGGGAAGAGAAGAAGATTTTTTTTTGAGAGAGAACAATATTTGTCTTGTAATAATTTAGGACTTTGGACTTGTGGACTTGGACATTATTCGGGGTCTGTTTCTCCAAGTGCCGGTGCACTTGGGGGACCTCACCGCTGTTTTTCGTGTTTTTGATGCCATAACTCGCTATTTGATTTTGTGGTTTTAGCCCCTAGATGTAAGATTTTCTGGTTGATTGTGACGTAAATTTCTAAGGCCCAACACCTAATAGATTATCTGTTCCTATAGAACGTAATTGGACCTTGATAAATATTAAATGAAAAAGTTAAGTTAATTGTTTGAGAGGTCATGTGCCGCTAGAGGCCGTATACAGCGTTGGTAGGATCCGTTGTGGCGGACACCGATCAGCATCAGAGACCGGACTCAGACCTCTGTCTCTGATTAGTTAGCTATCTGTTCTTCACGATCAATAGAAGTTGCTTGTCTAAGGCCGATTTCCACGTGCATCATATAGTTAGTTTACATTCTATATTTAAATTATGCGCGGATCATATTGCATGTAGAGTGCTGGAGTAAGGTACACATTTTTCTATCTATGCATGCATCATCGTGTTTGACCGTGCATTAGCTTTTTCGACTGCCTCCCATGTTTCTTGGACTCAAATTAATCAACGAGGAAATCAGGAAATTTGTTTGGCGTTATTTTTGAAAAAAATCCAAAAAAATAGAAAATAAAAAAATAAAAAAATTGGGACTGCTAATTGAACTTGACTCTAAAATTAAACGTAATTGACCACCTCATTGTATTGGGAGAGCAATCCATTCATTGTCTACGCTTTTAATTGCCGCGTACACACTAAGGAGTAGTGCCTAAATCCTATTCAAGCCTCCTAAGTGTTTGTACAACTTTATCTTATCACCTAACTCTTAAAATTGAAAAGATAAAGACCGAATCTCATGGTCAGATTTGTGTTGAGTTGGTGAACTGGGGGTTTGCTTTGTGTTTTGTATGTCTTTGGTGTGAGTCGGTTATGATCATTCTTCTATAATTAGCAGTCACCTTCTCCTTCTACCCCTCCCTCCCTTGGCCACCATGGTGGCGGCGGCCTAACGGCACCCCCTGTTCTCTGGAAGGATACAAGCAAGAATGAAGCCCTAGGGCTGTGGGGTTTGAAATTAAAAAATGGAAAAATTGTGGATGAACCTTTGAAGGATTTCAAAATTACAAATCAGTCCTTGGCTCCAAAACAAGTCACGCGCGCCACAACGTTCCCTGGGTAATTTGCGACTTTTTACTTGCTGTTTATTTCTATTGTCTTTTCATACAAAAATCTTTTGAAAGTACATTGTAGTCCATATACTGCAGACTTTAACTTTGCATGATCTTATTGAGGGAATAAATGTTTATCATATTCTAAAAATCCTGAGAAAATTGTTGTATACTCCTGCTATAGTGCTTGCCATTGTATAAAGTTTTCATCAAAATTTATTGTCATTCGTAATATTTAAAAAATCAAAAACTGTGTCTTTTTGCTTTCCTACACTTTGAAAATTCATAAAAATTCATAAAATAGTTTAAAAATTCCACAAAAATTTCTGTAGATGTGTTTTGGTGTCTTTTAATTTCTGACCAATTCTTGTGCATTTTTCATTTATAAAACTCCAAAAAGTGCGAAGATCGAGAAATCTTAAAAAAATTGTAGAAAATTGTATAAAAATCCAAAAAATCTGATTTCAGTTCCTAATTGTAGATATTATCTTGTAATTTATATTAAAAATAATCTCTAAGAGTTTTGAGTATTTAAATATTTTTTAAGTTTTAAAATACCTCTGGCTGTGCACTTTTTGTCTTGTTTTGCACTGTTTTATTTTTAGTAAATAACAAAAACATTAGAAAATTGCGAAAAATTACCAAAAATATTTTAAAATATATAAAATACAAAAATATTTTATTTTTAATTTTCTGAGCATTTTTTACTTTTATGAAAATACAAAAAGAGTGTTGTGTGTGTGCTTTTATTCATTTGTGTTTATTTTAAAAAAATAAAAAAAATTAAAAAACCACTAAAAAAAAGTATTTCGAAATCTGACTACTTAGTTTTTCAAACGTGCTCCTTGTGTTCGACCCTGATCTCTATACCAGGTAAAAAGAATAGCGAAAAGCCGCTTACATTGTTTTATTTATTTATCTATCTTTAATGGTTCATTTATTTTTCTCGATTGACTGCGCTTGGTGATTTGGGTCACAACGATCCTTATTTATTTACATACTTAACCCGAGTCTCAGGCGTGTCATCAGAATGGCGCCGTTTGAGAGGTCATGTGCCGCTAGAGGCCGTATACAGCGCTGGCAGGATCCGTTGTGGCGGACACCGGTCGGCATCAGAGACCGGACTCAGACCTCTGTCTCTGATTAGTTAGCTATATGTTCTTCACGATCAATATAAGTTTCTTGTCTAAGGCTGATTTCCACGTGCATCATATAGTTAGTTTACATTCTGTATTTAAATTATGCGCGGATCATATTACATGTAGAGTGCTGGAGTAAGGTACACATTTTTCTATCTCTGCATGCATCATCATGTTTGACCGTGCATTAGCTTTTTTGACTTCCTCCTCCTGTTTCTTGGACTCAAATTAATCAACGAGGAAATCAGAAAATTTGTTTGGCGTTATTTTTTGAAAAAAAAATCCAAAAAAAAAGAAAATCAAAAATAAAAAAAATTTGGACTGCTAATTGATCTTGACTCTAAAATTAAACATAATTGACCACCTCATTGTATTGGGAGAGCAATCCCCTCATTGTCTGTGCTTTTAATTGCTCGCGTACACACTAAGGAGTAGTGCCTAAATCCTATTCAAGCCTCCTAAGTGTTTGTACAACTTTGTCTTATCACCTAACTCTTAAAATTGAAAAGATAAAGACCAAATCTCACGGTCAGATTTGTGTTGAGTTGGTGAACTGGGAGTTAGCTTTGTGTTTTGTATGTCTTTGGTGTGAGTCGGTTATGATCATTCTTCTATCATTAGCAGTTACCCTCTGTCTCTATCCCACCCTTCTCCCCTTTATCTCTCTCTTCCCTTCCACCTTCTATTACTCTGTCTTCTGTATCCCACCCACCTTCCCTTCATTTTCCTCGCTTCATGATGGGTCGCTTTCCATTCCAGCCGAATTTTGCGGCTTCTTCATTTCATGCCCATCATTCCCGCCCACTCTCTTGGGAGGTCGGAACTCCGTCTGATTTCCCATCTTCTCCCTACCTACCCTCCTATTTGGGACATGCTGTGACTGAAGCCCGTGGAGACCAGATTGACCAAATAAGAAACTCGGGCATTCACCTTGCTGAGATGAGAGTGCATCCCATAGGCGATCAAATGGGGCAGTGTCATGCTTTAGATGACTTTAATCCTAAGATGATGGATGAGTACACCGATCAAGAAGCACACTCCACTTCTACACTGAGCCCCTTCATTTTGGATTTAGAGTTAATTAATATACTACCGAAATTCTTTGGAGAAGTGCACGAGGAACCGTATTTACATATCGATGAGTTTGAGGAAATTTGTGGAACACGATCATATTCAAATATCACTTCTGAGGAAATGATGCTGATTACCTTCCCATTTACACTTTAGAGTAGAGCCAAGAGTTGGCACAGACGATTGGGAAGGAAGATTACTACGTGGGGAGATTTACGATCGTTATTTTTGCAGAAATTTTACCCCCAACGTAGAGTAGAGATGATGCGGTCTTGTATTCGTGATTTTTCAATTAACCCCTAGAAACCATTGATAGATTCATTGTTGAGGTTACGAGAACTTTTGAGGCGATTTCCTGATCATGGATTTTCGATGACTGACCGTATCCATATCGCCATGAGGGGGAGGACCGCAGAGCAGATAGCATATGTCATTACCTCGTGTGGTGGTTCACACCACAGTCCTGATCTGGATTTAGTTGAGACCATCTTGGATTCACTTTCAGACACTCCATATATACGAGATGAATTATTTGGGACAACACATGAGGGAGAGATGACAACAGTTGAGTGTGTGACACACCATGCCGATCTTGACGTCACACACAAATCAGAGGATAGCGATGATGATACTTTTCATATGATGGATGTATTGCCTATTGTTGTGAGTTTCCAGAGCCGGATATTGGTTGAGGATCAAATGGATTTACAGTCAGATTTTGAGCCAGTCCCGCTCTTTCACATAGAAGATTCTTCGATTCTAGATCTGCTAGGATCCCAAGAGATAGAGGAGGAACCCACATCTCAACCATCCTTTGAATCTTTCCTGTGTCCATATGCCGTTAATTCAGTGTCTTGTCTTCAGGAGATCTTCTCAGACTCAGAGATACATTCTGATCCATCTCTGTGTAGAGAGCTTGATGAGGGACCGATTTTTGATTTTACAGACCTTGATAATCCCGTATTTGAGCCTTGTGTCCTCCCATTTGATGAGGTCGATATATTTTTGGAGGACCTGATTTTCGACAGCATTGATCCCAAGTTCCCTGATGATTCAGCATTACTCCCCGAGGGTTATCTGCGGGAGGATGCCATGGACCATATAAACTCGGTTTCACTTTCTGGGAGTGTATCCGATCTGACGAATCATGAGACCGAGTCTTCTGATATTTGTACTAATGAGTTTGATGTTTCTCTCCTCGACGACCCTCGCGAGGATGACCCGATATTTGAGGTATTCAATGATTTCACTGATTTGTCTACATTATATGCATCGGATATCAGCCTTTATAATGAGTCTCCTGATCATGACCTTCCATATCTATTTGAGACCGTGATTAACGTGGAGGATTCACTAATAGATCCTTCCTTCTCCACGTTCGACTTCTTCAGTTCTGCTCTTTCACTCCATACAGATCTTGAGCCGACGATTTCTTTTGTGTTATCGGAGCCCGACTTCATCTGCCCATATCTTGATTCGGTAGCAAACACCCACCGGACTTTTTATCTGGGTGTTATCTTTTACTCTCTTGACCCTCCTGACTCCGTTGTTGTTCTCCCACCGAGACGACAACAACAGTACGGTATTCACATTACAGATGCCGTCCTGAACCTCGATACATCGTTATCCTAACATTTGCGCCCAGCTAGGGGCGTAAACTCTAGCGCTTGTTGAGAGGCACCTCAACATTGATCGACTCACATCTGTATAGACCATCTGTTCATATCGCACATTCTTTTGTCTTACACCCCATCTCCATCGCATGATCATTCCCTACTTAGGGTGCACTTTACCCTAAGTATAGGGGGTGTCAGACTTGTGATTATTAGTTTGATTTTTTTTACCTCTGTTTTGCTGCCTATACTTAGGGATATTTTACCCTAAGTATAGGGGAGGTATACTCTGTACATTCTACTCCTAGGTTTTCCCTTTGTGTACAGTTTGCTGTACTTAGGATTACCTGATCCTAAGTATAGGGGGATCACCGACTTCTATTGATTATATTCTTTTATTCGTCGTTGTAGTATACTATTCTTTTCACTTTTCTATACGCAGCACGAGTTATGTCTTTCTGTTCAGCTCTTTGATCACTATGAGGACATAGTTCGAGCTAAGTATAGGGGGTGTCGTATATATTGTATATATACTTTAGCCATAACTCGTATTTGCATATTTTTAATATGGCTAAAACACTATGTAAATACTCAAAAAAATTCAAAAAAAACTTAAAAAAACTAACTAACTAAAAAAAAGATGCAGAATATTTCCTCAAAATTCTTTTTGTATATACTGATTAATAAATCAGGTTAAATATTTTAAAATATTTTGAAAGTAGTTCGAAAATCTATTTGAAAAATCTTTTGAAAACTATTTGAAAATTATTTGAAATATATTTTCAACCTTTGTAAAAATATAGTGGTTTTGTAAGAAATTTTTTCTTTTTGTGTGAAATAAAACTATTTTGTAAAAACTATTTGCAAATGTTTGGAAAAATGGTTGAAAATTTATTTTGAAAATCTATATATATTGTTTGAAAAATGTTTGTAAAAAAGTTTTCAAATGTGTGTAAATGTTTGTAAAATTGTGTGAAAAATTATTTTGGACTGTAGTTTTCAAAATTTATTGTAAAATCATTTTCAAATCAATTTAAGGAATATATGCATCACAAAATTTAAAAAAATGAATAAAATAAAAATTTAAAAAATCCAACTGTGTATATACCTGTATAAATTACTCAAGTTGTAAATTCTTGCATCTTTTTCTTGTAAAATAATCAACTCACTCTTGTGTAAATATGAATCTCATTCCAAAAAAAATTCTTGTATATACTTGTATATATTACTAACTATTTGCATTAAAAAACTTTTTGCATGTGCATCATCTTTTAAAAATCCATAAAAATTTCAAAATTTTGAAAATTATCTCACAAAAAGATTTTGTTTTCTTTTCCCTTGCATGTACATACTTTCTTGCATTTGCATTTGCATAAGCATTTTTCAGGATGATTTTGACATTTAGACTAAGTCTGGAATAAATTTGAAGAATGGAGCTTAGTTGGACCTTAATGCACTTAATTTCAGATGAACCTTATAAGATTTGGAGTTAAGACTTTTCAGGTCCTAGTGACTAAATTCTTTGAGTCCATAAGACTATGTTCACATGTCATCTTGATGAGTCTAAGTAGAATATTTAACAACACACACATGATTCTTTCAGACTGTGGCTTACTTGGAAAATGCACTTTACACGTAACTCTTCATGGATGAGGTAGTGAGGGAGCAGAATCTTTTGGCTTGGGGTAGCATACGAGGGTAGTACATCTAGGCAGAACCTCTCGTCCTCCTCTAGGGAGGGAAGTGCGTCTCAACCTAGTCTGGTGATGTTGAGGTCTAAAGACATGAGTTGTGGGGTTGCAATAATGCTTCAAAAGAGGGATAGTCTACTGGCTCAAGAGGAAAAGCTCCTTATGTACATGCTGCACCTTGTATATATTGTCAAAAAAAAGAAAAAAATGCAAAATCTCCAAAAGTGGACACGCTTGATAGAAAAATAAAATTGCCTGCCGGAGTGTATATACAAGTGAAAAAAAAAGGAAAAAGAATAAGAGCTTCAAAGTCATATATTTGTGAGCTTGCAACGGGTGACATGGCTACACTGGTCATGCATCTAAGTATAGGTAACTACAGTGGTTACCATCCATACTCTTCTCCATCCCCTCTTCTTGAGCTGGTTGTACTTGAACTTAGAAGGGAATATCCTCGCTCCTCGAGGAAAGAGTTGCCAGACCGGGGGATTAGAGTTACCTTGTTGAGAGAGACTGTTTCTTTGCTACTTCTGAGATGAGGAGCTATATTTCACTCACACGTACAAGTAAGAATTCATAGTCATAAGAATTTGTGTATGTAGACTTGTTCTGATCTGACTGTTGAGGAGACCTGAATAGGAGTTATATGGAACTTAGAGGCTGTTAGGTTTTAAATCCATTTCCCATTAAGGTTCCGACACACTAATAATCCAAAGGCCCGACAGATCTCCAGACTACATTTTTATGAAGATAAGTTTAAAAGTCAACATTGTTCTAACTTCTTTCCTTTTTCTTTTCTTTATTTTCATTTTCACTTATTTTCCAAATAAGTGTTTGCTAAGGGACTAGCAAAGGTAAAGTATAGGGGAATGATGAATCCACGATTCAACACCTTTATTCTTTTATTTTAGCCTCATTTCCTTAGTCAAATACATGTAAATACCCATTAATTCCATAAAATTACCATTTTGCATGCATTTGTTAAAATTGCATTTTTAACACTTTTTGTACATAAATAAAAGAATAAAGAAGAAAATAAAAAGAAAAGGATGTATTTGTGCAATAAATACAGACTGACCCGTACCCCGAGAGAAGGCCAAGACTTGACCTGATCGACCAGGAATAAAGTAGGGGGAGATAGGGTCTTCTGTCAGAAAAAACCAAAAAAAAATATTTTGTGAATATTTTTCATGTATATTTGTACAAAACTTGCATTATTTTATTTGTACATAATTTGACCTCAAACTAATTATTTTTATAAATAAAGTTTGTAAATAAAAATATATTATAAATAATAAAAATATTTGTAAAATAAAATATTGTATATATTGCAAATAATTGCACCCATAAAAAGCCGTAAAGCGATAATTGATACATCAATTCCGGCTCCATACGAGCTCAAATTGAACCAAACTCACTTCCATCATACTATAAATTAAATTATCTTTTAAATGGCTATGGTTCCGTATTTTTTGGAGTTACGGTTAAAAAGTCGATTTTCTGGGGTGTATTGTGCAATTTACCCTTATACTTATTGTATATATTTTATTCATATTTATTTTAATGCATATGTATATAATTGTAAATATTGTTTTCATTAAAAATAAAATAAAAAAATTAAAAAATCTTTTATAAAATTTATTTCCTTATTTGTACCTATGTATATTGTATTATATGTGCATAATATATGTATACAATTAACTTCCTTTTATAAAATTCCCAAAAAAATTATTTATCTAACTTTAATTAATTAATTTAATGTAATTACGAATTTTGTATTTATATTTAATTATTTAATTCATTTATTTGGTTTAAAAACATACCTTGTATATTTGATTTTATTCCATACCTTAAATAACCACCATTAAGGTGGCTAATTAATTTTCGATTTATATATTTATTTATTTAATTTATTTATTCCGAAGTTCGTAATTAATTATTTAATTTAATTTATTAATTTAATTATTTTATTAATTTCACAAATAAAAACTTTCCTTATATGTGAATACCTTCCTTTTTCATTTCTCTTCTCTTTTTAATGGGCTCCTCCTCCTTCTTTCATTCTTTGATCGATCTTTGGTGGAGAGGAGCCCGATTTCTGAGAGGTTTCTTGTTGAAGAGGGTGCCCAGCCTTCGATCCGGTCGGTGACAGCGATTTGAGCTTCGTCGAGGCCATCATGGCATGTCCGAACCCCAGGTGGGATCCACTTTTACTTCTCGTTATTTTTCGTAGGTAAATCGTAGGCTTAGAATTTTGCGTAGGAGTAGTGATTAGTTTTTAGATTAAAAATCTCAAATTTCCACCACATATTTTCCACCCGACACCGATCTTTCATCTCACATCTCGATCCTCGCATTTCTTTATCTATCTCACACAATCACACACCTCCGGGCACACACGATGGTCGGAGTCTTCGGATCTATCTACCGCCTCGCCAAGATCCATCTCCATTCTCACCTCCTAATTTTGTGCATAAATAAGAAAATAAAAAAATATAAAATTAATTTTCCTCTTTCTCTAACGTTTGATTTACAGGAATAAATAACAAAAATAAAAAATTCCATATATTTGTGTTTATCTCTAACATCTATTTTGCAGGATAAAAAAGATAAAAAAAGATTTATTTTTGTTTCTAACATCTATTTTGCAGGATCATAAAAAAATAAATAAATAAATCTTTTCTCTTTTTATTTCTGTTTACAGTAAAACAAAAAAAATAATTTTCATTCAATCTTTTATTACAGTTTTTTACAAAATAAATAAAAAAATAAAAAAAAGGAACGGCAGGTCCCAGCGTCACCCTCATCCTCGCCCGACGTCCGCCCCTCCAGCGCGGTCCTCCGGCCGCTGCCCACCATCAACCGCCTGCCGAGCCCAGCCGTCGCAGCCCCCTGTTCGCGGCTCCGCCCCGCCGTGTGTGGGGGTACTCCGCCCAGCAGCAACTCCCCGCACCTCCGCGTGCACCACGCCGCGCGAGGTCACGGCCTTCCTCTAGCCCTCTGCTGCGCAGCCCCCACGCACGGACTCGCGTCCCTCCTGCCGCCCGGCCATGCATTACAGACCACCGCCCCGCGCGGACCCCTCTAGCCGCGCACCCGCACGGAGCTCCGCCTCTCCTCCGCAGACGCGGGCCTCTCTGCGGCCCCCCTCGCGCCCAGGCTGCCCTCCGCCCTTACCGCACTCCGCTCCCTCGCGCGGTCCGACGCCACCACGTGCCCAGATCCGCGCGCCGCCCAGCCCCTCTCAGTGGTAGTGGCGGCAGCAGCGGGTGCCCTCCTTGGTGCTTTGCCTCCTGGTTGAAGATCGTAAGGGAACCCTAGGTGCGGTTTTAAAATAAAAAAAACTTTGCAAAATTGCAAGTCCGTCCCTAGTCATTTTCAGAATTACAAACACACCCCTGCCAGTACACAGCACATGCATAGCATATGACATTTAGGTAATTTCCACTTATTATCACGCACTTTATTTCTATCACTCATTCTATGTAAAAACTTTGCATATTTTCAATTAAGTCTTTGTACTTGCAGACTTTTATTTTGCATGCACTCTTCATTAGAAAAAAATGTTTATGTTTCGAAAAATTCTCTAAAAAATGGTATATGCTATTGATATAGTTTTTAATCTTATATAAAATTTTCATTGCTTTTCATTGCCATTTGCTATATTTAAAAATCAAAAAATGTGTCTTTTTGCTTTCCTACACTTTGAAAAATCATAAAAAAAAGGAAAAATTGCCTAAAAATTCTAAAAAAAATTACTGTAGGTGCATTTTAATCTCTTTTATTTTCCGACCAATTTTTGTACATTTTCCACTAATAAAAACTCAAAAAAATTGTGAAAAATGAAAAATCGTAAAAAATTGCAGAAAATTGTAGAAAAATCTAAAAAATCTAATTTCAGTCTCTGTTTGTAGATATTTCTTTATAGTTTCTTTTAAAAATAATCTCCAGGAGTTTTGAGCTTTAAAAGATTTTAACTTGAAAAATACTCCTGCTTGTCCATTGTTTTCCTTTTTTTGCATTGTTTGATTTTTAGAAAATCATAAAAACATCAGAAAAATCTGAAAAAAATTACTAAAAATATTTTAAAATATATAAAACACAAAAACATTTTCTCTTGAATTTTCTAAACAATTTTTACTACTTTGAAAAATATAAAAAAAATGTGTGTGTGTGTTTTATCACTTTTACTCTTTTGTGCTTGTTTAAAAAAATAAAAAAAATTCAAAATTCAAAAACCACTAAAAATTATCTTTGAAACTTGACTATAGAGTTTTTCAATCGTGCTCCTTGTGTTCGACCCTGGTCGTTATACCAGGTAAAAAGAATAGCGAAAGCCGCTTACATTGTTTTCATTGATTGATCTTATTTCGAGTGGTTTAAAATACAATTTTTTCTCGATTGATCGTGCTTGGTGATTTGGGTCACGACGACCTTTGTTTATTATTTACATACTTAACCCGATTGTCAGGCGCGTCATCAGACCTCAACATTACCAAGCCAGGTTGAGACGCACTTCCCTCCCTAGAGGAGGACGAGAGATTCCGCCTAGATGTACTACCCTCGTATGCTACCCCAAGCCAAAAGATATTGCCCCCTCACTACCTCCTCCATGAAGAGCTACGCGTAGAGTGCATTATCCAAGGTAAGCCACGATATGAAAGAATCATGCATGTGTTGTTAAATATTCCACTTAGACTTATCAAGATGACATGTGAACATAGTCTTATGGACTCAAAGAATTAAGTCACTAGGACCTGAAAAGTCTTAACTCCACTTCTCATAAGGTTCCTCTGAAGTTAAGTGGATTAAGGTCCAACTAAGCTCCATTCTTCAAATTTATTCCATACTTAGTTTAAATGTCAATATCATCCTGAAAAATGCTCATGCAGATGTAAGAAAATAAGTATATGCAAAGAAAACAAAATCTTTTTGTGAAACTATTTTTAAAATTTGAACTTTTTATGGATTTTTGAAAAATGATGCACATGCAAAAAGTTTTTTTTAATGCAAATAGTTCGTAATATATACAAGTATACACAATTTTTTTTAGAAAAGTTAGGGAAGTGATACTCATATTTACACAGGGTTGAGTTAATTATTTACCAGAATAAGATGAAAGTATTTACAACTTGAATAATTTATACAGGTATATACATAGTTGGATTATATTTTCTTTTTTGATGCATATATTCTTCAAACTTATTTGAAAATAATTTTGAAAACTATAGTCCAAAATAATTTTTCCAAATAATTTTTCAAAACATTTGCAAATAGTTTTTACAAAATAATTTTATTCCACAAAGAGAAAAAAATTTACAATCCACAATATTTTTACAAAGGTTGAAAATCTTTTTCAAACATTTTTCAAATAGTTTTCAAACTACTTTCAAAATATTTTTCAAAATATTTTAACCTGACTTATTTGTCAGTATGTACAAGAAAAATTTTGAGGACATATCTGCATCTTTTTATTAGTTAGTTAGTTTTTTTACAAGTATTTATACAGTATTTTAGCCATATTAAAGATATGAAAGTACGAGTTATGGCTAAAGTATATATACAATATATACGACACCCTCCTATACTTAGCTCGAACTATGTCCTCATAGTGATCAAAGAGCTGGAAAGGAAGATGTAACTCATGCTAAGTATAGAAAAGTGAACAGAATAGTATACAATCAATAGAAGTCGGTGATCCCCCTACCCTATATTTAGGATCAAGTAATCCTAAGTATAGAAGATTGTACACAAGGGAAGAACCGAGGAGTAGAATGTACAGAGTTTACCCCCCTTTAGTTAGGTTAAAGTACCCCTAAGTATAGGAAGCAAAATAGAGGTAAAAAGAATCAAAAGAATAATTACAAGTCTGAAACCTCCCCTATACTTAGGGTAAAGTACACCCTATGGAATGATCATGAGATGGAGATGGGGTGTGAGACAGAAAGAATGTATGATATGGATAAATGGATCTATACAACTGTGAATAGGACAATGTTGAGGTGCCTCTCAACAAGCACTAGAGTTTACGCCCCTAGCGGGGTGCAAAGGCTAGGATAATGTTGTATCAAGGTTCAGGACATATCCGTGAGGCATATACCATACTGTCGTTGTAGTCTCGGTGGGAGAACAACAACGAACTCAAAAGTGTAGATGATAACATCCAAATAAACAATCAAGCGGGTGTCTGCTACCAGGTCAAGAGATGTGTAGATGAAATCGGGCTCTGATACCACAAAAGAAATATTTGGCTGAAGATTTGTATGGAGTGAAAGGGCAGAGCCGAAGAAGTCAAACGTGGAGAAGGAAAGATCTGTCAGTGAATCCTCCACGTCAATCACAGTCTCAAAAAGGTACAGAAGGTCATGATCAGAAGACTCACTAGAAAGGCTGATATCCGATGCATATAATGTAGACAAATCAATGAAATCATTAAATACCTCAAAGATCGGTTCATCCTCGCGAGGGTTGCCGAGGAGAGAAACCTCAAACTCAGGATCAGAAATATCAAAAATACTTGATGTCGTGATCCGATAGATCGGATGCACTTCCAGAAAGTGAAACTGAGTACACATGGTTCATGGCATCCTCCTGCAGATAACCCTCGGGGAGTAATGCCAAATCATCAGGAAATTGGGGATCAATGCTGTCAAATATCATGCTACAAAAATGTATCGACCTCATCAAATGGGAGGATACAAGACTCAAATACTGGACTATCTACGTCTGTCAAATCAAAAATCGGTCCCTCATCCAGCTCTCTCTATTGAGATGAATCCAAATATATCTCCAAATCTGAGAAGATCTTCTGAAGAATAGACACTGAATCAATTGTGCATGGACGCTGGAATAACTCAAAGGATGGTTGAGATGTGGGCTCCTCTTCTATTTCTTGGGATACTAGCATATCTAGAATCCAAGAATCATCAATGTAGAAGTGTGGGACTGGCTCAAAATCTGATTGTAAATCCAATGAAAACTCGACCAATGTTTGGCTCTCGGAACTCACAATGGTAGTCAACACATCCATCAAATGAGAAGTAGTAGCATCCATATCCTCTGATTGATGAGTGCTGTCAAAATCGACATGATGTGTTACAAACTCAACATGTGCCATATCTCCCTAGTGTGTCGTCCCGAATATATCATCTTGTGAATATGGTATGTCTGAAAGTGTATCTAAGATGGTCTCAACTAAATCCAGGTTGGGACAGTGGTATGAACCACCACACGAGTTAATGACATATGCAATCTGCTCTGCGATCCTCCCCCTCATAGCGATGTGGATAAGGTCAGTCATCGAAAATCCATGATATGGAAATCGCCTCAAAAGATCGCGTAACCTCAACCATGAATCTATGAATGGCTCCCGGGGGTCAACTAAAAAATCACGAATACAAGACCGTATCATCTCCGCTCTACGCTGGGGGTAAAATCTCTGCAAAAATAATGATCATAAATCTCCCCATGTAGCAATCTTCCTTCCCAATCATCTGTGCCAACTCTTGGCTTTACTCTGAAGTGTAAATAGGAAGGTGATCAACATCATGTCCTTAGAAGTGATATCATAATATGATCGTGATCCACAAATTTCCTCAAACTCATCGATATGTAAATACGGTTCCTTTGCACTTCCCCTGAAAATTTCGGTAATAGATCAATGAACTCTAAATCCAGAATGAATGGTCTCAAAGTAGAAGCGGACTACGCTTCCTGATCTTGGTTATTATCCATCATCCTAGGATAGAAGTCATCTAAAGCACGCAACTGCACCATATGATCGCTTATGGGATGCACTCTCATCTCAGCAAGGTGATCGCCTCGGTCTCGTATATGGCCAATATGAACTTTTCGGGTGTCACTCACAGCATGTCCCGAATTGTAGGGTGGGTAGGGAGAAGATGGGAAATCAGACCGGTTCTGACCTCCCAAGAGAGTGGGGAATGATGGGCATGAAGATAAGAAGCCGTAAAATCCGGCTGGAATGGAATGCGATCCGTCATGAAGAGAGGGAAATGAAGGGAGGGAGGGTGGAATAGAGACAAGGTGACTGCTAATGATAGAAGATAAACGTAACCAACTCACATCAAAGACATACAAAAAACAAAGCAAACCCCCAGTTCACCAACTCAACACAAACCTGACCGTGAGAGATCGGTCCTTATCTCTTCGATTTTTAGAGTTAGGTGATCAACAAAAGTTGTACAAACACTTAGGAGGCTTTAATAGGATTCAGACACTACTCCTTAGTGTGTACGCGAGCAATTAAAAGTGCAAACAAGGAGGGGGTTGCTCTCCCAAAACAACAAAATGATCAATTACGTTTAATTTTAAAGGTCAAATTAAATTAGCAGTCCCAATTACGTTTAATTTTTTTATGTTTGATTTTCTATTTTTTGGATTTTTTTCAGAAATAACACCTAACGAATTTTCCGATTTCCTCTTTGATTAATTTGAGTCGAAAACAGGAGCAGCAAGTCGAAAAAGTCGATGCATGGTCAAACACAATGATGCATGCAGAGATAAGAATGTGTACCTTACTCCAGCACTCTACATGCAATATGATTCGTGCATAAATTAAATACAGAAATTAAACTACCTATATGATGCACGAAGAAAACGGCCTTAGGTGAAGGATTTCTACACGTGAAGAACAATAGCTAATAGGTCAACAAGAGAGGTCGGAGTCCGGTCTCTGATGCCGATCGGTGTCCGCACAACGGATCCTACCAGCGCTGTATACAGCCTCTAGCAGCACGTGACCTCTCAAGTAACCTAGATTAGCTTTTTCTTTGTGATTTAATTAATTAAATCCAATTATCGATCTATAGGTGCAGACAGATAATTAGGGATGGGACCTTAATTAATTACGTCATAATCATGATAAAAATCCTAAGTTTAGGGGCCAAATTCTGTGTGAATCAAAAATGAAAGAAAAAAATGCGAGAAAATAAAACCAGGAAAAAACAACTGTGAGGTCCCCCAATTGCACCTGCACTTGGTGAAAAAGACTCCGAGAAATGTCCAAGTCCACAAGTCCGAAGTCCTAAATTATTACAACAATTATTATTATCTCAAATCGATCAAAAATCTTCTTCTCCTCCCTGCGTTTCCTCCTGTGTGGGTCCTCCAAAAAGAAAGCCCCAAGTCTTCCAAGCAGTCCCTCGCACAAAAATCCAAGAGATAAGGTCAGAAAACAATTATAATATAGAGGGACAAAAATCACAAAAATGAAAAATGACTACAAAGCCGTGCTCCCCAGCAACGGCGCCATTCTGATGATACAAAATCGATGCGGTTAAGATGGAAAAATAATATCACAAATGTGTCGTCTTTCTCAACCACTTGAATCGGTCAACGAGAAAAATATTTAAACCACTCAACAGAAAGATAAATCAATGAAAGCAAATGTAAGCAGTTTTTGCTATTATTTTTACCTGGTATATCGACCAG
Source organism: Ottelia alismoides (assembly GCA_037367405.1). Lineage (NCBI taxonomy): Eukaryota > Viridiplantae > Streptophyta > Magnoliopsida > Alismatales > Hydrocharitaceae > Ottelia > Ottelia alismoides. The sequence goes on along the minus strand of JAZKJV010006159.1, from coordinate 237,958 downwards.
GGTCGAATGCAAGGAGCACGATTTAAAAACTATTTAGTCAAATTTCGAAAATAATTTTTAGTGGTTTTCGAATTTTTACTTTTTTTTATTTTCAAAACAAGCACAAAAGATAAACAATACACAACACCGCACTATTTTTGTATTTTTCAGAAAGGTCAAAAAAGCTCAGAAAATTAAAAAGAAAATGTTCTGTATTTTAAATATTTTAAAATATTTTTAATAAATTTTTTATATTTTTCTGATATTTTTATGATTTTCTAAAAATCAAATAGTGAAAATAAGGGAAACAATGCTCAGCCAAGAGTATTTTGGCCCTGCATTGTTTTCTCTTATTTTTCACTTTTTGATTTTTAGAAAATCACAAAAACATCAGAACAATTTGAAAAAATTACCAAAAATATTTTAAAATATATAAATCACAAAAATGTTTTCTTTTTAATTTTCTGAGTATTTTTATCCTTTCTGAAAAATATAAAAAGTGGGTGGTGTTGTGTGTTTTATCCTTTGTGCCTTGTTTTGAAAAAAAATAAAATAAAAAAATAAAAAACCACTAAAAATCATTTCCGAAATCTGGCTACTTAGTTTCTAAATCGTGCTCCTTGTGTTCGACCCTGGTCGCTATACTAGGTAAAAATAATAGTAAAAACTGCTTACATGTTGTGATTGATTGATTATTTTCTTAAGTGGTTAAAAACAAAATTTTTTCTCGTTGTCCGATTCGAGTGGTTGAGAACAACGACAACTTTGCATATTTTTTACATCTCTTGACCTATCGAAATCCATGTCATCAGAATGGCACCGTTGCCGGGGAGAGGGCCACTGCCAATCTGAGCGCACGTGGCTGTTGCTTGACCTGTTGTGTTTAATTTTTTTGGTTTTTAATATAATTTTTTATGTTTATGAAAACTCTAAACAAAAAATCTGAGAATGGAAATTGTTAATTTTTAATTTTTTTTAATCAACAGAAATAATAAGGAGAATAAATAATTTTTAAAGTGTTTTTTATTTTTTAAATTTAATTTTTTTGTTTTCCTGTAAAACAGATGTTAGAGACAAAAATAATTTTTTTTATTTTTCCTGCAAAAACAAATATGAGATAAAAAAGAAAAATAATTATATATATTTTTTATTTTTTTATTTTGTTCTACTATTCATTTATGCACAATATTAGGAGGCATGAATGGGGATGGATCTTGACGAGGCATGGAGGATAGATACGTGTCTCTGACCACCGTGCGTGGTCGGAGGTGAGTGGTTGCGTGAGATTGACGTGAAATGGAGAGGTCACGAGATGAGGTTAAAAATTCTGGTGTCGGATCGAAAAGTGGGTGATGGAAATTTTTGTGGTTTTGGGCTCTAAATTCTAATCACTACATCTACAAAAAAATTAAAACTACGGTTTATCTAGGCAAAATGACAGGAAATAAAATGGATCTCACCTTGATGTTCGAAAATGCCATGATGGCCTCGACGAGGGGTGATGAATACTCATTCATCACTCTTTATTCTTCTATTTTAGCTACAAAAACCTTTGCAAATACATGTAGATATATGTAAATACAAATAATTACCAAAGTACATGCATTGTGTAAAAATTAATAATTAGCATGTTTTTGTGTAAAAATAAAAGAATAAAGAATTAAAAGAAAAAGAGGGAGATATTTAGAATAAATATTGAGCAACCTAATCCCAAGGGAGGGCTCAGCATGGGCCTGACCGCATGAAAGCCCAAGTAGAGAGAGATACAGGAGCTCACATGTAAATATACCTGTAAATAAAATAATAATATTTTCCTCTAAAAATAAAATAAAATGGGCTTGTATATATTTGTAAATATTTGTAAATACAAAATCAAAATAAAAATAGAAAAATAAAAAAAAAATAAAAATACCCTTCCTTGTACATATTCACCATGTACATACAAGACCACACATATATTTATCTAGCCCTATAAATAAATATAGTAAAATCCCATAAAAATTGTATATACTCCATATTTCATGGTGTAAATAAATAAATAAAAACCAAAAGAAACATTGTATATATACCACATTTGTATATAAATAAACCTATTTATTTATCCCTTGTAAATAATTAATAAAAATAAAAAAAATATCAAAGTATTTCTAATTTTATTCTATAAATAAATAAAATATAAAATGGGGATAAAAATGCACAAAAATAAATAATTAAAAATCAAAAATTAAAAATCTATATTGTATATATACATATGCATAGTATTGTACATACTCTATTTTTATTTCAAAAAATTAATTAAAAATCACAAAAAAAATAGTTTATAAATAAATAAACATTTTTCATGTTTTAAGTTTTTCCTAATTCGGCCATTTAGTATTTATTTTTAATTTCTAAATATTTATGACATGGCCTCTTCTGATTGGTCCACGGGGGATGTTAACCCCCCGATCAACATCCCCCCTGGACCACTGAGCCCCGGATCCGAGTTTTCGACCTGATATCTCGACATTCTCCACACTCGATCCGATCACTAACACCGCTAACTTCGAGTCCTAATCACTCCTTGATCCACCTAGATCCACGCCCGGCCGTTAGCCTTGGGATCCGCGCTCCGAGCTTCACGCCCGACTCCCATTTAGCCGGACCCCTAGCTGTATATAGTCTGAGCTTCACGCATCTTTGGCTCAACTCATTCCATCCTAGGACCTCCATAGCCACCTCCTGAGTGACAGCTTGCAATTGGCCATGTTGCAGCGAGGAAGGAGTGGTCGGACCATCGATCTGGCAGCTTCACGTCACCGTGTGCCGCCCAGACGTGGTGCTCGAGACTCGGGCATCGACGACCCTCGAGGCTAGGACCTAGAGCTTCCCCGGCTCATTCCCAGTCGACCACGTCCATCAGGTAGCCCCAGTTCTTTCTTTCCTTAGCTAATTTTGATTTTCGCCCAAATCAACCCATCGCCGACGACCCTCGATTCCGACCACCCTCGTCCACGTTTCGACCATCGGATTCGACCACCATCATCGCGCTTCTCCCACGCACCTTCTGCACCCAGCCATCCAACCCAGTTTGCACAGGAACTGGGATCGGGGCTCCACCGCCGTCGCTTCGCCGGAGCCCCCTCATCTCGACGCACCGATCACCTACACCACCGCTAACTGGGTCGAGGCACTTTGCTCTCGACCCGGGAGTCTGTTGATGTGATTTGCAGGTCAAGGCGAGCCCATCTGAGGGCTTGACATTCTGGAGCAGCAGCTCCACCTCCGCCGGTGTCGCCTGAGCTCTCCGGAGCTCCGTTGCACCATCGGAGGGGATCTTCAGATACGGGAGGCCCAGGCGCATCTTCTCCAATCTTCAGTAGCCTCTGAGGAACTCTCCTGCACACACCCGAGCCCGGCGAAACTTGCCGGCATCGAGTTCTTGGAGTATCCTCCATAGCCGTCCATCTCTCCCTCTAGCTCCAGATCAGATCGCAGTCGTCCATTTGAGGAGCAGCGCCAGCCGTTCGATCATCAAAGGGGGGACCAGAACCGTCAGATCAGTAAGGCTTAGCCACAGCGCACAGGAGACGTTCGATCATCCAGTGGCTGAGCCTCGACTGTCAGATCCGAGCCGCAGCCCTTCGTGAGGCGCCACCCCCCACCCCCCCCCCCCGACCGTTGGATATCACACGTGGCGCCCATCGAGCCTTCGACATATAATAAAAGGTAATTGCTCTTAAGCCCCTTTAGTTTCTGCATTTAATATTTAGTCCTGTAAATACGTTTTGTAGTTCTTTTATTTTTGTAAATATTGCATAGAGGACCCTACTGTTTTGTATAATTACACTTTTGCCCCTATTTGTAGTGGTCACGTGCTTCGCCACGTGTGTTAGTGGGATATTTGTATTTTATGCCCTGTGTTTTTGGAATGTTACTGATTGCAACTTTTAAAATAGGAATGACAAAAAGGTCCTTCTAGGCCTGAGTCACGCGTATCGTGCGTGGGCCTCGGGGACTTTTGCAATTTGGGCCCTACACTTTCCAATTGTGTTACCAGTGGGCCCCTAGAACATGTTTTCCTTTCAAATAGGTCCTCGTGCACTGTTTGTTGGTTTTTAATTTTAATAAAATAACAAAACTACTCCAAATTTGATGAAAATTGGATACATGGCTCCTGCCATGGTGTAAAATTTTCTTTAATTTTTGGAGACATTTTTGACTCTTTTTAGTATTTTTAAAAATTCAAAAACACATATTTTTCTTACTGTCCAGTTCTAAAAATCAAAAAAAATATTAAAATAACTCTAAAAATTACAAAAAAAATTAGATATTGTTTGTTTTATTGCATTTGAATTTTTGACCAAGAGTGGTCATTTTTAGATTTATAAATATTATAAAAATTGAAAAACATTGAAAACCTTATAAAAATTCTAACAAATAATTGAAAAATCCAAAAATAATAAATCCAGTGCCTAATTTTTCCTTGTATTTCATACTTTATAGGAAAATTACCTTCAGGTTTTATTAAGGCCATTTCGCATTTTAATTTGGCCCTTGAACCTGACTGGATAGTGTCTTGTATTTTCAGTCTTGTTTTATTTTTTATAAAATTCCATAAAAATCAGAAAACCCCCAAAAATTAACCAAAAACATAGAAAAATATAAAAAACATAAAAAAAATTTTGTTTGAATTTTCGGGTGAATTTTGAGTAGTTAAATAATTATGTGAAGTTGATTGTTTTATTATTTTCTCATTTTCTTAATTAGTTTAAAAATCGAAAAAAATATAAAAATATTAAAAATCCACCAAAAATCATTTTATTTTATTTGTTTCTATGTCTGACTACTTCGTAGGCCGCGAGGCCATCACGTGCTCCTTGAGTTCGGCCCTGGTCGCTATACCGTGTTAATCTAATAGCGAGACCGCTATCTTGAGTTTTATCGTGTTTTGATTTTTATTTGGTGGTCTAATATTTTCTCGTTGAGCCACCCGAGAGACTGAGGTCGCAACGACCGCTTCTTGATATATCCTACCTCAGTTGCTTTGTCGGGTCTTTTCATCTCATCAGAATGGTGTCGTTGCGGGGGAGCACAACTTAGTAGTCGTTTCATTTTTCATTTTATTTTCTTTTCTTTTTCGCGGCTTTCCGCGACTCTTTATTTTTCTTTCATTTTTATTTTCTTTTATTTTCTTCTCATTTCTTTTATTTTATTTTTGTTTTTGTTTAATTTTGCTTGTTTATTTTTCCAGCTATTTTTGCACATATGCCCTGTTTTCTTTTCCTGTCTTTATTTGATTATTTTATCTGGTTGGTAACACTTGTTTGTTTTCTTGCGAGGGCCCGAGGACCGAGGCGGCAACTCTCGAGGAGCCGGCGCAACTGCGGTGTTCGGAGGCGGCTCCCTTCTGCACGGAGCCGCAAGACAGCGTGAGGAAGCAACTGAGTGGGAGAGGAGTAGTTTAGGTTTTATTTCAGCAACATTTGATTTATTGTAATAATACAGGGACAATAGGACTTAGACATTCTCGGGTCTGTTTCGCCGAGCACCGGTGTGCTCGGGGGACCCCTTGGTTGTTTTTCTTTCTTCGCGGCTTTTTATGCAGCTTTTGTTTTCCACTGCCTTTTCCGGTTTCTCGCGGTTTTCTCGAGCCCCTAGACTTAGGAATTTCTATGTGACTGTGACGTAACTAGTAGGATCCAAACACCTAATATATATGCTTGTGCCTATAGGTCGATAATTGGACCTACAAATAAAAGATTAATAAAAATAGCTGACTCGCTTCCTTCGAGCCTACGTGTCGTAGCCTGCCCTGCCAAGCGCTGCTCCTGAACCCGATTTGTCGGGAGGAGGAGGGGTAGAACAAAATCGGACCCTTTGGATGGGAGACTGGTGATCAGCTAGACTGTTCTTTCGAGTAGAAATTGCCTGTTTAGGGACTCGGTTTTCCGCCTGCACCATTTAGGTAGTTTTATTTCTGTCTTTCAATTCTGTGTGGATCATCTTGCATGTAGACTGCTGGAGTCAGGTACGCATTTCTTACTCTGCATGCATCATTGATTTCATCGCGCATCGGCTTTTTCGTCTTCTCCCCCTATTTTTGACTTAATAATCAGGAGAACCGAAAAATTCATTAGGCATTTTTGCTTTTCTTGAAAAATATCTAAAAAGAAAAACAATAAAATTTGGGACTTCTAACACTATCGACCCTAAAAGACACCTCACTTAAAAACTTGTCTTGGGGAGAGCAACCCCCTCATTGTCTAGTTTGATTGTGCGAGAGAGTGACCTCGAACAATAGGTAGAGCCCTCCGATATTCTTCTCGACTAATTACCGGCTATTTCTGTACGGGACAATCGGTTGGGAAAATATCGGGTAACCCAACATGTCACGTAATCGCTCTAATATCCTGACTGCTCACCAAAATAAAAATTGACAAGATAAATTGACCGAGCCTTTACGGTCTTCAGCTCGTGTTGCGTTGGTGAATTGGGGGTTTTCTTGTGATCGTAGTTGTTTCCATATCTCATCCGCACTACTCACCACATCAAGATGATGGGCAGGCGATCTCTTAGACAGCCTCTGGTTGCACCGCTTTCGGGCGCATCTACCCGCTCATCTAGGTTGGTTCGCGAGAGCCGAGACCCGCTCTCCGAACCCGAGTACTACTCCACCCTATTCCCCCTCGATGTCCCTTCTTCTGAGACCGAGATACCAGTGCCAGAGGAGAGACAGACAAATGATTTATCGGCACCTGAGTTCAGATGTTTTGATTTTACAAAGACTATGGCCGGCAGTTCTGATGATCATACCAGAGGTCCGCAGCATGAGCATTTCGTTCTGGACCAGGGTGCGATCAACTCCACCCTGATCGCCTCCCTCGAGACAATTCAACAACAGTTGAGGGATCAGGGAGCATTTATGTTGGATATGAGGCGCGAGACGGAGCAGCTGAGAGCAGATCGAGAGCAGCGTAGAGACGGGCCGAGGATACCCGATGAGGCCGCGGCAGCAGCCGCAGCAGCAACAGCAGCCGCAGCAGATCCATCGAGACCGATGCAGGAGTTACACAACCCCGAATCGACACTGATGCACCATTGGGTTGTTCTACCAGCCATCTTGGGCGAATTCAAGTTCCCCCCGAATACTTTGCAGCTCCTCCCTCGTTTCCATGGGCTCGCCACAAGGGAGCCCCATCTCCACCTCCAGGAGTTTCTGATGATCTGCAGCACAGTCCACGACTGTCAGGTGGACTAGGATACCATCAGGATGATTGCCTTCCCCTTCTCCTTAGCAGACAGAGCATTCACCTGGCTGAAGCACTTGGGGAAGTTCGTCTACACCTGGGAGCAGCTCCGCACCGAGTACTTACACAAGTACTATCCACTCGGGCGGACGAATGCCGCTAGAGCCTTGATCAGTAACTTCTCCATGCTCCCCAACGAGCAGTTTCACGAGGCATGGGAGAGGTTTCGAGAGCTAACTGACAGATGCCCGCACCACGACATTTCCAAGCCGAATCTTGTGCATAGCTTTTTCAGCGGGCTGACACCAGAGCTTCAGGGCTTGGTGAATGCTTCTTGTGGTGGGTCTTACTTCGCCAAGGATCACGATCATGTCTGGGCCATCTATGAGGAGATGGCTGAGAACTATATGGTGATGTCCCAGACCCGATTGTACACTCAGGGCAGACCCCAGCAGCCACAGACCGTGCAGTACCAGAGGATAGCACGGGTCGACGCCGGTCCATCCAGTTCGTCCGCGGTAGCAGCAGCACAGGCCGAGTCCTCAACCACAGATATGGGGATTATCAGCGAGAAGATGGACCGGTTGGAGATCATAGAGAAGAAGCAGTGCCAGGGCATCACACAGATGAAGCAGATGGCACAGACTCTGAGTGACCTGAAGACACATCTCATGTGTCTCCAGGAGGCACAGATGGCTTCACAGCCTCATCTTCAGGCACGAGGCGATCCGAGTAGCAGCAGCAGCTCATCCTAGCGCTCCAGCTCCCACCAGCAGCCTAGACAGGTCCGTCTTGTACAGGCGGAGACGTACCAGCAGCTGCAGCTCACCTACCAGGCACCACCATCCACTGACACTCAGATGGTGCTATACCAGCCGGATCAGCCTCTGGCAGTGCTTCCACCACCCTAGTACGATGCAGAGCCATTGATGGATGTCAACGGGATTTGGTACGACCGCCCCCAGCCCGGTATCCGACGAGACCATCCCGGATCCGTTGGGCGGCGGGAAGTGCCCAGCCCTAGCAGCAGCCGTCAGGTCAGGGTGGCCAGTACAACCATCAGAGGGATCACCAGCAGCAGCAGCCCCCAGCCTATACCCAGCCACAGCCACAACAGTCACCGCAGTATGGTCCTCGTCCCTATCAACAGGGACAGTCTTGGAGGCGCGATCAGCCTCACCAGCAGCAACATCAGCCACATTCTTACCCCTCTCAACCACAGCACCAGCAGCCTCACTACCAAAGAGGCTACCCGTCGGGTCCTCATGGTCCATCCTATGAGAGCCCCACCTTGGATGACATAGCCCGCCTTCTCACAGATCAGCAGGCTACTTTTTGACGGGAGATGGATGAGTTCCGCCAGGAGATGCGGGACATCGTGAGAGGGAAGGCCGCCATCCCTGCCCAGATTGAGCCGAATCCCAACAACCTGAAGCGGAAATCTGAGTAGGTAGCTTGTACTGAGTATGCCACTCCGAGTGATACTTTTGGTGATATGTCTGCATATCTTTTTGATATTGATTTTGTCACACTTGGGAGCGGTAGGATGCCAGTAGGCGGCGACTCGTCTGAGCGACACCATGAGGATACACCCAGAGCGCCAGGCGAGGAGGAGAGCGGTACTGAGGCCGCTAGAGATGATGACGGTGGTACTGATGCCACCACGGATGCTGATCCCACCGGCGGTACTGAGGCCGTCGTTTCACCAGTTGGAGGAGGTGGTACTGAGGCCACCTGTGTTGCCGAGCCAGAGCGCGGTAACGAGGCCGCCCGTCTACCAGCCGATGGTGGTGCTGATGCCACCAAGTCTTCTGAGATTCCTGTTGTTTTTCCTGTTACTGATGTATCTCGGAACACTTCTGTGAATGAAGGAAAGGGTTTATTTTCTTCCGGTCCCACTGTGGTGCATGATGTATGTGTGGATCCGGCCGTCGAGCCATCTAGACCCTTTTCTAGTCCTTCATTTGAGAAGGACCCTGTGATCCCCTTCCCTAGAGCCCTTCAGATGGGGAAGGGGAAGAAAAAGGAAAATCCAAAAAAGAGAGAGCAGGAAGAGTTCAGCCAGCATATGATAGATCGATTTCACATACAGCTGACTCTTCAGGAGGCTTTGCAGCACATCTCTCTTCTTTAACATTCACTTAGAGGCAGGACTACAGTCAGGAGGAAGAGGAGGAACCACCACTCATAGATTCATGTGCTGACGAGAGCCACTTGTTTCGCGATCCAGAGCCGTCTGCCGGCCAAGAGGCCAGATTCAGGAGCCCCATATGTCAGATGCCATATCAGTGAGCAGAGGTTCGACCACACTCTATTAGAAAGAGGATCGTCGATCAACCTACTTCCGGCAGCCCTTCTCGGCCGCTTCGAGCTGGGCACTCTTAGACATAGCAGGATAGTCCTTTAGTTTGCTGATTGATCTGTCAAGAGGTCGAAGGGGTTGCTTAGAGACTTTTCGTCACGATTCAGAGCCTGCAATTCCCCGTGGACTTCGTAGTGTTGGACATGGAGATCCCTGATTCAGTTACCGATACTCCCATCATTCTTGGTCGTTCATTCTTGGCCACAGCCAAGGCGATGACTGACCATGATAGCGAGAAGGTATACTTTCGCGTCGAGGGCGAAAGTGTACACATAGAGACGGTCGAGGACAGCAGAGCCAGAGACAGAGCCTGCTCAGAGACGACTTCAGACATAAAGCAGCTGACAGATGCAGGGCTAGACATCCACCAGGACTGTGACTTTGTGATCACAGACGATGAGGCAGTTTGCGCAGACCCAGCAGCACAGGCCATCCTCTCACCTTCAGAGTCCGCTGATGCAGAGACGCCAGCAAATGAGAGCTCGGAGAGCACATTCCTGGTTCAGGATACTTTTGAGGCAGCAGAGCTGGTACTCGACCGCTAGACTGATTTTTGAGATGATGGTGGTACTGATGCCACCTTGGATGACACATATCCCTCGGAGTCAGAACCTGACTGAGCAGATTGTGATGATTACATGCCAGACCTGACTTCCACTGAGCCTGCAGCTAGGGAGGAGGTAGATGCTGAGCAGAGCAGAGACAGTCCAGCAGGGCAGCCTTCTCCAGTTTTTGAGAGTGATAGAGAGTTTCAGTTCTCCCATGTGGATTTGGCAGCTTTTACGCAGAGTTTTCAGAGGCCAGATCCACCGGCACCCAGTTGTCCAGAGCTGAAGCCGCTTCCTGCGTCGCTGAAGTATAGGTTCCTTGCGGGTGAGCATGAGATGTACCCAGTCATTATCTCCGCCGATTTGACTGGAGAGCAGGAATCCCGTCTGATGGGGGTTCTTGAAAAGAACCGCAAGGCGATAGGATGGAGCGTAGCAGATCTCCAGGTGATAAGTCCGGCCCTGTGCTCCCACCATATCTATCTCGAGGATGAGGCGAAGACGTCGCGTGAGTTCCAGCGGCGGCTGAAATCCGAATCTGAGAGAGGTTATCATGAAGGAGATATCGAAATGGTGGAGCGCCGATTTTATCTACCCCATCTCTGACTCCAAGTAGGTCAGCCCTTTGCATGTGGTGACCAAGAAGACGGGCATCACTACAGTGGTCAATGAGTCTGGAGAGGAGATTGCTACACGGGTACCCACTTCTTGGCAGGTCTGCGTTGATTACAGGAGACTCGACCAGGCCACCAAGAAGGATCATTTCCCCCTGGCCTTTATAGATCAGATCATTGAGAGACTGGCGGGGAAGAGACACTATTGCTTTCTGGATGGGTACTCGGGCTACAACCAGGTGGCCATCGCTCCCGAGAACCAGGACAAGACTACCTTTACATGTCCCTTCAGCACATACGCCATCCGACGCATGCCATTTGGGCTATGCAATGACCCTGCGACCTTTCAGAGATGCATGCTGTCGATATTTTCGGACATGGTAGGGGAGTGCTTGGAGGTCTTCATGGATGATTTCTCGGTTTACGGTGACGGATTCGACTCCTGTCTTGACTGCCTAGACCGAGTCCTTCAGCGATGTATAGAGGTTCACATGGTGTTATCTTGGGAGAAGAGTCACTTCATGGTGACTCAAGGGACGGTGCTTGGCCACATCATCTCCAACAGGGGCATGGAGGTTGATCCGGCCAAGGTAGATGTCATTAGAAAACTCGCACCGCTGTCCAATTTGCGGCAGTTACGGTCATTCCTGGGGCACGTCGGTTTCTACCGATGGATTCATTCATGATTTCAGTAGGATTGCCTGACCGTTGACTGACCTACTGACGAAAGACACCGAGTTCCTTGTCGATGACAAGTGTCTTTCGTCCTTTGAGACTCTCAAGAGATGTGTTGTTGAGGCTCCTGTTCTGCAGCCGCCTGATTGGTCTCTCCCATTCGAGATCATGACGGACACCTCCGATTTTGCCGTAGGGGCCGTGCTGGGACAGAGGAGGGATGGAGTTCCATTTGCTATCCATTACGCTAGCCGCACATTGGATTCCGCACATCAGAACTACACTGTCACAGAGAAGGAAATGCTAGCTGTAGTGTTCGCCCTAGATAAGTTCAGATCATACATTATTGGATCTAGAGTGACCCTATACACAGATCATACCGCCATCAGGTACCTCATGGAAAAGAAGGATGCCAAGGCCAGACTGACTAGATGGATCCTTCTACTCCAAGAGTTTGACATAGAGATTAAGGATAAGCCTGGAGTCAAGAATGTGGTGGCGGATCATCTCTCCCGATTAGAGAATCTTGAGGATTCTGACTTGATTGACCCTATTTGTGAGACCTTCCCAGATGAGGCGATCCTTGCTATCGCCTCTCTCCCGTGGTACGCCGATATTGTGTACTTTCTTGTTGCTAAGAAAGTTCCACAAGATTGGCCCAAGCAGAGACTTGAGACCTTCCTCGCGAAGGCCAAGTCCTACCACTGGGAGGATCCAATCCTTTACCACTAAGGAGGGGATAGCGTCTGGCGTAGGTGCATTTCTCAGGAGGAGAACCATAGCGTCCTCACGTACTGCCACAAGCTTGAGGCAGGAGGACATCACTCTGGGAGGAGAACGGCACAGAAAGTGCTCCAATCCGGCTTGTGGTGGCCTACCCTTTTTAAGGACTCTGATGAGTTCGTGAGGAGGTGTACTGACAGTCAGAGGATGGGCACTTGTGGAGAGCGTGATATGATGCTGATGCAACCCATTCACTTCTGTGAGGTTATTGACGCATGGGGCATCGATTTCATGGGTCCATTCCCTAAGAGTCAGGGATTTGAGTACATTTTGTTGGCCGTTGATTATGTGAGTCGTTGGGTTGAGGCCATCCCCGCCCGAACCGCTGATGCCAGGACAGTTTGCAGATTTTTGAGGAAACACATCATCACACGGTTCGGGGTCCCTCGAGTGTTGATTTCTGACGGGGGGTCTCATTTCATCAACGACCAGGTGAAGGCCCTTGCCAGCGAGTTCGGCATAGACCATCGAGTTGCCACTCCATACCATCCACAGACAAATGGTCTAGCCGAGGTGTCGAACAGGGAGATCAAGACTATTTTGCAGAAAGTCGTCCGCCCTGACCGAAAGGATTGGTCACAGCTTTTGGACTCGATCTTGTGGGCATATAGGACGTCTTTCAAGTCACCTTTGGGCACATCTCCCTTTCGCCTCATATATGGCAAGCCGTGCCATTTACCTGTTGAGCTGAGACACAGGTCACTTTGGGCAGTCACGGATATTCTTATGGATCCAGATAGTGTAGGAGACCAGAGGAGGGCAGAGTTGGCAGCCGCCTTCTCAAACAGCCTACAGTACAAGGAGAGAGTGAAGGAGTGGCATGATTCTCATATCAGCCACAAACATTTTGAGCCTGGACAGAGAGTATGGTTGTTTGATGCTAGGCTTCGTCTATTCCCAGGGAAGCTACAGAGCAAATGGAAGGGACCTTATCTTGTGAGAAAGGTACACGACAACGGGAGAATTGACATATATGTGTTGTCTTCTGAGAGTACCTTTCGAGTGAACGGCCAGCGCCTCAAGCCATTTCTCGATCATGAGCCGCGGGTCGTTGATGTTGCCCCTACTCATTTTGCGTGAGATGTGGTCTTTTGACTCACATCTATTGCATCTCATGCCTGATTATCACTGTTCTTCCGACCTGTATAGATCCAGATGTCCATATCATTACATTCTTTAGTCCCACATCCCTTTCTTCATCTTTTGATTATGCTATACTTAGGGTGCACTTTACCCTAAGTATAGGGGGGGATGTAGGACCTTTGGGTATTTCTTTTGATTCTTTCTGCCCCTGTTTTTGCTGCCTATACTTAGGGATATTTCACCCTAAGTATAGGGGGGTAGACCCTGTACATTTGCCACTGGGTTTTCCCTTTGTGTACAACCTACTATACTTAGGATTATTTGATCCTAAGTATAGGGGGAAAAGCCGAGACTCTCTTGATTTTCTATTCATTCATTCGTCTTTGTATATAGCCTTCCTATTCACTTCCCTATATTAAGCACGAGTTATTTCTTCTCCATCGCTCTTGACTTTGAGGACATCGTTCGAGCTAAGTATAGGGGGTGTGTATATATTTCATATATACTTTAGCCATAACTTGTACTTTGTGTGAGTGTGTTAATAAATAAAATTGGCTAAAAACCCTAAAATTCACAAAAATTAAAAAATTTTCCTGTAAATAAATATTCTTTTATTTGCACATACATAGCTACTGTACAAAACTATTTTTGTAAAATTGTTTTCAAAAACTTTTTGTGTAAAGTTTGTGTAAATATGTGCATATCAAAATTATGTATATAGTACAAAATATTTTGAAAATCAAAAGTTTGCAAAAATCTTGTGTAAATTTGTGTAAATACTTTTGCAAAACTTGCATTCACGCATACATCCATGATTTCAAAACATTTTTCAAAATTTTTTGCATGTTTGCAAATATTGTGTAAATAGCATCTTTGTATATATGTATATAGTTTTTCCTGGATTATAGTTGACATCTAAACTAGCTTGGAATTAAATTGGGAAATGGAGCTTGATTAAGATCTTAATCCACCTAATTCTAAGAGGAACCTTATAGGGCTTAAGGTTAAGGCTTTTCAGGTCCATGGTGACTTAATTCTTTGAGTCTACTAGGCTATAATCACATGTCATCTCAATGAGCCTAAGTAGAGCACTTAACAACACACACATGACTCATATAGACAATGGCTTTACTTGGACATCACACTTAGCATCGAGCTCTCTACGGATGATGTGGTGAGGAGGCAGTCTTCCTTGACTTGGGGTAGCATATGAGGGTAGTACTTCTAGGCGGAACCTCTCTTCTTTTTTTAGTAAAGGAAGTGCGTCTCAACTTGGTCTGGTTGCCATGAGGTCTAACGACAGGAGTTGTCGGTTGCAATAATGCTTCAAAAGAGGGATAGTCTACTGGCTCAAGAGGAAAAACTCCTTGTATATATGCTGCACATGTATATGTTGTATAGATGCACTTGAAAAAAAATGCAAAAAGAAAATAACTCCAAAAAAGTGGTGGGTCTGATAGAAAATGATAATCCCACCTGAGTTTGTATATAGTGCAAATAAGCAAAGCTTGAGATTCATGTCCCACCTTATGTAGCTTGCAGCAGGGAGACTTAGCTACATTGGTTGAGCTCCCAAGGATACATGGCTACACTGGCCATGGTCTATTCTCTTCTTCCCCCTCTTCCTGAGCCGATTGAACTTGAACTTAGAAGGGAATACCCGCTCCTCGAGGAAAGAGTGGCCAGATTGGGGTCATAGAGTTACCTTGTTAGGGAGGATTGTCAAGTTGCCATTTCTGAGGTGGAGAGCTTATACTTCACATTCACAATACAAGGAAAGATTCATGGTCTTCAGGGTTTGTGCTTGTAGACTTGTTCTAATCTGGATTGTTGAGGAGTCTTGATTATAGATTGGTGGAACTTAGAGGCTGTTGAGTTTTAAACTTAAGTTCAAATAAGGTTCCGACACATTAATAATCCAAAGATCTGATCGAGCTCCACAATTCAATTTAATGAAGGCAAGTTTAATATTCAACCTTGATCCATGTACATTCTCCTCTTTTTCTTTTTCTTTTTCTTTTCCACTTCTTTTTCAAATAAGTGTTTGCTAAGGGAATAACAAAGTTAAGTATAGGGGGGGAGAAGAAAATAAAAGAAAATAAAAATGACCCCTTCTTCAACCTTGATCCATGTACACGCTGTCACTGGATGGCTCGGAGGCTAAGCACCCTTCTTCAACAAGATAGCTATCGGAGATCGGACTCCTCTCCACCAAAGATCAATCAAGAGGCAAATGAGGAGGAGGATCCCATTAAAAAGAGAAAAAAATAAAAAGGGAAGGTATATACAAATAAGGAAAGTAATTAGTGGTTAGTTAAATAATTAATTAAAAATGAAATTCGGATTTAATTAAAATAAATAAATAAATAATTTACAAAAATTAATCAGCCACCTTAATGGTGGCTATTTAAGGCATAAAATCAAATCTTTACATAAAAGGTATGTTTTAAAATCAAATAAAGAATTAAATTAAATCTAAATACAATTTTAGTAATTATATTATATTAATTAATTAATGTAAGATATTTTATTTTTTACTTATTTTTATAAAAGGAAGTTAGTTGTATACACCTATTATCTACATATAATACAATATATATATATGTGTGTGTGCGTCTGTGTGTACAAATAAGGAAATAATTTTTATATTTTTTTAATTTGTATTTATATTTTTAAATTTTTATTTTTAATAAAAATAATATTTACAATTATATACATTATCTAAAATAAATATGAATAAAATATATACAATAAATAATGGTGAAACTGCACAAAACACCCTAGAAAATCGACTTTTTAACCATAACCCCAAAAATTATAAAACCACAGCCATTTGAAAGATAATTTAATTTAGAGTATAATAGAAGTGATTTTAATTCAATTTGAATTCATATGGAGCCGGAATTGGTATTTCAATTATCGCTTTGCGGCTTTTTTCTGGGTGTGATTATTTGCAATACGTATATTATTTTATTTTACACTTATTTTTCTTATGTACAACACATTTTTATTTACAACTTTTGTTTACAAGAATAATTAATTTGAGGTCAAATATATAAAAATAAAATAGTGTAAGGTTTATACTAATATATAGGAAAAACATTTACAAAATATTTTTTGATTTTTGACAGAAGACCCTATCTCCCCCTTCTTTATTCCTATCGATCAGGTCTAATCTTGATCTTCTCTCGGGGTTCGGTCTAGTTTGCATTTATTGTATAAATACATCCTTTATTTTTCTTTCCTTTTTCTTTTCTTCTTTATTCTTTTATTTATGTACAAAAAGTGTTAAAAATGCATATTTAACAAATGCATGCAAAATGGTAATTTTATGCAATTAGTGGGTATTTACCGATGTTGACTTAGGAAATGAAGCTAAAATAAAAGAATAAAGGCGATGAATCATGGATTCATCATCAAATCTTTTCTCCAGAAGTGCATTAGAGCCGCACGTTAGAGTACGTGCCCCGCATGCGCCTAAGGGTATACTTCACTTTTTACCCTATCTTTTATGTTATTTAGCTTTTGTCTAGTAAATAAAATGCGCAGTTAAGAACATCTGTAGTCGGACCCCTGTAATTTATTTACACTTTAGTCCTGTCGAGTTTCCGTCACATGTATATGCACGTGTTTATTGGGATATTTGTAGTGTTTACCCCAAACTTTTCAATTGTTATGGAATGTATGCTATGTTTTGATATTTGCATATATACCTCTGTAAACTGTGAGTCACGTGTCGAGCATGTGATTCCTGGAAAATTACATATTTAGCCCTTGTATTTCTTGCTTGTTATCCTCTAGGCCCATAAACTTAAAATAATTTCAAATAGGTCCCTCTCCACTGTTTTTAATTTCTTGTCTTTTATTTTATGCAATAAATATTAAATTAGGTCCAAAATTTGCCTAAAAATTACTTGTAGTCTTTGATTGTGTGTTTTATTTCTGGTATTATTTGTGTGTTAATTTGCTTACTTTTGTTTTTATTAAAAATTCAAAAACACCTAGAAAATTATAAAAATTTGAAAAATTACCCAAAAAACGATAAAAATTAGGGTAGTTCTATTTTTGTGTCTTTTATCTCCAATATTAATTTTGCTTAAAAATACCATATAAAAACAACAAAAAATGCAAAAAACTCTAAAACTTATAAGAATTATATAAAATTGTAGGCTATTCATAAATAGTAATTCTTGTCTCTATTTGTAGATATTTGCTTATATTTTCCCATAAAAATTATTCCAAGAGTTTTGGGCAATTTATTTGTTTTTAATTTGCAAATTACTCCTAGTTGTGCACTACTTATTATTTTTGTCCCTGTTTAATTTTAAAAAATACAAAAATACTTAAAAATTATTTGAAAATTTAAAAAAAATAAAGTATATAGAAACCAAAAATATTTTTATTGTATTTTTTGAGTATTTTTGACCTATTAGAAGAAATACAAAAAGAATGTGTGAGGGTATTTTTATCCCTTGTGCTTATTTCTTCTATATTGGAAAATTAAAAATTTGAAAAACTAAAAACCATTAAAGAATTTTATTCTTGAAATCTTACTACTTAGCATTTAATTGTGCTCCTTTTGTTCGACCCTGGTCGCTATACCATTTAAATAAAATTGAAACCACTTACATTCACTGTTTGATTCTTAGTGGTTTGATTTTCTCAATTATTCGCTGGATTGACTTGGGTCACAAAGAGACATTAATTTCATACTTAACCCGAGTCGATTCGGTCGTTCGTCAGTGGGTTTATAGCTAGGAGTGGCCCGTAGGTAGGATTGTAGATGGTGTTGTTGTGGACTGGGTTGTGAGGTAGTGGTAGGTGTTCTTGTGGAGTGGATCGTGGGCTATGTTGTTGTTGGTGGGAGATGTTGTCGAGGGTAGAGAGGGATTGTTGGACTGTGGTGGGAGGGGTTTGTATTTGTGGAGGTAGGATTGTTGGTCGGGATGTGGGTGAGGGTTGTTGTGGAGAGTGGCTGGAGGTTGCGGCTGTGGAGGTGGTTGTGGAGCGGGTTGTGGAGTCGTGGTATGAAGAAGGTCTTGGTGAGGTTGTGGGGCCATGGTATGAAGGAGGTCACGGTGAGATTGTGCAGTTGTGGGGGTGGGGATGAAGGTGGGGGTCATTTTGGAGGGCAGGGCTATAGGTGGTGGGTCTATGGGTGGCAAGAATGTGGATTGTGAGGTGGTTGTAGTTGGGGTTGTGGGTTGTGTGTAGGGGTTCTGGTTGGTAGGGAACTGTTGATGGGATTGCGGGAATGTGGTTGAATCGATGGTCAGGCAATGGTGATTTATTCTAATATTTTTTGAATGTTTTTATTAAGTAGCATTAAATATAAAACAGAGTTTAAAAGTGAGTTTGGTCTGTTTGGAGTTTTCTATAAATGGTTATGAACCTCGGAAGTCGGCTTTTGCGGCATTTCGGTTCAATGTGATATTTTATTTTTGTGATGGATCATTTTTATGATATTTTATAACATATATATTTTTGTGAACAACTTTTACAGAAGAAGTTACTTGTTTGGGATTATTTTAGTAATAAATAAAATAGATGAAATGTTATAGTGTGGAAAATGCATAATTTATATTTTTGGTCTTGATTTTCTTGATATTTTTATAGATTAGGATCCTTATCTCTCTCTAATTATTTATTTTGTCGACCACGTCAATATTGACCTGGTCTCGGGGTTAGGATTAGTCTGTATATATTTTATATCTACAACGTTCTTTTCTTTTATTTTTCCTTTTATCTTTATTCTTTATTTTGGGTAAAATAAGTATTTCATATAATATTAATATTTGTGATTAGAATGATAATTAGTTGGAATTTGTGATTATTTACATGTATTTTACCAAGGATTTTAGCAAAAATGAAAGAATAAAGGCGATGAATCGCAGATTTCATCAATCTTGTATTTTACTTTAGTGTTGAGGTGGTGAGGTTATTGTGGGAAGAGGGACTTGGTATGGGGAAAGGGCGGACATTGAGTGATTATATTCAAATGAGGGATACAATAGGACAAGGATGAAGTTAGGATTTCTGATATGGGGAGGCCAAATAGTAAGGAAAATACACTCTAATTTTGCATACAAAGATAGTCAAATTTATATCATTTTAAAAATTTTGATAAAAATATTTGCATACCAAATCACTTATTATGATATTTAAAATTAAAATTTCATATAGTTATTTTATTTATAAAAAAATCTATAGTTTATATCATATGGTTCCTTAAAATTAAAATTCTATTCATGTTATAAGGTTTTAAATAAGAAGATAAAAATAATTTGATGTATAGAAAATAAGATATGTCAAACATACTTAAGGTAAATTTTATCTTTTTAAAATAAATAGCATTGATTTTTCAAAGATTTTTTATGATAACTATTTTTGTTAAAAAATAGTTTAATAATGAAATATCATCTTGCAATGGTTTCAAATAACAAAATATAATACATTTTCTTATCTTTTTTCAATGTTTATCATGATTGAACATGTGAGAAAGATAAAGAATTAAGCCATTGAGAAAGTATTTGTATCATTACAAAATCTTAGAAGATCAAAATATATTAAAATTTGATACTACCAAGAAACGACTATATATAAATCTCATAAAATAAAAAAAATGTAGAAAATTTTTGTTTACAAGAGATTGTAATTTTTGTTTATAAGAGAGAAAAATAATATATAACACAGGGTTATTATTCTTAATGAAGTTTACGTTAATGAAAAACATCACGATGAGAGAGAAGAGGATTTATATTGGAGAGAGGAAAAGGATCACGTTTGAGACTTGGGATAATTAATTTGGAGTAAAAAAGTAATTCTCTTGCTATTTATAGAATGGTTGTGTTTGAGATAAAGAGAGTGAGTCGAAGTATATTAACGAAATGCGTTTCTTCTTCTATTTGTAGTAAATGGTAGAGTTTGGAAAGAGAGAATATGCTTAATGGCGAGGCCAATCTACTCGAACCTTCCTAAATAACAGGCATCTTTTGATGAAAGGGGGGGGGGGGGGGCAGGCCTCCTCCCGTCCCCCTTCCCTCCATCTCTGCAATAGGGTGATGCATTCAGAAAACATGAATAGGCATGCAGTCTAGTGTAATTATGACTGATTGGTTGGGTCATAAGGGTGCCTCTGCTATGATTCAAGCCTAGGGCATCCGACAATGTACAACAAAATCAAGAAACAAATGAGCTATGAACCTCCTTCGAAGAAATGAAAGTGTTACTCTTAACTTGACATGACCACTATCGGAGCATCCATGGGATCATTTTCAGAATAAGATGACAACGCCAACTATGGTGATGTCGGAGGACTCCAAGATGTATCCTATTTATATTTTAGTTTTTACTTGCTATTTTCAATTCTTTGTTACATGCCATGTTTGTTGATAATATACTGACTCTAAACTCTTTTCTTTGATGTACTTATACGTTTGTATGCAAATATATGTCTTCTGATCAATCCGTCCATGTGATTTTTGTTGTAAATTGTGGAAGTAGAACATGCACAAATGATCAATCATGCAAGCATGAAGACATATAGATTTACAAATTTCATCTGTAATGGGGTTACGTCTGAGGGTGGCGTGTAACGGAACGGGTCGTGACGACCGGTGGAAGCATGCAATATTAGGTAGCACGACCGATCCGTTACCGGAAATTTCATGGTATTCAATGAGCAGATAAAGTGATCATTCAAAAAAAAATTCATTACTCTATAGAGTTCCATTATTACATTCCAACAAGGAAAATGCAAAATGGACTACGAAATAAAATAACATAACAATATTCCAGTAGGCATAATGACATCCCTCATAAACAATCCCTCCATAGTTCGTACCGGTTCAACTTCACAAAGTTGGGTAGTTGCCTTGAACTGGAAGTTAGATCATAGCTCGTGCTCTCCTGAAAAAAACAACAACACATGTCGTGAGCTAACGCTCAGTATGTGCCGAGTTGGGGTCAAGCCGGCTAGCGTGGCAAACAAGTCTCCATATGCTACTTTAAATCATTATAACATTATCTCTTACCTGTAATATCTTAACAAAACAACGATACGATTTACACTACTATCTTACCGCAGATAATATGTACCTGTTCTCATATATTATCACTATAAGACTCATAATTCAAAGAAACATGCATACGATGGGAATTCCTTTCGGATCCATTCACTAAAGCCATAATTTCATATACACTCTTAAAGTTTGCCATATTTGCATATACGCCTTAACATTTTCATGATTTTCACTTATACCTTCAGAATTTTTCATAATTGCATATATGCCCCAGTACAATCATAACACTTGCATAATGCCATTACTTGACCATAGTTGCATACATGTGCCTTAACAATTTCAGAAACTGTACACATACCATCGGTTTGTTTAGTGGTTAAAGTTATCTTAATTGTTACTTCTTAATAGCTTTGGTGGCTTTGCTGGCTTTGGTGGCTTTTCCGCTGGCACAAGCGGTTCATGACATACATGACAGTGTAGCTACAACTGTAGAGGACTTATCTTTTGCCTCAGTGGTTCCTTACAACCATATGTCCCTTGCGACGTTGCCCCTTGGGCCTACGATAATTGGACTCTAGAGGTGGCTCCCACCATTAGGTGTAGCACTTAGCTCCGCTTATCGTTATTATGCCATTATTTATAAAATTTCAATTCTTTTAGTAACATTTCCTTTCCGATGCAATAGTTATCCATATACATGTATAGATTCTTTCCTTTCCAAAAACCAACTTTTTCATAATGAAGATAGTAACTATCTTAATCAGAGTTAGTGTCAAAACATGTTGTTTTTCTTGGATGATTTATTCACATCCGTAAACCATATCAGCATTCTTACATTGAGTTAATCCCTTATGGATAAGGATAATCTAATCAAAAATCCTAAGATTTCTAACGCATGCAGTAAAGAATTGCATAACATATAGTTGCTCCGTTTTGATTATAAAAAATAAATCGAAAGGATACTTAACGTTGAAAAAGTAGTCTTCTTCTATGCATTTGCTTTTCTAATTAATGTCATTAATACATGCATACAAAGACAAGATCTTGCATTATAACTTTGCTAAAAATAGCATTGCCGAATATAAATGTCGTGAAATGTTTCCAATATAGATAGCTAATTCAATAGCATGTGAATTAGATTGCACGGGACTTTTCAGTTTTATACCGGTGTTTTTTTTTCTATGTTGCAAATAGAATTTTATGAGATCTACATTAATAAATAGATTTATAGGAGATCAAGTCCACGAAGATATTGCACAAGCTTATAAAAACATTTCCACAGATTTTCGGATTTCCTCTCAAGTTGAGTATAATTAAAGAATTTCAGGCAAAAACCATTACAAAAATCCGAAACATATAGAAGATGAAGTACACGAAGGATATGATATACATATATTGATTATCAATATTTTTCCATCGTAAGAAGGTTATGGTGCTAGTAGCTATACAGATTTGCTAATCTACTATATGGTGTATAGACTACTCTATCTCATGCATACCTAATAATGGGAGGAAAAAAAAAAGATTATGCGTCCAGAGTTCATGTTCATATGTATAATCTTACGCCAACACATAGATCGTAGTTCGGATATTTTTTTCATAAGTATTCCTACATCGATATATACGTTTTGAAATTGTATTCTGTACAACTAGTTAAATACTTATCACAGTTATGGATGTAAGGTTTAAGTTGATTCATCGTATAGTAATCCTAAGGGATCGACACATACCTCGAGCCTGATGGATTGTGTCTAACGGATTGCTACACCCCTTCTCCCCGCTCCCTGCCGACGTCCTCCTCCACCGAATCGACGCCGACGTCCCCTGCGACGAGAATGATCCTCCGGTGAGCTCTCTCTCTATATCTCCCTCTCTTCTCTCTCAAAATTACATATTGCAATTGGCGTGAGGGAATGGATCCTTTGGGATTTTAAAGTATCAAAAGGGCAATCAATGGTCTATAATGACATTGATTTTTTGGGGAATAAATCTATCCTATTAATTGGGAGAAAAAAAAGGAAATGTGGCTGGAAAATCCCCCGCCGTTACAATCTACCACCCTTAAAAAAAAATTCATCCTCAAAATTTCTTAGTAAGGTGACATACCGAAAAGTTGCGGATGCTTCTCCCGCATTTCACTTTCCAGCTCCCAGGTGGCCTCCTCCTTCTGGTGATGCTGCCAGAGGACCTCGACCATCGGAACTATACGCCGACGAAGTTGATGGTCTCTACGATCTACTATGCGGACAGGTTTCTCCTCGAAAGTAAGATTAGGCTGAACATCGAGAACCTCGTGCTCGATCACGTGTGAAGGATCAGGAGTGTACTTCCTTAGCATAGATACATGAAATACATCATGTAGCTTCGAGTATTGAGGTGGTAATGCAATACGATACACCACATCTCCGATTTGTTGTAGAATCTCAAAAGGTCCTATGTATCGAGGAGTGAGTTTCCCCTTCTTGCCGAATCGCAATACACCCTTGGTTGGGGAAATCTTTAAAAACACGTGGTCTCCAACTGCAAAACTCAAATCCCTTCGATGACGATCTGCATAAGACTTCTGCCTACTTTGAGCTGCCAACAATCTCTTCTTGATTAGCTCAACACCTTGCTTGCTGATCTGGATTAGTTCCGGTCCTAAAATATGCTTCTCACCAACATCACTCCAACAGGAGGGTGATCTGCAAGGTCTCCCATACAATGCCTCATAGGGAGCCATCTTGATGTTCGAATGATAACTGTTATTATAAGCAAACTCTAGTAATGGAAGATGTCTATACCAGCTGCCTGCAAAATCTAGAGAACAGGCTCTCAACATATCTTCCAGCGTCTGGATGGTCCTTTCTGATTGACCATCAGTCTGTGGGTGGAATGAAGTGCTGAACTTTAGTTGAGTTCCCATAGCATCTTGAAAACTTTTCCACAACTGAGACGTGAATCTGGTATCCCGATCTGACACAATTGATGTAGGAACACCATGTAATCTGACGATTTCATTCACGTACAATTCAGCTAAACTGTCTGTCGATTGATCCAAGCGGATAGGTAAGAAGTGAGCTGACTTGGTCAATCGATCAACAATCACCCATATGGTATCATAACGATGTTTCTTGGTCTTGGGTAGACCTGTAACAAAATCCATCGTTATGTGCTCCCACTTCCATTCATGTATCTCTAAAGGTTAAACAGGGTCTGCAGGTCTCTGATGTTCAATCTTGATCTGCTGACACACCAAGCATTTTGAAATAAAAACTGTGATGTCATTCTTCATCTTCGGTCACAAGAAATTTCGTTGCAGATCCTTGTACATTTTTGTCCTACCTGGGTGGATGGTGTACATCGACCTGTGGGCTTCATCGAGAATCTCCTGCCTCAATTCGACATCATTGGGAACCCATAATCTATTTCGGTACCTTATAACTTCATCGATTCCCATTGTGAAATCAGAACCTTCTTTCTTAGATGCATCTATCATTTTAGGAAGATCAACATCAGTTTTCTGTGCTGCCGTGATCTTCCCAATCACCTCAGGATGGATTCCAAGGCTTGCAAAAGATATCTTCCTCTCTCCACTTAAGAAAGATTTCCAGTCTTCAAAATCTTTCATCATCTCCCACTGAAGTTTCAAGCTAGCTAGCTTGCCTTCCTACTTTCGACTTAATGCATCAGCAACGACATTTGCTTTTCCAGGATGATAATTAATGGAAAAGTCGTAATCTTTTAGGAACTCCAGCCAGCGTCGCTGCCTCAAATTAAGTTCCTTCTGAGAGAAAATATATTTGAGGCTCTTGTGATCACTGAGCACCTCAAACTGTTCACCATAAAGGTAATGACGCCAAATTTTAAGAGCAAAGACTACCACGGCTAACTCCAAATCATGAGTAGGGTAGTTTCTCTCTTGTGGTTTTAATTGTCGTGAGGCATAGGCAATGACTTTCTCATTCTGCATAAGGACACACCCGAGTCCCGTGCCTGATGCATCTGTATACACCACAAAGCCTCCACTGCCTGATGGTAAAGCCAAGATCGGAGCTGTAGTCAGTTTCTGCTTTAATTCCTGAAAACTTCGTTCACACTCCTCAGACCAAACAAACTTCACATCCTTCCGGGTGAGCTTCATTAATGGTAGCGAGATCCTTGAAAAATTCTGAATGAATCGCCGATAGTATCCGGCCAAGCCAAGGAAGCTACGGATCTCAGAAATATTTTTAGGCTCTCCAATTCATCACCGCTTCTACCTTAGTTGGATCCACTTCAATGCCATCTTTGGATATCACATGACCAAGGAATGCAACTTTATTCAACCAAAGTCACATTTACAAAACTTTGCGTAAAGCTGGTGTTGACGCAGGGTTTCAAACACAATTTGCAGGTGCACCCGGTGCTGCTCCGGATCCGATGAGTATATCAAAATGTCATCTACAAATACGATGACGAACTTGTCAAGGTATTCTCAGAATACCCTATTCATTAGTTCCATAAAGGCTGCAGGTGCGCGATGAAAACTCATTCATCACTCTTTATTCTTATATTTTAGCTACAAAAACCTTTGCAAATGCATGTAAATATGTGTAAATACAAATAACTACCAAAAGCATGCATTGTGTAAAAACCTATAATTAGCATGTTTTTGTGCAAAAATAAAAGAATAAAGATTAAAAAGAAAAAGAGGGAAATATTTAGAATAAATATTGAGCAACCTAACCCAAGGGAGGGCTCAGCATGGGCCTGACCGCATAAAAGCCAAAGTAGAGGGAGATAGGGGCTCATGTGTGTAAATACTTATGTAAATAAAATAAAATATTTTCCTCACAAAAAAAGATGCAAATTGGCTTATAAATTTTTGTATATATTCCTAAATATAAAATCAAGATAAAAATTAAAAAGAAGACAAAAATATCATTCATGTGCATGATCACCTTGTATATAGTTCCATCATCCCTATTTATTCAGCCTTATAAATAAATAAAATTAATTTCCAAAATTTTTGTAAAGATTCTATATTATATAGTGTAAATAAATAAAATAAAAACAATTAAAACAAAAACAAAATAAAAATAACAAAATTGAAAACACAAAAATATATTGTAAATATACCATGTATATAGATATACATATGTATTTATTTCACCCATATAGATAAATAATAAAAATAAAATAAAAATATCTTTTTATTCCTTATTTTATGATATAAATAAATAAAATATAAAATGGGAATAAACTTGTATAAAGATAACAATTAAAAATCAAAAATTAAAAACCTATATAGTGTACATATACCTATATATAGCTATATAATGTAGATACCTTATTTTTATTTCGAAAAATTAATTAAAAATCACTAACAAATAGAAAAAAATAAAATAAAAATATTTCATGTTTTAACTTTTTGCTAATTCGGCCCTTAGCTACCTTGAAATTCACTTTCAAACTTTCGCCACGTGGCCACTTCCTACTGGTCCTGGGAATGTTGACCGCCCGGTCAACTACCCCCCCCAGGACCACTTCTCACGGGCATAGGCGCCCGACCCGATTTCACCAACTTTTAGCGCCTAAACCCGATTGATTCCCACCTAAACCCCGGGTCAGATCCGTCCACGACATATCCGAGACCCTCGCCGGAGCTCCTGCATCGGGATCCGCGCGCTTCCACGCCTTACCCGCGCCTGTCTTCCCGGACACTTCCAGCGTATAAAGCCGAGCTCTGCCACCTCCATTTGCCATCTTTGGCCATTTGATTCCACCCCCAGTGAGCTCCAGCGTGCTCGTGAGAGTGACAGCTCACGTTCTGTGCTGTTGAAGCGAGGAGAGGGAGCGTGACCACTGATCCGGCGAAGCTTCGCCGCCTTGCTCCGCCACCAGCCGGAGCTCGAGCCTCGGAGGGAGACGCTCCTCGAGGCGATGACCCAGAGCTGCGCAAGCTCATCCCCAGTCTCATCAGCCACCCAGGTAGTCCCGTAGGCCTTTCTTTTTCTTTGATTTTCCATTTCCCCCAAATCGCCACTCCGCCGTGTTACGCCGATTCCGACCACTCCATAGCTCTATTCGATCATCGGGATCCACATTCACCATCGCCTCCTTCCCGCGCACCTTCTCCATATCCCCATCCACCCCAGCTCGCACAGGAGCTGGGATTCGAGCTCCACCGTCTACCCCCCTCGCCGGAGCTCGCCCAAATCGCTCCACAGTCCACCTTCACCTGCCTAACCGGGTCGAGGCAATTTGCCCTCGACCCGCGAGCCTTCTAGACTGTTTTGCAGGTTCAATGAGGGCCATCTGAGGTCCTTCGACATCGAGCCAGGAGCTCCGCCTCCACCGACCTCGCTGGAGCTCCCAAGAGCTCGGCTGGGTCATCGGAGGACACAAGCAGCTGCGGAACACTATCGCGGAGCTTCTCCGATCTTCAGGCGCAGCAGAGGAGGTCAGGAGCGCACACCTTGGGCCGTTGAAGTTTGCCAGCGAACTGTTCTTCCTCGACCTTCAGCCGACGTCCGATCAGCCCTCCCGCTCCAGTTTTCATCTGGACCGTCCGTTCCATGAGCCGCCTTCACCGTCAGATTTGAGGAGGACCGATCCCAGCCGCCCGATGCGCGAGGGTTAGACGCAGAGAGCCACCACCATTTGATCCTCCACGTGGAGACACCCCCGTCGTCGGATTCGCTCGAGTAGCGAAGCTTTGGAGCGCCACCTGATCCAGACCGTCCGCAGCACCACGTGGCGTCCATCCAGCGACCCGCATTAATAAAGGGTAATTTACCCTTAGGCCCCCTTTATTATTTTATTTCGCATTTAGCCTTGTAATTATTCAGTTTAGTTGTTTAGTTTCTGGGATATTTGCATAGAGGACCTCGTACTTTATTTCCCTTGCACTTATGCCCCTGTGCGTTATGTAACACGTGCTTTGTCGCGTGTCTTTCTGGTATATTTGCATCTGGTGCCCCTGTAGTTCTGGTTGTTCCTTAATGAATGAATACTTTTTAGAAATTGCATTTATACCCCTGTGCGTATTTTAATTGAGCATGTGTGGATATTTTAGGGTTATTTGCAAGTAAGCCCTCGGACTTTTGGTACATGTTATCAAATAGACCAGAGACTTATTTCTCTTACATTTGGGTCCCTGAGTGCCCCAGGCACGTGTGTAGCACGTGTTTAGCTGGGTTAATTGCACCAGACCCCCCAGACTTCTGGGTATTTGCACTTTGGTCCCTGTGCACTGTGCCCCCTTTTGATTTTTGAATAAAATAGCAAATATCCTCCAAATCCAACGAAAATTGGACACATGGCTCCTGCCATAGTGTAAACGTTTCGAGAATTTTTGGAGACATTTCTGAGTTGTTTTGTTATTTTTAAAAATTAAAAAACCTCCACTTTTGCTACTGTATAACTTTAAAAACCACAAGAAAATATTAAATAGTATCTAAAAATTATAAAAAAATTGTCTACTGTTTGTTTTGTCTAGCTTGATTTTCTAGCCAATTTTGGCTAATTTTCATTACTAAAAACCACTAAAAATTGAAAAACACTTAAAAACTTATAAAAATTCTAATAATTAAATCAAAAACCCAAAAATAATAATATAGGTGCTTAAACTTTCCTTGGTTTATTCTCTTTACAGGAAAATTACCTCTCAGCTAATTTGGGGCCTTTAGATATTTTATCTAGGCCCTTTTAGCTCGGCTGGACAGTACCTCCCATTTCAGTCCTTGTTTGATTTTTAATTAATTTAATAAATATCACAAAAATCCCAAATATTCACAAAAACACTAAAAATTATAAAACACATAAAAATATTTTTGTTAGAATTTTTGGTTGATTTTTAGTGCTTTTAATAAATTGTTGAAGTGTGTGTTTATTTGCTTTTCTTATTTTCTTAATACATCAAAAATCCAAAAAAATTATAAAATAATTAAAAACCACCAAAAATATTTTCTTCTTCTATTTTATTTCCTTTTTGACTACTTCGTAGGCCGCAAGGCCAACCCGTGCTCCTTGAGATCGACCCTGGTCGCTATACCAGGTTAAATTAATAGCAGGACCGCTATCTTGTTTTTGATTGATTTTCATCTATCTTGGTGGTCTATTTTTCTTGATTGACCTAGCTGAGTGATTGAGGTCGCAACGACCGATTGATACCTTTACCTTGGTCATTTGGCTGGTTTATCAGAATGGCGCCGTTGCCGGGGAGCACGGCTTAGTAGTTTTTATTTTTATTTTCATTTTTGTTTTCGCGGCTTTTCGTGGCTCTTTCAGAGCTCGCGGCTTTTTCACGGCTTTTTCGCGGCTTTTGTTTATATTTTATTTTTGTTTTATTTTGTTTTATTTTATTTTCTTTTATTTTTGTTTTTGTTTGATTTTGAGCGTTTATTTTGTTTTGCATTTTTGCATATATACCCTCATATCAGTTTCATTTATTTTTCTTATTATTATTTGATTATTTTGGTCTAACCACTTGTCTCTGTTTCTTGCGAGGGCCCGAGGAC
This sequence comes from Ottelia alismoides, assembly GCA_037367405.1. Classification (NCBI taxonomy): domain Eukaryota; kingdom Viridiplantae; phylum Streptophyta; class Magnoliopsida; order Alismatales; family Hydrocharitaceae; genus Ottelia; species Ottelia alismoides. The sequence continues at coordinate 208,181 of JAZKJV010006159.1, read as the reverse complement.
CGCGGAGGCGACTTTCGAGGAGCCGACGCAACCGCAGGACTTGGAGGCGGCTCCCTTCTGTACGGAGCCGCAGGAGAGAGCGAGAGATAGTTGAGTGGGAGAGGTTTTATTTTTCTTTTATTTGATCATTATTGTAATAATACAGGTACTCAGACTTGGATTCTTTGGACTCTTTGACTTAGCGGGTCTGTTTCGCCGAGCACCGGTGTGCTCGGGGGACCCTTAGGTGTTTTCGCGGTTTTTTTTTCGCGGCTTTGTTTTCTTTTCCTTTTACTGCCTTTTTCGGTGTTTACGCGGTTTTTATCGAGCCCCTAGACTTAGGATCTTCTGCTTGCTTGTGCCGTAATTAGTAGGATCCCCACACCTAATTATCTGCCTGTTCCTATAGTGCGCTTAATTGGACCTACTAATAATATTTAATAAAAATAACTGATTCATCTCCTTCGTAGCCTACGCGCCGCAACCTGCCCCGTAAAGCGCTTTCTCCTACCCCCGATTTGTCGGGCAGAGGAGGGGTGGGCCAAGACCGGACCCTTTGGCTTGGAGGTCGGTGACCAGTTAGACGGTTCTACGAGTAGGCTTGCTCGTCTAGGACTCGATTTTTATCGCTGCATCATTTAGGGTAGTTTATTTTCAGTCTTTAAATTCTGCGCGGATCACTTGCATGTAGAGTGCTGGAGGCAAGATACTCATTTCTATCTCAGCAAGCATCATTGATTTCATCGCGCATCGGCTTTTTCGTCTTCTCCTCCATGTTTTGGATTAAATAACTAGGAGAACTGAAAAATTCGTTAGGCCTTTGTTTTTATTGAAAAAAATTAAAAAGAAAAACAATAAAATTGGGACTGCTAAGACTATTGACCCTAAAAGACACTCACCTTAAAAATTTGTCTTGGGGATAGCAACCCCCTCATTGTTTGGTTTGCTTGCGCGAGAGAGTGACCCGCACACTAGGTAGAGCCCTCCGGTGCTATTTCTAGCTGACTACCGACTCTTCCGTGCGGGCTAGTCGGTTGGAGTAGCATCGGGTATCCCAACAGGTCACGTAAGCGCTCTGATAAACTGTTTGTTCACCTAATAAAAACTAACAAGACAATTTGACCGAGCCTTCACGGTCTTCAGCTCGTGTTGCGTTGGTGAATAGAGGGGTTTGCATTTTGATCATAGTTTCTCCAGATCCCATCCGCACTACTCGACCAGATCACGATGATGGGTAGACGATCTCTTAGGCAGCCTATGGCTGCACCGCTTTCGGGCACGTCTACTCAGTCATCTAGGTTGGCTCGCGAGAGCCAAAACCAGTTCTCCGAGCCCGAGTACGATTCCGCCCTGTTCCCCCTCGACCCCCTTTCTTTCGGTTCTGAGAGATATGAGCCAGAGGAGAGACTCACAGATTTGAAAGCACCTGAGTTTGGCTCGTTTGATGTTGCAGTCGCCATGGCCGGCAGTTCTGAGGATCGCTCCCATCAGCCTGAGCACTTCGTATTGGATCAGGGAGCGATCAACTCCACCCTGATTGCCTCTTTAGAGACCGTCCAGCAGCAATTGAGAGATTAGCGAGCTTTCATGCTCGACATGAGGAGAGAGATGGAGCAGATGCGAGCAGAGCGCGAGGAGCGCAGAGAGGGACCGAGGATCCCAGAGGATGCAGATGCAGCAGCCGCGGCAGCCGCAGCAGCCGCCGCAGCGGCAGCAGCCGCCGCAGCCGCGGCAGGAGGACCACCGAGATCGATGCGGGAGTTACACAACCCCGGATCGACGCTGACGCACCACTGGGAAGTACTTCCAGCCATCGTGGGGGACTTCAAGTTCCCCCCGAACACCTTGCAGCTACTCCCCCGCTTCCACGGGCTCGCGATTGAGGAGCCCCATCTCCACCTCCAGGAGTTTCTGATGATTTGCAGCACTGTCCATGACCGTCAGGTGGACCAGGATACGATCAGGATGATCGCCTTCCCCTTCTCCCTAGCAGACAGAGCAGCCACCTGGCTGAAGCATTTGGGGAGGTTTGTTTACACCTGGGAGCAGCTCTGCACCGAGTACTTGAACAAGTACTATCCACTCGGGCGGACGAATGCAGCAAGGGCCCTGATCAGCAACTTCTCCATGCTCCCCAACGAGCAATTCCATGAGGCATGGGAGAGGTTCCGTGAGCTCACAGACCGATGCCCGCACCATGATATCTCGAAGCCGAACCTTGTGCAGAGCTTCTTTAGCGGGCTGACACCAGATCTCCAGGGCATGGTGAATGCTTCTTGTGGCGGGTCCTATTTCGCCAAGGATCACGACCAGGTCTGGGCCATCTACGAGGAGATGGCCGAGAACTATATGGTGATGTCTCAGACCCGGTTATACACTCAGGGGAGACCCCAGCAGCAGTCAGGACCCGTGCAGTACCAGAGGATAGCACGGGTCGACGTCGGCCCATCTAGTTCATCCGCAGTTGCAGCAGCACAGGCAGAGTCGTCCGCCGCGGATATGGGTATTATCAGCGAGAAGTTGGACCGAATGGAGCTGATTGAGAAGAAGCAGTGCCAGGGCATCACGCAGATGGAGCAGATGGCACAGACTCTGAGCGACATGAAGACCCAGCTCATGTGTCTCCAGGAGGCACAGACGGCTTCCCAGCCCCGTCTTCAGTCGCGAGGCGATACCGGCGGCAGCAGCAGCTCGTCCCAGCACTCCAGCTCCTTTCAGCAGCCTAGACAGGTTCACCTTGTACAGGAGGAGCCGTACCAGCAGCATCAGCCCTCTTACCAGTCCCCACCATCTCCAGACTTGCAGATGGTGGTATACCAGCCGGATCAGCCTCTGGTAGTACTCCCGCCAGCCCAGTACGATGCAAAGCCGTTGATGGATGTCAACGGGATTTGGTATGACCGTCCCCAGCCTGGGATCCGACGAGACCATCACGGATTCAGGTGGGGGAGTGGAGGTACCCAGCCCCAGCAGCAGTCATCCGGTCAGGGAGGGCAGTATGGCCAACAGAGGGATCACCTGCAGCAGCAGCCCCCAACCTACCAGCCACACCAGCAGTCGTCCTTCGTTCCTCGTCCCTATCAGCAGCAGGGACAGTCTTGGAGACGTGAGCAGCAGGCTCACCAGCCACACCAGCAGCAACATCTTTCCTCCTACCCCTCTCAGCAGCAGCAGCACCAGTTCCAGCAGCCTCATCACCAGAGAGGCTACCCGTCGGGCTCCCATAAGAGCCCCGCCTTGGACGACATAGCCCGCATCCTCACGGACCAGCAGGCTACCTTTAGACAGGAGATGGACGAGTTCCGCCAGGAGATGCGGGACCTGATGAGAGGGATGGCTGCCATCCCTGCACAGATAGAGCTGAATCCGAATAGCCTGAAGAGGAAATCTGAGCAGGTAGCTTACACTGAGTACGCCACTCCTAGTGATCCATTTGTTGATACATCTTCGGATCTATTTGATGCAGATTTTGTTGCACTTAGGAGAGGTAGGACACCAGCAGGCGGCGGCGCCTCGTCTGAGCTACACCACGAGGACACATCCGGGGCGCCAGATCAGGAGGAGGAGAGCGGTACTAAGGCCGCTCATGATGATGATGGTGGTACTGATGCCACCAAGGATGCTGATCCCACCGGCGGTACTAAGGCCGCCGCTTCACCAGTTCGAGGAGGTGGTACTAACGCCACCAGAGTAGCCGAGCCAGCACGCGCTACTGAGGCCGCGAGACGTCTAGCAGAGCCAGCCCGTGGTGGTACTGAGGCCACCGGTGTTCATTCTGAGAGAGTTGTTGTTTTTCCTCATGCTAATGTATCTCAGAACACTGTTTTGAATAAAGGAAAAGGTTTAGTTTCTTCTGGTCCCACTGTGGTGATTAATGTATGTGCGGATCCGGCCGTCGAGCCGTCTAGACCTATTCCTAGTCCTTCATCTGAGAAGGACCCTGTGATTCCCTTCCCTAGAGCCCTTCAGATGGGGAAGGGGAAGAAAAAAGAAAAAGACCCAAAAAAGAGAGAGCAAGAGGAGTTCAGCCAGAGCATGATCGACAGATTTCAAATACAGCTGACCCTTCAGGAGGCTTTGCAGCACATCCCCCTTCTTCAGCGATCTTTGAGGGATAGGACCACAGTCAGGAGGAGGAGGAACCACCATTCAGAGATACATGTGCTGACGAAAGCCACGTGCTTCGCGATCCAGAACCGTCTGTCGACCAAGAGGCCAGATTCAGGAGCCCCGTATGTCAGATGTCAGATTAGTGAGCAGAGGTTCGACCGTACTCTATTGGATAGCGGATCGTCTATCAACCTACTTCCGGCAGCCCTTCTCGACCGCTTCGAGTTGGGCACTCTTCGACAGAGCAGGACAGTCCTTCAGTTTGCTGATCGATCTGTCAAGAGACCGAAGGGGTTGTTGCGAGACGTTATCGTCACTATTCAGGGTCTGCAATTCCCCGTGGACTTCGTAGTGTTGGACATGGAGATCCCTGATTCAGTGGCCGATACCCCCATCATCCTCGATCGTCCGTTCTTGGCCACAGCCAAGGCGGTGACTGATCATGATAGCGGGAAGGTATACTTTCGCGTCGAGGGCGAGAGTGTACAAATAGAGACGGTCGAGGACTATAGAGCCAGAGAGAGAGCATGCTCAGAGACCGGCACAGATACAGAGCAGCTGACAGACGCCGGCTTAGACATCCACCAGGACTGTGATTTTGTGATCACAGATGATGAGGCAGCATGGGCAGACCCTTCAGCACAGGCCATCCTCTCATTTCCAGACACCACTGATGCCGAGATGACAGTAGAGGAGAGCTTGGAGAGCACAACCCTGGTCCAGGATACTATAGAGGCAACAGAGCCGGTTCTCGACCGTGACACGGTTTCTAGTGATGGTGGTACTGAGGCCACCTTGTGTGACGGTGGTACTGATGCCACCTTGATTGATGCAGATCCCTCGGATTTAGAGTCTGATTGGGCAGATTGTGATGACCAGATGCCAGACCTGAGTCCACCTGAGCCTATAGATGAGGAGGAGGTAGAGGCAGAGCAGATCAGAGACAACACAGTTGAGCAGCCTCCTCCAGACCCAGTTTGCGAGAGCTCGTATTCTTTCTCCCAGGCAGATTTGGCAGATTTAGCAGCATTCACACATCTTCTTCCGAGGCCAGATTTGCCAGCACCCAGCTGTCCAGAGCTGAAGCCGCTCCCTACTTCGCTGAAGTATCGGTTCCTCGCAGGTGAACCTGAGATGTACCCAGTCATCATCTCCGCCGATCTGACTGGAGAGCAGGAATCCCGTTTGATGGGGCTTCTTGAAAAGAACTGCAAGGCAATCGGATGGAGCATAGTAGATCTCTATGGGATTAGTCCATCAGTGTGATCCCACCATATCTATCTCGAGGAGGGGGCAAAGCCGTCGCGTGAGTTCCAGCAGCGGTTGAACCCCAACCTGAGAGAGGTCGTGATGAAGGAAATATCAAAATGGTGGAGTGCAGATTTTATTTATCCCATTTCCAACTCCAAGTGGGTCAGCCTCTTGCATGTGGTGCCCAAGAAGACGGGCATCACAACTGCGATCAGTGAGTCGGGAGAGGAGATTGCTACACGAGTACCCACCTCTTGGAGGGTCTGTGTTGACTACAGGAGACTCAACCAGGCCACCAAGAAGGACCATTTCCCCTGCCTTTTATTGACCAGATCATTGAGAGACTGGCAGGGAAGAGCCATTATTGCTTCCTGGATGGGTACTCGGGCTACAACCAGGTGGCCATCGCTCCTGAGGATCAGGAGAAGACCACCTTTACCTGTCCCTTCGGTACATATGCCTTTCGACGCATGCCATTTGGGCTATGCAACGCCCCTGCGACTTTTCAGAGGTGCATGTTGTCGATCTTTTCGGACATGGTAGGGGAGTGTTTGGAGGTCTTCATGGACGATTTCTTGGTCTACGACGACGGATTCGACTCCTGTCTTGACTGCCTAGACCGAGTACTCCAGCGATGTATTGAGTACCATTTGGTTCTATCTTGGGAGAAGAGTCACTTCATGGTGACTCAAGGGACGGTGCTTGGCCATATCATCTCCAACAGGGGCATGGAGGTTGATCCGGCCAAGGTTGATGTCATTAGAAAACTCGCACCGCGTCCAATTTGAGGCAGCTACGGTCATTCCTGGGGCACGTTGGTTTTTATCGGAGATTCATTCAGGATTTCAGCAGGATTGCCCGGCCGTTGACTGACCTCTTGACGAAAGACACCGAGTTCCTTGTCGATGACAAGTGTCTTTCGTCCTTTGCGACTCTCCAGCAGTGTGTTATTGAGGCTCATGTCCTCCAGCCGCCTGATTGGTCTCTCCCATTCGAGATCATGACGGATGCCTCCGACTTTGCCGTAGGGGCAGTGCTGGGACAGAGGAGGGATGGAGTTCCATTTGCTATTCACTACGCTAGCCGCACATTGGATTCCGCCTAGCGGAATTACACGGTCACAGAGAAGGAGATTCTAGCCGTAGTGTTCGCCCTAGATAAGTTTCGATCTTATATCATTGGATCTAGAGTGACCCTGTACACAGATCACACCACCATCAGGTACCTCATGGCAAAGAAGGATGCCAAGGCCAGACTGACTAGATGGATCTTTCTACTCCAGGAGTTCGACATTGAGATCAAGGATAAGCCTGGAGTCAAGAATGTGGTGGCGGATCACCTCTCCCGTATAGAGCAGTCTGAGGAGTCTGAGCAGATAGATCCCATTTGTGAGACCTTCCCAGATGAGGCGATCCTTGCTATCGCCTCACTCCCGTGGTATGCTGATATTGTGAACTTTCTCGTTGTTGGGAAAGTCCCACAAGATTGGCCCAGGCAGAGGCTTGAGACCTTCCTTGCGAAGGCCAAGTCCTACCACTGGGAGGATCCCATCCTTTACCACGAAGGAGGGGATAGCGTCTGGCGTCGGTGTATTCCTCAGGAGGAACACCATAGCGTCCTCACTTACTGTCACAAGCTTGAGGCAGGAGGACATCATTCTGGGAGGAGAACGGCACAGAAAGTGCTCCAATCCGGCTTGTGGTGGCCTACCCTCTTCAAGGACTCTGATGAGTTCGTGAAGAGGTGTACTGACTATCAGAGGATGGGCACTTGTGGACAGCGTGATATGATGCCGATGCAGCCCATTCACTTCTGTGAGGTTTTTGACGCATGGGGCATCGATTTCATGGGTCCATTCCCTAAGAGTCAGGGATTTGAGTACATTTTGTTGGTTGTAGATTATGTTAGTCGTTGGGTTGAGGCTATCCCCGCTCGAGCCACTGATGCGAGGACAGTATGCAGATTTTTGAGGAAGCACATCATCATGCGGTTCGGGGTTCCACGGGTTCTGATTTCTGATGGGGGGTCTCATTTCATCAACGACCAGGTGAAGGCCCTTGCTAGCGAGTTCGGTATAGACCATCGTGTTGCTACACCTTACCATCCACAGACGAATGGTCTAGCTGAGGTGTCGAATAGGGAGATCAAGACTATACTGCAGAAAGTCGTCCGCCCTGACCGAAAGGATTGGTCACAGCTTTTGGACTCGGTCTTGTGGGCATATAGGACGTCTTTCAAGACACCATTGGGTACATCTCCCTTTCGCCTCGTATATGGCAAGCCGTGCCATTTACCTGTTGAGTTGAGGCACAGGTCACTATGGGCAGTTACTGATATTCTGATGGATCCAGATGGTGTAGGAGACCAGAGGAGGGCAGAGTTAGCAGCCTTGGAGGAGCTTAGAGATACAACTTTCTCAAACAGCCTACAGTATAAGGAGAGAGTGAAGGAGTGGCATGATTCTCATATCAACCACAAGCATTTTGAGATTGGACAGAGAGTATGGATGTTTGATGTGAGGCTACGTTTATTTCCAGGGAAGCTATAGAGCAAATGGAAGGGACCCTACTTGGTCAGAAAGGTACACGACAACGGCAGTATTGATATATCCGAGTTGTCTTCTGAGAGTACCTTTCGAGTGAACGGCCAGCGGCTCAAGCCATTTCTAGATCATGAGCCACGGGTCGCTGATCTTGCCCCTATTCATTTTGCGTGAGATGTGGTCTTTGACTCACATCTAATGCATCTCACGCCTGAGTTTCACTGATCTTCCGCCTTGTATAGATCCAGATGTCTATATCACTACATTCTTTAGTCCCACATCCCTTTCTTCATCTTGTGATTATGCTATACTTAGGGGGTGTACTTTACCCTAAGTATAGGGGGGATGTGAGACCTTTGGGTATTTCTTTTGTTTCTGTCTACCCCTGTTTTGCTGCCTATACTTAGGGATATTTCACCCTAAGTATGGGGGGGGGGGGGTAGACCCTGTACATTCTCCTCTCGGTTCTCCATTAGTGTACAGCCTGCTATACTTAGGATTACTTGATCCTAAGTATAGGGGGAAAACCCGAGACCCTTTTGACTCTCTATTTCATTTATTCATCTTTGTATATAGCCTTCCTTTTCACTTCCCTATACCTAGCACGAGTTATATCTTCTTCATCGCTCTTGACTCGGAGGACATCGTTCGAGCTAAGTATAGGGGGGGTGTATATATTTCATATATACTTTAGCCATAACTCGTACTTTGTGTGAGTGTGTTAATAAATAAAATGACTAAAAATCACAAAAATAAAAATTTTTTCATGTACATAAACTTCTTTTATTTGCATATAAATAGCTAGTGTACAAATTATTTTTGTAAAAATGATTTCAAAAATCTTTTGTAAAGCTTGTGTAAATATTTTCTTATCAAAATTATGTATATAATACAAAATTTTTCCAAAATGTCTTGAAAATCAAAAGTTTGCAAAAATCTTGTGTAAATTTGTGTAAATATCTTTTTGCAAAACTTGCACCTCATACATCATACATTCATGATTTCAAAACATTTTTCAAAAATTTTGCATGTTTGTAAACTTTGTGTAAATAGCATCTTTTGTATATATGTATATAGTTTTTCTGGATGATAGTTGACATTTAAACTAGTCTGGAATCAAATTGAGAAATGGAGCTTGATTAAGATCTTAATCAACCTAACTTCTAAGAGGAACCTTATAGGGCTTAGGTTTAAGGCTTTTCAGGTTCATGGTGACTTAATTCTTTGAGTCCACTAGGCTATGATCACATGTCATCTCAATGAGCCTAAGTAGAGCACTTAACAACAACACATGACTCATATAGACAATGGCTTTACTTGAACACCAGCACTATGCACCGAGCTCTCTACGGATGAGGTGGTGAGGAGGCAGTCTTCCTTGACTTGGGGTAGCATATGAGGGTAGTACTTCTAGGCGGAACCTCTCTTCTTCTTTTAGTGAAGGAAGTGCGTCTCAACTTGGTCTGGTTGCCATGAGGTCTAACGACGGGAGTTGTGGGTTGCAATAAAGCTTCAAAAGAGGGATAGTCTACTGGATAAAGAGGAAAAACTCCTTGTATATATGCTGCACATGTATATGTTTTATAAATGCACTTGAAAAAAATGTGCAAAAAGAAAATAACTCCAAAAAAGTGGTGGGTTTGAGAGAAAATGATAATCCCACCGGAGTATGTATATAGAGTGCAATAAGCAAAGCTTAAGTTTCATGATCCACCTGATGTAGCTTGCAGCAGGGAGACTTGGCTACACTGGTCAAGCTCCCAAGGGTACTTGGCTACACTGGCCTTGACCCATTCTCTTCTTCCTCCTCTTCTTGAGCCGGTTGAACTTGAACTTAGAAGGGAATACCCCGCTCCTCGAGGAAAGAGTGGCCAGATTGAGGTCATAGAGTTACCTTGTTGGGGAGGTGTCAAGTTGCCATTTCTGAGGTCGAGAGCTTAGACCTCACATTCACAGGACAAGAAAAGATTCATGGTCTTCAGGGTTTGTGATTGATGACCTGTTCTGATCTGGAGCATTGAGGAGTCTTGGTTATGGATTGGTGGAACTTAGAGGCTGTTGAGTTTTAGACTTAAGTCCAAATAAGGTTCCGACACATTAATAATCCAAAGATCTGATCGAGCTCCATACCTTAATTTAATGAAGGCAAGTTTAATAATCAACCTTGATCCATGTACATTCTCTTTTTCTTTTTCTTTATTTCTTTTTCACTTCTTTTTCAAATAAGTGTTTGCTAAGGGACTAGCAAAGTTAAGTATAGGGGGGTGATGAATACTCATTCATCACTCTTTATTCTTATATTTTAGCTACAAAAATCTTTGCAAATGCATGTAGATATGTGTAAATACAAATAATTACCAAAAGCATGCATTGTGTAAAAACCTATAATTAGCATGTTTTTGTGCAAAAATAAAAGAATAAAGATTAAAAAGAAAAAGAGGGAAATATTTAGAATAAATATTGAGCAACCTAACCCAAGGGAGGGCTCAGCATGGGCCTGACCGCATAAAAGCCAAAGTAGAGGGAGATAAGGGATCATGTGTGTAAATACTTATGTAAATAAAATAAAATATTTTCCTCACAAAAATAGATGCAAATTGGCTTGTAAATTTTTGTATATATTCCTAAATATAAAATCAAGATAAAAATTAAAAAGAAGACAAAAATATCATTCATGTGCATGATCACCTTGTATATAGTTCCATCATCCCTATTTATTCAGCCTTATAAATAAATAAAATTAATTTTCAAAATTTTTGTAAAGATTCTATATTATATAGTGTAAATAAATAAAATAAAAACAATTAAAACAAAAACAAAATAAAAATAACAAAATTAAAAACACAAAAATATATTGTAAATATACCATGTATATAGATATACATATGTATTTATTTCACCCATATAGATAAATAATAAAAATAAAATAAAAATATCTTTTTATTCCTTATTTTATGATATAAATAAATAAAATATAAAATGGGAATAAACTTGTATAAAATAACAATTAAAAATCAAAAATTAAAAACCTATATAGTGTACATATACCTATATATAGCTATATAATGTAGATACCTTATTTTTATTTCGAAAAATTAATTAAAAATCACTAAAAATAGAAAAAAATAAAATAAAAATATTTCATGTTTTAACTTTTTGCTAATTCGGCCCTTACCTTGAATTTCACTTTCAAACTTTCGCCACGTGGCCGCTTCCTACTGGTCCTGGGAATGTTGACTGCCCGGTCAACTACCCCCCCCCAGGACCACTTCTCACGGGCTTAGGTGCCCGACCCGATTTTACCAATTTTTAGCGCCTAAACCCGATTGATTCCCACCTAAACCCCGGGTCAGATCCGTCCACGACATATACGAGACCCTCGCCGGAGCTCCTGCATCGGGATCCGCGCGCTTCCACGCCCTACCCGCGCCTGTCTTTCCGGACCCTTCCAGCGTATAAAGCCGAGCTCTGCCACCTCCATTTGCCATCTTTGGCCATTTGATTCCACCCCCCAGTGAGCTCCAGCGTGCTCGTGAGAGTGACAGCTCGCGTTCTGTGCTGTTGAAGCGAGGAGAGGGAGCGTGACCACTGATCCGGCGAAGCTTCGCCGCCTTGCTCCGCCACCAGCCGGAGCTCGAGCCTCGGAGGGAGACGCTCCTCGAGGCGATGACCCAGAGCTGCGCAAGCTCATCCCCAGTCTCATCAGCCACCCAGGTAATCCCGTAGGCCATTCTTTTTCTTTGATTTTCCATTTCCCCCAAATCATCGCTCCGCCGTGTTATGCCGATTCCGACCACTCCATAGCTCTATTCGATCATCGGGATCCACATTCACCATCGCCTCCTTCCCGCGCACCTTCTCCATATCCCCATCCACCCCAGCTCCCACAGGAGTTGGGATTTGAGCTCCAGCGTCTACCCCCCTCGCCGGAGCTCGCCCATATCGCTCCACAGTCCACCTTCACCCGCCTAACCAGGTCGAGGCAATTTGCCCTCGACCCGCGAGCCTTCTGGACTGTTTTGCAGGTTCAATGAGGGCCATCTGAGGTCCTTCGACATCGAGCCAGGAGCTCCGCCTCCGCCGACCTCGCCGGAGCTCCCCGGAGCTCGGCTGGGTCATCGGAGGACACCAGCAGCTGTGGAACACTATCGCGGAGCTTCTCCGATCTTCAGGCGCAGCAGAGGAGGTCAGGAGCGCGCACCTTGGGCCGGCGAAGTTCGCCGGCGAACTGTTCTTCCTCGACCTTCAACCGACGTCCGATCAGCCCTCCCGCTCTAGTTTTCATCTGGACCGTCCGTTCCAGGAGCCGCCTTCACCGTCAGATCTGAGGAGGACCGATCTCAGCCACCCGATGCGCGAGGGTTAGCCGCAGAGAGCCACCACCGTTTGATCCTCCACGTGGCGACACCCCCGTCGTCGGATTCGCCCGAGTAGCGAAGCTTTGGAGCGCCACCTGATCCAGACCGTCCGCAGCACCACGTGGCGTCCATCCAGCGGCCCGCATTAATAAAGGGTAATTTACCCTTAGCCCCCCTTTGTTATTTTATTTCGCATTTAGTCTTGTAATTATTCAGTTTAGTTGTTTAGTTTCTGGGATATTTGCATAGAGGACCTCGTACATTATTTCCCTTACACTTATGCCCCTGTGCGTTATGTAACACGTGCTTCGTCACGTGTCTTTCTGGTATATTTGCATCTGGTGCCCCTGTAGTTCTGGTTGTTCCTTAATGAATGAATACTTTTTAGAAATTGCATTTATACCCCTGTGCGCATTTTAATTGAGCATGTGCGGATATTTTTGGGTTATTTGCAGGTAAGCCCTCGGACTTTTGGTACGTGTTATCAAATAGTCCAGAGACTTATTTTCTCTTACATTTGGGTCCCTGAGTGCCCCAGGCATGCGCGTAGCACGTGTTTAGCTGGGTTAATTGCACCAGACCCCCCAGACATCCGGGTATTTGCACTTTGGTCCCTGTGCACTGTGCCCCCTTTTGATTTTTGAATAAAATAGCAAATATCCTCCAAATCCAACGAAAATTGGATACATGGCTCCTGCCATAGTGTAAAATTTTCTAGGATTTTTGGAGATATTTCTGAGTTTTTGTTATTTTTAAAAATTAAAAAACCTCCATTTTTGTTGTTGTCTAACTTTAAAAACCACAAAAAATATTAAATAGTATCTAAAAATTATAAAAAAATTGTCTACTGTTTGTTTTGTCTAGCTTGATTTTCTAGCCAATTGTGGCTATTTTTCATTACTGAAAACCACTAAAAATTGAAAACACTTAAAAACTTATAAAAATTCTAATAATTAAACCAAAAACCCCAAAATAATAATATAGGTGCCTAAATTTTCCTTGTTTTATTCTCTTTACAGGAAAATTACCTCCCAGCTAATTTGGGGCCTTTAGATATTTTATCTAGGCCCTTTTAGCTCGGCTGGACAGTACCTCCCATTTCAGTCCTTGTTTGATTTTTAATTAATTAAATAAATATCAGAAAAATCCCAAAAATTCACCACAAACACTAAAAATTATAAAACACATAAAAATATTTTTGTTAGAATTTTTGGTTGATTTTTAGTGCTTTTAATAAATTGTTGAAGTGTGTGTTTATTTGCTTTTCTTATTTTCTTAATACATCAAAAATCCAAAAAAATTATAAAATAATTAAAAACCACCAAAAATATTTTCTTCTTCTATTTTATTTCCTTTTTGACTACTTCTTAGGCCGCAAGGCCAACCCGTGCTCCTTGAGATCGACCCTGGTCGCTATACCAGGTTAAACTAATAGCAGGACCGCTATCTTGTTTTTGATTGATTTTCATCTATCTTGGTGGTCTATTTTTCTTGATTGACCTAGCTGAGTGATTGAGGTCGCAACGACCGATTGATACCTTTACCTTGGTCATTTGGCTGGTTTATCAGTGCGTTAGTAAGACCAAACGGCATGACCAAGAATTCATAATGGCCGTACCTCGTTTTGATAGCGATCTTTGATATATCCTCCTCTTTTATACGGAGTTGATGGTAACCCGTACGTAAATTGGTTTTTGAGAAGACTGTTGCTCCTTGCAACTGATCAAATAAATCGTCGATGTGAGGTAGCGGGTACTTGTTCTTCACTGTTACTTTGTTCAGACCTCGATAATCAATGTAGAGTCGGAGAGATCCATCTTTCTTCTTCACAAAGAGAACATGTGCTCCCCATGGGGAAACACTGGGACGTAAAAATACCTTATCCAGTTGTTCCTGTAACTGCTTCTTTAGCTCCTCAAGTTCTGCAGGGGCCATTCTGTAAGGAGCTTTAGATATCGGTGCCGTTCCCGGAATAATATCAATTGACAAATCCACCTCTCTATGGGGAGGTAGTACAGGAAGATCGTCTGGAAATACATCGCCAAAATCTCGGACCACATCTAAATCTTCTAGACGTGCCTGCGATGATTCAGTGCTAATTATACTAGCTAGGTATGCGGTGCAACCTTCGGCTAGTAGTTGGCTTGCTTGCAGAGAAGAGATAACCAATCGTCCGCTCTTATTAGTGCCTCGGACGACTATCTCCTTATGATTTGGTCTGCTCAGGACCACCTTCTTCTCTCTACAATAAACTGCAGCATAATTCTCCCATAACCAATCCATGCCCAAGATGACATCATAGGTTGTGATGGGCAGTAGGATCAAATTAGAAGTGATGGAGTCTTTTCCTAACATGATCGGTATGTCCTTTAAGTACATACCCGCTGCTCTAATATCACCCATAGGTGAAGAAACAGTAAGTGTATATGGAAGCTCAACAGCTTCAAAGTTCAGTTTTCTTGCAAAACTACTTGAAATAAATGAATGTGTGGCTCCAGAATAAAAAAGAACATGGCATAAATGATTTTCAATGAGAAGGGTACCTTCCACGGTGGAGTACGCATCCTCAGCATCCTCATGTGTAAGGGCAAATACCCTTCCTGGTATCTTCTTCTTTTGTTCAAATGGTTTCCTCTGATCCTTGAACTTTTTCTTGCAGTCTTTAATGAAATGACCCTTTTCTCCACACCTCAAGCAAGCTCCTGTCAATTTGTATCATTCACCCGGATGTCTTCTGTCACAATGCGGACATACATCCAATACATGTTTCTTGTTGGTTGGAGCCTCATCAATTTTTGTCTTCTTGACATTTATTGCACTGTGACGCTTCTTGTCATTGTAGCTTGGCTTGTGAGGGCGCTTTCGAGGGTTCACTTGCTGCGTCCTCCGATACGCTGCATCAATTTCTACACTTGCTGCAACGACATCAGATAGGGTCGTGGACCCCTAGTGAGTACTCTAAGGCTCAAACCGCCATTCAAGCCTTCCACGAACTTCCTCGCTCGCTGCTTTTCATTTGCACAGATGCCCTTGTCATATTTTTCCAGTTCTTGAAACCTTGCAGCACACTCCTGGACCGTCATACTACCCTGGTAAAGATCTATGAACTCCTGGCGTTTAGCATCCCTAGCATGCTCAGCAATGTAACGCTCCACAAAGTCATACCAGCTGATGACCGAAGTCTCAGAAAAGTGAATTCCCTTGCAGGAAGTCCACCACTTCTTAGCACTATCTCGCAGACGAAAAGTACCAAAAATAACTTTCTTTTCTTCCGGGCACTCAGTCGCTTCAAAAGCCATCTCCATCTCCCGTAGCCAGTGTTCGGCTTTCTCTGGCTCACGCTCACCTTTGAAGGTCGGTGGATCATGTTGGAGGAATGTTTTTAAAGTAAGTCCTCCAGAGCTTGATGGGTGGGTCTGCTGCTGCTGAGCCATTAATGCCATCAGCTCTAGCATCTGCCTCTGCATGTCCACAATGGCCTCCTGACTCGTCGACGACTCGCGGTCTCTGTTGGCTTCGATTGCACGACGAGGGGCCATCTGAATCAAATCCAACAGCGTCAATGAGTTACCGTGTGAGGCTAATTCACTCTAAATGCCTAGATCTATATCCTTAAAAAATGTGGATATCTTATGCCCAGAGGAACTCTAGCTCTGATACCATTTGTAACGGAACGGGTCGTGACGACCGGCGGAAGCATGCAATATTAGGTTGCACGACCGATCCGTTACCGGAAATTTCATGGTATTCAATTAGCAGATAAAGTGATCATTCAAAAAAATCCATTACTCTATAGAGTTCCATTATTACATTCCAACAAGGAAAATGCAAAATGAACTACAAAATAAAATAACATAACAATATTCCGGTGGGCATAATGACATCTCTCATAAACAATCCCACCATAGTTCGTACCGGTTCAACTTCACAAAGTTGGGTAGTTGCCTTGAACTAAAAGTTAGATCACAGCTCGTGCTCTCCTGAAAAAAACAACAACACATGTCGTGAGCTAACGCTCAGTATGTGCCGAGTTGGGGTCAAGCCGGCTAGCGTGGCAAACAAGTCTGTCTATGCTACTTTAAATCATTATAACATTATCTCTTACCTGTAATATCTTAACAAAACAACGATACGATTTACACTACTATCTTACCGCAGATAATATGTACCTGTTCTCATATATTATCACTATAAGATTCATAATTCAAAGAAACATGCATACGATGGGAATTCCTTTCGGATCCATTCATTAAAGCCATAATTTCATATACACTCTTAAAGTTTGCCATATTTGCATATACGCCTTAACATTTTCATGATTTTCACTTATACCTTCAGAAATTTTCATAATTGCATATATGCCCCAGTACAATCATAACACTTGCATAATGCCATTACTTGACCATAGTTGCATACATGCGCCTTAACAATTTCAGAAACTGTACACATACCATCGGTATGTTTAGTGGTTAAAGTTGTCTTAATTGTTACTTCTTAATAGCTTTGGTGGCTTTGCTGGCTTTGGTGGCTTTTCCGCTGGCACAAGCGGTTCATGACATACATGACAGTGTAGCTACAACTGTAGAGGACTTATCTTTTGCCTCAGTGGTTCCTTACAACCATACGTCCCTTGCGACGTTGCCCCTTGGGCCTACGATAATTGTACTCTAGAGGTGGCTCCCACCATTAGGTGTAGCACTTAGCTCCGCTTGTCGTTATTATGCCATTATTCATAAAATTTCAATTTTTTTAATAACATTTCCTTTCCGATGCAATAGTTATCCATACACATGTATAGATTCTTTCCTTTCCAAAAACCAACTTTTTCATAATGAAGATAGTAACTATCTTAATCAGAGTTAGTGTCAAAACATGTTGTTTATCTTGGATGATTTATTCACATCCGTAAACCATATCAGCATTCTTACATTGAGTTAATCCCTTATGGATAAAGATAATCTAATTAAAAATCCTAAGATTTCTAACGCATGCAGTAAAGAATTGCATAACATATAGTTGCTCCGTTTTGATTATAAAAAATAAATCGAAAGGATACTTAACGTTGAAAAAGTAGTCTTCTTCTCTGCATTTGCTTTTCTAATTAATGTCATTAATACATGCATACAAAGACAAGATATTGCATTATAACTTTGCTAAAAATAGCATTGCCGAATATAAATGTCATGAAATGTTTCCAATATAGATAGCTAATTCAATAGCATGTGAATTAGATTGCACATGGCACATGACTTTTCAGTTTTATACCGGTGTTTTTTTTTCTATGTTGCCAATAGAATTTTATGAGGTCTACAATAATAAATAGATTTATAGGAGATCAAGTCCACGAAGACATTGCACAAGCTTATAAAAACATTTCCACAAGTTTCCGGATTTCCTCTCAAGTTGAGTATAATTAAAGAATTTCAGGCAAAAACCATTACATAAAATCTGGAACATATAGAAGATGAAGTACACGAAGGATATGCTATACAGATATTGATTATCAATATTTTTCCATCGTAAGAAGGTTATGGTGCTAGTAGCTATACATATTGCTAATTTACTATATGGTGTATAGACTACTCTGTCTCATGCATACCAAATAATGGGAGGAAAAAAATAAGATTATGCGTCCAGAGTTCATGTTCATATGTATAATCTTACGCCGACACATAGATCGTAGTTCGGATATTTTTTTCATAAGTATTCCTACATCGATATATACGTTTTGAAATTGTATTCTGTACAACTAGGTAAATACTTATCACAGTTATGGATGTAAGGTTTAAATTGATCTATCGTATAGTAATCCTAAGGGATCGACACATACCTCGAGCCCGATGGATTGTGTCTAACGGATTGCTACACCCCTTCTCCCCGCTTCCGTGCCGACGTCCTCCTCCACCGAATCGACGCCGACGTCCCCTGCGACGAGAATGATCCTCCGGTGAGCTCTCTCTCTATATCTCCCTCTCTTCTCTCTCAAAATTGCATATTGCAATTGGCGTGAGGGAATGGATCCTTTGGGATTTTAAAGTATCAAAAAGGAAATCAATGGTCTATAATGACATTGATTTTTTTGGGGAATAAACCTATCCTATTAATTGGGAGAAAAAAAAGGAAATGTGGCTGGAAAATCCCCAGCCGTTACATGGCGGCTATTTTTTAAAACTATGTGGGGAAAGAATAATACAAAAAGATACGCAAAGCCCTAACCTTAGTGGAGTTTATATACTACACTTTACAAACGGATCCCTGATACAAATGGATCCATATACCTGAATACAAATAGAACCGTTAATAAAAAAATTCAGGCAGGGATGTTTCTCCCACAACTCTGCTGGGGGAATACACGTGCTCCCTCCAAGACCTGCCCCGCCCCACAAGCTCGCTCCCCGTTTTGTTAAGGTATGGTAGGACAAAAGGGGTTGTATAGGACTGTTCTTCAACATGGCTCAAGTTATTAGGATTTAAGGTATATCAACAATTTTGCTTATTAGAAAGTGTTTATACATTAAGCTCGTATGTTTTGGCTTGATGTTCATGGACATGGATAACATAAATTTTCTGGATGATGGCGTGGAATGCATATAATGTGCTTGTGAAGTAACAACTATAAGCTAATACTTGTACGTTATTAAAAAATATTTCCTAAACAGTTCTTAAATTGTTAGAATACAAGAGCGATGATGAGTATATTTAAGACCGGGGAAGTAAAAAGTTGTTAGGAATACAATATTCCCTCATGGTTGGACAGCCATTAGGAAATATCCAGACCCCAATAATTCATCAGTCGTCTGGAAAAGTGAACCCCTAATGACTTCATCACCACCAATGAAGTCCCTATTTGTTGATAGGTAAAATTTCATTAATTAGGAGTAGCCAAGCTAGCTTAATTATTATTAATGGCTAGCTGAATTGTTATTAATGTAAAGGGAAAAAATGGATCATTTGATTCCAATAGAAGGAGACCCGACTCCCCCACAGGAAAAATGGTGATTTAAAGTTTGCTTACAGGTAACAAGTGAATTTCTTATATGATTTTACTTCTGCTATATTAGTTATACCCTTCC
Source organism: Ottelia alismoides (assembly GCA_037367405.1). Taxonomy (NCBI): domain Eukaryota; kingdom Viridiplantae; phylum Streptophyta; class Magnoliopsida; order Alismatales; family Hydrocharitaceae; genus Ottelia; species Ottelia alismoides. The sequence goes on along the minus strand of JAZKJV010006159.1, from coordinate 188,868 downwards.
TTTTTAACAATATTAATTGTGTCCCTGTCTTTCTACAAGATTCAGAGTACTGCCTATCCTTAAGGTAAAATAGGAACATAAGTGATATTAAATAGAGCGGAACTGTGAATTTTGTAAGAATATAAAGCACAACCGATATTGCAGAAGTTAAGAAGTGCGCAAGTGGCAAAATCCCATTTTTTTAGCTACAAGTTTACAGCCAGATTTCATAAAAAATATATCATCGTTCAGTTCACATTTTAACTTGGAATGAAATGGTAGAAATGGCTAAGAAGATGAAGTTACCTATATATCGAATGCGTCGTAGACTATCAATCGAAGTCCTACGATAACAAATTCGATATATTAGTGGCAATCTAATATCACTATAATCTCCGATTGAAGTTGGCTCTCGTCTGGCATGTCAAATTCATCATCCAGTTTAATTACAGCATGTTACAGAAACGTGATCTCTAATCTTAAATTTTAAGTCATATCCGGGCATCACTTCTTCCACTTACTTTCATACTAATAAAATCCCGTATAAAAGTGACAACTGGGTATCTGTGGAACCTTAACACAGATATATATAATAACTCCATCACCAATCACTTCTAACTTTACTTCAAATTCAGTACTGATAAAAATCCTTATCAACCCTAGACATGTTACATCCAACTTCATTATTATGTCTAAAAGTAATACAATTCGGATACCCCCACCATTCACCATGAACATGTACTTTACACAGCCTCTCCATATATGATTCGTTTTCAAAGGGTGATAAATATCGCTAAAAAATCGACACCGATCGATATCGTGCATTTGGCTGCATGTCCTTGAGTAGGATTCCTACTAGGATCTTGTCAACTCCACATCACCGATGGCGAATGCGGGCCAGCGAGGGGTCAGCCGTCAGGCCGCCTAGATGTAATGTGCATGGTAGGCCTTGTGGTGGAATATCGAAACGATCATCGTCCCCACGGCAGCTGGGCTTGCTTAGTGCTCTCTCCACTATACTTAGCTTACAAAAGTGAAAGGAACAAAAAAATTCAAAATCTCCTAATTTTTATTTATTTATTTTTAAATAAAGCATGGCCATCTATCCTACTTGAAGCCCAATCATGGGACCTTAGAACGTAATGAAGTCAATCATTAATAGCCAGGTCACTGTCTATCGATACATGTTTAGTCATTATCATGTGATTCTGTTTTGATGCTTTCCTGTAATTGTTGGGAGTCTTCTGTGTCCATAACTGGAATCGCCAGAATGGACATCAAACCGCCACTTCATGACTTCGGGATAGTGGAGAGCATAATTTAATTATTATTTTGATGCATCGGATCTCATACCAGTTAATATCTTGATGATGACTTATAACTATTTTCTTAAACTCTGACATTGACAGTTGTTGCCTGTGATTTTTGAGGAAGTAATTTTGTTTGAAGGGTTGTTTACGTTAGATGTGAAACTGGATGTGTTTTACGTTAGATGTGAAGCAGAAGCCACTCCACTTGAGCTACTGTCAGAATGACCAGCAAGATCAGAAAAAAAATGGTTGAAGGTACATATTCTTTGGCAGAAAAGTTTTCCAATGGTTCAGTTAATCAAAACTAGCAATGCTTTTGTAGCATAAATCATCAGAAAAGGTATTTCTACCTAGTAGTATGCAAGATGTATTATCTTGCATGACAGAAATATCAAAATAAATCTTATGAAAATGAAGATGCCGTCATCATCACGTCTCAAACGGAAGTTCTCTACAATCTCCAGCTTGATGTGCAGAAAACCACCCATCCACAAGGACAAGGAGTCTAGACCGCCTCTCACCACGCCACTTGTCTCCATCATCCTGCCACACATACTATCAACACCCCCATTACCAAACCTCTCCCTTCACTTCCAGCTCTTCTCGCGGGAAAGCCCTCCTCGTAGGAGGAGGAGGAGGGGAAGAAAAAGAAGCACAAAAGTCTAGCTCCGAGGAGGACCATTATGATGATGCTATCGTTCCTAAGATCCCGAAAATTGAAAGAAGAAGGCTTCCCTTTGATGAACCCAAGTTTCATCTACCTTATTTGAGAAAATTTAACAAGAATTCCTAAAAAAGCACTTGTACATGATTGTTAAAACCACATTCTTCGTATACGCTCGGGAATAAAATAGCATTAGTTATCATTCGAAACACAAAAAAATATGGAAAAGACTATATGCAAATATACGTGTACAAAAAAGTCAAACTAAATTGGGATGAAAGTTATATTTATGATCTGGACAAGAGATCAAGGCCCATGACTCAATAGAAAGTCGAAAAAATGTCAAAATTACAAATAGACTCAATCTGCATTCACGATACACTATGACATATACATAAGAAAGAATCCATAAATATTTTTATACAACTCATAATTCATTATTTTTTTCTCCATTGTCTATACAAAATAAACACCAAGGTAAATCATAAAAATATTAGCGTGTTGATAAATCCATGATTTATCATCATATTTATTATTTATTATCCCTCTAACTTAAACAAATAAATAAGATTCATTGTTAATTCACAAACATTAACAAATTAATCCTTATATATAACCCAAATTATTTGTACAAAAATAAACCTATTAATGTGCCCTTATTTATTGTGTTTCTTTAATATTAAAAATCCCATAAGAATTGGTTTAATATTGTATATACTTACTTTGACATTATTTATAAATAAAAATAGAAAAAATATAAAAAAATTAAAATAAGTATTTTTAATTACCTATAAATACTTGCCAAAAAGATATCTATTTGTATGTTATAGTTTGACTTTGGATTTTACATGAAAAGATTTACAACTTTCTTGTTGAACGCTTTTTGATTTGACACTTATACATATTTTATTGGGTTTTTATCACTTGTGCCCCTCCGAGATATCGCAATTTCAGTTATGCCCCTATCTTTTTGGTAATATCAGTTGTGCCCCTCACTTCTTTCTTTGTTATCACTTATGCCCTTCCGTCAGATTGACCGCCAATGAGTTAACTTAACCATGGTTTTTTCAAACCTTGGTGCAGTTAAAAGGGGTATTATTGTCCAAACCCCTCTTCTTCCTGCTCTTCCTCCATCCTCTTCTTCCTCCTCCAACCTCCTCCTCCTCCCTCTCCGCACGAAACTCCTCTCTCGGCCCCCTGCCCCGAGCTCCGCCCCGACCTCCCCCCGCCCACGCCCCGAGCTCCGCCCCAGCCTCCCTCCACCCCGACCTCCCCCCGCCCCCTACTTCTCCCTGCAAGTCATTTGGCATCTTGAAAAGCTTGACAAAGGCGGTTCGTGGATAACTGACGGAAGCGTGGGACACCACAATAAGCTCGCCATTGGGCAAAACCACATGGTAGTAAATGGCGCGGCAACAAATTCACAAGGACACATGCAAGTTTGGTGTGATGGCGTGGGAGTCGGCATGGGATATAATTTCCAGCCACCTCAACAAGAGTTTTGTGGTCAGATGGATCAGTAAGGAATGGGAGGGATGCATCCTGAAAATCCCATGGCCTTTCAAGATAGGCCTGGCAGGAATTTTCAAGGATCTCGACAGCCTTATGGTGGTAATTACGCTGTGGCGACTTACATTAATCAGCAAACTCAACAAGTTCCTCCGAGTATGGTGGGGTATCAGCACAGCATAGTTGGAGTTAATGGAATGCCTCCTGGAAACCCTGTGAGGTTTCAGTATAGATGTGGTGGAAATTTGGAAGGAGTTCGACACGGTTATGTGGATAATTATGTGGCAGGGACTGCAGTTCCTCGGCAAACTCAACAAGTTCCTTCAAGTATGACAGGTTATACTCAGCAAACTCAACATGTTCCTTCAAGTATGGCGGGCCATCAACATGGTGTAAATGCACGTCCTTTGTATGGAGCCAATGGAATGCATCAAAGACCTGATTGGAATCTGGATATGTGTCTCACAGTGGGTATCCTAGAGGAGGTGTTCAGCAGGGACAACCGGCCTCAGATTATCATGAGAGTCCAAATCACTCTGCTCCCGGAAGGCCTATGGAGTACCAAGACATTAGAGGTGTTCATGGAAGCAATGGAAACATCTTTGGGTGGCAGAACCCGACTCCATCACAGAGTGGTCAATTTGGTTCTTATGGTAATAATAATTTTGAAGGCAACAATGCATAGTCAAATAGTCAGGAAAATACGAGAATAGCTATAGTCGAGGAACTTGATGATGCATGTAAAGACTATGATGTGGAGAAAGCTGTGGAAGTTTTGGGCTTGTTGGAGAAACAAGGCATCTGGGTAGATCTTCCTAAGTACTTCAGGCTGTTACAGCTGTGCGGGGATCCAAGATGTGCGGGGAGGAGTTCCGGGCAGAGAGGGAGGAGGAGGAGGTTGAAAGAGGAGGAAGAGGATGGGGGAAGAGGAGGAAGAACAAGAGGATGAGGAAGAGGGTGTAAAATGACTATTGAAATCTTTTTTTTAAATTAATTCCGCTTATGTCCTCAAATTTAACGTCCGTTTGCACTATGGATGGACGGTCACTAACCCGAGGGGCACGAGTTATAGATTAGCAAGAAGTGAGGGGCACAACCGATATTACCAAAAAGATAGGGGCATAACTGAAATTGCGATATCTCGGAGGGGCACAAGAGATAAAAACCCTATTTTATTTTTATTTTTCTTTATTTTCTTCATTTCTTATTTTTCTTATTAGGCTGCGCGACTCTCTCTGGAGAAGCCGTATGCCCCAGCCCTTCATTATCATCTGCCTCCTCTCTCGATCATTTGATGTGATTAGTCTAACTGCATCAGAGCCATGCCATCCATGCATGTTGTGACTGCCAGGATGGGTTCATCTGGATAAGTCTCAGTGATCGGCAATAGGCTCTACTCAGGAGTGTCTGGATCTGGTAATCTTAACAAGTGATCGGCCACTACATTTTCAACTTGAGGTTTATCGTGAATTTCAAGATCAAATTCCTGGAGTAGAAGGATCCATCTGATTAATCGTGGTTTGTCATCCTTCTTTGCTTAAAGATATGTGATGGTCAAGTGGTATGTATACACAATGACTTTGGATCCAAGCAAATGGGATCTGAATTTTCCCAGGGCGAATACTTCCTTCTAGCAGCTCTTTCTCAGTGACAATGTAGTTCCTTTTTGCTTCATCTAGATTTCTACTGGCATAGTGAATAGCAAATGGAATATGATCTCTCTTTTGTCCTAGGACTGCCCTAGTGGCATAATCAGAGGCATCGGTTATGATCTCAAATGGTAGAGACCAATCTGATGGTTAAAAGATAGGGGCCTAAGTGATTATTTCTTTCAACTGTGTAAAGACCTGGAGGACTCCTTCATCGATAATAAAATCAGCCTCCTTGCCTAAAAGCTCAGTCAGGGGTCGGGCGATTTTGCTGAAATCCTTGATTAATCGTCGGTAGAAATCGATGTGCCCTAAGAATGATTTGACCAGCTTCAAATTTGTAGGTAGGTCAAGTTTTGAAATCACTTCCACCTTCACAGGATCAACCTCTATGCCACGCTTTGAGATTACAAGACTGAGCATAATACCTTCAGTCACCATAAAATGGCTCTTCTCCCATGAGTGCACAAGGTTCACTTCACAACATCTTTTCAGAACTCGGTCCAGATAAGATAAGCATTGATCAAAGTTGTCTACATGGATCGAGAAATCTTACATGAAGACCTCAAGAAAACTTCCAACCATATCTGTAAATACTGCCAATATACATCGTTGGAATGTCGTCGGGGCATTGCGTAATCTGAACAGCATTCTGCAGAAGGCATATGTCCCAAATGGATAGGTGAAGGTTGTCTTCTCTTGATCTTCAGGAGCAATGGTGACTTGATTATAACCAGAGTATCCATCCAAGAAATATAAGTATTCCTTCACGGCCAGTCATTTGACTATCTGGTCGACAAAAGGGAAGTGGGAAATGATCTTTCTTGGTTGCTAAATTCAGATGTCTGTAGTCTACACAAATGCACCATGATGTTGGAACTCTGCTTGCGATCTCCTCTCCCATGTCATTCTTGATCATGGTGATCCATGACTTCTTGGGCACAATATGAAGAGGACTCACCATTTTGAATCAGAGATGGGATAGATGAATCTCGCATCGCACCATTTCATTATCTTATTCATCACTACCTCCCGCAGGTTTGGATTTAATCTACGCTGAAACTAGAGAGAGGGTTTGATGTATTCTTCCAGGTATATATGATGCGAGCATAGGGAATGGTTTATCCCATGGAGATCAAAAATTTTGCAGCCTATGGCCTTACGATTTCTTTCTAGAATCTCAAGCAAACGAGATTCTTATTCCTCATTTAGCTGTGAATTAATGATTACAGGGAACTTGTTCGATGCGCATGCAAGGAAGACATACTTCATGTTTGTAGGAAGTGGTTTGAGCTCAGGTGGGGATTGATTCAGCTCAATGGTGACTTCTACTATTGTGTAGGACAATGGTGTTGGATCTTTCATCTGTCGCGTGTCCACCATGGGCACTATTGTTTCTGAATGCAGTACTGCACAGAATTCTTCAATGATTGAATCTTATTTACAAAAATTTTCAATGATGTCCTCATGGTCTGCCAAGGACATGTGGCCAAGAATATTCATCAGACAAGTCTGCAAGAATCTCATCTTCAAGGATATCTGGGAACTCGATTGTGCTGTCCAAGACTGCCTCTATGGAGAGGAATGCATGGGTCTCGGTATCATCCATGAACAGATTTGTATCACTAAGGATCCGCCAATTCATCCATTTAATAGTTTAGGATTAACACTCAGATCGTAATTGCAGTCGGGCTAAATTTGGTCCATCAAAAACCATCTAATTGCTATGTCAATAGAATCAAATTGTTGTATTTATATTTAACTTGGGCAAGCCCAAGGTCGAACTCAGGGATACGAGCCTCTCTCATCCTATTTAGACTCTTATTAATTTAACTTAGTGTTGGATCAATAAATAGTAGGTCAATAAATGCATGAAACAAGACTAGATGCATTAAGTAAACATGAAGCTATGCATTTTTTATTTGCTTTTTATCATGCAAATAAATGTGATGAAATGCAACACAAAAATATGCCCGAATTACAATAATAATCGAGCCATTTAATCACAAGTCAAACTAGGGTCAATTTCATGAAGATACTTTCATTTATGTAAAAATAGGGCATGAGAAGCTTTAAACAAAAGACACATAATCAACAAAATAAGACATCAAAACTCATTGTATCAAATCTGAAATACAAGCATGCCATCAAGAAGACAATGAAAAGAGCTTCAAAATGCCACTGAAATTGACTCAATCAGAGCTAGTATGCTCAAGATATATACGAGTGAAGCCAGGGGCATAAATACAAGAAAACATGAAAGATAAATAACAAACAGGTCCCTAGGAGGAACTAAAATGCAAATAAAAAAAAGTTCGAGACTTCTCTGTAAATAACCCACACACGCGGGGGTATATTTGCAATTATTAAAACCTGCGAGGGTGTAAATGCATAATACCCCAGGCACACGGGTCTGCACGTGGTCTTTGGACCTGTCTACAAAATTGAAGAAGTTGGTGGGCCTCCCTACAATTTGTCCTGGCCGCACGTGACCTGCACTTGCGCTCCAGGCTCGGTGAAGATACAGGCTCGGAGGAGGCTTGGGGCAGCTTCGGCTAGGCTCGGAGAGTACGAGCCTCCAGGCTTGGGCTCAGATGAGGCTTGGAATACCCAAGCCTGCGGGTCTGGTGCTGAGGCTCGGAGAGGCCCTGGAAATGACACGTGGATGCTCGAAGACCGTCCGATCATCGAGATCGAATGGTAGCTGGAGGCTGCATTAGATGTCTACGTGGTTGCTTCTGTGCCATTGGATGAGCTCCAGGGAGGAGCATCCAACGGTACCTGTACAATATGGATTCTCCTCCTCCTCTGCGGGGCTCGTGGCTCGAGTGGACCTCCGACGACACCTCCTGAGCTCCGCCTCCCTTGCAAAGCCACGCTGCATCTCCCCGGAGCCTCCTGAGAGGTTGTCGATGAAGGTGGAGGTATGGGCGAGCTGCAGCGCGGTTTGGAGATGATGGTTGACACCGGAGCACCGGAGGAGGAACTCTCAACGTCTGCTCTGATGAGGCTCCGGCCGTTGAAGAATTTTAGAACCTGTGTTGTTAGTACCAAAAGCCGAAGCTTTGTGTGAAGGGTGGAAGTGAAGTGCGTGAGATAATCAATCATGAGGGGGATGAAGAAGGTGGTGGCCGGTCGATCTTCTCCGACGAGCTCGTAGAAGTTGGGTCGGAGGCGATCGGGGTTATGGAGGAAGAAGAGGAGGATCTGAGGATGACACATGAATGGTGGAGGCGAGGTAGAACTATTAAGATGGCCAATGAAAGGCGGAAGTGAACGGAGAGTCCTAATTAATTAAGCAAAAGGAGATGAAAATTACAAAGAGAATCAGAAGAGCTTACCTGAGGTCAGGAGGAGCGACAATGGCTTAGGCTGAGTGCCAAAGGCACTCCGGTCATCGCTAATCTCTCCCAGCCATGAGGAGCAGCTTGGTGGGGCAAAACTACCGCAAACCTGGCCGTGATAGGCTAGGGGTCAACACCAGAGAAGATTGTCGTCATCGCTCTCCATGCCACCACCTCGCTGTCACCGAGGGGTGGAGGCATGTTGGGCAACTCCCCACGTAAAGGTGGATGTGGTTCTTAGGCGGCGGAGGGGAGTTATTTGAAGGGGCGAATGTGGTGGTTTCAGGTGATGGTCGTGACTTGCGTGGGAGAGATGGAGCAGTAGAGAAGACGACGTGGGTGTCCAGGTCTTGCATGAGGATGCTGGTTGAGCGGTCTACGACCTGTCTTGGTTATTGAGTAGAGAAGGTGGTCGAAGACTCAGAGAAAAAAGGAAGGGGCTGATGGGTGCGCGAGGTGAAGATCGTGGGAGAGAGGGCATCTAGAGGTTGACGACGGGTTCTTGGCTGTTGGATCTTGTAATCCAACGGCCAAAATCTAAGCGTTGAGGGAAGGATAGGATTAACTTTGGGTTGCGCGGTCGAATGGCGTAGGCATCGCCATGTGGTACGCTGAGGGCAAGGCGCTGGCCAACGGTCCAGATGGACTGTGAAGGTTGATCAGGTGTTTGATAGCGGAAGAAGAAAAGAACAGCTGGGATGGAGGTTCTCTGAGGATGATCGTGCGGTCTGTGAGACACCACATGGCGAGCTAAGAATTATCCGGAGATGGAGGGCTGTGATGAAGTCTGGGCTTTGATCGAATGGCAGGGATCAAAGGTGGGATGAACGGTGGTGATGCGTAGAGAAGAAAGGCCATCGGACGATGGAGAGGCAGCGACGTGTGGCGCTGATGAATCTACGTTTCATCATCTTTATTCTATCATTTTGGCCTTAAAAACACTAGTAAATGCATGTAAATAGGCTTCATTCATGCATTTTAGCATTCATGCATATGTGTGTAAATATTGTATAAAATACGGTTTTTAAAGCCAAAATTATAGAATAAAGAAAAGAAAAGAAAAAGAATAAAATATTGCAAATATTTTATGACCCGAAACCCCGAGAACTAGGCATCTTGATGAATAGGTCGACAAGGAATAAAGTAGGGAGAGATAAGGGTCAAAATACAACAAAAACACCTATTCTTTTTATCCATTCTTTATTCATTTTCGGACCTATTTTTGGTTCCCCTTTTATACTTCAAATAAATAAACTTTGTACATGAAAGTTGTAGATAATTAAATAAAGAAAAATATAAAATTAATTTCACTCAAAAATAATACACAGATAAAAAGTTATGGTCTGAATAAAAATCCAGAATCCCAACTTCCCAGCCCCGTATCTTGCAAATAAAAACTCCAAATTCATCAAACTCACCTTTAATTGTATATAGTGTAAAATAAGCTATTTAATGGCGGTAGTTTCGCATTTGGAGGAGCTACGGTTTGAAAGTTGAGTTTTGGGACCATATTGTATATTTGTACAGATTAAAATATTCCATTTATTCTTTATCCATTATTTTTATAATTTTATATTTTTATAATTTTGTAAATATTATTTATAATAATTATGTGTATTAAAATCAGAATAAAAACTCAAATAAAACACAAAATAAAATACTTGTATATTATACATAGGTATAGGACCTATACACACACCTATATAATCCATACTTATATTTTATTAAGCATATAAAATATATCAGAAAAATAAAATAAAAATATATTTAAGTATATGAAAGTATTTTATAAATTTCTAAAATAATAAACAATAATAAATAAATTAAATTCATAAAATAAAAATAAAATAATAAAATATATATGTAAATATACCTATATAGGCCTAAAATAGTAACTTGTAAATATAGACCTCAGAAAAATAAATAAAAATTACCATAAATTAATTTATAAAATAATAAACATTTTTTATTTTGAAACAAAAAATTAATAAATTAATTTGCCATTTTTAATTATTTTACAAGTGTTTTTTCCAGGGATTTTCCTGGTTGGTCCATGTGGACCAACCAGGTGGAAGTTGACCGCTGGTCAACTCCCTGGTTCATACTCTTGCAGCCCGTCAGAACGCATTTTTGTCCACTTTTGCCCATTTTTCGAGGGCGCGTCTTTCATCTTTTGGTGATGCGACTTTCACAATTTTTGATCCCTGTGCATCTATTATACATGCCCTATGATAACTTCGGTCTTTGGACCCGCGATTCGCCCAATAATCTCCGATCTTCGAGCCCCTGCGCCTCTCGTTCAAAACCAAACCCTTCTCCTTCCTTGGCTCCTTGAACACCCTTTGACCCCTTTTTGCCCCTCTGCTATCGCGCTCCGGACCGGTGGTGGTGACAGCACCACCTCCAGTCGATCAAGGCGGCGCAAGGCCGGTCTTAGGCGTGGCTCCAACCCATCTCCGGTCAATCGGTCGTGAGGTACCATCTCTGCCCCCCCAGCCATCGAGGTCCGTTTTTACTTTGTTTTGTGCATTTTCTGACTCACAGGTGCATTAGGATTAGATCCTTGCTCTTATCTTCCAACCGTATACCCCATTCACCGCAAGCTCCGGCGAGCTCCGTTTTTACCACTCTCCGCCTCAATCCACAATCTGGAGGGGCGAGGCATTTTACCCTCGCCCTCCGTAACACCTTTGCAGGTTTTTCGAGCATAAAAAGCACCTGGGGGAGATTTGACATCTCGCCGGAGACGCCTGGGCCTCCTCCTCTTCTCCGACGGCGTGGAGGAGTTCTAGGGCACGTTGCGATATTTTGTTTCCTCCAGGATATAGAGAAGCCCTCCAGGATCGACTTGGCCCCTTTCTGGAACCTTTTCGAGCACGACAAAGGGAGATCGGCCCTGAAGAATATCGCTGCGGTGAAGTTCTTCCCGGATCATCCTCCACTCTCTGTGGCAGTTGATCTGGCCGTGTTCATCCAGGAGCGCAGCAGCCGTACGATCCTTCAAGGCCCAGCCGTTTGATCGCCCCATCTCATCTAATCATGGCCGCAGGTTTCGAAGGGGTATCGGGCATCCAGGCACTAACACGTAGATTAGTGGACTCGCACCAGCCGTTGGATCCCATTGAGGTTGGGGATTTTGCAAGCATACCCCACCCGTTTTTGTAATTTATTTAATAGGACTAAAACATTCATCTGCTGTTGTTTTATTTTTCGAGACTGTATTTAACCCCCCTAGTTTCACGAAATTGTGTTTTGCCCCCTGCCAGGTCACGAGCTTTCACGCACGTGACTTGGTGATTTTGCAGGGTAACTCCCAGGGTATTGTTTATTTACGTTCAGTATCTAAACATTCGTATGCAGTTGTAAACTTTCTGGAGATTTTGCAATATTGACCTAGACTTTCTGATAATTGCAGTTGTGCCCCTGCTAGGTCACGTGTCTTGCGCACGTGGTCTCTGGCGATTCCAAGAAAGGGCTTGAAACTTTGACTATTTCTAATTCGTCGAGTAAAGTTTTTAATAAGTTTTATATTTTCAGGAACATTTGCGTGCAGGTCCTCATACTTTTCCATATTTACATTAATGCCCTTGGCCTGCATGTATTTCCTTGATGTTATATCTATTTTTTCTATGCCTCTATAAAACTCGAAAAAATCCCCAAAAATCGTCATAGGTCTCTGTTGCATAGTAGTATAATATCATATTTTTATTTTCTATTTTTATTGCATTTTAATATTTATTAAAAATCAGAAACACACATTTTCAGTACTGTTTGCATTAGAAAATACCAAAAAAATTTTAAAACATCCCAGAAAATTTCCAAAAAAATATATTTAGCATATTTTAGTGTGTTTTAGTTTCAAACCAAAAATCACTAAAAAATACAAAGAAAACTCCTAAAAATATAAAAACTCTAAAAACCTTCATAAAAATCCTAAAAATTCCTCAAAAATCCTAAAAATACAAACTTTGTTCCTAAATTTTGTTTATTCTATTACCTTTAATTGAAAAGTAATTTGGAGAATTTTTGCTACTCTTTTACATTTTATTTCTCCATTTTTGTTTCGAACCTTGATTTTCTCCACTGTTTTCAGTATTTTTGACTTTAAAAATACAAAAAAATTAGGAAAAATCTCGAAAATTCACAAAAACATTATAAAATTATAAAAAGACCAAAACATTTTATTTTCTGAATTTTACTTATTTTTAGTGTTTTTATAAATACCTTATCATTCTTTCTCTTACATTGTATATATATTCCAATATTAAAAAAAAGAAAATATAAAAAATATAAAATATAAAAAAGAAAATATAAAATCAAAAAATTAAAAACCAAAATACAAAAATACAAAATTAAAAATTAAATAAAAAATATATAAAATTAAAACCCACAAAAAATAGCATAAATAGACAAGTCTTCACATTCACATTTGCGCATTTTTGCCTCGGTCTACCTGTCTGCTCCCTGTGTTCGACCGCTACATACTTACACCTTTACACCTTTTTATGTAGAGTTAATAATAAATTTTAACTCCGCACATTTACTTTCATTGCTTGATTTATCTATTGTGGGTTAATTGTTGTTCGAAGTTCGGAGCTTCCTGCGGGTCGCCTCAGCGACACTGTGATCCCGCCTTTTGTGGATTACTTTAGACTCGTGGAAAATCCGCTTCAACAAATGGTGCCATTGTCGGGGAGCAACAATGCGTAGTTCGGGTTTTTGCTTTGTGCTTGTGATTGATTGTCTATTCCGCGGCTTTTCTTTCTGCTGTTTCATTTTCTTTATTTTTGATATATATCTGTTGAATTGTCTAACCACCCTCTTGTTTGACTTTGTGAGAGGTACACGGATCGAGGGAAGCACTCTTTTCTAGGAGCGCTCGTGCGCCCACGTGAGGCGGCTTCGGCTTCGCACCAAGGCGGGCTTGGAGGGAATTTTGAAAACCATTCCTTGCATTTTAGTCTCTTGTAATTATTTTTGTAATTTTTGTGAGAGAGAGTCCACTATATTTGTAATAATACAGGTACCCCCGAACTTGGACTCTCGAGCCTAATTTCCAAGTGATTGTTCACTTGGGGGCTCTCCGCGTTTTTTTCGTGTTTTTAATCGCTTCTTTTTATTTGTTTTCCGGTTTTGTTTTCTTTCTTTTGTGTGATTGAGTCCGTAGTTTTAGGGTTGCTTGCGATAGATTAAGGCCAAACACCTAATATATCTTGCATGTACCTATAGCCGCTTTTGGACTTAGTCAAACTTTAAACAGTCGTTCATCATCTTCGAGCCTACGTGCCGCGAGCTCACCCTGCCAAGCGCTTCTCCTGAACTTGATTTGTTGAGAGGAGAAGGGGTGAGCCTAGACCAGACTCTTGGATTTAGGATCGGTGACTGACTTGTGGTTCTTCACGATAATAGCAATTTCTGAAACTTAGGGCGATTTCATCGGCTTTGCATTTGCATATAGCTAGTTTCAATTCTGCTGAGCATCCTTGCATGTAGAGTGCTGGAGGCAAGGTGAGCATTTACGCTTTAGCATACATCATCGTTTTCCCGCTTACATTGCTTTCCCGCTCCTCTACCTCTTATTTTGGTCACCTAGGTGCTTAAAAGAATTGAATCCCCGATAGGTTCGTTTATTTTTACAAAAAATCCAAAAAAAAGGAGTGATAATTAATAAAATTGGGACTGCTAACATTACTTGACCCTAAAAATCGAGTAAAAAGAAAAATTTTGTATTGGGGCGAGTAATTCCCTCATTGTCTTCGCTTTTACTTGCTCGCGCACACCTAAGGACTAGTGCCCAAATCCCATTAAACTCCTAAGTTTGTGTGCAACTTTTGGATTTCTCACCTAACTCTAAAACATACAAGATAAAAAGACCGCATTTCACGGTCTCTACCGAGTTGAGTAGGTGAATTGAGGGTTTGTCTTGTTTCATTTTTATTTGTGATTGTTTGTGTGTGTGTTCTAGATCGCTTCTGCGCACTTGCGCCTTCTTCTTCACTCTCTTGATTTGACCTTCGTGCTCTCCCGATTATCATATTTTCCTTTTGTTCCGAGATGGTCGACTGGAGTATATTTTGTCCGGACTTTGCGAACCCCTCGTTCGCTCCAGACCGTCCACCTCACTTTTTCCAGGAGGACTTTGCTCTTGATTTTTGTACATATCCGACCAAACCATTATTTCAGGATTCAGACTTTGATCTTCACCAATCATTTCCACCACCATCACCCTCACATTTCGACAACCCGCTCTTCCTTGAGTATCCTGATCCGGAATGTCATTTTTGTCCACACCCACCACCCACATTCGACACACCCGATCCTGAGATTTCGGTGTCACCTTTCATGATATCCACACTTGAGACCTTGAATCAAATGATGGAGCATATGAATTCGAGGTTAATTGATCTTGCTAGTTTAAATAAGAACCAGAATGTCGCTCCATTCCTTGAGGATTTGGAATCATTTGAGGATTATCATGAGAGCTTGCAATCGCCCAAAATACAAAAAAATGAGAAAATTTTAAAAATCCAAAAAGAGTTCGGGAGACCTTTGGTTGAGTCGGACTGTGAGGAGAGTGCCCACTTGCCAGACCCTTTGACCACACAGCCTTTCACACCTTGTCCCACCTTTGACCCTGAGGATGCCGATGTACAGACTGCTCTTGGCATTCCTCGTGTATATGTTGATTCCGACTTCCTTCCTTGTATGGACGAGATCCAAAAATTCAAAAAAATGTTGAATGAACCCGATGTGGTGGCCACTATTCATGAGATCATCCGTGCCCCACTTCAACAGGCCATGACTGATTTATCTACTCCTCTTCCCAAGAAGAGAAAGCGGAGGAGCAGATTTGAGCATCATATTCTGACCATGGCCACTGCCCACGCCATCACACACCATCCCATTCCTAAGAAAAAGAACACTGCCACACCTTTCATTAGATGCACCATCTCTGACCACACATGTGATCACACTCTCCTAGACGACGGTTCTTCGATTAGCATCAAACCCTTCTCGCTAGTACAGTCTCTTCACTTAGGGCCTCTCAAGAAGAACAGGATGATCGTTCAGTTTGCTGATGGATCAATCAAGAAGCCGAAGGGTATCCTTGAAAACGTCGTCATTTCGATTCAGGGCACGAGCTATCACGTTGACTTTGTAGTTTTGCCCATGGAGACCTCCACAAGGGAGCACTCTCCAATCATCCTGGGACGACCATTCCTCGCTTCTGCGAGGGTCGTTATTGATTACGGATCAGGAGAGATTCGCTTCCGTCCTACTGACGAGAGCGAAGTGTCGATCACCGCACCCACAGTTGACCAGAGATCTGCACCTGATGTGACTACACCTGTTTTGGCTCACCTCGAGGGCCATGACCTTGATGACACTATCAGAGAATTCTGCTGCTTATTGGATTCCATTGAGACCCGAGAATTCCTCCCTGTTGAGGAAGAATCGGAAAGCATGGACCTCGGAGTTCCTTCTTCTGGGACTTGGCGTTGTGTTGATGACATCCGCAGGATTTACACGATCGATACCATTGAGCGGAGGGCAGGTTTAGAGACTATACAGGACGGACGTGATCCGACTACTTTCACCAATGAGTCCATGCCTGATGAGCCAAAGGCTGAATTTGATTTGATAGCTTTTATTCGAGAATTCTGGCCTTTTGATGAAAAAGATGATCCGGTTGAGATTATAGAAGACGAACAGAGTTCGACTACTTTCACTGATGAGTTCGTTCCTTTTGGTTTTGACCTGGATGAGACCTCACAGGACGACTCTGAGTATACTACTTCCGATGATGATGAGTTCGTCTCATTCCACTCTGACATCAGCGAGATTCCCAAGGCCAGACCTGACCAAACTTCTTCCACTTCCAGTCTGCGCCTTCACACCCTAGGGCCCCTGAGGATCTTCATTCTGTCGATCCTGACCGGCTTCTGTCCACTGTGGACCCCGATGTCGACCTGCACCACACTAGATCTATTCCTCATCGGTCCCGCAAGAAGATTCGCTTTCTACCTTCTTGATCATGTGTACATTCATCTCTGTTGTATATTCTCTTGTGTGTACCTCGGTTCTCTCTACCGTATTGCTCGTCCACCCATTCTCGTGTTTGACTTGCTTAGGACGTACTTTGTCCTAAGCATAGGGGGGTGGATGAGCCGAGTGTTCATTCTTCATTCCGTTTCATTACTCCTGTTGTCGCCTATACTTAGGGATTCTTTTACCCTAAGTATAGGGGGAGTGGTGTGTACATCCTCACGATCTCTTCTCCACTTTCATCTCTTTTCTTCTTTTCTTCTTTTCTTCTTTTCCTTTTCTATTTTCTATATCTATCAAAAAGGTGTCGCCCTCTTGAAGACAGTTTTCTACACCTAGGACGTACTTTATCCTAAGTATAGGGGGTGTGCACCCCGAGTTTCTCCATTCTTTGATCCTCTCTATTGTCTCTTATTCTTATCTATACTTAGGGATATCTTACCCTAAGTATAGTGGGAGACAACCTGAGTACGATCTGTTCATTCCCACCCTTGACCCTCCTTGATTTGTGTACAGTCTGCTATACTTAGGATTAGTTGATCCAAACTATAGGGGGGACGGTCAACTTCTCATTGATTCATTCATTCCATTTATTTATTCTTTAGATTTTCCTATACTCAGTACGAGTTATGTCTTCTCTTTTTCTCTCTGATCTATGAGGACATAACTCAAGCTAAGTATAGGGGGGTCGTATATACTATGTATATACTTTAGCCATAACCCATACTTTCATATTTTCTTAATGAATATAGTTAATAATTCTTTAAAATTCATTAAAAATCGTAATAAAAAGATGTTTTATTCCTCAAATTCTTTTTATATTTACTGATTAATAAATCAAGTGAAAATGTTTTTTGCAAAATGTTTGAAAAATAGTTTGAAAATCTGTGTGAAATGCTTTTGAAAACTATTTTGAAAACGTTTGGTTACATGTTTTCAACCTGTGTAAAAATGTGTGGTTTGTAAAAATTTATTTTCTTTGTGTAAAATAAAATGTTTGAAAAATGATTTGCTAATGATTTGAAAAATGGTTGCAAAAATATTTGAAAAATCTATCTATATTGTTTGGAAAACCTCTGCAAAATGATTTTCAAATGTGTGAACATGTTTGTAAAATTAATTGTAAATTATTTTGGACTATAGTTTTCAAAATTGTTTGAAAAACCTGTGTCAAATAAGTTTGAGGAATATATACATCACACCAAAATCCACTATATATATACTTATAAAATTGATCACTTACCTTGAAAATTCTAAAATCCACTGCTTCTATATATAAGAAGCACTCCCGTGTACATATTTTAACCTAGCTTTTAGCCAAAAACTTTTTATTTTCAAAAATCCCAAAAACATTTGCAAAATTAAAATCCAAAAACATTTGAAAAATCTTTTTGAAAAATACAAAAAATGCATATGCATCATCATCATCTTTTCAAAAATCCATAAAAACTTTAAAATCTTTGAAAATTGCATCACAAAAATATTTTCTACATCGCATTGCATAGCATGAGCATTTTTCAGATTGAGTTTGATGGTTGAATAAGTCTAAATAAAATCCGGAGATTGGAGCTTGATTGGACCTTAAAATCTACCTAATAACAGGAACCTTATAGGAACTGGATTTGAGGTACTTCAGGTCTAGTTGACTTAATTCTTTGAGGATTACGAGACTTGGTTCAACGGATTCTTGACTGCCTAAGTAGAGTATTTCGGAGCACACGCACGACTCTTGTTGATAATGACCTAACTTGGACACCTGCACCTTTCACATGGCTCAACTCAGTTGGAGTGGTGAGGGGATTGGATTTGCCGGTATGAGACGCATACAAGTGGAAACACTTGTCCTCCTCTATGGAGGGAAGTGCACCCCAACCCGTCCAGTGATGAGGAAGTCTAAAGATAGGAGAGTGTGGGTTGCGATAAAGCTTCAAAAGAGGGATAGTCTACTGGCTCAAGAGGAAAAACTCCCTATGTAAATGCTGCTATGAATAGTATTTCAAAAAAAAAGAGACATGCCTGTACAAAAATAAAATGCCTGCAAAAGTATGTGAATCTGTTGTATAGAAAATAAGCAAGCTTGAGTTCCAAAGTCATACCATGAGAGCCTGGAGCTGGATGACTTGACTACACTGGTCTTGCATCCTAAGAAAGGTAGCTACACTGGCTACCGTCCATTCTTCTCTTCACCCCCTCCTCTTGAGCTGGTTGTCACTTGAACTTAGAAGGAAATGCCCCGCTCCTCGAGGATGGAGTTATTGAATTGGAGAGTCATTGGGTTGTCATATTGGAGAAGTCAGTCTCTCTGTCATTCTAGCTGGGGAGAGCCACTATCACCTACACTGTACAAGTCAGATTCATAGTCGTAAGGGTTTGCGTATGAGTTGAGATATTTCTGACCTGGCTATTGAGGAGACTTGAACAATGTTTTGGGATTCTCAAGGACTTTTGGATTTCAAATCTGGTTCTCGTTAAGGTTCCGCCCACACTAAAATTCCAAAGATCCGACTTAAGCTCCAAACTTTGATTTTGTGAAGACAAGTTTGATCATTAAATTTAATCCACATTTCTTCTTTTTCTTTTCTTTATTTTTCTTTTCTGCACTTATTGCATAAGTGTTTGCTAGGGACTTGCAAAGGCAAGTATAGGGGGATGATGAATCTACATTTCATCATCTTTATTCTATCATTTTGGCCTTAAAACCCTAGTAAATGCGTGTAAATAGGCTTAATTCATGCATTTTAGCATTCATGCATATGTGTGTAAATATTGTATAAAACACGGTTTTTAAAGCCAAAATTATAAAATAAAGAAAAGAAAAGAAAATAAAAAGAATAAAATATTGTAAATATTTTATGACCCGAAACCCCGAGACCTAGGCATCTTGATGAATAGGTCAACAAGGAATAAAGTAGGGAGAGATAAGGGTCAAAATACAGCAAAAAGACCTATTCTTTTTATCCATTCTTTATTCATTTTAGGACCTATTTTTGGTTCCACTTTTTATACTTCAAATAAAGAAACTTTGTATATGAAAGTTCTAGATAATTAAATAAAGAAATTATAAAATTAATTTCACTCAAAAATAATACACAGATAAAAAGTTATGGTCTGAATAAAAATCCAGAATCCCAACTTCCCAGACCCGTATCTTGCAAATAAAAACTCCAAATGCATCAAACTCACCTTTAATTGTATATAGTGTAAAATAAGCTATTTAATGGCAGTGGTTTTGCATTTGGCGGAGCTACGGTTTGAAAGTTGAGTTTTGGGACCATATTGTATACTTGTACAGATTAAAATATTCAATTTATTCTTTATCAACTATTTTTATAATTTTATATTTTTATAATTTTGTAAATATTATTTATAATTATGTGTATTAAAATCAGAATAAAAACTCAAATAAAACACAAAATAAAATACTTGTATATTATACATATGTGTAGGACCTATACACATACCTATATAATCCATCCTTATATTTTATTAAGCATATAAAATATATTAGAAAAATAAAATAAAAATATATTTAAGTATATAAAAGTATTTTATAAATTTATAAAATAATAAACAAAAATAAAGAAATTAAATTCATAAAATAAAAATAAAACAATAAAATATATAGGTAAATATACCTATATAGGCCTAAAAAAGTAACTTGTAAATATAGACCTCAGAAAAATAAATAAAAACTACCATAAAATAATTTATGAATAATAAACATTTTTTAGTTTATAACCAAAAATTAATAAATTAATTTGATATTTTTAATTGATTTTACAAGTGTTTTTTCCAGGGATTTTCCTGGTTGGTCCACGTGGACCAACCAGGTGGAGGTTGACCGCTGGTCAACTCCCTGGTTCTTGCTCCTGCAGCCCGTCAGAACGCATTTTTGTCCACATTTGCCCATTTTTCGAGGGCGCATCTTTCATCTTTTGGCGACGCGACTTCCACAACTTTTGATCCCTGTGCATTTATATACACGCCCTATGATAACTTCGGTCTTTGGACCCGTGATTCGCCCAATAATCTCCAATCTTCGAGCCCCTACGCCTCACGTTCAAAACCAAAACCTTCTCCTTCCTTGGCTCCTTGAACACGCTTTGACCCCTTTTTGCCCCTCTGCTCTCGCGCTCCGGACCGGTGGTGGTGACAGAACCACCTCCAGTCGATCAAGGCGGCGCAAGGCCGGTCTTAGGTGTGGCTCCAACCCATCTCCGGCCAATCGGCCTTGAGGTAGCATCTCTGCCCCCCCCTCCCCCAAGCCATTGAGGTCCGTTTTTACTTTATTTTGTGCATTTTCTGACTCACAGTAGCATTAGAATTAGATCCTTGCTCTTATCTTCCAATCGTATACCCCATTCACAGTCGCCATCCCCTCGCCGGAGCTTGCTCCGGTGAGCTCCGTTTTTACCACTCTCCGCCTCAATCCACAGTCTGGAGGGGCAAGGCATTTTACCCTCGCCCTCCGTAACACCTTTGCAGGTTTTTCGAGTGTAAAAAGCACCTGGGGGAGTTTTGACATCTCGCCGGAGACGCCTAGGCGTCCTCCTCTTCTCCGACGACGTGGAGGAGTTCTGGGACACCTTGCGATATTTTGTTTCCTCCAGGATATAGAGAAGCCCTCCAGGATCGACATGGCCCCTTTTTGGAACCTTTTCGCGCACGACGAAGGGAGATCGGCCCTGGAGAATCTCGCTGCGGCGAAGTTCTTCCCGGATCATCCTCCCCTCTCCATGGCCGTTGATCTGGCCGTGTTCATCCAGGAGCGCAGCAGCCGTACAATCCTTCAAGGCCCAACCATTTGATCGCCCCATCTTATCTAATCGCGACCGCAGGTTTCGAAGGGGTATCGGGCATCCAGGCACTGACACGTGAATTAGTGGACTCGCACCAGCCGTTGGATCCCGCTGAGGTTGGGGATTTTGCAAGCATACCTCGCCCGTTTTTGTAATTTATTTAATAGGAATAAAACATTCATCTGCTGCTGTTTTATTTTTGGAGACTTTGCATTTAACCCCCTAGTTTCACGATATTATGTTTTGCCCCCTGCCAGGTCACGTGCTTTCACGCACGTGACTTGGTGATTTTGTAGGGTAACTCCTGGGGTCTTGTTTATTTACGTTTAGTATCTAAACTTTCATATGCAGTTGTAAACTTTCTGGAGATTTTGCAATATTGCCCAAGACTTTTTGATAATTGCAGTTGTGCCCCCGCCAGGTCACGTGTCTTGCGCACGTGGTCTCTGACGATTTTACAGGAAAGGGCTTGAAACTTTGACTATTTCTAATTCATTGAGTAAAGTTTTTAATCAGTTTTATATTTTCTGGAACATTTGCGTGCAGGTCCTCATACTTTTCCATATTTACATTAATGCCCTTGGCCTACATGTATTTCCTTGATGTTATCTCTATTTTTTTCTTACCTCTATAAAACTCGAAAAAATCACCAAAAATCATCATAGGTCTCTATTGCATAGTGGTTTAATATCATATTTTTATTTTATATTTTTATTGCATCTTAATATTTATTAAAAATAAAAAACACACATTTTCAGTATTTTTTGCATTGGAATTTACCAAAAAATATAAAAACATCGCAGAAAATTTCCAAAAAAATATATTTAGCATATTTTAGTGTGTTTAGTTTCAGACCAAAAATCACTAAAAAAATACAATAGAAAACTCCTAAAAATATAAAAAATCTAAAAACCTTCATAAAATTCATAAAAATTCCTCAAAAATCCTAAAAATAAAACTTTGTTCCTAAATTTTCTTTATTTTATTATCTTTAATTGAAAATTTTTTTTGGAGTTTTTTTGCTACTGTTTTACATTTTCTTTCTCCATTTTAGTTTCAGACCTTGATTTTCTCCACTGTTTTCAGTATTTTTGACTGTAAAAATACCAAAAAATAGGAAAAATCTAGAAAATTCACAAAAAACATTATAAACTTATAAAAAGACCAAAAACATTTTATTTTCTGAATTTTATTTATTTTTAGTTGTTTTTATAAATACCTTATCATTCTTTCTCTTACATTGTATATATATTCCAATATTAAAAGAAGAAAATATAAAAAAATATAAAATATAAAAAGAAAATATAAAATCAGAAAATTAAAAACCAAAATACAAAATATAAACTTAAAAATTAAATAAAAAATATATAAAATTAAAAACCCACAAAAAATAGCATAGTAGACTTTTGATCACATCCACACACTTTTGAGCAATTTTACCCCGATCTATCCTTTCTGCTCCTTGTGTTCGACCTCTACACATACTTGCACCTATACACATCTTTGTTTTAGAGTTATAATAAATTTTAACTCCGCACATTTACTTTCATTGCTTGATTTATCTGTTGTGGATTAATTGTTGTTCGATGTTCGGAGCATCCTGCAGGTCGCCTCAGCGACATTGTGATCCCTCCTTGTGTGGATTACTTTAGACCCATGGAAAATCCATTTCAACAGGCATGCAATGAAGCGAGCCACGTGGCGCAACCAGAAGACGCCACGTGGCCCAATCAGTTTATTGCAACAAAGATTTGAAGGAATGAAGGGGAAAACGACCAAATTTGGAAAAACTCAAAACATGAAGTTGTAGATGTCAATGATATCTACAAGTTTCATGTTGACCAAAAATAGAGACGAGGTCAAATAAAGATCGAAAATATTTTCGAGGGTGTTTTTAAGGGTAAAAGCACCACGAGTTTTAATTTTGCTACTTTTTGTATTTTTAGTTTATTCAATGAGTCTGATATTTACAAGACTTTGTCTGGTTTTATTTGACACCTCGTCTAAGTTAGGGGGTTAATTTCAGTAAATTAGGGACATGAAACATGGTTTCATCAACCCCCTATACTTAAACTATGCTCGTCCCGAGCATTAAAGAAAATGAATGAGCTGGATTAACCCCCTTGTGCATGTGCTTACAGGATCTTACCTGTTCAAGTCCACTCAACTTTAGAGATCCAAAATCTTAGAGCTCAACCCAGCCTTAATCAAGAGTCATCCAATTCCTCTAGTTTTCCCAAGCTCTCTCTGATATATATATAAACTAAGGGTATGACTTTTAGTGTTGACTGCCTTCACGAGAGTAAAGTCAAAACGTCTCCCAAGTTCTTGGTCCAAGAAATTCTCCTAAAGACCCAATCCTCAACACTAGGGAATAAATCAAATCTTACATCCAGTCCACCGTCTCTTTAGTTGTCAGACTTGAAAGTGTAGATGGAAGGCCAGTGATGGAGGGTATAGGATTGTGTAATTCTTCTCTCCCTCTCATTGGAACAAGCATTCTCTCTAGTGCCTTTTATGCAACACATTTTTTTGGTGTTGATCAGTGCATCTGTCAAGAGAAATTGGAGTCGTCTGCACTTGTTTTCCTGGGAATACAACGGGATGTGTCTTTTTTGAGTACCTATCGTACCTTCTACACCCAGACTTGTTGCATTTACGATGCAAACCCCTTTTTTGGTGCAAGCCCGACTCCTGGTCCTAATAGTGGTGGTCCAAGTGGACACTTTGAAAATGGTTGGGAGCGCTCGCCTTTGATGGAGGCTCTTGTTGAAATTTGATTTTGTAGAATTAGAGCTTTTCTTTAACATTTCATTGCTTTGTAGTATTTTTGGCTAGCTCCACTGCTTTTACCAAGAGTTGGCGCACACTGATCAACATTTTTATTTAATTTCACACCATGTCGCTTAGGTCAATGTCAAGAGATTAGTATAGGAACCAAGTTCTCATACAGGCTAAAATTGTTGACACTCAGGCTCCATGAAGCCTTCAAAGATTTTATCCCATCCTCGAGCATCATTAAATCAAGTCTAGACTCGAATCCCTCATCCCAGACCCTCAAGTGAAGAGTCAACTTATCTCATCGAAACTGCAGTCGTGCATGTGATGAGCTGATCATATTCTTATGGTTGGAGATTAAGCATGCAATATAGCATGTAAATATAGAAACTAGGGAAATATGGATGATTAAGTCTAAGACCCTGATGGCTAAGGTTGGTTAACCTAAAATCTCAAGACCTCATAAATCAAGTTTTCTTGAACATTTCAGATCCTGGGTGAAAGTGTGAATTTAGAGGATTTAATCCAACTCCTTCATTCAAAACTTTTTTTTGAAGACTTTAAAAGAAAAACATGACTGCCTAAACTCAAATGAGTAGATGCATCTGTGTTCAGCCAGTATAGGTGTAAGTACAGGCCAGAACTTGTTGCTTGAGGATGGAGCCTTACACGATGTCCTCTAAACAACCTACTCTGCTAAGGGTGAACCCTCACTGAACGCGGCTACTTATTTGGGCTTAGTAGTCAATAATGACTCAAAGTATTTAGAATTTTTCTCATTTTTTAAGGAATTTTAATAGAGGTTAGAACACAGGTTAACTCAACTTTACATGAAAAGCATTTTCAATACTATGTCACACAAATAAAGATTTTCAAAACATTTTTGAAAAGATTTTTCAAAACAAGAGAAACTCATTTTTCAAATCATTTTAAAAAAATATTTTTCTATAAAAATAGTGTAACATAATATAGAAAGCCTTAAAAACCATTTGGTCCGCTTAGTTCACAGGATTTTACTTTAGCCAAAAAGTTTTAAATTTTTCAATTTTTCAGAATATAGCTAAAGTACATATACTGTATAGACGGTATACCTCTCTATACTAAAACTTTACTATGCCCTCATGGCACTAGATGATACAAGTCCATAGGCCTATTTAAATATAGAAAAATATACAGGAACTAAGGGAGGGCTCCTTGAATACTTAGGTTAGAAATAACCTAAGTATTGAGGCAAGGAAAGATGAGTAGAGAAAATCACGGGGACTCGGGTCCCCCTATACTTAGGCTGAGAGTAGCCTAAGTTGATACTGGGAGAGACCCGAGGTGAACGAAGAAGACAGATGGATATACAAGTGAGTGGATGAATCTTCGGAGATCAATGGAGTATCTAAGGCTCGTGGGAGGATGTCGGAGCAAACAAGGCTCAATCAAGCATGCAGAAACCCTTTGATTCACCAACTCACACATGAAATCAACAGGTGTTGTTTTATTATCTTATCATTTTTATTGGTGATTAAAACATTCTATTTTACGCGAAAGAAAATGTCAAGTAAAACCCATTCCATAAACGAGGGTGTTGCTCTCCCAAAACAAGATTTTACTCCTTTTTTAGGTTGACTTGCAATTAATAGTCCCAATTCATTTTGCTTAAGGTTATCACTGAATTAAGGTGAGCACATAAAACAAGCAATTATCATTTACTACTCATTCCCATTTTCCATTAACCTAGGTGATCAAGCTACGAGGGGAAATCGAGAAACGCCATGCAAAAAACCAAGATCTAGGCTAAGCAAGAAAACATACAGTGCCTTAGCAAAGATTCGTGAAAACTTGGACTATTTTGAAAACAAAAACATATGTATGCAAGTTGATTGAAAACTGTGCATAACATGCTTCTATTAGTGGGGAAGAACATCTTGTAAATTTGGCTAAGTGAAGCGATGCTATGTGCGTCTTTGTTTAGAGTGTGTACTACATATGAGAAAGCACGTAAAAATGAAATGATGAAAGAAGCTCGAAGAGCCGCGTGCCTAGTCCTAGGTCGTCACTCAAGTGGGGACGATCCCCACACAACTACATATAATTCGTTCATTTACAAGCGCGAGTCTTCGATCGAAGACCGCTGTAAAGATGATTATTACAAGAGATGAAATGATATGCAAAATAACATTTTTTTTCGACATGCTCCAAGAATGCTTTTGCGGCTCCTCACAACAGGGAAGCAGCTGCTCCTCACCTCCTTGAACATCAAGGGACCTGTCACAAACGAAAAGGTTAGATATCAATCGAAAAAAAATATTATAATGCAAGACAATTGGACAAATTGACCTACGTAAAAGAAACACTTAATTAAATAAATAAAAATCCAAACAAGACAAAAGATGAGGCGTGTCCCCGATAATGGCGCCATTTGACGATCCGCAAATTCAGCCCTTTAATAGTGTAGGATTAACACTCAGATCGTCATTGCAGTCGGGCTAAATTTGGTCTGTCAAAAACCATCTAATTGCTATGTCAATAGAATCAAATGGTTGTATTTATATTTAACTTGGGCAAGCCCAAGGTCGAACTCAGGGACACGAGCTCAAACTCAGGGACACGAGCCTCTCTCATCCTATTTAGACTCTTATTAATTTAACTAAGTGTTGGATCAAT
Organism: Ottelia alismoides; assembly: GCA_037367405.1. Classification (NCBI taxonomy): domain Eukaryota; kingdom Viridiplantae; phylum Streptophyta; class Magnoliopsida; order Alismatales; family Hydrocharitaceae; genus Ottelia; species Ottelia alismoides. The sequence continues at coordinate 162,135 of JAZKJV010006159.1, read as the reverse complement.
AAATAGTAGGTCAATAAATGCATGAAACAAGACTAGATGCATTAAGTAAACATGAAGCTATGCATTTTTTATTTGCTTTTTATCATGCAAATAAATGTGATGAAATGCAACACAAAAATATGCCTAAATTACAAGAATAATTGAGCCATTTAATCACAAGTCAAAACAGGGTCAATTTCATGAAGCTACTTTCATTTATGTAAAAATAGGGCATGAGAAGCTTTACACAAAAGATACTTAATCAACAAAATAAGACATCAAAACTCATAGTGTCAAATGTGAAATACAAGCATGCCATCAAGAAGACAATGAAGAGAGCTTCTAAACGCCACTGAAATCGACTCAATCGGAGCTAGCATGCTCAAGATATACACGGGTAAAGCCATGGGCATAAATACGAGAAAACATGAAAGATAAGTAGCAAACAGGTCCTTGAGAGGGGCTAAAATGCAAATCGAAGAAATTTCGGGACCTTGCCTATAAATAACTCACATGCGTGGAGGTATTTTGCAATTATTAAAACCTACGAGGGTATAAATGCAAAATAACCCAAGCGCACGTCGTTTGCACGTGGTATCTAGACCTGTTTGCAAAATTGAAGAAGTTGGTGGGCCTCTCTGCAATTTATCATGGCCGCACGTGACCTGCACGTGCGCTCCAGGCTCAGTGAAGATACATGCTCGGAGAAGGCTTGGGGCAGCTTCGGCTAGGCTCGGAGAGTACGAGCCTCCATGCTTGGTCTCGGATGAGGCTTGGAATACCCAAGCCTGCGGGTCTGGGGTTGAGGCTTGGAGAGGCCTTGGCGATTACACGTGGATGCTCGAAGACCGTCCGATCATCGAGATCGAACGGTAGCTGGAGGCTGCATTAGATGTCTACGTGGCTGCTTCTGTGCCGTTGGATGAGCTCCAGGGAGGAGCATCCAACGGTGCCTATACGATCTGGATTTTCCTCCTCTGCCGCGGGGCTGGTGCCTCGAGTGGACCTCCGACGACACCTCCCGAGCTCCATCTCCCTTGCTAGGCCACACTGCATCTCCCCGGAGCCTCCTGAGAGGTCATCGATGGCGGTGGAGGTACGGGCGAGCTGCAGCACGGTCTGGAGACGATGGTTGACACCGGAGCGTCGGAGGAGGAACTCTCAACTTCTGCTCCGATGAGGCTCTAGTTGTTGAAGAATTTTAGTACATGCATTGTTAGTACCAAAAGCCGAAGCTTCATGCGAAGGGTGGAAGTGAAGTGCATGAGATGATCGACCATGAGGGGGATGAAGAAGGCGGTGGCCGGTCGATCTTCTCCGGCGATCTCGGAGAAGTTGGGTCGGAGGCGATCGGGGTTATGGAGGAAGAAGAGGAGGATCTGAGGATGACGCGTGAATGGTGGAAGTGAGGCGAAACTATTGAGATGGTCAATGAAAGGCGAAAGTGAATGGAGAGTCCTAATTAATTAAGGAAAAGGAGATGAAAATTACAAAGAGAATCAGAAGAGCTTACCTGAGGTCGGGCGGAGCGACATCGGCTTGGGCTGAGTGCCGATGGCACTCCGATCATTGCTGAACTCCCCCAGCCATGGGGAGCAGCTTGGAGGGACAAAACCACAGCAAACCTGCCCGTGATAGACTAGGGGTCAACACCAGAGAAGATTGTCATCATCGCTCTCCATGCCACCACCTCGCTGTCATCGAGGGCGGAGGCGTGCTGGGAAAATCCCCATGCAAAGGTGGACAAGGTTCTGAGTTGGCGGAGGGGAGTTATTTGAAGGGGAGAATGTGGTGGTTTCAGGTGATGGTCGTGACTTTGAGAGATGTAGCAGTGGAGAGGATGACGTGGGTGTCCAGGTGTTTCGCGAGGATGGTGGTTGAGTGGTCTACAACTTGGCTTGGTTATTGAGTGGAGAAGGTGGTCGAAGACTCGGAGAAAAAAGGAAGGGGCTGATGGGTGCACTAGGTGAAGATCGTGGGAGAGAGGGCGTCTGGAGATTGACAATGGGTTCTTGGCCATTGTATCTTGTGATCTAATGGCCAAAATCAGAGCGCTGGGGGAAGGCTAGGAATAACTTTGGGTTGCGTGATCGAATGGCTTAGGCATCACCACGTGGTACGCTGAGGGCATGGCATTGGCTAACGGTCCAAATGGACTATGAAGGTTGATCGAGTGGTTGATAGCGGAAGCTGAAAGAACGGCTGGGATGGAGGTTCTCTAGGGATGATCGTGCGGTCCGTGAGACACCACGTAGCGAGCTAAGAATTAGGCGGATATGGAGGGCTGTGATGAAGTAGGGGCTTTGATCGAATGGCAGGGATCAAAGGTGGGATGAACGGTGGCGATGAGGAGAGAAGGAAGGCCATCGGACGGCGGAGAGGCAGCGACGCGTGGCGCGCAATGAAGCGGGCCACGTAGCGCAACCAGAAGGCACCACATGACCCAATCAGTTTATTGCAACAATGATTTGAAGGAATGAAGGGAAAAACGACCGAATTTGAAAAACCTTAAAACATGAAAGTTGTAGATCTCGATGAGATCTACAAGTTTCATGTTGACCAAAAACAGAGATGAGGTCAAATAAAGGAAGAAAATATTTTTGACGGTGTTTTTAAGGGTAAAAGCACCACGAATTTTAATTTTGCTATTTTTTTGTATTTTTAGTTTATTCAATGACTCTGATATTTACAAGACTTTGTCTGGTTTTTATTGACACCTCGTCTAAGATAGGGGGTTAATTTCAGTGAATTAGAGACATGAAACATGGTTTCATCAATCATGGATCTCGGCCAAAAGTCACAGTCTTATGTTCGTTGTTCTATTGGCTCACTCTCGTCTGATGCAGATGTTGAAGATTTAGACACTTGGATAATATCAATTGGCACTTTATCATTGTTTGAATGGAATGTTATCTGTCCAGTACCATAATTTACCACTGCCTCAGCATTTTGAAGGAACGGACTTACAAGGGTTATTGGGGTAAGCAAAAGGGGTGCTGAAGTGTACATGTCTAGAACGATGAAGTCTGTAGGGAGCTAGATTTCCTGAATGGTGACAACAAAATCTTCTAAAATTCCTTGAGGTCGCTTGATGGATGTGTCTGTGAACTGCATAATCATTCTTGTGGATTTGAGCGGACCCAACCCAAATTCCTTAAGCATGTGACGTGGGCATAAGATTGATTGAGGATCCACTATCAAGTAGAATTCGGTCAAACTCTTGGTCAAACATCTGACATTTGATTAGAGGAGCTCCCATGTCCTTTTTTTATTGGGAGATTGCTTATTGCGTTTACAGTAGCCGCATTTCTTTCATGATCTTTTAGTAGTTGTCTCTTTGAGGTACATGCCTCCTCCAAGCCTTTCTTGATATTCAGCACGTACTTGATGGCTTTGAGCAGAGGCATTTCAAGAACAAGATTCTGAATTATTTTCACAACATTAGGATCAGAGAAGGCAATTTTCAAATTTTTATTTTTTTTGGATTTTCTCATTGCATCAGGAAACAGAATATCGACAGAATTGAAAGTAACAGTGGAAATAGTGTTCTTAGTTATAACAAAATCTGTACATGTGGATGACTAAAATGAGCTGGGTAATCCAGGAAGGCGGGCATCCAAATCTTCAAGCGAGGCTCCATCAGCTGGCATCGGATCGACTGCAGGTGTGATCTTCTCCAATGTTGGATGGCTTGTGTTTTGGTTGCTGCTGGTGGTGCTTTCTTTTGGTGTTTTTTACTTTGCTGATTGTTTTTTGGATTTTAGTGGTATACTTCTCCTTCTTCTTCTTCCTCACCTGGTATGGCTGTTGGTCTGGTTGATAGAAGAAGACGACAACTCCTCCATGTTTGCTTTATTCTTCCCTATGCAAGTGGCTGCAGGCTGCAAGTTCGTACCACTCCTGAGAGTAACAACATTAGACAAAAATAATTCATTCATATCTGATTATAGGACTGGAGGGAATCTCACAGACTACATGCTCTTTCTTCTTGAAATTACCAGGGTTTGCCTCCACTTATGCAGGAATGGATGTCTTCGCGATAGTGAAATCGTCCAACTTCTGACTAATATCTGCAAGGCCCTTGACAAGTTGGGCCAAGTAGTCCAAGGTTGGGTTCACAGGAGATGCAGCCTCAGATACCTCAACATGTTGGCTACGCTTGTATTGCTTATGGAACTGAGACCGCTGGTTGAGATATTGGGAATGGTTTGGAGGAGAAGGTGATGTTGTTGATACTGTTGAGGAGGGTGCTGCTGATAGGGCACAATCGTGTACTGTTGTTTTTGCTGGTACGCAGTTGTTACTATTGATTATATCTCCAACTGCCATTGAATTGTGGAGACTGTTGGTGTTGTTGTTGGTTGTTCTGGACAAACCTCCCTCCTTGTTGTTGAGGGAACTGGCAGGAGTTAGCAACCTGACCCCGCTGAGGTCTGCCTAGATGGGTGCGTTTCACATCATTTGACCATACATCGTTCACCTCCTGAATAAGAGTTGGTGGAGGGAAGAACTGTTCTGAAATGTACTGGTGCTCCGACCGGTAGACAATCAACTATTGCTGTGACTGATGAGGAGTTGTTGGCTCTGGGCTTGCACGTAATAGATGTGTTGAACCATTGGTTGGGTTTGACTCGGCTGAGGAGGTTGTGGCTGTGAATGTTCCTTCGTCTCAGCTGGAGTGAAGGCTGATGCAGACACAAAGTTGCAGGAGATGATTGTACTCACCAGTAGCTCCAACTGCTTAGTGATTTTATCTAGTTTATCCCTATTCGTTGTCCTTTGTTCAATCACAACACGGTTATCCAAGTCCTGTGAACGCTTCTCAATGATGTCCACTTTGGATAGGTGGCTCCCAATAATGCTCAAATTGGAGCTCTCATCCCTGTCTGACTCGTGGGATGATGCCATATGCATAGGCTTTTGAACATATTGTTGCTGATGCTGATAGGTGCGGGACGAAGATAAAGCAGCCTCTTCTTCGGCCATTTCTTCAAATATTTGACAGACGACATCCTCATCTTTATTGAAATGGGTGCCGCCACATGCTGCATCCACTAGCTTCTAGCTTTCTATTGTAAGTCCCCCGAAGAAATGTTGGACCTAGCTGGTCCTAGGAATCTCAAGATGGGGACACTTTTCTTGTAGCTCAGTAAACCTCTCCCAGGCCTCATGAATGGATTCATGTGCAGCTTGGGTGAAGTTTGCTATGTGGGCATGCATATGATTGAGTCACCCAAGAGGATAGTATTTATACAAAAAGGTAGTTCTTCCTTGGTGTGACGACTTTCCCCATGTGGTTGATCCAATGAAGGGCCTTATCCTGAAAGCTTAAGGGAAATGCCATCATCTTGACTACCCCAAGAGGTATACCGGGTAATGAGTGGTGCTGCAGATGCGCCGGAACTATTGTAGATGAATATATGATTCTTCATTGGTGTTTCCACGAAAGATGGTCAGGAGTGTCAGTAGATGAGGCTTAAATTCGAAATGGGCATGGATGGCTGAAATCAGGATCCATTTAGTGACTTGCTCTGCCCCAGGATTGAATATTTCTTTTAGAGTTGGCTTGTGTCGCTCTGCTCTAGGCTCATCTGGATCTCCCCCTCCTCCACCTTCAGGATCTTCTTCGAATCCTCCTCGGTTTTCTCTCCTTCTCCTCAAGTCATTGAGCATGTCTTGGAAGACGACCAGTGCTAAGGCATGATCCGTGAGTTGCTGTTGGATTCTTGAATAAGTAAGGATCTGAGCATTTACATCATTCTAATCAGGCCTGCGGACTCTGATCTGGCTGAGGTGGTGGTTGTGGTCCCTTCCCTTTTCCTCCAGGAGCCATCTCTCTCTGACCCTGAGTCTGATTCTATCAAGATTTTTTGCTCCAGATCGGGTTCTTGATCTGCAATTGAAGTAATGCCCTGATTAGTTTGTGTGGAGGCACCATAAGTAGCAAATCGGTCTGTCATAAGGTCAACACAGTATTTCGTTAACGATGTCTTTGTGTATGGAGTGAAATCAATTGCCATCCAAAATGGGCAGGTATCGGGATGATAGTGATCCAGGTTTATTGGAGAAGATGGGGAACCTGGAGATCGGTTCACAGAGTCTATCAGGAATAGTCCTGAATTATTGGAGGTGATGATTGCATGGAATCTATGTTGGTGTTGGCGGGGTCCCCACTAAGCCATCTGTGTGTCGCCATTTCAAAGGTCAAGAGGAGATCGAGATTAGAATCATGATACGGAGGTCAAACATGAAAAAAAGGGAGTGTAAAATAGTAGAAGGCTCCAAATGAGGGGGGATCAAATAGGGAAACAAAGAGAAGAAGGTGAGAAAAAGGAGGACTAATATTTGGACCTTAATCTAATTCAAACTAACACAAAACAAGGGTAGGTTCACCCACTCAACACATGTGAAGCCGTAAAAGTTCAGCTATTTTTATCTTTTCAATTTTATTGTTATTTTCAGGAAATCTTATAACGAGTCCTTAAGTACGCTAACCCTTTAGGAGTGTGTGTACTGCCAGTCAAGTGCCCCATATTTATTCCACCTCCTTTGTAACCTGTGATTTGCGCACTTAAAGGTCCTTGATCTCATGCTTGGGTGGCTATCAGCCAAAGAAATAAAAAAGGAAGCCAATAGGAGAAACCAATACTTCGGTCCTCGCTCGTAATGGAATCACCTGTGATCATGCAAGGACCTACTCGGAAACAAACCAATGAGACAGACACATCCATGAGGGCATGGCCTAAGCTCAGTACTTCAGACCAAGTCGGATTCTCCACACAAGGCGGGAACACCATGCTCAACTACGCCCTACTCGGTCGCATACGATAAAAGCACCAATACTTCTCCAACCTAGGTGATAACCAAGGCACCACATTGGGATTTGGACTCTTATCCTTAGCGGGTCGTGCCTCACTCTGCCTGGAGTGTACCTGAAAACAATGTGGGCTTTATGAACCCCAAACAATGAATGGTTCATTACGAATTTTAATTAAGGTCAACTTTATTTAGTAGTCCCTTTTTAATTTTTTGGGTTTTCAATTTTTTGAGTATTTTTCAGAGTAAACAACCTAATGATTTTTTTGTATTTTCCTTTATGTCCTAAGTGATGTATAAATAGGGGAGAGAGGATGGAAAAGCCGTGTAAGTTGTCACTAAGTTCGAAATCTCACCTTAGTGGCTAATGATGCATCCAATGATAGAGTTACTTACAGTGCTTCCCAGCTCTCTCCATGTGGGATGCAAGGTAGAATTGAAATATTACACTATGTGGCGATATGCAAAGGCGAGAAAATGCCTTAAATAGTAGCTGCTATTATCGGGAAGAACCAAATGCCAATCACTCAAAAAATGAGATACAGAAGTCTGATCTCTGAAGTGCATCTATGTCCTCCACAGCGGATCTTGCAAGTGCTGAATAACACTTCTCTCGGAGCTCGATCTCACGTCCAAATAATCAACAATTAATATTTGACTAATTTCAAGCGCATATCACTATAGGTGCAGGCAATGTTGTTAGGGCTTTGGACCTAGCTACCGTGTCAAGCAACCTACTATCTAGGGGCTCACTCATAGAAACAAATGAAAAAAAAGACGTAAAGCTCAAATCACGAGAAACAAAAGAAACAAAGGCAATAAAACATGAAAATTCTGGTACGAGGCCGCTAGGTGAATACACCTAGGCACTGGACCTCGTGTAGTATAGAGAGTAGCGTCCAAAATAATTATAAATTATTTGCGGAAAATAAATCTCTCTCACTAAAAAAATGGAAAATGTTAAAAGATGCTCTTATCTTCTTTCGCTATCGTTCTCTCCTGATCTCTCTTGGTCAGCTCAAAAGACGAAAGTCGACCTACGCTCACTTTGGGTGCACCCACCTCCTAAGAGGTAGTCCTCGTCAAGAAGTCCCTCGCAAGAATGATTAACAAGAAAATATGGGTCAGAACAGTCAAATAATTATCAAAGAATAATTAGTAGAAAAATGTAAGTAAATAATGACAGCTATATATGCAAAACTGTGCTACAATATGTTACTCCCCAACAACGGTGCCATTTGAAAAAGAGGTTTTCCGCGAGGGTCTAGAGATCTCACTAGGCAAGAAGTCCAATCGGTGCAGTGATCGCTCATGAAAATTCGGTCTAGTTCAACAATCAACCCACAATTAAATATTCAACAATAAAGACAACGTGGATCGAAATTTACTATAAAACCTATACTAAAATGTGTATAGTGACAAGTTGAGTAGGGTGTCAAACATAGGGAACACACGATGTAGCACTATATATTATTTATAAATAAATAATATAAGTATATGTGCATATATAACTATGCATAATCTTTATCAATTAATGTGAGTTTTAAATAATAGGATTTTTTATTTTATTTTTGTTTTATATTTTGTATTTTGATTTTTAATTTTATTTTTTTTTATTTTTGTACTTTTATATTTTCCTTTTCTTTTAAAATAATAAATATGTATATAATGTATATATACAATATAGACTAGGATAGATATAAATAATAATAATAGCAAAGTATTAAAAAATAAACTATTTTTGGATTTTAAATCATTTTTACCATTTGTAATTTTTGGGGAATTTTTGCTAAATATATATATATTTAACGTTGAAAATACCTTAAAATGGTGCTAAAATACAAGGCTGAATTTAAAATGGAGATGAAAAATATCAAATAGCTTTAAAATTTCTCCAAATTAATTTTAAAATAAAGATAGTAATATAAAAAAACTGTACAACAGAAATCACTATTTTTGGGATTTTTGGAGATTTTATAAATTTTAGAAAGGTTTTGGGGGGTTTTTAAATTTTTAAGCATTTTCTTTTACTATTTTTAGTGATTTTTGGGATAACATTTCGAAGCGATTTTATATTTTTTTGGCTTTTTTAATGCAAACAAGGTTGATCATTCTCTATTTAAATTTTAGAAAATAGAAAAAGGGCATAAAATACAAAAACAATTAAATAGAGTAATGAAGCATGCATCCAGGTACCTACTCCTATTTTTTGGTAATATTTAGAGGATGATAACTATTTTTAATAAATAGAAAATGACACACAAAATTACTTATCCTAGCAGGGGTATAATTGCAACTAAAATTAAATGCAAGGGTTACAATGCAATTTCACCCAAAAGTTAACACTAATATTCAACTTTTATATATTAAAAGATAATTACATAAACACGTAAGGGGCTTCAGTGAGGTCAGAGCAACTAAAGCTGCTCCAGGTGGTTGTAGATGTCCCTGACGCGTCGAATGACCAACAAAACGGCACCAAAAGATCCCCGGGTGTGAGGGTTTTCTCCTTGACCCGGGGGTTTACAAAAAACGATTGGGGGATGGAATGGAGGGAGAGCTCTGGCGAGGTGGCGGTGGAGGAAGCTCAAATCCCAGATCCACGATGGATCTGGGTTGGATGAAGAGGGGAATCTATGGAGAATGTGAAGGGGAGCGAAATGGGATGGAAGTTGAGGCGAATCGAGGGTCAGATCGCATCAATTTGGAACTAGACCCTAACATCTATGATTTGGGGATTTTGAGATTAAATGCGATTCGATGTACCTAACTACAAATTAACGATGCTGAACGAAAGTTAGAGTAGGATATTACCTAAAAAAGACGGGAAAATGGCTCAACTAGCCCGAGGCAGCCAGGAGCAGAACTGGTTGGTGGTGCTTCGGTGGTGAAGTTTGATGCACCGCCTCCCTTTCTCTCCTCATTGCAATTCAAAGGCTAAACCACGCTGTCACCATGGGGAAGGCATTAGGAATGATCTGAGGGGCTAAAGCTCGAAGAAGAGGGATCAAAAAGCCAAAAGAGGTGAAGGGGTAAATTTATATGCGATTTTTTAGCAAGTTTCGATGGGATCTTGCGTGAGATCTAGCGAGAGTTTATGGGGATTCTAGGATGGGCGTGGATGAGGGACTGTAAAGCCTTAAACTTGGTCATCTCTCGGATCCTTTATCATAAAATCCAGCTCGTGAAGTGGAAACCAACTAAATTTGTTGTGAATCGGACTTCGCTTCGATTTGTTATGAGTTTTGGAAGAAAGAGAAGTAAGGAGGTTTAAGGTGTCATTAACTCTTAATGACTGTCCTTAATATTATCTAAATATGATTAAAGAAATTAAATATATATTGAGGATTGTTAATGACCATTAGCGAACACTAATCAATGGTCAGCAAAAGTTAAGCGTAATCCAAGAATGTTAAATCACGATTAATAAAAGTTAATCATGATTAACATTAATTAAGCGTCATTAGCAAATCTAGAGTCTTCTGGATAGTTCTAACTTAAGCTCTAAGTTTCGGATAATTTTTGGCCAAAACCATGGGCCACTAACTGTGGTTAACATCTAACCCATAGTTTTCTAACCATGGTTAGCGGTTTTCTGAAACCTATAAATACCGCCACCCATTCATTCTCTACGATTTCCACTACTACCACCACCCCAAGGGCTAGGGTCGAGAGGTTGGGAGGAGGAGTGTGATGCGAGAAAGGAGTGCTAGCGAAGCGCTGCCGGGAGAAGGAGGAGGAGGAAGGTACGATCCTCTCTTAGTTTGCTTTGTGAGCTAGGTTTTCGATTCATGTTATTTTTCCAAATTTGTTTTCGATTCATCTTTATTTCCGATTCATTTTGTATTGTGGTTCAAGGAGAAATCTGTGTAACACCCTACTTATGTGCAGGCAGTTATGCACGTCAATTAACCATGTGATTCGTCACATTTTCACTCACCTAAGAAGCGTGGTGTATACAGATTCTCCATTGCTTATTATTCTAGTCTTTCGTTTTCATCTTGTGATTCGTCACACCTTCACTCACCTAAGACGTGTGGTGTCTGCCGATTCTCCATCGCTTGCAGATTGATTATATTCTTTTAGTTTCCTTGTTGTTTTCCTCTCGGTGATTTTATAAAGGAAACTCTTTCTGTTTTTCTTTTAAAATATGTCTTGATATAAGGGGAAACTCTATCGAAATTTTTATAAAATAAATCACGATATAAGGGAAACTCTATCGAAATTTTTATAGAAATATGTTCCCATATAAGGAAAATCTCTGCCGAAATTTTTATAGAAACATCACCCCATATAAGGGGAAGCTTTGCCGAAATTTCAAGATAAAATATGCTCTTCGTGTTCTTCGTATTCTTCGTGTGTTCTTCACGTTCTTCGTGTGTTCTTCATGTTATTTGCATTCTTTGTTTGTTCTTCGTGTTCTTGGCACGTTCTTAGCATTTTTGATACGAAAATGAAATTTAATCACTTTAGGAACTTTAAATCATCCTTTTTGAAAAAGAATCACGATAAAGCACTGCATACAAGGAAGAGAGCTCGATTAGGCAACGAAATCGTTCCTTTTGTTGTTGGGTTTTCATATGAGATTGTTGAGATTTCTGTATTTATGATCCTTGCTACGAAGAACCCTAATTTGGTTATTTTGAGAAAGTATGAAAGGTTGCTTTGTAATTTCAACTAAAATAAGGTCTAAGCATCGAATAGATGCAGTGGTTTGGAAAGTTAGGGTTTGGAAGTTAAAATAAGCATAAATATGAGTTTATAAATATATGAATTAAAATATGTGTAAGTCTATACTCAATATTTATGTTTATGCAAATCTAAGTCTGAATAGAGGAATTACATCCTGAGAATTGATGTGTTTTAAGTTGGATCCTGAAAAGGATTGTGTCTTACGTTAAGAATGACTGGGAGTAGAACCATAGGTCAGGCATGCAACCCGTAGGTTTGTCGGAAGGAACTCGTACACAGTTGCCCTATTATGATAAGTGCGCACGAAATGATTGAATTGCAACGCGTGGTATAGAGAAGCAATATATTCGGGTTGAACGACAGAAGATGTGGTCGTGCCATGTGGAGGCACGGGTGATTTAATAGCAGCTATGTCACAATAACATATTTTTTTAAAAGCCGCTAGGTCATGTGATTAAAGGTTAGCCTGAGGTTTTAAGCAACTGGATCCTTGAGGATTGTGTGCTCCTTTGTTTGCCAGGCTGAGGTTTTGAGGCCCTGATTAATAAAAGAAAAGGAAATTGTCAAGGTAGTATTGGAGGATTGGTTGAGGCGACGTGCGGCGGCATAAGCTTACAAGATCAACGCAATCTCCAATCCCGAAGTGTCTACAGCTTCGGAGTCCATATAGTGGTGAGGTAATTCCCTGGACTAATCCATGATGTGGAATAGAAAGGATATGACTTAAATATGAGAAGGGATGAAACTTTTTGTGATAACAAGTTTTGAAAAATTACACCATTTGTTTGCCATCAAAGGACTTTACTAATACATCCAGCTAACATAGTAGCCATCCAGCTAGCTGTAGTAGCTTTACTCTATAAGGTACTTGGTAATCTTTTTATGTATTTCCTTTCCAGCTGACGTACATTTAAATGGTTATAGTAGGACAATGTATCATGTAAACTTTATATTGTGAATGGAAAAGTGTTGAAATACTTCCTTCTGAGTATTTTTGATTGCAGTCTGTTTCTGAATGGTAGTTGTGATTGTTGAATAAATTATTATTGAGTAACCAAATTTGGATATGGGAGGATCTGATGACCCGTAATCAAGTCGTGACTGGGATGAAGTGGGTGCATGATGGTGGTTACCTCGAGAATAATGAGTGATAGAGGAAGCGTGGAAAAATCGATGAAGAGGCGGCCTCGTGACTTCTAACAGGCGTCAGAAGGGAGATCGAAGAATTGACCTATAGTCAACAAAGGAAAGCGCTTCATTGGTCCACATGAACCAACCAGGAAATTCTAAGGCAAAAATGCCTTGAAAATTGGATATTAAATAGAATTTGTTTTTATTATTTTTATATTATAAAGAAAAAATGTTTCTTATTTTCTAAAGTATTTTATGTGCATTTTTATTTATTTTTTAGAGGTGTTTATTTACAAGTTATTTTTAGGGTATATATAGGTATATTTACATAGGTTTTAGGTAATTTATTATTTTTGTATTTTTTGGTTTTTTTCTTATTTTATTTATTTATACTTATTTTTATGCACTTAAATATATATTTATTATATTTTTCGGATATGCTATATACACTTAATTTAATAGATGTATTATTTGTATAGGTATAATTATAGGTAATTCATCTATGTATTTATATGATTTATTTTAGTGTTTTATTTATTGTTTTTATTCTTGTTTTAATATGTACATATATTATAATTAATATTTACAAAATTAAAAAAACATAAAATTATAAGAATAATAAAGAATGAATAAAATGATTTTTTTAACTGTGTATACTATACAATAGTGGTCCAAAACCTAACTTTCACACCTTAACCCAAAAAATATGAAACCACCTTCATTAAATAGCTTATTAAAAGTTATATTCTATTAAAGGAAATTTTGATACATTTTGAGTTTTTATTTGGGAGATATGGGTTTGTGAAGTTTGGCTTTTGGAATTTTATTTTATGTATAAAATGTACACTATATATTATTTTTGTGTGAAATAAATTTTGTATTTTTTATATATTATTATAAACAATTTTCATCTACAAGTTTCATTATTTGAACTATAATTAATAAGTAATAAAATAGGTCCCAAAAGGTAATTATTGGCCTATTTTATTAGAGTGATTGCTCTGCATTTTCTGTATACTTAGCCGCCCTATCTCCCCTGACTTTATTTCTTGTCGACTAAGTGAACATGATGACTGAGTCTCGATGGCTAGGCTCACTTTAGTGTCCTTGACACTTTGCTCTTTTACTTTTCTTTCCTTTATTCATTTATTTTGGCAATAAATACAATAAATATACAGTATTGCTTACAGTATCTTGTACAACTTATTGAACGTTTATTTTGACAAATTGATGATATATACATGCATTCAGCTAGGGTTTAAAGGCCAAAATGAAGGAATAAAGGTGATGAAATGGAGATTCATCAGTATCATACGAGGGTAGTACAGCTAGCTGGAACATCTCATCCTCCTCTAGGGAGGGATGTGCACCTTAACATGGTCTAGTAGCATTGAGATCTAACGATAGGAGTCTGTGGGCTGTAATAATGCTTCAAAAGAGGGATAGTCTACTAGCTCAGGAAGAAAAACTATTTATGTATATGTTTCATCGTGTAGATATCTTGTATATATGCACATCATAAAAAAATGTGTGCAAATTATGAAACAAAACTCCAACTCCAAAAAAGGGCACAGGTCTGATTGTAAATAAAAAGCCTTCCTATGTGTATATAGTTAATAAGCAAAACTTATGTATTCCACAGTCTCATCTCATGGAAGCTTGCAGGTGGAGATTTAGCTACACTGGTTGAGCTCCAAGGGATACGTGGCTACACTGGTCGTGATCCATTCTCTTCTTTCCCCTCTTCTTGAGTTGGTTGTACTTGAACTTAGAAGGGAATATCCCTCTCCTCGAGGAAAGAGTTGTTAGACTAGGGGATTAGAGTTACCTTGTTGAGGGAGGTTGTTTCTTTGCCATTTCTTAGGTAGGGAGCTATATATCACTTACACAGTACAAGTAAAGATTCATAGTCTTTAGAGTTTGCGTATGTAGACTCGTTCGACATGGTTGTCGAGGAGACCAGACCATAGAATTGTGGAACTTGAAGGCTATTGAGTATTAAACCCGTTTTCCAATAAGGGTTCCGCCAAACTAATAATCCAAAGGTCCGACTGACCTCCATACTCCAATTTAATGAAAATAAGTTTAATAATCAACTTTGGTTCTTTTTATTTTCTTCTTATTTTCACTTCTTTTTCAAATAAATGTTTGCTAAGGGACTAGCAAAGGAAAAGTATAGGGGGATGATGAATCTACGATTCTCATTCTTTATTCTTTTATTTTAGCTTTATCTTTTAGCAGATTCACCTATAAATACATGTAAATACAATAAATCAGCATTACATAGGTCTTTGTTAATATTGCATAATTAACACATATTTTTCAAAAAAAATAAAAGAATAAAGAGAAAATAAAAGGAAGGATGTATTTAGAATAAATACGAGTGACCCAATCCCCGAGAGAAGGTCAAGCCTTAATCTGGTCAACAAGAAATAAGTAAGGGGAGATAAGGTATATTGTACATAATAAATATGCAAATAATTATTTATATTTATTTTACATTTTGTAAATACCATATTATCTTGAACACTTGTTTATAGTCCTAATAATAAAGTAACATAAAATAAAAATAAGAAAATACAAAATAAAATAAAAATAAAATCCACAATTCATTGTACAAAAGCCATATGTGTGTATATTGTACATTACCTACTATACCTTTATTCAAACCATAAAAATCAAATAAAAATCTAGTTAAATTCCTTAATTTATTTTGTAAATAAATAAAATATAAAATAAAACAAATTTTTATAAAAATAATAAAATAAAATTACATGTATATAATACTGAGGTATATTATACTTGTATATAATACATTATACAATATATACCCTACATATATTTTTTCATAAAAATAATTAAAAATCACAGAAAAATAGTCTATAAAATAATAAACATTTTTCATTTTATTCACATTTTAGTTTAAAAACATTTATTATTTTATATTTAATAGTATTTTATTTTGTAAATCTTGATTTTCGATTGGTCCACGATGGATTGTTGATCACAGTCAACCTTACCTTTCGACTTACCCGACCCGCTCTACCTTCATCGGACCCATTTTCATCCCTTTTTCCCGATCAGGTCAGGCATCATTTTGCATCGATTCTTGTGCCCGATTATGCTCCTATGATCCATGATCCTCACAGATTCTTAGGCACAGCCAGATCGTGCTAAGGTTTCTATGAATCTTCCGAACTTTCTAGACCCTAGCATTCCCTTATAAATAATCTTCTCTGCCTCCCGGGCTCGATAGCTCATGCCTCATGCCACCACTGCCCCTTAGCCACCTCTAGGATAGTGACAGATCCTCTAAGGCTTGCTTTGGACCTCCAGTGAGCGCCAGATATCACCTGCTCAGCCTGTGGCCGGAGTCTTCCGCCGTGACCAGCCTCCCTGGTCCGTCGCAGCTTGGTTGAGGCCATAACCCCTTTGTTCACCTCGTCTAAGTTCCTGAGCCCTTCAGAAGATCCAAGTACCCTCCATTTCACTTACATTTGCATTTTTGCTTCAATTCCATCCATTTTCTCCATCGCAGTTCACCTGCTCCGACGAGCTGGTCGGAGCTCTGTTTCAAACACCACCACATACCGATCGATACACCGCACCATATCCATCCTTCCTTCACAACCTTACCACCGTAGGCTCGCTCATCAGGGGGAGATTAAGGTCTGATCTCCTTCCTCCATATACACCGAAGATCAAGTCCATGTTCCCCCTCGCTTCGTGAGGTTTTCCAAGCAATAACTGGACCAGAGCTACGCCCCTGAGTCCTAGTTTCCTTTGAATCGTTGAAGTACGTGAGGAGACCGAGTTTGTGCGCCAGCTGATTAGGCAGAGCAGCTTCAGGTTGAGCTCCACCGCTTCGATCATCCGACCACCCTCCTTTTCATCGAAACCGACCATCCAACATAGAGCACTTCCCCGAAGTTGTTGAGCCTTTTAGAGCATCAATCAGACCAGTTGATCTCCACCTTTCGTCGATCGAAGCTCCTCATACACCCATTCTTTCAGCATCCTTCTCGCCCGTCAAATCCGGAGATGCTCACAAGATTCCATCAGAGCTGCACAATCATCCCCTTTTCCAGAGCGTCAGATTAGCTTTTGACGTGGATCTGACATGCACGCTCACCTACGGTCAGAGCCTCAGATCCACGTCCTAACGTTCATTAGGATCGTATGTCAGCGCAGAGCCCTGGTCCATCAGATCTTCTCAGGTCTACGTCTCAGCCACGCCTGCAAGGGTAAACATTATTTTCTACCATGTCGCTTATGCTATTTTGATTTAGTCTAGTAAATAAAATTTGTAGTTAAGAATATTTGTAGTTTGGACTCTCGAGTTTATCTATTTGCACTTTAGTCCAGTCGAGTCTGAGTCATGTACAAGCACACGAGTCTTTTGGGTTTTTTGTAGTGTATGGTCTGAACTCTTTGCTGGTTATGGAATGAATGTTCTATTTTGAGTATTTGTATTTATACCCCTGCATGCCTGGATCATGTGTTACACATGTATTCAGTGGACTAATTGCATAAAGACCCTTGTACTTTCTGGACTTGTTATTTTCTAGGCCCTAGAACTTGATCTATTTATAGAAAGGTCCTGTAAACTATTTTTAATTACATGTCTTTTATTTAATGCAAAAAATATTAAATAAACCCTAAAAATTATCTAAAAATTACCTATAGCTCCTCCTAGCATGTATTATTTATGGTAATTTTTGGATGTTGATTTGCATGCATTTTATATTATTAAAAATTCAAAATCCCCTAAAAAGTGTCCTACTTGTCATATAAAAACTTTAAAAATTGGAAAAATCCTTGAAAATTCCATAAAAATTAGGGCAGGTATCTTTTGTCATCTTTTAATTCAAGTATTAATTCTACTTAAAAACACCTTATAAAAACCATAAAAATTGGAAAACACTCTAAAACTTATAAAAATTATATAAAATTATAAATTCAAAAATATTGTTTTCATACCCAATTTTTAGACAATTAACTCTATTTTATAATAAAAATCACTTCCAGGAGTTTTGGGCATTTTAATTATTTTGAACTTGCAAATTACTCATGGCTTTGCATTGTTTGTTCGTTTTGTTTCTGTCTAATTTTAGAAAAAAACATTTAAAAATTATATAAAAATTACCAAAAATAATTTAAAATATATAAAAACCAAAAATATTTTTATTGTAATTTTATGATTATTTTTGACCTGTTAGAAAAATACAAAAAGAGTTTATGTGAGTCCTTTTATTTTTTGTGTTTATTGTAATTATTTTTAAAAAATTAAAATTTTAAAAAAATAAAAACCACTTAAAATATTTTTTCTCTTAAAATCACAATACTTAGCTCTTAATTGTGTTCTTGTGTTCTACCTTGGTCGTTATTGAAGGATATGGGAAAATCCTCAAGCACATCACGGAAGCGTGAGCGTCATATGGAATACGACGAAGAACGACTAGTCGTACTAGTTGTTCGGTGCAGCGGAATTTAAAATTTTTTATGCGATGAAACCACATGATCCAAGAACGATTTTCAGATCGTTTCATCTATAACCACAACAAGTATAATGCAATACCTCTTGAAGCGCGGTTGATCGAGTCTCTACGAATAGAGACCTCCTGTCTCAAGTCTGATCATCAGAAAGAAGCTTGCGAGCGCGGGGATGAGTCGCGCTATCCTCGCAGTCCAACGAGTTGATCCAAGTACGGTGAACTCCTGATCTCTTCATACGAGATCGAACATCTCCTTCGTAAGTGTAGCACTCCAAGAAGACGGAGAACTGAAGAACGTCGAAGCGGCGACGTGGTGGCATAGACGACGACGGTCGTCTCCCTTAGGGTTTGGTGGACGACCACAAAGGAGAGGGAGAGAGGATTGGCGTGTAAGGAGAAAAGAGAGCGAGAGAGAGAGAGAGATGTGCTATCAATAGCATGTACAAGAGAGCATAGTATGCCTCTCTATTTATAGGGTTTTAGGATCCATGGATCTCAATCCATGGGACATATAAAATCAATGGATGAGATTGATTTATGTCAATCCAATGGTCAAGATTCTTGTTGGTAAAAATCAACAACTTATGATTTAATTTAGATCAAATATATTTGATAAATCAAATACACATCAATCCTAAAATTAAACCAATCAAATAAGGAGATGATTTCAATGGAGATCTTGAATCCCCATGTAATAGGGTGGACGACCATCAATTCCATATAGGACTTGGTAGTTGTCCACCACTTACCATGTGGGGGCACTCTCATGATATTCCATGGGATTGCATATCTCCTTGAAATTCTTCATTATTTAATCCAACAACTTTTGTTGGGATTTATTCTCCAAAAATAATTCATAATTAATTTTGGGAATATTGCAATCTTGCCATTGGAAAATTGTGAATGACATTCACAACCCAAAACAAAATATAATTTACATTTTCAATTAATTAGACAATGTGTATCCAATACACATTAATAATTAATCAACAAATATAAATTATAATTAGCCCTCTCTAATACATTATAAATCACATTTATAATATATTATGAATAATTGGATATTGCTATCCACATTATTCTTATCCATGATAATTAAATCACATTTAATTATATATTGGATAATTTCTCATACATCATGATAATTAAATCACATTTAATTATCAATTTCTCAATGCTTAGATCTTATGGAATTACTCTTGAACCCTTCAAGAATAATGTTTCCTCAGATACTTGGAGATAAGGACAGGGCGATTGTATCTCAAATCCAAATCCCATGGACCTCTCATAGATGCTTGATTAAATCAAGGCCGTAAACCTAATCTTCTCATTGCATCTGAATCTCATTCAGATCAATGTCCATCTCATGGACTTAGATTAAGTCACTTCTCTACTAAGAGGAGTCACTAAAATCCAGACCTGTTTCATCACTCCCTCGGAATGGAAGAGTCATGGTTATAAAATCGTTTATGATTAAATCACCCTTAGGTATTCCCAATACCTGTATATCCTGCATACTGGAAGACTTATGATCATCTTGAAGATATAGATCACTTTATACCGTCATCTTCATGGTTTGATCACTAAGTTTCTCAATCTTGGTCCTTGGGATTTGGGACATATCATATGCTTTCACAAAGCATATATCCTACCTTCAAATTCATGTCATGCTTTCAAAGCATGACAACCATGCATGGAATTTGATCAGTCCTAATACCTCATGAGTGAGCTCATGTCTCCTGGTTCACAAGTGGACCTGTATGATCCCTTTGAGAGATCGTATTACTCATATGCCCTTACATGCATACCAGCTCGTCGGTGTATAGACCTTGGTTAGGTCATCAACCTATTGGTCTACCAAATGTACACACTCAGACATATAGCAATACATCTGTCTCTGGTCAAAGGATGTTTGCCTATGATGTGACAGTATTCATCATAGGTCTTTGGTTATCTCGATCTCGTTAAGTCAACCCATTGAATCAACTATTCTGATAACTCTGAATCATTATTTCCATGTAGAGGACCTGCATCAATAGGTCGATTAGATATCAACCTAATGAGAAAGGATTGCCATCTCCTACTAGGGCTGGAGATCATCACTTGATAATCATTTGATGATGCTTGATGAGTCCTCTATCTATCTCCTTAGATATTCATCCAAGCATCAGCCTCTGTGATTAATGAATCAACAGTTGTATGATTATCAAGTCGGCCATGGTACATAACCCATATTGTACAGAGGGACCTTATAGTACATTCATTCATTCAATATTAGAAAGGGAGTGAAACATAATCAATAACTTTTATTGATAAATCATTTATTACAATAATATTTATTACAGGAATGGTTCGCCTCTGGCTCACATTGCTAATAATATCCCACTAGCCCTCATAACCATTCAGGAACAATCCTTAAACCCTTACTCATTACATGCTGGTCGAAAACCTTCTGTGTCAGAGGTTTGGTAAGAGGATCAGCAACATTATCGGCAGAGGCCACCTTGGTGATGCTGATATCACCACGCTTTTGAATCTCCCGAATGATGTGGTATTTCCTTTCTACGTGCTTGCTCTTCTAATGCCATCTGGGTTCCTTCGCCTCGGCAATGGCTCCCGTGTTAGCACAGAGTACCGGGATGGGAGTATCAGAGGAAACTACGCCAAGCTCCAGCACGAACTTGCGCAACCACACCGCCTCCTTTGTAGCATCCGATGCGGCAATGTATTCGGCTTCTGTTGTTGAATTTGTTGTATTGTCCTGCTTCTTGCTTCTCCAGCTCACAGCACCACCATTCAACGGGAATACAAACCCTGATGTCAACTTTTAATCATCAATATCTAATTGGAAGTCTGAATCTGTATATCCCAAGACATGGAGATCACCATCTCCATAGACCAAGATGTAATCTTGCGTCAGTCTTAGATATTTAAATATGTTCTTTACTGCATTCCAGTGTTTCTCTCCATAGCAGGACTGGTAACGACTTACCACTCCCACTGCATGGCAGATATCTGGCCTAGTACACATCATGGCATACATTAAGCTTCCTACAGCTGATGCATAAGGGCATCCAGTCATGGCTTTCTTTCCCTCAACAGTTTGAGGAGCCATTCCTTTAGACAGGTGGATACCATGTCTTAAGGGTAGGAATCCCTTCTTGGAACTATCCATACGGAATCGTTCAAGAATCTTCTTAATGTATCCATGTTGTGACAATCCCAATATCCTCTTTTCTCGGTTTCTGAACAACTTCAGACCCAAGATGTAAGAGGCTTCTCCAAGATCTTTCATCTCAAAGGTATGGGATAGCCAAATCTTCACACTTGTCATCATCCCTGTATCATTCCCAATGATAAGGATGTCATCTACATAAATCACGATGAACACAATAGCGCTCCCACTAATCTTATTGTACACACAAGGTTCATCAGGATTCTGCACAAAATCATAACTCTTTATGGTTTCGTCAAATCTGATGTTCTAGCTACGAGAAGCTTTCTTGAGCCCATAGATGGATTTCTTCAGCTTGTATAATTTTCCATCCTCAGTTATGAAGCCCTGGGGCTGCTCCATATAGATATCCTCCTCGAGGTATCCATTGAGGAAAGCCATCTTGACGTCCATCTGCCAGATGTCGTAGTCAAGATATGCAGCTATAGCTAGCAGTGTCCTGATGGATTTAAGCATAGCCACAGGAGAGAATGTCTCATCGTAGTCGATGCCTTCTCTCTGTGTGTAGCCCTTGGCTACGAGTCGTGCCTTGAAAGTCTCTACTTTCCCATGGTCCCCTCTTTCTCTTGAAGATCCATTTACACCCAATGGGTTTTACTCCTTTAGGTGGGTCCTCTAGGGTCCATACACCATTCTTATGCATGGAGTCAATTTCTGACTTCATTGCTAGCATCCATCTATCCATGTCATGATCCGCGAGTGCTTCATCAAATGAAGTAGGATCATTGTCAATCTCACTTGACACATGGAATCCATACCTTTCAGGTGGTGCAACCACCCTTGAACTCCTTCGAAGAGGTATGGGAGTTTCATCTTTATTTATCTCTTCAGTTTCTAGTTCAAGAAGCTTAGAATCCTTAGGGGAGTCAATGAGTTCCTTTACTTCATATTTATCTTGACCTTTAAGGAAATCATTCTCCAGAAATTTCACATCTCTAGAAACAAAAACCTTTTGGGTCTCAGGGTCATAGAGTTGGTATCCAATACCATCTCTAACATACCCAATGAAGTAACACTAACGAGAGAGAGATTCTAGCTTACTTGCGTCCACGTTCTTCGCATGGACCAAGCAACCCCAAACCCTTAAGTGATTAACACTAGGTTTGGTTCCAAATCAGAGCTCATGAGGAGTCTTAGGTACAGATTTGCTAGGAATCTTATTCAGGATATATATTGCAGTCTCTACTGCATATCCCCAAAAACTAAGTGGTAAATGTGCTTTGCTCATCATTGAACGAACCATATCCATGATGGTCCTGTTGTGTCTTTCAGCAACACCATTAAGTTGGGGGTTCCAGGAGGAGTGAGGTTGGAGACAATTCCATTCTCTTTAAGGTATTCCTTGAATTCATCTGAGAGGTACTCGCCACCTCGATCAGATCGAATCCGTTTAATCTTCCTATCGGTTTGGTTCTCAACCAAAGCTTTGAATTCTTTGAACTTTTAAAATGTTTTAGATTTATGACGTAATAGGAAGACAAACCCGTATCGTGAATGGTCATCAACAAACGTCAAGTAATATCGATATCCATTTCGAGTCGTGGTACTGAAGGGACTGCATACATCAGTATGTATTAGGTCAATAATACCTTTGCATCTTGTAACCTTGTTACGGAGAGGTATCCTGATCATTTTTCCTTGAATGTAATTCTTACAAGTAGGTAAAGATTGAACATGTAGAAAATCTAAAGGTCCATCCTTTATTAATCTATTGATCTTATCAACAGATAAATGACCAAGCCTTTGATGCCAAATCTCATTTGAAAGATTTTCATCCTCCTTGGATTTTTTAGGGTTTTTATTAGTGGATGTAACATTCATAACACATTTATCAATGCACAATTCATAAAGTCCTCCAGAAGTCAAAATGCCATCCACAATATATTTATCTAATGATTTATGACTAATTTATTACAGAATAGGAACGAATATCAACTTCTAACTAGCTTAGATACAGATATTAAATTCCTTCTGACTTCAAGTACATAAAGACACTCTTTAAGAACAAGGACTCTACCACTAGATAATGATAGCTGACAAGTCCCGACGGCGACTACTGCAACACTTGCATCTGATTCCATCTGGATGACTATCTCCCCTTCTACAAAGTTTTCTAGTTTCCTGAAACAAATGTAATAAATTGCAAACATGAACTGAAGCACCAGAATCAACAACCCAACTTCCTTCTCCTCCAACGAGAAAACTGGTTTCAATGATAAAAGTAGATTTTATACCTGCTGGGGCTTTACCTTTGTCGACCAACTTCAGGTAATCCGGGCAATTACGCCTCCAGTGCCCCGGCTTCTAGCAATGGTGACAGACGTCGGTTTTCTTTGACGCCATTAGAGTGGATGCATTAGAGTGGATGCGGGCTAAAAATCAGTTTACGGCTTTTTAGAAGAAAAAGTTGTCGGTGTAGAAAAGCCGCAAAAGGATCTTAGCTCTGATTAAACAAAGATCAGTTTTATGAGAAAAACCTACACTAATTATTTTACCATGTGAGTGTTCCTGGGTCGAACATAAGGAGGCAGAATAGGGTACTTTAATTTTTGAAGAGAAAATTTTCTTGTGATTATTTTATCTCTTCTTAAAGCGATCAAAGCAATGCTACAATTTTTATTGAGTTTTTATTTTTAAATTTTTTTATTTGATTTTAATATTTTCCAATTTTTATTTATTTATCAAAATGATATTTTTCACACACTTTACTTACGATATAATAGGTGGAATATAGGTAGAATATTGGTGATATTATATAGTAGGTGAACGGGACGAGCAACAAACTCGAACAAGCACACAGAAACAAATCAAAACGAAGACGATTTGTGACGAATCAAAACACGATAAAAATACGAGAAAAATACACGAAAAATTACTTGAAATCTTGCTGGGGTAGTTGCGTAACTACCCTAAAAAAATCAGTGAATAATTATGTTGAAACGAGGTCCAAAACTCCCCTACAGGCCAGGGGTATAAGTGCAAGAAAAGAAATAAAAAATTATTGCAAAAAGGTCCTTAACAGGGACTGTTTTGTGAAAGAAATAAAATGTTTTACATTTAGGTCTCTACGTGGGGACCTAAATGCAAATACTAGAATGTTCTGGACCTTTTGTGAATTCTAGAAATCCGCTGGACTCTTCGTGCAAAATTTCCATCGTTTCGTTTTGAACGGCTGAGATTATAACGTAGGCACGGATCCTGGCCGTCTGATGGTGCCACGCGTCAGCAGCCTGTTGCACGACTGTTCTTGAGGATCTTGAATTAGTTGCGCAGGTGGTTCACATCGTCATCTTCTCCGATTTCTCTCAAGCAGCTGGCGACTAACTGGCATCCCCGGTATGGTCAAAGGGTTAGCTCCTCTAACCCTCAAGCTCGCCCGTGGTGGGAAACCTCCAAAGGAAGCTGGTGGCGGCCGTGCTCGATTGATGAAGATGGTGTCTCCCAGCCCTGCTCCTGAGACGAATGTCTATTGCTCCTTCTTTGAAAATGAATTGCTTGAAGAGGAGAGGTTCCAGATTGATTATATTCGCTCCAGTTGGTAGTTGAATCTGCAAAGATTCAATATATGTGCTCGATTTGCGAGGAAATGGACCAACAAATTATATTTTGCAAGATCAAAGTTGTGGTTCCAGTGAAAATGTTGTAATGCGAATGAAAAGCACTTTAAGAAGACGGTTGTTTGAAGTTGTTTCAAATGGATCTTTGATGTGTTTGAATGGATAGTGTCTAAGAGAGACTAGTAAGTGTCCTAAAGACGACTTAATCACACTAATAGAGGTACGGAAATCGAGACGAAAATTCGCTAAATGTGGATGAATAGATCTGGGAAGAACAGAGGTGTATTACCTCGAAATGATGCTCGATGACCGATCTTCGCCGGAGTTGGACGCGCGATGGCGGTGATGCAAGGCTGTGTTTATACTTGGAACTTCTCCTCCGATGAGTCTTCTTCCACACGGGGTCGCCTTCAAGTGTTGTCACCACTAGAGCGAGGCGGAGCGAGGTGGGGAATGTAGGGGATCGGCCACTGGAGCTGGGGCTTCAGGTGGTTATGTGAGAGTTAGTTGGGAACAACCAACTTTAGAGGCTTATATAGAAATATTGTTTGATCCCCAAGTTGAATCTAATGGTGGCCATGAATCTTGGTAGTTAGGAGATGAAATCCAAGGGTGTGGTCGTCGGAAGAAGTTAAAAGGCTCGCTAGATAATTCAGCGAAGACGGCTGATGAAGCTATGTTTCACCATCTTTATTCTATCATTTTGTCCTTAAAAACCCTAGTAAATGCGTGTAAATAGGCTCAATTTAGGCGTTCTAGCATTCATGCATCATTGTGTAAATATTGTATAAAATGTGGTTTTTAAAGCCAAAAATATAGAATAAAGAAAAGAAAAGGAAAAGAATAAAATATTGCAAATATTTTATGACCCGAAACCCCGAGACCTAGGCATCTCGATGACTAGGTCGACAAGGAATAAAGTAGGGGGAGATAAGGGCCAAAATACCAATAAAATTCCATTTAGTTCATTCTTTCTTTATTCATTTTGGGACCTATTTTTGGTTTCACTTTTTATACCTCAAATAAATAAACTTTGTACATGAAAGTTGTAGATAATTAAATATAGAAAAATACAAAATTGATTTCGCAGAAAAATAATGTGCAGATAAAAAGTTATGATCTAAATAAAATTCCAGAATCCCAACTTCCCAGACCTGTATCCCCCAAAATAAAAACTCCAAATGCATCAAACTCACCTTTAATTGTATATAATTTTTAATAAGCTATTTAATGGCGGTGGTTTTGCATTCAGCGGAGCTACGGTTTGAAAGTTGAGTTTTGGACTCCTATTGTATACTTGTACATATTAAAATATTTAATTTATTTATTATTCTTTATTTTCATAATTTTATATTTTTATAATTTTGTAATTATTATTTATAATTTATGTATATATTAAAATCTGAATAAAAATACAAAAGAAACACAAAATAAAATACTTGTATATAATACATATGTATAATACCTATATACATACTTATATGATCCATACTTTTATTTTATTAAGTGTATAAAATATATCAGAAAAATAAAATAAAAATATATTTAGGTGTATAAAAGTATTTTATAAATTTATAAAATAATAAACAAAATAAATAAAATTAAATACACAAAATAAAAATAAAATATTAAAATACATAGATAAATATATCTATAAAGGCTAAAACAGGTAACTTGTATTTATATACCTCGAAAAAATAAATAAAAATCACTATAAAATAATTCATAAAATAATAAACATTTTTTATTTTATAATCTAAAATTAATAAAATCATTTATTATTTTTAATCGATTTTTTAATCATTTTTGCCAACGATTTTTCTGGTTGGTCCACGTGGACCAACCAGATGCAACCATTGGTTGACCTCGATCAACTCTCTGACCGAGGTCTGCCAGAGCGTCAGAGCTAGTTTTTTGTCCACTTTTGCGGATTTTTCTAGGCCGCCACGATCCTCCTTTCATGATGGCGCCTTCTGTGATTTTACTCCTCGATCATTGTTGATTCACACCTGGGTGTTTCCTCGGGCTGTGGATCATCGATGCGAGCAGCGCGCCTTGATCTTTGAGCCATCTCCACCATTCTTTCAAAAGACCCCCGCCACCTTCCTCTCGAGTTTGAACCCTCTTTTGACCTTGGTTTTGCTTCTTCTCACCGAGCTCTGGGCTGGAGGCATGACAGGCATCCTCCAGTTAGCAGGAGGAGCTCAACCAAGGGCGAGGAGTGGCTCCACAACCCCATCTCCGGCCCGGTCATTGAGGTCCATATCTCTTGGTTTTCCAACCAATCAAGGTTGTTTTTACTTGCTTTTCTTTGCTCTTTAGTGAGTTGTACGATCAAGCTTTAGATCTGTTGCTTTACTCGCGTTTTTTATCGATGTTTGAGCATCGATTCTATCTTAGTCTCCTCACCGGAGTGCAGCTCCGGCGACCACCCCATTTTCGCTAAAACCATCACCATTCCACACGCCTATGCCCTGGGGAACCTCTACTGTTGTCGTGTATTTCCTTTGTAGGTCCCAGGTGCTGAAAGACCCCCTCCTGGGGTCGATTTTTGCAGCAGAGCGTGCTACCTGGAGCCACATTCCGTCCCTGATCTCGCGGCGGCTCATCGGGGCTCCTCCTCCCATTTTGGTGTCTATGTCGAGTTGGGGACCCTTCCAGGAACGTCGGGGATGTTTTTGTGCAGCAAGGAAGCCTCGGCAGAGGAGACGCGAGCTCGGAGAAGACCCCCCTCGCCGTTGTTCATCCGTGTTCATCCAACAGGGCTCCCAGCCGTTGATCTGCTCATGTTCTTCCAGCTGATTCAACCACCGTCAGATCACGCCCATCCTACAACCGTCGGTCCCCCTTCAAGCGTCTAATCTGGACCATTATCAGTCGAAGGGGTATCGCGTGTGGATAAGTGGGGAGCATCCCACCGTCCGCCAGCGCCAAGGCCCTGGATATTTTGTGCATTACACCCTGGGAATTTTTGTATTTTATATTAAAGACTAAAACATTCATCTGCTGATGTATTATTTTTGGAGAATTTGCATTTAGCCCCCTTAGTTTCGCGATATTGTATTTTGCCCCCTGCCAGGTCACGTGCTTTCACGCACGTGACTTGGCGATTTTGCAGGGCACACCCTGGGTCCTTCTCTTATTTATGTTTAGTACCTAAAGTTTTATTTGCAGTTATGATTTTTTGGTTATTTTGCACAAAAGTCCCTATATTTGTACTATTTGCAGATTTGTCCCTACCAGGTCACGTGTCTAGTGCACGTGACCCTGGCAATTTTGCGGCGATAACCCCACTTCTTTAATTATTTCTTTTTGATCTGGGAAGTTTTTAATTAAGTTATATTTTTGTGGGAAAATTACATCTTGGCCCTTGAACTTTTTGCATATTACAGAAACGCCCCTACTTGATTGAATTTTTTTATTGTTGTATCGAATTATTTCATGCATCTATAAGTCCCTAAAAATGACCAAAAAAATGCCATTGTGTGTCTGATATATTGCATTTTCACGCCATGTTTTTTATTGCATTTTCATTGCATGTTAATATTTATAAAAAATAAAAAACAACCATTTTCATCACTGTTTGCATTATAAAATCCGTAAAAAATAAAAACACCTCAGAAAAAAATAATATATTTCACTTATTTTAGTGTCTTTTAGCTCAGACCAAAAATCACTAAAAAAATACAAAATAAAACTCCTAAAAATTATAAAACACAAAAAACCTTTATAAAAATATTAAAAATTCTACAAAAATCCTAAAAATACCATTTTTGTCTCTGAATTTTCTTTGTCTGATTATCTTTGTTAGAAAATTAAATTGGAGAATTTTTATCATTGTTTGATATTTTATTTCTCCATTTTAGTTTCAGATCTTTATTTTATCCACTGTTTTCAATATTTTTGACTTTAAAAATACCAAAACAATTTAGGAAAAATCCAGAAAAATCACAAAAATATTAGAAAAGTATAAAAAATCTAAAAACATTTTATTTCCTGATTTTTCCTTATTTTTACCTATTTTTATCAATACATTATCTATCCCTTTCTTACTTTGTATATATCTTCTATTTAAAGGAAAAGAAAATATATAAAATATAAAATATAAAAAGAAAATATAAAATTAGTAAATTAAAAATCAAAATACAAGAATATAAAATTAAGAATTAAATAAAAAAATATAAAACTAAAAACCCACAAAAAATAGCACAGATAGACAAAATCATCACATTCACATTTTTGTGCATTCATTTGCCCCGTTCTACCTGTCTGCTCCATGTATTCGACCTCTACATATACTTGCACCTATATACATCTTTGTTGTAAAGTTATAATAAATTTTAACTCCACACATTTACTTTCATTGCTTGATTTATTTGTTGTGGGTTAATTATTGATTGATTGAGGTTTCGTGAGCGGTCGCCTCAGCGACATTGTGGTCCCGCCTTGTGTGGACTACTTTAGACCCTCGCCAAACCTCTATTATCAACGGCCAGTCTGAACAGACTCCATTACCAGCTTCTTGAAGAAGATGAACCAGGTACTGACACGTGTCAGCACCTGGTTGGCCAGATGTGAAAAATTCTTGTAAATTCGATAATAATTAGTAAATAAAGTTATTTTAAATAGTTATAAAAACAAGAAATGTAAATAAATTAATTATCTAATTTATTAAATAATTACTTTTATAAATAATAAATATTATTCGAAATATAAATATTATATTAATAAATATGTATAGATAAATTGGTTTTGTATATTTAATTTAATAAATAAATAACTAAAAAATAATTTTATATTTTCTTAATTATTAGAATAATAAAAAAGAATTGTGTGAGTTTTAAGGGATTTGAATAAATTAATTTACAGATACTAATAAATATAGGTATTAGTTAGCCAGTTCATTTTTACATATAATTTAAGGTTTTTGATTTTATTAAAATAATAAATAAGCTCCAAAAAATATGAAATAAATCAAGGTTAAATTACAATATCATATAAAATAATTAGAAATTAAAAAATTAATAAAACTATAAATAATGTGTGCTACATAAAATAAATAGCCCAGAAGCCCTGTTGTCATTTGGTCCCAAAACCGACTTTTTGCAAACGGACTCCGAATTCGATAAAACTACCTTTATTAATTAGAGAATATTATTTTATGAACTTTAAAGGTGATTAGAGTGAAATTGGAGTTTGTATGAAGAAGTTATGATGTTCGGAAGTTGAGATTTCGATAATTTACAAGCAGGATTTCTTGGTATATGCACATGGTAATATTTTTAACTTATTTTTATATTTTTATATACATTTTTAGAAATAATTAAGAAAAGAGTTTGATGAAAAATATGTACATATGAATTAATTAAAAATCATTGAAGTATTGTATATATTTGATAAATAGTGATAAGTACATGAGGTGTGTCTTAATTTATTTTTAGGGTTTTCATTCCTTATCTCCCCCTACTTATTGGTTTGTCAACCAATCCATGCCGACTTGGTCTCGGGGGTTAGGCTATAAATATACCTTGCAGTTATATTTATATTTATAAGTCATATTGTACATATATACATATATCCAATTTGCCTTCTTTTCTTTTTCTTTGTTCTTTATTTATTTACATGATTTTGATGCTTAAAAGTGAAAATTTATTCATGAATGGAGTTTTTTATAAAAGATGGGAATTAATGAATATTTACATGCATTTGTTAAGGGTTTTAAGACAAAATGCGACAGAAAAGTTAATGAATCATGGATTCATCAACCCCTTATACTTAAACTTTGCTAGTCCCTTAGCAAACACTTATACGAAAAAGTAAGTGAAAAAGAAAGAAAGTTAGAATGAATTTGTTTTCCTAAACCAATTCATGAGAACAGACAAAGGACAAAGCTTGATCGGGCCTGAAATAAGCATTTTGTCGGAGCCTTAACTAGGATTAGTATTTTGTCCTCAACAGTCCTCAAGTTCTACAAATCCTTATTCAAGATCACTTCATCAGCTAGTTCAGACTCATTTATTCATATCGCAAACGCTATCATCCATGAAGTCAATTTGTACAGTGTGTGAATTGATTTAGCTCTTCCAGCTTAGAGAAACGAAGAAACCGTCCATCCCGGCTATGCACTTCTATGGCTTCCTCATCCCACTACTCATTCCTCGGGGAGGGAGGTATTCCCTTCTGAGGTCAGTTCTGCTATGTCCACAATCGAGTATAGAGAGAAAGTAAAAGAATGGGAAAAGAAGTGGAGTGCGACCAATGTAGACGCATCTCCTTGTGAAACTCAACTGGTGTAGCTAAGTCTCCACTAAGATGTGCAGGTATATTTGGTGAAAGCTTGGACCATTGTGGTCGTATTTGGTGGCTTCTTCTTTTCTTTGACTTTGTAATTTTCTTGCACTGCATTCATCTTTTTGTGCCTCGACGGATATAGCATCTTTTCATTCCGTCCCTTTTTTGAGGTCTTAGAAAAATTGTGTCAGCAGATCCTTCCCTTATCTGAAGCAACTATCGCAACCCCAATCTCTCCCGTCTTTAGACGTCAATGCTGCAAAGATAAGGATAGCAACACACTACAAAATGCACTGCCCTTCGTAACTCCATACGGGTTGAGCTAAGTGCAAAGTGCATGTGTTCAAGATTGGTTCACAAGTGTAGAGTTGTATGGATGACACCAAATGGTCTACTTAAGCACATATGACTTGATTCCCGAATATGCTCTTATGGAACCCAAAGATTTTAAGTTAAAAGACCTGAAGAGTCTAAATTCTAGATCCTATCTAGGCTCCTTACAACGAAAGTTAAAAGTCGTGATCAAGCTCCATCCTTTAGACTAGACTTAATCCTTAGTTCCAGAAATCAAACTTATTCTGAAAAATGCGAATGCAAATGCAACCATGTTTTTGTGAAGTATATTTTCTAAATTTTACACATTTTTATGGATTTTAAGGCTTTTGTATTTTTTATGACTTTTAGGACTTTGTATTTTTTATGGATTTTATGATTTTTATAAACAAGTTTTTATATATGAATTTTACAAGATATATTTTATTTGGGTTAAGTATCTAATGTATTTTACAAATTTTATCTACAAGAGATTTTACAAGGATTAAATGATTTTTACATATGTTTTAATAAATAGGATTTTAAATAAGTATTATACAAATTTTAAATACATATTTTAATTACAAGTTTTAAACAAATTTTACTTATTTACAAGGATTTTATAAGTAATAAATATATAAGTGGATTTTAAATTAACCCTTACCCACTTTTTATGGATTTTATAGATATAGAAAATACATAAAAGTACGAGTTTTGGACAAAAGTATATATACAATATATACGCACCCCCTATACTTAGCTTGTACTATGTCCTCATAGCCTCAAAAGAGAAAAAGGAGGACATAACTCGTGCTGAGTAAAAGTGGGTGAAAAGGAATAAAGAGTACAAGTCAGTCAACCCCCCCTCCCCCCATACTTACGATCAGGTCATCGTAAGTATAACGGGAGAGCAAAAACGGGATTACTGAGTAAAAAGAATATACAATGAAAGATCAAAAGGAATAAAGAATACGAAATCATCAAAATCACTCGGTCCTCCTATACTTAGGATAAGGCATCCTAAATATAGAAAAGAGTGTAGCTAAAAATCGAAGACCAGTGAATTGTGAAAAAGAAAGGATATACAAAAGAATCGGAACAAAATATAAAACGTGAATCAGCGAACAATCAGTCCCCCCTATACTTAGGATCTAGTATCCTAAGCATAGAAGACAAGCAAAAATGGGGACGATTGTCGTCTACGAGGAATATACAAGTGTTGCGGATCTCCAGAAATCGAATGGCTCAAAAGAATTTGTACAGGATGAGATGAAGTGAAAGGATGATCATGAATCCTGAAAATAATAGATCGCTTCAACCAGGGTCATACCGAATTTTCTGCTTTTTATATGCGTATTGATCCTTGGCTGAAAAAGTAGAGCCTCCTCTGTAAGTGAACTCTGTACGTGGCATAGCTCTCTTTTCTGGAATATGCGTCTCTGGAGTCGGACTACAGAAGGTGTCTATATGTGTAAGCATCACACCATCCGACTCTCTACGATGAATAGACTGTATGATCTGTGAAACGTAATCAACTGACTCTTGTGCTGTAATATGTGTACTTTCAATCTGTGGCACTGACATATCTACTACAGGTGACTGCTTATCTGAATCTGATATGAAATATGTCTCTGTATGTGAACAATCATCTGAAGAACTAGGTAACAGGTGATCCACCCTATCCTCGTGTAGGATATCTTGGGTATCAAAATAAACGCTCTCAAGATCAGGAAACTGTTTCTCATCTATGTGCTGGCAATCTTCTGCAAGACTAGTGTCCTCTGAAGTAAATGACAATACTGATCTAGGACTGCTACATTTTCTCTCCATCTCAATGTGTATCTCTCCATTGTCTGTGCAGAATGATACTCTCCCAGCATCATAATCAAAGAGTGCTCTTGCTGTCTGCAAAAATGGCCTCCTGAGAATGATTGGAGCAAGGTGTAATTGTGCAGGGCACGTCATGTTTAGGACAGTAAAGTCCACTGGAAACTGCAAGCCCTGAACGGTCACGATAATGTTCCTTAGTACACCTCTAGGTCTCTTTACAGATCGATCTGCAAACTGAAGTATCGCTCGTGATTTGTAGAGAGGACCTAGCTTGAGCTTATCAAGCAAAGAGGACGGAAGTAAATTGATCGAGGAACCATTATCTAAGAGAGTACGATGGAATGTAGTATCTTCAATCTGACAATTGACATAGTGAGCTCCAGAATCTTTCTTCTTCTTGGGTACCTTGTTCCGAATCGCACACAAAGTTGCCTTGGTCAATATATGCTTTTCAACTCGTGATCTCTTTTTCCTACGTGTAGTGCATTTGTTCCTCAACTTATTTTTGAGTGTAGGAAAATGATCTAAGGCATCGTGAAGTGGAATCTTCAGAAAAATGTGATCTTTTAGTAATCGTTCGGACTCTGGAATGGAAATATTCTTTTTGGTGTTTTTCTTTCCTTTTCCAAACAGAGCATCGGGAAAAGGAACAATGTCAAGAATCAGAAAATCAGAACTTTTATTCATATTGGAATCAGCTTGTACATCGAGAGTTTAAGAATTATGTACAAAACTCTCTAAAACAGGAGAATAAATGTTTTTCTCGGGAGTATCTGCATGGTCTGGCGTGATGTCTTCGTCTGATTCGCTAGTGTCCATATCAACTGTATCGGCATCTCTCCCTTCTCTTGGATCTATAAAGTGGTCCTCATCATCGTGCTAGTTTTCCTCCTCGGCAGCAGAATCTTGCTGCTCATGGATTTGCTCCTGCTCCTCTAGTGCCCTCTCCTCTACTCCAGCAGGTGCTCGTGGTGATCTACCGCTCTTGAGACGAATGAAGTTAGATAAAAATTTAGGAAATGAGATATTACCTGTAGTTTCTACCTGATCCGGATGCCTCCTCTTGTTGTTTGGGTTCATCTGAGGTTGGACTGGAAGAGTGGTCTTTGGTGCGGTTAACTCGTCCAGACGACGGTTAACCTGCTCCATCTCGGTCTTATGTGCAATATGGAGCGTACTCAGCATATCCATGGTCCGATTTAATGACTGGGCATGTGAAGACATCTTAGTTTCGGTGTGGTGGCCCTGGCTTGGTCCTCTCTCCTGCCTTGGCGTGTATTGCTGAGAGGTGGAAGACTGAGAGAATCTCTGCGGTGTGGAGGAAGACTGTTGCGGCTGCTGATAAAGATAAGTCTGTGAATAGTGAGCAGGATACTGGTGTGATTGTGGTCTCTGATAAACATTCTAATGAGACTGCTGCTGCGTGAAGTTCTGGTAGTGCTGGAAGTGTGAACATCCATGCTGCAGATGACCGTACGGCTGCTGCTGATGATGTGGTATACTCGGTTGCTGAATCAGAGTATACCAAATCCCGTTAATCTCGAGAGTGGCTTGCGGCTCAACCTCCACCTCTGTAGCACTGGTGATCTAGCCGGGATTGGCATGAGACTGATCCTCATGCCAATCAATCTGCGGAGTCTCTGGCTCGCTCTGTACGTAGTGAATCTGACGGGTGGGTGGAGCGGGTAAGATCCTCCGTTTTGGTTGTGCGATCGAAGAATATTAGCTTTGCTGGTACTGAAGCTGAAGCTCACAAACCTTCTTCGAAAGATCACTCAACTGCTGAGGTAGAGATGAGAGTTTCTCCACCTTTCGCAGCGGTTGTAAGTCCTGTACTTGCTTCTGAATCACATCCACCAATGTTAACTTCTCGCTAATGAATCATATGTTGGTGTTTGATTCAGATTCTGAAATGTTAGCCACGTTTTAATGATCTCGGTGATGTGATGGATATGGGGCTTTCTGAAATGCTCGAGTAGAGTCAACGACTCTCGAGTTCTCAGCCATCCCTTCGAAGATGGCCAAAACTGACTCGGCATCCTTGTTCAAATAGTTGCCTCCACATGCGGCACTCACGAGCCCCTGGATATCCGGCTGGAGTCCTCCGAAATAATTCTGCACTAGCACCTTCATTGGTATCTCATGATGCGGACATCTCTCCGTAAGGTCTTTGAATCTATCCCATGCCTCATGGAAAGACTCATGTGAAAGTTGTGTAAAGTTGGAGATCTGATTCCTCATCATGTTCATCCTCCCCAGAGGAAAATATTTACGCATGAATGTGGACTTCTGATCGTCCCATGTAGAAATTTCCCTTCCCAGGCGACTCCGCCAGTAAAATGCCTTATCGGCTAAGGCAAAGGGAAAGGCCTTGAGGCGTACAGCCTCCTACGTAACTCTTGGATAGCTAGTCGTACCGCAAATCATCTCAAATTGCTGTAGAAAGGTAAACGGCTCCTCTGTGGCATTGCCGTAGAACTTGGGAAGCAGTGATATAAAGGACGATCTCAACTCGTATGACCCTTGATTCGACGGTAGCTGAATCCAGTGATGGAACGTTCTTACGCCCAGGTCATACTCTTCCCGTAAAGTAGCGGGAACCACTGCAAGCGGTAACTGGTTCCCAGCCCCTGCTCGCAGCACGGCTATTTTAGCTCGCAACTCATTCTGAGTTCTGAACTGTTATCGAATATGTATGTTCATCTGTTGGAGCGTGTCGAGAATCCCTGTCGTGATATCTGCGGAGTCTGGTCTTCCTTCGTGATGTTCCTCAGCTGGTAGCCTCTCATCTGTCGGTCCTTTGCTTTGAGCCATCTGATTCAAATCGTTTGTGAAAGAAAAGCTCTCGTAAGAACTCAGCGAAAAATTGGCTGGAGATCTAGATGTATTTTAGCAAGGGTCTGCCTCAATATTCTGGCCAGGAGGTGAGGGAGTCTGGGTCTGACTCACCTCGAGATCAGATGGGACCAGCTTAGGAAGAGAGTCATCCCAAGCTTGTGAAGATGTACGATTGACTGTGGACGGTCGAAAGCTCACAGAGTCTGAGCAAAAAAGCCGTCGAGACGTCATCTTCGATGTCAGGAGAAAGATCGGGAGAGCACGATTTTCGATTCAAAGGAGAGGGAAAATGCGTAAAGACGCGGTGACTCACGCCCCGCAAGCAAACACAAAGCAAACCCCGCTTTCACCAACACAGCCTGATGAAGACCGTAAGAGTTCGGTCTGTTATCTTGTTGGTTTTAGGGGTGTAATTAGCAAACAAGTTTAGTCGGTTATCGCGAGCTGATGCGAGCTGATAGGTGCCCGATAGTTTCTCTGAAACACTGGCCCGAGTCTTTACAGAAAATCACTCGCACTCAGCCAGTATGGGAGTAAGTATGGACCGTTTCCAGCTACCCGTGTTACCTGAGGATGGAGCCTTGCACAGTGTCCTCTAAACCTCCCACTCTGCTAAGTAAATCCGAACCGTTTCTGGCTACCCGAGGGTACCCACTGAGGAACAGTGATTAGGTGTATAGACTAAGTAGTATTTCGTGAGAAATACGGGGTTTTGGCGCTAGCCTTATGGATTGACTCTCACTCGTGCACTCTGAGATGATGTGCGGGGATTACTCTCCCAAATCAGATGATTCGTTACAGTTTTTAGGTCGGATATCTTTAGCAGTCCCGATTTTATTTTGTGGTTTTATAATTTTTTTGAGTTTTTTCAAACAAACATCTACTTTTTTTATCAAAATCCTAAAATCATGCACCTAAGTTACAAGTCCTGAAACTAGCTACGTAAGGACAATCAGATAGAATAAAAAAAACTAAGCAAGCATCTATCGGAAAAAGACGCGGAAAAACCGATAAGGCAAGAAAACCGCGGTGGGTGCCCTGATCCACCGAATACACGGTACCCGGCGAATCAGACCCCGAAAAAAAAATGGGGAGGGGGATTACAAGTCGGGATGTCCTTAGTGGACCCCTTCTACTAGAGTTTAATACAACTTCTCTCTCTCTCTCTCTCTCTATTTCTCTCTCTTTTACAAAGTTACACTACTTAATTTCTGCCCTCTGCAGCCAACTCGTAAAGAAGGAGTCGGCCTCTGCTCTTTCAACTAACTCGGCTTCCTAAGAAATCGGCTGATCATGCAGGCCTTGCAAAAATGAATTAGCGGCTAAAACAAATCGAGAGAGGAGTCAAGAAAAGCCGTACGAAAAACCAAAGAAAAACTACGAAAAACAATAGGAAGAGAGAAAATAAAATCAACAAGATATGGAAAAAAATCAAAATATTCTAATGCCTCCCCAGCAACGGTGCCATTTTGATGCGGGCTAAAAATCGGTTTATGGCTTTTTAGAAGAAAAAAATGTCGGTGTAGAAAAGCCGCAAAAGGATCTTAAAGCGAACACAAGGAAGCAGAATAGGGTACTCTAAATTTTTTAAGAGAAAATCGCTCTTTCAAACAAAGATCAGTTTTATGAGAAAAACCTACACTAATTATTTTACCAGGTGAGTGTTCCTGGATCGAACACAAGGAAGCAGAATAGGGTACTCTAAATTTTTTAAGAGAAAATTTTCTTGTGATTATTTTATTTCTTCTTAAAGCGATCAAAGAAAAGCGACAATTTTTATTGAGTTTTTATTTTTAATTTTTTTATTTGATTTTAATCCTTTCCAATTTTTATTTATTTTTCAAAATGATATTTCTCACACACTTTATTTACAATATAATAGGTGGAATATAGGTAGAATATTTGTGATACTATATAGTAGGTGAACGGGACGAGTAACGGGCTCGAACAAGCACACAAAAACAAATCAAAACGAAGATGATTTGCGACGAATCAAAACATGATAAAAACACAAGAAAAATACACGAAAAGTACTTGAAACCTTGCTGGGGTACTTCCGTAACTACCCTAAAAAAATCAACGAAAAATTATGTCAAAACGAGATCCAAAACTCCCCTACAGGCTAGGGGTATAAGTGAAAGAAAGAAATAAAAAAGTATTGCAAAAAGGTCCTTAACAAGGACTTTTTGTGAAAGAAATAAAATGTTTTATATTTAGGTTCCTACGTGGGGACCTAAATGCAAATACTGGAAAGTTCTGGAGCTTTTGTGAATTTTGGAAATCTGCTGGACTCTTCGTGCAAAATTTCCACCGTTTCATTTTGAACGGCTGAGATTATAACATAGGCGCGGATCCTGGCCGTCTGATGGAGCCATGCGTCAACAGCCTGTAGCACGGCTGTTCTTGAGGATCTTTAATCAGTTGCGCGGGTGGTTCACATCATCATCTTCTCCGATTTCTCTCAAGCAGCTGGCGACTAACTGGTATCTCCAGCGGGGTCAGAGGGTTAGCTCCTCTAACCCTCGAGCTCGCCCACGGTGTGAAACCTCCAAAGGAAGCTGGTGGTGGCCGTGCTCGATTGATGAAGATGGTGTCTCCCAGCCATGCTCCTGAGATGAATGTCTATTGCTCCTTCTTTGAAAATGAATTGCTTGAAGAGGAGAGGTTCCTGATTGATTATATTCGCTCTAGTTGGTAGTTGGATCTGCAAAGATTCAATATATGTGCTCGATTTGCGAGGAAATTGGCCAACAAATTATATTTTGCAAGATCAAAGTTGTGGTTGCAGAGAAAATGTTGTAATGCGAATGAAAAGCACTTTAAGACGACGGTTGTTTGAAGTTGTTTCAATTGGAACTTTGATGTGTTTGAATAGATAGTGTCTAAGAGAGACTATTAAGCGTCCTAATGACGACTTAATCACACTAATAGAGGTACGGAAATCGAGACGAAAATTCGCTAAATGTGGATGAATAGATCTTGGAAGAACAGAGGTGTATTACCTCGGAATGATGCTCGGCGGCCGATCTTCGCCGGAGCTGGACGCGCGATGGCGGCGATGCAAGGTTGAGTTTAGCCTTGGAGCTTCTCCTCCGATGAGTCTTCTTCCACGTGGGGTCTCCTTCGAGTGCTGTCACCACCGGAGCGAGGCGGAGCGAGGTGAGGAATGTAGGGGATCGGCCACTGGAGATGGGGCTTCAGGTGGTTACAGGAGAGTTAGTTGGGAACAGCCAACTTTAGAGGCTTATATAGAAAGATTTCTTGATCCCCAAGATGAATCTAATGGTGGCCGTGAATCTTGGTAGTTAGAAGATGAAATCCAAGGGTGTGGCTCGTCGGAAGAAGTTAAAAGGCTCGCTAGATAATTCGGTGGAGACGACCAGTTAGAACAAACTCCATTACCATCTCCTTGAAGAAGATGAACCAGGTGGTGACACGTGTCAGCACCTGGTTGGTCAGATGTGAAAATTTCTTGTAAATCGATAACAATTTGTAAATAAAGTTATTTTAAATAGTTATAAAAACAAGAAATGTAAATAAGTTTATTATCTAATTTATGGATAATTACTTTTTATAAATAATAAATGTTATTCGAAGTATAAATATTTTATTAATAAATATGTATAGATAAAAAAATTTTGTATTTTTAATTTAATAAATAAATAACTATAAATTAATTCTATATTTTCTTAATTATTAGAATAATAAATAAGTGTTGTGTTAATTTTAAATGATTTTAATAAAATAATTTACATATATTGATAAATATAGGTATTAGTTAGCCAGTTCATCTTTACATATAATTTAGGGTTTTTGATTTTATTAAAATAATAAATAAGCTCCAAAAAATATGAAATAAATCAAGGTTAAATTAAAAGATCATGAAAATAATTAGAAATATAAAATTAATAAAACTATAAATGTGTGCTACATAAAATAAATAGCCCAGAAACCCTGTTGTCATTTGGTCCCAAAACCAACTTTTTTGCAAACGGACTCCGAATTCGATGAAACCACCTTTATTAATTAGAGAATATTATTTTATGAATTTTAAAGTGAGTAGAGTGAAATTGGAGTTTGTATGAAGAAGTTATGATGTTCGGAAGTTGAGATTCCGACAATTTACATGTAGGATTTCTTGGTATATGTACATGATAATATTTTTAACTTATTTTTATATTTTTATATACATTTTTAGAAATAATTAGGAAAAGAGCTTGGTGAAAAATATGTACATATGAATTAATTAAAAATCATTGAAGTGTTATATTTATTTGATAAATAGTGATAAGTACATGAGGTGTGTCTTAATTTATTTTTAGGGTTTTCTTTCCTTATCTCCCCCTACTTATTGGTTTGTCAACCAATCCATGCTGACTTGGTCTCGGGAGTTAGGCTATAAATATACCTTGCAGTTATATTTATATTTATAAGTTATATTGTACATATATACATATATCCAATCTGCCTTCTTTTCTTTTTCTTTGTTCTTTATTTATTTACATGATTTTGATGCTTAAAAGTGAATATTTATTCATGAATGGAGTTTTTTATAAAAGATGGGAATTAATGAATATTTACATGCATTTGTTAAGGGTTTTAAGATAAAATGCAACAGAGAAGTTAATGAATCATGGATTCATTAATGAGCCAACACTTTGTCCCTTCTTTTTTCTCTTCTGGGCCGGGCCCTTCCGAGAACCATGCTTCTGATCGCGCTTCCCTCTGAACTTTGCAACCATTGCACTGCCAGCGGGACCATCTTTCTTCATCGTGTGTTCTACATACTTTAATGTAGCAAGAAGCCCAACGTTTGTTAATTCCAGCTTATTCATATGGAATGAAAACACAAAGTTATTGAAAGACTTGGGCAACGACAGCAGAATGAAATCAGATTGCATGTCTGCATCGATCGTTGCCCCCAGAGTCTCCAGCTCCGATAAGTACCCAAACATTTTGAGTACATGTTCACAGACCAAAGTCCCTTCCTGCATGTTGTAGCGAACGAGTTATTTCATAACGTTGTACCGCTGGGTGCGGTTAATGTCACCAAACATATCTTTCAGATTCTGCATTATCTCCTAGCAAGTACTCATCTCCACATGTTGTTTCTGAAGAACATTGGAGAGAGAACCCAAGATGTAGCATCTATCCAAGACATGATCTTCATCATACTTGTCATTGTATGCTTTTTCTTCCTTTGATTTAGGGTTTTCTTGCTTGTCTTCTTAGAGCACATAACTTATGCGCTCAGCTGAGAGTACAAGCTCCAAATTATGGATCCAATCCGAGTAATTTGGTCCGGTCAACTGGTTGACCTCCAGAAGCCTGCTTAGTGGGTTTATGGACTTCATTTTCTGAAATTGAGAATGCACTATATTAGAACATATAATCATATATTCAAATTTATGATATTTGATTAAGGTTTTTAAATCAAATTATTCTTGCATTGTCAACTTTGAAAGTTCATTCCCTTAATCACTTTCAAAGTAAGAGATATACTTACTGCTATATCTCAAGCAAGATCTGGGATCTCCTCTTTATCTTTGTTACATCCCAATAATATGGGAATATGCAACTCCAATAAAGAGAAGCGGGAACACATTCCGCCTTGCAAGTCCAACTTGCATTTCCCAATTCGATCTTTAATACCCGGGTCCACCACCCCTAAGGTGATGTTGACCCGTCATTAATTGAACCAGCCGTCAACAGAAATATAACTCGCTATGCGCAATCCAATATCGCCCCAATAATATGAGGATCCGATATTGGGGTCACTACACATATGGCCTTACTCTTTCGAGAAGCAAAGAGTCTGATTCAGATGCGCTTGCATATAGGAGTTGTCACTTCGTACAGGTGTCTCCTATATACAATCCTTGGCGACGGAAACCCTTCGCCTTGACGGGAGACCATGGATGTCACTTATGTGATCCTCCACCTCTTATTCAAATTTTAATTAATTATCATGAATCACATTCATATAATTAATTCTTTTAAGGGAATTAACAACTCTGTTCATAATAGAGTAATTTTAATTGGACATAATTAATTCAATCATATTAAATTAATTATCAATCCAATTCAATCAATTAAACTTAATTGTTTTACTTGGATATATATATGGTATTATTCTCAAAGTACGTATTAATTCGAATTTTAATAATTAGAAAATACATCTTG
The DNA here is from genome assembly GCA_037367405.1 of Ottelia alismoides. NCBI lineage: Eukaryota > Viridiplantae > Streptophyta > Magnoliopsida > Alismatales > Hydrocharitaceae > Ottelia > Ottelia alismoides. Next base: position 119,776 of record JAZKJV010006159.1, on the reverse strand, counting down.
ATTTCTTCGGCATTATCAAGTCCCTACCCGCTGTCATGGCCAGTACCGACGAGAGTGGGACGAACCACATACGTTGCAACCCGCTACCCCAGCGGTCTCCGACTAGACACCATATCCGCCTCAAGAAAGGATAATGCCAAATAGATCAATTTGTACTTGAGATGATCATCGGTTCTTCAATCGAAATTATACCATATAGTAATAATCAAATCATTTTTGATTATAAGGAAATTTGCTAGACAAATTCCCAATCCTATTCAAGCAAGGAGTTTGATGATTGTGTTTCCAATTTTGATCTAGATCAAATCTAATTAATTTATAGGTTGAGGCCAAGTCAATTAAGGAAATAATCATCTTACAATATTTCTCAAATATTTTCCATAATTATTTCTTGAAATTAACAATTAATTTCATTAATTGACAATCACATGGTTCTTGATTAGGACTGTAATTTCAGCAGTGACCCCTACTTAGTGAAATTAACATATCTCAATCATTTTAAATCCAAATTAGACAAAATCAATTTTCATAGATTGCTAATTTGATTTAGGACAGAATTCAAGTGATATTTCATGCATTTAGAGGCAAGTCTAAACAGTAATTAACTCATTAATCATGTTAAGATTTGCAGTTTCTGCAACAGTGCATACATATTCATTAAAACAACCATATCTCGAGCAAACGGAATCCAAATTACGTAAACTCAGATCCTATGATTTCCTTATTTAATGGGGAAAAAAAACAAGTGTTTAATTCGTGTTTAAATAATTTAAAAAGGACCGAATTTATTCACTAAACAGAAGTGCAAAAATCAAATGTGATAAAAACTTTCGTGACTTCCACAAACCCAAGTCATCCTAGGTTTGCGGATCGTATCCAAAACCTTCGACCTAAGACTCTGATACCACTTGAAGGATATGAGAAAATACTCAAGCACATCACAGAAGCATGAGCGTCATATCGAATACGACGAAGAACGACTAGTCATACTAGTTGTTCGGTGCAGCGGAATTTAAAATTTTTTATGCGATGAAACCACATGATCCAAGAACGATTCTCAGATCGTTTCATCTATAACCACAACAAGTATAATACAATACCTCTTGAAGCGTGGTTGATCGAGTCTCTATGAAAAGAGACCTCCTGTCTCAAGTCTGATCGTCGGAGAAGAAGCTTGCGAGCGCGGGGATGAGTCGCGTTGTCCTCGTAATCCAACGAGTTGATCCAAGCACTGTGAACTCCTGATCTCGTCGTATGAGATCGAACGTCTACTTCGTGAGCGTAGCACTCCAAGAAGACGGAGAACCGAAGAACGTCGAAGCAGTGGCGCAGTGGCGTAGGCGACGACGGTTGTCTCCCTTAGGGTTTGGTGGACGGCCACCAAGGAGAGGGAGAGAGGGTTGGCGTGTGAGGAGAAAAGAGAGAGAGAGAGAGAGATGTGCTACTGAAAAACGATGTTGCGGGAGCCGCTAATTAGTGGTCTGACAAATCAGACTCACTGTCGCTGATGCGACTACTCAAGCCTTCCCGTTCGTCAACAATTAACCCATACAATCAATCAAGCAATCAATAGCAAGGATTAAAATTTATTATACCCTACTAAAAATGTACAATGGCAAGCAAGTAGGGGTCGAACACAGGAAACAACGATGCAGAGTATAGACAAGAGTCAAAACCTAGGTCTAATAAACCACTTAGCCAATCTAATTTTTTGTGGGTTTTTATTTTTAAATTTTTTAATTTTTATTTTTATTAGTTTTTTTATTTTATTTTTAATTTTGTATTTTGATTTTTAATTTTCTGATTTTTGTAATTTTATATTTTATATTTTTCTATTTTCATTTTCAATATTGGAAAATAAAGACAATGTAATAAAAGAGGTGATAAAATATTTAAAAAAATTCAAAAATAATCAAAGATTCAAAAATAAAATCTTTCTGGTCTTTTTATAAATTTTTACTGTTTTTGTGATTTTTGGATATTTTTCATAATGTTTTTGATATTTTTAAACACCGAAATAAACCAAAACAGAGTAGAGGCTACTGGATGGGGGTAAAATGGGAACTAAAAATATCAGATAGCCACAAAAAATTTTCAAACTAATTTTAAAATAAAGATAATAAAAACAGGAAGCCACAAAGCTTGAGTTTACAATTTTTGGAGTTTTCTACTATTTTCTAGATTTTTTTTAATTTTTTAAGTATTTTTGAATTTTAAGGGATTTTCTTTTGAGATTTTTAGTGATTTTTGGACTGATACTAAAGTAGATCAAGATACACAGTAGGTAATTTTTTTGGAATTTTTAGAGGTATTTTATTTTTTTTTGATATTTTCTAAGCTAGACAGTACTGAAATAACTTGTTTTTGATTTTTAATAAATGTAAAAATGCAATAAAATAAAAAACTAAAAATATGGCATGCAATGGCAAGTTAACAAGAGCTTAAGTCTATTTTTTTGAGAATTTTTGGCATTTAAATGAGGCGTGAAATAAATAGATTAAGCACACAAAAATCCTAAGCCTGGCAGGGGTATAAATGCAATTATAGAAACATCCAGGGGCCTAAGTGCAAGTTTCACCAAAAGATGTGATATATCATTCACAGGGGCATATTTGTAAATATCAAAAACCAGCGGGGCATACATGCAATTTTCCCAAAAAACATATTTAAATAACTACGCACAGGGGTATAACTGCAAATACCTTAAAGTTGAGGATAAAAAGTGCAAAATACCGAAAAAGCACGTGCCCCAGTCACGTGAGGTGACGTGGTGCGGACCAAAGTGCAAATAGTAAAAGTACGAGGGCCTAAGTGCAATTATGACAAAAGTTTTTTTTAAACTGGAAATGAATGTTCTAGGATTAAAGCGTAAATACAAAAACACGTGGGTGAAGGATGCAAAATACCCACGAGGCGGATCGCACGGCCGATGGAGCTTCACTAATCCACGTGGTGAGCATCCCATGGCGGATACCCCTTCGTCACAGGAGGTTGAGATTAGATCTTTGAGGGGCGATCGGACGGCAGGGGGCACTTGGCAATCGGGCGGCGGACGTGGAGTCTGGAAGGGGGTCTCGATCCAATGGCGGGGATAGGGTCACGAAGAACACCTCCCCCGACGAGCTTCGGGCGGCGATTGCGGCCGACAGATGGCCGCTCCGGCCCTAGGATCAGGGGCAAAATGATCCTGGGGCCCCTCCGCGTCAGCAGATGGTCTCAGGCGAGGCAGGGACGGCGCGAGGTGCTCGGACGGCGGGGTCGACCTGGGCGGTTGGTCCTAGAGTAGTCGAAGGTCGATGGAGCCCTCTCTTTGGCTCTATCCTGTAGAGTTAGGTGCACAACAACCAGGCGAACAAAAAGGGTGGATTTGACGGTTTGATGGAGGCGGAAGGTGGTCTCGCGATGAGCTCCGGCGAGCGGCGGAGAGGGGAGCTCTGTTGACTCGATCTGGGCGAGATCGAGGTGAATGGAGGGGTGAAGCGTGATGACGGAGCGAAGGGGAGAAGGATGGAGGTGACAGGCGGTCGGGTCGAGGCGTGGAGTGACCGGAAACGATGGGCAGAGCTCAGCTCCACCGTGGCTTCGATCAAGAGATCACGACGATTGACGGAATGAAACACAAGACTACTACAGGCCTAACCTAATCTAAGCTAAGACTACGAGAAAATGGAAAGAAAAGGGGGAGAAGCTCACCAGAGACGATGGGCTGCGAGGCGCGGCGGAGCTCCGGCAAGGGACAGATCGCTTCGATTCTACACCAAACGATGCGAACCCCGGGTCGATTCGACTCCCACTGTCACCAGGAGCACGAGGAGGTAGGGTTTTCGGGTGATTTTGGCGGAAGAAGGATCAAGTTTGAATCGAAGTTGGGGGTCTACTTTTGAAGGGTTGACGGCGAGGCATGGAAGACGAAGGCCCAGCGCCTCGGTCAGTGATCCACAGCCCAAGGAATCACTTGGGCGTGAATCACCATTGACCGAGGAAGAGATTCCAAGAAGGAGCCATCACCAAATGGTGATCGAGGCAGCCTCGAAAAAAGGGTGAAATCAGGGTCAAACCCGCTTCTGACAAGGTTCAGACCTCGGTCAGGGAGTTGACCGAGGTCAACCAATGTAGTGTTCTGGTTGGTCCACGTGGACCAACCAGAAAATTCCTTGGCGAAAAAACCTTATAAAATGAATTAAAAATAACAGATGAATTAATTAAATTTTGATTGTAAACTAAAAAATGTTTGTAATTTTATGAAGTATTTTATGGTGATTTTTATTTATTTTTATAAGCTATATTTTTACAAATTGCTTTTTACACCCAATATAGGTATATTACCTATATATTTTAGTCTTTAATTTTTATTTTGTGTATTTTAATTTTATTATTTTTATATATTATTTTCTAAAATTATAACATACTTTTATATACACAAATATATTTTTATTCTATTTTTCTGAGGTGTTTTGTATATTAAATAATATATAAGTAGATATTGTACAGGTTTGTATATAGGTATAATACATGTGTATTTTATATGTATTTATTTTTATTTTGAGTTTTCTATGCATTTTTATTCTGATTTTAATGCACTTAATTATTATACATATTAATTACAAAATTATAAAAATATAAAATTATAAAAACAATGAATAAACAATAAATTAAATATTTTATTCTGTACAGGTATACAATGTGGGTCCAAAACTCAACTTTTTAACCATAGCTCCGCCAAATGCAAAACCACCACCAATAAATAGATTATTTTATTCTATATACAATTAAAGGTGAGTTTGCTGCATTTGGAGTTTTCAGTTGTGAGATACGGGTCTGGGAAGTCGGGATTCTGGATTTTTATTAAGACCATAACTTTTTATCTGTGTATTATTTTGCAGTGAAATCAATTTTGTATTTTTCTTTATTTAATTATCTATAACTTTCATGTATAAAGTTTCTTTATTTGATGCATAAAAAGTGGAACCAAAAATAGGTCCCAAAATGAATAAAGAATGAATTAATAGTTATAGGTATTTGGCCCTTATCTCCCCCTACTTTATTCCTTGTCGACCTATTCATCAAGATGCCTAGGTCTCGGGATTTCGGGTCATAAAATATTTACAATATTTTATTCTTTTTCTTTTCTTTCCTTTATTCTATAATTTTGGCATTAAAAATAGTATTTTACACAATTTTTACATACATATTCATGAATGCTAAATTACTCTATTTAATGCTATTTTCAGGCATTTACTAGGGTTTTTGAGGCCAAAATGATAGAATAAAGATGATGAAATGTGGATTCATCATCCCCCTATACTTTACCTTTGCTAGTCCCTAGCAATCACTTATGCAATAAGTGCAAAAAGAAAAAGAAAGAAAAGAAAAAGAAGAACTTGGATTTTATTTGATCATCGAACTTGTCTTCACAAAATCAAAGTTTGGAGCTTAAGTCGGACCTTTGGAATTTTAGTGCGGGTGGAATCCTAATGAGAACCGAATTTGAAATCCAACAGTCCTTGAGATTCCCGAAACTCTGTCCAAGTCTCCTTAATAGCCAGGTCAGAAATACTTCAACTCATACGCAAACTCTTACGACTATGAATCTGACTCGTACAGTGTAAGTGATGGTGGCTCTCCCCAACTAGAATGACAAAGAGACTGACTTCTCCAGTACGACAACCCAATGATTCCCCAATCCAATAACTCCATCCTCGAGGAGTGGGGTATTCCCTTCTAAGTTCAAGTGGCAACCAGCTCAAGAGGAGGGGGTGAAGAGAAGAATGGACGGTAGCCAGTGTAGCTACCTATCCTGGGATGCAAGACCAGTGAAGTCAAGTCATCCTGCTGCAGGCTCACATGATATGACTTTGGAACTCAAGCTTGCTTATTGACTTTGTATATACTTGCAGGCTTTTTATTTTTGTACATGCCTGAACATACACATTTTTTCTTCTTTTTTTTGAATACTATATACAACAGCATTTACATAAGGAGTTTTTCCTCTTGAGCTAGTAGACTATCCCTGTTTTGAAGCTTTATCACAACCCACAGCCTCCTGTCTTTAGACTTCCTAATCACTAGACGGGTTGGGGTGCACTTCCCTCCCTAGAGGAGGACAAGTGTTTCCACTTGTGTGCGTCTCATACCGGCAAATCCAATCCCCTCACCACTCCAACTGAGTTGAGCCATGTGAAAGGTGCAGGTGTCCAAGCTAGGTCATTATCAACAAGGGTCGTGCGTGTGCTCCGAAATATTCTACATAGGCAGCCAAGAATCCATTGAACCAAGTCCCGTGATCCTCAAAGAATTAAGCCAACTAGACCTGAAGTACCTCAAACCCAGTTCCTATAAGGTTCCTATTATTAGGCGGATTTTAAGGTCCAAACAAGCTCCAATCTCCGAATTTTATTTAGACTTGTTCAACTATCAAACTCAATCTGAAAAATGCGAATGTTATGCAAATGTGATGCAGGATGCAGAAAATATTTTTGTGATGCAATTTTCAAGATTTTGAACTTTTTATGGATTTTTGAAAAGATGATGATGCATATGCAGATGTAATTTTTTTGTATTTTTCAAAGAAATTTTTCAAATGTTTTTTGGATTTTACTTTTGCAAATGTTTTTGGGATTATTGAAAACAAAAAGGTTTTGGTTGAAAACAAGGTTAAAAAATATGTACACGGGAGTGCTTCTTATATCTACAAGAAGTGGATTTTAAGAATTTACAAGGGTAAGTGATCAATTTTATAAGTATATATAGTGGATTTTTGGTGTGATGCAAATGTTCCTCAAACTTATTTGACACAAGCTTTTTCACACAATTTTTGAAAACTATAGTCCAAAATAGTTTTTGCAAACATTTTACAAACATGTACACACATTTGAAAATCATTTTGCAAAGGCTTTCAAAACAGTATATATAGATTTTTCAAATATTTTTGCAACCATTTTTTCAAATCATTTGCAAATCATTTTTCAAACATTTTATTTCACACAAAGAAAAGAAATTTTACAAACCACACATTTTTACAAAAGTTGAAAACATGTAACAAAATATTTTCAAAATAGTTTTCAATAAATGTTCACAAAGATCTTTCAAATTATTTTTCAAACATTTTGCAAAAAATATTTTCACTGGATTTATTAATCAGTAAATACAGAAAGAATTTGAGGAACAAAACACCTTTTTATTAAGGTTTTTAATGAATTTTAATGAATGATTAGCCATATTATTAGAAAAAAATACAAAAGTACGAGTTATGGCTAAAGTATATACGTAGTATATACGACCCCCCTATACTTAGCTTGAGCTATGTCCTCATAGATCGGAGAGAAAAGAGAAGACATAACTCGTACTGAGCATAGGAAAATCTAAAGAATAAAGGAATACATATATGAATGAACTAATGAGAAGTTGACCGTCCCCCCTATACTTAGGATCAAATAATCCTAAGTATAGCAGACTGTACACAAAGCAGGGAGGGTCAAGGGTGGGAATGAACAGATCGTACTCAGATTGTCTCCCCCTATACTTAGGGTAAGGTATCCCTAAGTATAGACAAGAAGAGGAGACAATGGAGAGGATCGAAAAGAATAGAATTAACTCGGGGTGCACACCCCCCTATACTTAGTACAAAGTACATCCTAAGTATAGAAAAATATCTACAAGGGGCAACACCTTTTTGATAGATAAAGAAAATAGAAGAGGAAAAGAAGAAAAGAAGAAAAGAAGAAAAGGGATGAAAGTGGATATGAGCAACTCGGGATGCGCATCCCCCCTATACTTAGGATAGAGTACATCCTAAGTGTAGCAATGATGAAAGGGATGGCATCAATTCGATAGAAGAGGATAAAAGACATTGAAAAGAAGAAAAGAAGAAAAAAGAAAAAGACGAAAAATCATTCAAAAATGTTTTGTTGTGCTTCGCTTTTCTCTGCTTCTTCGAAGATATTCAGCTCATCCTCATAGATTACTTGAACTGAGTCAACGACGTCCATGAATGTATCATGTTCAAGGTATGGCTTCAGAAGCTGTCCATTGACTACAAATGGTTGTGCGTCAGCTAATAGATTGGATATCAATACACTTCTGTTGTCACGCACCTGCCTAACCAAAAACGGCCTAGTCCTTTTGCTCTTCAATTTGCCTGGGAAGATCTTCAATTTCGCATCGAACAACCACACCTTCTGACCTGGATCAAAGGACTTGCGACGGATGTGCTTGTCATGCCATGTTTTGACCTTCTCCTTGTACATCAGGCTGTTGTCATATGCATAATCTCTGAATTCTAGTAATCTGTTCAGATCCAGTTTTCTGTTCTTTCCCGCTTTCTTGGAGTCAAAATTACAGATGTTAATGGCCCATAAAGATTTGCGAATTAGTTCGACGGGCAAATGGCATGGCTTGCCATACACAAGGCGGTAGGGAGACATTCTCAAGGGTGACTTGTACGCTGTTCTCTAAGCCCAAAGAATGGAATCAAGCAATTGAGACCAGTTCTTGCGATCCGGACGCACAAGCTTTTGTAAGATTGTCTTGATCTCCCTGTTTGAACATTCAGCTAAGCCATTGGACTGCGGGTGGTAGGGTGAAGCGACGTGATGCTCAATGCAGAATTCTTGGGTCAGCTTCTTCACCTTTCTGTTTATGAAATGACTACCCCCGTCAGATATGAGAATCTTGGGAATCCCGAACCGCGCTATGATGTGATCTCTCAAAAATCGACAGACAGTCCTACTGTCGGTGGCTCGGGCGGGAATAGCCTCCACCCATCGACTGACATAATCGACAGCAAGCAGAATATACTCATAACCCTGACTGTTAGGAAACGGGCCCATAAAGTCGATGCCCCATGCATCAAAGACGTCTGAGATCTGAATGTATTTCAGAGGCATCGTGTCTCTCATTCCTATGGTTCCTCCCATCTTCTGGCAGTCAGTGCAGCATTTGACATACTCATCTGCATCTTTGAATAATGAAGGCCACCAGAGGCCACTTTGAAGAACTTTTGCTGCCATCCGTTTGCCTGAATGATGTCCTCCAGAATCTTGATTATGACATAAAGCGAGGACACTTGGAACTTCCTCCTGAGGAATGCACCTTCTCTAGATACAATCTGCTCCCTCATGAAACAGATACGGGTCTTCCCACTGATAGAAATGGATTTTAGACAAGAACCTGTCTATTTTCAATTTAGGTCAGTCCTGTGGGATTTTCTTGGCAACCAGGTAGTTCACGATGTCCGCATACCAAGGGAGTGAGGTGACAGACAGAATTGCCTCATCTGGAAAGGTCTCTGTGATCGGCTGTAGGTTCAGCTCAAGAGACTCTGGTTCAGGAAGCCTTGACATATGATCGGCCACTACATTCTTGACCCCAGGTTTATCTTTGATTTCCAAGTCAAATTCCTGGAGGAGAAGGATCCACCGAATGAGATGTGGTTTGGCATCCTTCTTCTGCTGTAAGTACCGAATGGTCGAATGATCAGTGTAGATGATTACTTTGACCCAAGGAGGTATGATCTGAACTTTTCTAAGGCAAAGACTACCGCTAGCAGCTCCTTTTCAGTGACAGTGTAATTTTTCTGGGCTTCATCAAGTGTTCGGCTACCGTAGTGAATCGCAAATGGTACATTATCTTTCCTCTGTCCCAGTACAGCTCTGATGGCATAATCTGATGCGTCGGTCATGATCTCGAAGGGCTGAGTCCAAATCGGTTGCTGTAAGACAAGGGCCTGCATGATGAGTTCTTTCAACTGATTAAAGGCAAGGAGCACACGGTCATCTACACTGAATTCATTATCCTTGCCGAGCAACATAGTCAGCGGTCTGGCCAGTTTGCTGAAATCTTTGATGAATCGCCGGTAGAAACCGACATGGCCCAAGAATGACCGGACTTGCTTGATGTTGGTAGGTGGCTCAAGTTTGGAAATCACGTCCACCTTAGCTGGGTCAACCTCCATACCACGTTTAGAAACAACGTGACCCAGCACAATTCCTTCGGTCACCATGAAGTTGCTCTTCTCCCATGAGAGCACAAGATTGACTTTGCAGCATCTCCGTAAAACTCGGTCTAAATAATCCAGGCATTGATCAAATGAATCTCCATAGACCGAAAAATAGTCCATAAAGACCTCGAGAAAATTGCCCACCATATCGGCAAAAACTGCAAGCATACACCTTTGAAATGTGGCTGGGGCGTTGCAAAGCCCGAACGGCATCCGTCTGAAGGCATATGTGCCAAAAGGACAGGTGAACGTGGTCTTCTCTTGATCATCAGGAGCAATAGCAACTTGATTGTACCCAGAGTATCCATCCAAGAAGCAGAAATATTACTTCGCGGCCAATCTCTCCAAGATCTGGTCGATGAAGGGTAGAGGAAAATGATCCTTCTTGGTAGCGAGATTGAGTCTTCTGTAGTCTATGCGTACTCTCCAAGAAGTGGGTATTCTGGTTGCGATCTCCTCTCCTTTGTCGTTCTTCACTATGGTGATCCCAGACTTCTTGGGCACAACATGCAGAGGGCTCACCCATTTGCTGTCGGAGATGGGATAGATAAATCCCGCATCACACCATTTCTGGATCTCTTTCATAACGACCTCCCGCAGGTTCGGATTTAATCTTCTCTGCAATTCTCGAGAGGGCCTGCAATCTTCTTCCAGAAAGATGCGGTGCGAGCAGAGTGACGGATTGATCCTATGGAGATCGGATGTTCGCCAGCCTATCGCCTTGCGGTTGCGTTCAAGAACGTCCATTAGACGAGATTCTTGGTCTTCGGTCAGATGTGCATTGATGATGACCGGGTACATATTAGGTTCTCCCGCGAGGAAGGCATACTTCATGTTGGAGGGCAAAGGTTTTAGCTCTGGCGGAGTCTGAACTGCTTCAGTGGTGACTTCAGCTATCAGTGCAGGTGGTGATTCATTCAACTGTTCGGTGTCCACCATATTCTGATCTGTTTCTTCTCTCAAATCCCGACAGAATTCCTCAATAATGTCTTCTTCATTCAAGGATTCTTCATACTTCAGCTCTCGGTTCTGAAGGCACATCACTCCTACTGCAGTCTCTTGCAGCACATCAGCGAGTTCCTCATCCTGATCGATAAGGGGAAATTCGACTATGCACTTCACTTCCTCCTCGGTACAGAGGAGTTCATGGATCTCATTGTCATCCAGAAATAAATTGGTATCTTGAATTTCTGCCAGAAAGTCGCAGTCATCAGCATATTCAATCACCCTTGCACATGATGTAGATGTCTGTTCGGCTGGTGTTCCCTCAGACAGGGTCTCTACTCTAATTATCTCATTGCCAGCACCAAAAGTGATTTCTCCCGTCTCATAATTCACTACTACGTTTGATGTCCGCAGAAATGGTCTTCCAAGTATGATTGGGGTAAGGAGTAATGGAGAGGGGACGTCCATATCTAGGACCACAAAATCGGCAGGGAATGACTTTCCCTGAACCGTGACGATCACGTCCTCCAACAGGCCTCTAGGCCGCTTGACTGACTTATCTGCGAACTGCAGAATCATCTTTGTAGGCTTGAGCGGTCCTAGTCTGAACTCTGTGAGCAGCGAAGCTGGCATCAAATTGACAGATGACCCGCTGTCGAGAAGTGTTCGTGCAAACTCCTGATTGAACATCTGACATCGTACAAGAGGTGCTCCCATGTCTGGCTTTTTATCCGGGAGGTTGCTGATGGCGTTTACGGTGGCCATTGTGAGGATATGCTTTTCGGACTTGCCACCTTTGCTTCTGGAGTTGTGGGGGTGCGGCATGCGCTTGGTCGTGCATGCCTCTTTCAATCCTTTCTTCACGGCTGGCATGTACTCAAGAGATTTCATCAATGGCATATTCAGCACTAAATTCTGAATGATTTCAATGATGGCAGGATCAGACAAAGCACTTTTCAAATTTTTCATTTTTTGTGTTTTTTCATTGCTTCAGGAAAAGGGATATTTACAAAATCTTCACCAATTTCATTCAAAACAGTGTCCGTATTGTTGTGTACAGGTAGATGACAAAAAGGAATGGATTCATCTACAATTTGTGGACCAAAAATTACAGGCTCGGCTTCAGGTGCTGGTGTTGGACTCGCTGCAGGTGTAGTGCTCCTCCTGTCAGGAACTGGCTGTGAGGCAGGTGCAGGCATCTCCAATGCTAGCTGATCTCCACCGAGGTTGATGCTATTTTTTTGTGTTTTGCTATTTTCTTCATTTTTTTGTGTTTTTCTGAATGCTGGTGCTGCTCCCAAAATGCTGGTTGGCCCTGGTGTTGGCTGGACTAACGATGCTCCGTCAGATGCAATATGTTTTCCCTTCGCCGTCGCCGATGGCTGGAGTGTCCTACCGCTCCTGAGAGAAACAGCATTAGATAAAAATCAATTTAATTCACCTGATTCGGGTTGGACACTGCCGGCTACCTGCTCCTTGCATCAGAAATTGTTCGGGTTGGCTTCGACCTGGGCTGGTATGACAGTTTTGGCTGCCGTCAGGTCGTCGATCTTATGGCTCATCTCAGCCATATTCTTCATCAACTGCTCCAAACAGGCCAGGGCTGGATTGACCGGCACAATCTCAGAGGAGTCCCCCTGCTGGGGTCGAGAATGCTGATATGGCGGCTGAGATTGCGTCTGATAGCTTTGTGAAAATTGGCGAGGGGGAGGGTTGGAGGAGTACTGTGAGTTTTGCTGATTGTATTGAGCAGCCGGTTGTTGATGGTATCCCTGTCGGCCATACCCGAACTGCTGAGGACCGTGCTGGTAATTCTGCCTCCAGGTGTTTCCATGGGATGGAGGCTGGTACTGATAAGAAAGCTGGAAGGGTCTCCCACCCTGCTGCTGCTGATGATAGGGCATGTTGCCCATGTTCTGACCCTGAGGTTGTCCCTGAGGACGGGTCAGCTGCGCTTCATTGTTCCATACACCATTGATCTCCTGAATCAGTGGCGGTGTTGGAGAGAACTGCTCGGAGTATGCTGACTGGGGCTCCGGTTGATATACAACCATCTGTGTCTGGGGCTGCGGGGGCTGCTCCGGGACCTGCACGTAGTACACGTGCTGGACAGGTTGGGGCTACGGTGGAGTCGGCTGAGGGTTTTGCAGTATTGTAGGCTCCTTCGTCTCAGCATTCGGCTCGGCAGACGTAGACACAGCGTTGCACATGTTCGCATTCAGTGCTCGAACGAGCTGCTCCAGCTGTTGGTAGATCTGGTCGAGCTTTTCCAGACCCTGGGTCCTCTTCTCAATGACTGCCAGTTTTTCGAGGTCCTGCGACCTCTTCTCAATGATGTCCACCTTGGAAAGGTAGCTCCCAATGATGCTCAGGTTGGAGCGCTCGTCGTTGTCTTCGGTTTGAGAAGCCATGTTCACTGGCTTGCTGATGGCGGTTGGTGGCTTCATGTATACTCTGGACGAGGATTGGGTTGCTTCTCCTTCAGCCATTTCTTCGAAGACGTTCCATACCACGTCCTCGTCCTTATTGAAATGTGAACCGCCGCAAGCTGCATCTACAAGCTTTTGGCTCTCAAATGATAGCCCCCCAAAGAAGTGTTGTACGAGACTGGTCTTTGGAATATCATGGTGGGGGCACTTCTCCTGAAGATCTTTGAATCTCTCCCACGCTTCATGAATGGTCTCGTGGGGCTGCTGGCAGAAACTGGAGATCCGGACACGCATCTGATTCAATCACCCGAGAGGATAGAATTTATGGAGGAACGCAGATTTCAGCTCCTCCCAGGTCGTGATGACCTTCCCAAGATGGTCAACCCAATAAAGGGCCTTGCCTTGAAGGCTGAAGGGGAATGCGGTCATCTTGACTACCCCCAAAGGAATTCCGGGGTAGTGGGCAGTGGCACAGATGCGGCCAAACTTCTTAACAAAAAATGAATGGTTCCTCAGTGGTGTTCCCATGGAATGTGGGAAGGAGCGACAGAAACTGCGGCTTCAGCTCGAAGTGGGCGTGCATGCGTGGAACCTGTATCCACTCAGTGATGCATCCCGCTCTTGGGTTGTATGTTTCCTTCAGTGTAGGCTTCGGCTGTGGTGGATCTCCTCAAACTGCTTCAAATTCGGGTCCTTCCACTGAGAAGGCGTCTCTGACTTCTTCAAAATTCTGCTCGTTGTTCTGATCATCCTCCTGTCGGCCGTCTCTTGCGTCATCCCTCCTCCTCAGATCGTTCAGCATGTCTTGGAAGGCGGTCTGGGCCAGGGCTTGGTTAGTCAGCTGTTGCTGAATGGCTTGGATGGAAGCCAGCAGCTGACTGTTAACCTCGCCTTGCGTTGTGTATTGTCCTTCCCCCGGATTGACTTCAGGTTCAGGTGGGGCCTGTGGTCCTTTTCCTCTTCCACCTGCCATCTCAGACCGAACTGGAATTTCTGACTGGTGATCGGGTGAAGAATCTGCATGACGGAGTAAACCCTGATCAGTATCTTCCTGAGCACCTGATGTTGAGATGAATATGGGATTAAGGCCAATCCCAGAATGTTATGAATGGAGCATATGATATTGATTGAAATCGATCTCCATCCACAAGGGGTTATTTCGGGGACAAGAGTAATCTCGGTTGATTGGAAGGGGAAGAGCTAATTCGGGTTGCGAGTCCATCTCGAATAGCGGATTTATTGGAGAAAGGCAAGTGTTGAAAGACGCGAGAATAGGGGAGTCCAAGGAGACATCCGCAAGATCCGAATTAACTTCTCGGAGATCACCCCTCTTTATTGAAGACGTTGCCGACACGGAATCGATGTGGGCGTCGGCGAGGTCTCGACTAAACCATCCATGTGACGACATCTCGAGAAGGCCAAAAGGAAAAGATGTTGGATGAAGAGCACGATGATAAACAAGAAATAAAAGGAGTGTAAAACAGTAGAAGGCTCACGATGAGCAAGGGTCAACTGGGGGGAAGACAAATTTTGCGCAAAGGCGTGGTATTTTTGATCTTGACCTAAATGTAACTAGCAATCAAAACATAAAACAGGGGTGAGTTCACCAACTCAACACATGAAGCCGTGAAGGTTCGGCTATTATCTTGTTAGTTTTAGCTTGAATTCAGGAATTAATCTTGTCACGAGTCCTTAGAGCGTTACGCCTATAGGAGCGAGAGTACTGCCGGAAAAGTATTCTCGTACTTGTCCTCCTCCTGTGTAACTTGTAGCTTGCGCTTTTTGAGGTCCTTGTAACCCTTCCTGGATCCCTACTCAACCAAAGAATAAGAGAGAGGAAGCCAATTGGCGAAAGTGATACTTCGGATCTCGCTCGCAACGGAATCACCCGTGAGCGTGCAAGATCCTACTCGGACGCAGACGGTGAGACAGACACACCCGTGAAGGCGTGGCCTATGCTCGGTACTTCGGACAAGGTCGGTGCTCACACCATAGTGAGTCACCAATAGCGACCAAGCCCTACTCGCCTACGTAGGATAGTAGCACCAATACTTCGGAAATCCAGGCGATACACAAGGCAGCCACAAGCTGGTATTTGGGCTCTAATCCTTACGAAGCGCTCGCCTCACTTGGAAGGAGACCTTCCCATGCAACCTGAAAACAAGTGAGGGTGTTACTCTCCCCAATCAATGAGTCCAATTACCAATTTTATTTAGGTCAAAGTTTTCTTAGCAGTCCCTTTTTTAATTTTTTTGGTGTTATCGCTTCTTTTGAGTAGATTCAAACAAGCGCCTAACGATTTTGTATTTTTTGATCCTACTTTATCCAAAAACAGATGGAGAATAGAGTCGGGAAAAGCCAATGCAAGTCGGCACCAAGATGGAAATCTCACCTTTGTGCCTAAATGATGGATGCAAAGTAAGAAGACTTACAGCGAATCCCAGCTCTCTCCATGCGGGATGCAAAGTAGAAATTTATAAACCTAATCTATATGCCGGTATGCAATGCGAAAATCGTCCTAAGGTAGGCAACTTCTAACGTGAAGAACCACAAGCTAATCACTAATCTCCAATCCTAAGGTTCGGTCTAGGCTCACCCCTCCTCTGCTCAACACACTTGAGTTTAGGAGAAAGCGCTTTGCGGGGAGAGCTCGCGGTACGCGGATCAAAGAAGAGTGACTTCGCTGTTTAATTAAACTAAGTCCAAGCACGAGCTATAGGTACATGCAATTGTTTGTTAGGGTGTTTGGACCTAATTTAACCGATCAAGCAAGGCCTACAACTAAGGGCTCAATCTACAAAAGAAATGAAAAAGAAATCAAAACCGGAAAATGACAGGCGAGAAAACACGAGAAAACCGCGGTGAGCCCCCGGGAGAACAAACACCCGGAAATTAGGCCCGAAGTGTCCGAGAGTCCAAGTCCTGTATTATTACAAATTAAACAAATAACTCTCTCTCACAAAAATAAAAAGCAACTCTCTCTCTCTCTCTAGCTCTCCTGCTCTCTCTTGCCGGCTAAGGTAGAATAGCCGGCTCCTCCTCCCAAGGATGCGCAGGATCCCCTAGGCGATCCTCCTCAGTCAGCGGTCCCTCGCAAGAAAACAAAAGAGGTGTCAGACAGTTCAAAACAAAATTATGCAAGGAAAGCAAATAAGCAAAGATGGCTAAGCAAATAATAGACTCAGAAGTCCTCTACAAGCCGATGCTCCCCAGCAATGGCGCCATTTGAAAAACGATTTGGCAGGAGCCGCTAATTAGTGGTCTGACAAATCGGACTCACTGTCACTGATGCGACTACTCAACCTTCCCGTTCGTCAGCAATTAACCCACACAATCAATCAAGCAATCAATAGCAAGGATTAAAATTTATTATACCCTACTAAAAATGTACAATGGCAAGCAAGTAGGGGTCGAACACAGGAAACAACGGTGCAGAGTATAGACAAGAGTCAAAACCTAGGTCTAATAAACCACTTAGCCAATCAAATTTCTTTTGTGGGTTTTTATTTTTTTAATTTTTTTATTTTTTTTATTATTTTTTTTAATTTTTAATTTTGTATTTTGATTTTTAATTTTCTGATTTTTATAATTTTATATTTTATATTTTTCTATTTTCTTTTTCAATATTGGAAAAATGTAATAAAAGAGGTGATAAAATATTTTAAAAAATGCAAAAATAGTCAAAGATTCAGAAATAAAATCTTTTTGGTCTTTTTATAAATTTTTACTGTTTTTGTGATTTTTGGGTATTTTTCAGAATGTTTTTGATATTTTAAACATTGAAATAAACCAAAACAGAGAAGAGGCTACTGGCTGGGGGTAAAATGGGAACTACAAATATCAGATAGCCACAAAATTTTTTCAAACTAATTTTAAAATAAAGATAATAAAAACAGGAAGCCATAGAGCTTGAGTTTACAATTTTTGGAGTTTTCTACTATTTTTTAGATTTTTTGAAGTTTTTAAGTATTTTTGAATTTTAAGGCTTTTCTTTTGAGATTTTTAGTGATTTTTGGATTGAAACTAATGTAGATCAATATACACAGTAGGTAATTTTTTTGGAATTTTTAGAGGTATTTTAATATTTTTTTGGTATTTTCTAAGCTAGACAATGCTGAAATAACTTGTTTTTGATTTTTAATAAATGTAAAAATCCAATAAAATAAAAAACTAAAAATATGGCATGCAATGGCAAGTTAACAGGAGCTTAAGTCTATTTTTTTGAGAATTTTTGGCATTTAAATGAAGCGTGAAATAAATAGATTAATCACACAATAATCCTAAGCCTCGCAGGAGTATAAATGCAATTATAGAAACATCCAGGGGCCTAAGTGCAAGTTTCACTAAAAGACACGCGTAGGACATGTGATATATCATTCACAGGGGCATATTTGTAAATATCAAAAACTGGCGGGGCATACATGCAATTTTCCCAAAAAAACATATTTAAATAACTATGCACAGGGGTATAACTGCAAATACCTTAAAGTTCAGGATAAAAAGTGCAAAATGCCAAAAAAGCACGCGCCCCAGTCACGTGAGGTGACGTGGCGCGGACCAAAGTGCAAATAGTAAAAGTGCGAGGGCCTAAGTGCAATTATTACAAAAGTTTTTGTTAAACTAGAAATGAAAGTTCTAGGGGTAAAGCGTAAATACAAAAACACGTGGGTGAAGGATGCAAAATACCCACGAGGCGGATCGCACGGCCGATGGAGCTTCACTAATCCACGTGGCGAACATCCGACGGCAGATACCCCTTCGTCACGGGCGGTTGAGATTAGATCTTTGAGGGGCGATCGGACGGTAGGGGGTACTTGGCAATCGGACGGCGGACGTGGCGTCTGGAAGGGGGTCTCGATCCAACGACGGGGAGAGGGTCACAAAAAACACCTCCCCCGGCGAGCTTCGGGCGGCGATTGCGGCCGACACACTGCCGCTCTGGCCCTAGGATCAGGGGCAAAATGATCCTGGGGCCCCTCCGCGTCAGCAGGTGGTCTCAGGCGAGGTAGGGACGGCGCGAGGTGCTCGGACGGTGGGGTCGACCTGGGCGGTTGGTCCTGGAGTAGTCGAAGGTCGATGGAGCCCTCTCTTTGGCTCTATCCTGCAGAGTTAGGTGCACAACAACCAGGCGAACAAAAAGGGTGGATTTGATGGTTTGATGGAGGCAGAAGGTGGTCTCGCTATGAGCTCCGGCGAGCGGCGGAGAGGGGAGCTCTGTTGACTCGATCTGGGCGAGATCGAGGTGAATGGAGGGGTGAAGCGCGATGATGGAGCGAAGGGAAAAAGGATGGAGGTGACAGGCGGTCGGGTCGAGGCGTGGAGTGACCAGAAACGATGGGCGGAGCTCAGCTCCGCCGTGGCTTCGATCAAGGGATCACGGCGATTGACGGAATGAAACACAAGACTGCTACAGGCGTAACCTAATCTAAGCTAAGGCTACGAGAAAATGGAAAGAAAAGGGGGAGAAGCTCACCAGAGACGACGGGCTGCGAGGCGCGGCGGAGCTCCGGCAAGGGACGGATCGCTTCGATTCTACACCAAACGACGCGAACCCCGGGTCGATTCGACTCCCCCTGTCACCAGGAGCACGAGGAGGTAGGGGTTTTTGGGTGATTTTGGCGGAAGAAGGATCAAGTTTGAATCGAAGTTGGGGGTCTCCTTTTGAAGGGTTGACGGCGAGGCGTGGAAGATGAGGGCCCAGCACCTCGGTCAGTGATCCACAGCCCAAGGAATCACTTGGGTGTGAATCACCATTGACCGAGGAAGAAAATCCAAGAAGGAGTCATCACCAAATGGTGATCGAGGTAGCCTCGAAAAAAGGGTGAAATCAGGGTCAAACCCGCTTCTGATGAGGTTCAGACCTCGGTCAGGGAGTTGACCGAGGTCAACCAATGGAGTGTTCTGGTTGGTCCACGTGGACCAACCAGAAAATTCCTTGGCGAAAAAACCTTATAAAATGAATTAAAAATAACAGATGAATTAATTAAATGTTGATTGTAAACTAAAAAATGTTTGTAATTTTATGAAGTATTTTATGGTGATTTTTGTTTAATTTTATGAGCTATATTTTTACAAATTGCTTTTTACACCCTATATAGGTATATTACCTATATATTTTAGTCTTTAATTTTTATTTTGTGTATTTTAATTTTATAATTTTATATATTATTTTCTAAAATTATAACATACTTTTATATACACAAATATATTTTTATTCTATTTTTCTGAGGTGTTTTGTATATTAAATAAAATATAAGTAGATATTGAACAGGTTTGTATATAGGTAAAATACCTGTGTATTTTATGTGTATTTATTTCTATTTTGAGTTTTCTATGCATTTTTATTCTAATTTTAATGCACTTAATTATTATACATATTAATTACAAAATTATAAAAATGTAAAATTATAAAAATAATGAATAAACAATAAATTGAATATTTTATTTTGTGCAGGTGTACAATGTGGGTCCAAAACTCAACTTTTTAACCATAGCTCCGCTAAATGCGAAACCACCACCAATAAATAGATTATTTTATTCTATATACAATTAAAGGTGAGTTTGTTGCATTTGGAGTTTTCAGTTGTGAGATACGGGTCTGGGAAGTCGGGATTCTGGATTTTTATTCAGACCGTAACTTTTTATCTGTGTATTATTTTGCAGTGAAATCAATTTTGTATTTTTCTTTATTTAATTATCTACAACTTTCATGTAAAAAGTTTCTTTATTTGATGCACAAAAAGTGGAACCAAAAATAGGTCCCAAAATGTATAAAGAATGAATTAATAATTATAGGTATTTGGCCCTTATCTCCCCCTACTTTATTCCTTGTCGACCTATTTATCAAAATGCCTAGGTCTCGGGGTTTCGTGTCATAAAATATTTACAATATTTTATTCTTTTTCTTTTCTTTCCTTTATTCTATAATTTTGGCATTAAAAACAGTATTTTACACATTTTTTACATACATATGCATGAATGCTAAATTACTCTATTTAATGTTATTTTCAGACATTTGCTAGGGTTTAGGAGGCCAAAATGATAGAATAAAGATGATGAAATGTGGATTCATCAGCTACCAATAGCATGTACAAGAGAGCATAGTATGCCTCTCTATTTATAGGGTTTTAGGATCCATGGATCTCAATCCGTGGGACATATAAAATCAATGGATGAGATTGATTTACGTTAATCCAATGGTCAAGATTGTTGTTGGTAAAAACCAACAACTTATGATTTAATTTAGATCAAATATATTTGATAAATCAAATATACATCAATCCTAAAATTAAACCAATCAAATAAGGAGATGATTTCAATGGAGATCTTGAATCCCCATGTAATAGGGTGGACGGTCACCAATTCCATATAGGACTTGGTAGCCGTCCACCACTTACCAAGTGGGAGCAATCTCATGATATTCCATGAGATTCCATATCTCCTTGTAATTCTCCATTATTTAATCCAACAACTTTTGTTGGGATTTATTCTCCAAAAATAATTCATAATTAATTTTGGGAATATTGTAATCTTGCCATTAGAAAATTGTGAATCACATTCACAACCCAAAACGAAATAAAATTTACATTTTCAATTAATTAGACAATGTGTATCCAATACACATTAATAATTAATCAACAAATATAAATTATAATTAGCTCTCTCAAATATATTAAAATCGCATTTATAATATATTATGAATAATTGGATATTGCTATCCACATTATTCTTATCCATAATAGTTAAATCACATTTAATTATATATTGGATAATTCCTCAGACATCATGATAATTAAACCACATTTAATTATCAATTTCCCAATGCTTAGATCTTATGGAATTACTCTTGAACCCTTCAAGAATAATGCTATTTCTCCTCAGATACTTGGAGATAAGGACAGCGCGATTGTATTGTTCCACATATAGTGACTTGGATATTGAGATCACATCTCAATTCCAGATCCCATGGACCTCTCATAGACGCTTGATTAAATCAAGGTCGTAAACCTAATCTTCTCATTGCATTTGAATCTCATTCAGATCAATGTCCATCACATGGACTGAGATTAGGTCACTTCTCTACTGAGAGGAGTCACTAAAATCCAGACCTGTTTCATCACTCCCTCGGAATGGAAGCGTCATGGTTATACAATCGTTTATGATCAAATCACCCTTAGGTATTCCCAATACATGTACATCCTGCATATTGGAAGACTTATGATCATCCTGAAGATATAGATCACTTTTATACTGTCATCTTCATGGTTTGATCACTAAGTTTCTCAATCTTGGTCCTTGGGATTTGGTACATATCGTATGCTTTCACAAAGCATATATCCTACCTTCAAATTCATGTAATGCTTTTAAATCATGATGACCATGCATGGAATTTTATTAGTCCCAATACCTCATGAGTGAGCTCATGTCTCCCGGTTCACAAGTGAACATGTATGACCCCTTTGAGAGATCGTATTACTCATATGCCCTTACATGCACACTAGCTCGATGGTGTATAGACCTTGGTTAGGTCATCAACCTATTAGTCTATCAAATGTACACACTCAAACATATAGCAATACATCTGTCTCTGGTCAAAGGATGTTTGCCTATGATGTGACAGTATTCATCATAGGTCTTTGGTTATCTCGATCTCGTTAAGACAACCACTTAACTCAACTAATCTGATACCTCTGAATCACTATTCCCATGCAGAGGACCTGCATCAAGAGGTCGATCAGATATCAGCCTAATGAGAAAGGATTGTCATCTCCTACTTAGGCTAGAGATCATCATTTGACAATAATTTGATGATGCTTGATGAGTCCTCTATCTAACTCCTTAGATATTCATCCAAGCATCAGCCTCTGTGATTAATGAATCGACAGCTCTATGATTATCAAGTCGGCCATGGTACATAACCCATATTGTACAGAGGGACCTTATAGTGCATTCATTCATTCAATATCAGAAAGGGAGTGAAACATAATCAATAACTTTTATTGATAAATCATATTTTACAATAACATTTATTGCAGGAATGGTTCGCCTCGGGCTCACATTGCTAACAGTTATACCATGTAAATAAAAGTAGTGAAACTACTTACGCTGATTGTTTTATATCTTAGTGGTTTGGTTTTCTTATTGAAGGATTTGATTGATTGAGGACAATGACATTTGATTTATTTATTCTATCTTAGTCGATCGAGAAATCACCTCATCAGTCTTGACGAACCCAGTGGTACCATC
Source organism: Ottelia alismoides (assembly GCA_037367405.1). Classification (NCBI taxonomy): domain Eukaryota; kingdom Viridiplantae; phylum Streptophyta; class Magnoliopsida; order Alismatales; family Hydrocharitaceae; genus Ottelia; species Ottelia alismoides. The sequence goes on along the minus strand of JAZKJV010006159.1, from coordinate 97,159 downwards.
GAGACGAAGCCTTGAGAGCCAACTCTTGTAGACATACCATCTTCAAGCGTCCTTGGTTTCCCCGAAACGGTACTTCCTCCCCATCTAAAGCCTCACCCCCAAGTCAAACGTCCCTACTTTCCTCTGTTGGTTGTACGGCTCCATTTGGGAGGCCTCAAGCTCGAGGGGGTCGCACTTGTGATCACAGCCCTCATCATGGTTGTGCTATTGTGGCCCATGCAAAAATTGTCGAATGGCGCCCACTGGAACCACTTGTCATCGTAGTACGCACTAGTATCCACCTTCTTGAAGGTGTCTCTGTCGAATCTGTTGAGGTTCTTGAATATCAACTCCATGTAGAGGTTGTGGTGAAGAATGTTAGAAGAGTTGAAATATCATAAACATGTCCTGTAGGGGGCTCATTTGTAAATATATAAAGTAGTAAGGCCTAATATGCAATTTTTGCTCATGTGTGAGGGCATCAATGCAATATTAGGAACTTGGTGGGGTATTTTATATAATTTCTCCATTAGAACATGTGCCACACATGCCTTGGACCTAGAATCAATTTGAAGAAGCATCGCAAGTGTAGCTACAAATATCCCAAGCATTCACATGTTGAGCAAGTGGGTAGAGGCGTGAGCGATGTTTAGGGGTGGATGCAAGTGCCTTGCTCCACGTAAGGCCCAAGGTACTTTGGTATGAGGCTTGGTCCCACTGAGCCTCTTGCTTAGGCATGGGACATGGTTGTTCCTTGGTCGCTAGATCAACATTAGGAGGGTGCCATCCGTCGACTCCTGTTCATCCTCACAACAACTCCTTCTCCCATCGATGGCGGGACGATGGGAGCTTTGATGATGGTGCAAAACCTCCATCACTCTCCTCCATTGTTGCTGGAGTCCTAGGAAGATTCGTCAAAGCTCGATGATGAAGATCATGCAACGTAGAAAGGTCAGAATAGTCTGTGGCAGGGTATCCATGCTCATTCGCTGGAGGCGGGGCTCTAGAATAGAGCCCCGCCTGAAATACGACCATTGAAGATAGTATACATGAAAGGTGGTTAGTGAATAACTGAAGCAAGTTTATACGTGCGAGGTGAGTGAACTGAGGACCTAGTCAGGAAAAGAATGGGGAGGTTCGATGGTTTCATCTCCAGCTCACTGGAGATGAAATGGGTTAGAGTGAATAAGGCTATGGAGATAAAAAAGGACGAGATGGACCTTTCGTGAGGATCACTAATCCTCGGTGAAGGTTGGGCATAAGTATACGTGGCTAGAGGTTCTTTGTACATATGCGAAAAAAATTAAATAAATAAATGAAAAAAATAAGACCTAGGTTACCTAGAACTTGAAGATGAACGCGAGACGTATTGAAATAGCTTGGAGGAGAGGCGCGTGCATCATCTGGTCATCGCTTGACCTCTACAACCACCAAAGGAATCTCAAACACCTTTCATGAGGCGATGTAGCATGATCAGAGGGCATGGGTCAACACATGCAGAGGCTTCATCGCACATCAACTCCTCACTCGACTATCACAAGAGGAGGAGTATGGCTAGACCGCCACACATGAAATGGTGGATAAATGCGTGGGTGGCTAGTGGAGATGTATTTGAAGAGAGGAATGGCAGTTCCAAGTGGGTTATGGGTCAAGGTTCAACTATCTCCCATTGACCGGAAGTTGGACGAGCGTGGGATTTAGGTCTGTGGTGTGGTCAAAGGGAGATAGGTCTCTGTCATTATCAAGGTGGTTCACAGAGAAGATGACTAAGGGAGTGAGAAAAATAGGGTGAAGATGAGGTAGTTGCCTATGCACAATGTATGAAGACTCAGAGTGGGAGGTTGAAGATTAGGAACCAATGTTGGATATGAAGAACCAACAGTCAACGGGGTGGCACAAGCAAGCAGCTTCGATGGTTCAAATGGGGAAGATCAAGCGGCTAATAGGCGAGCAGACATGGATGGCTCTGATGCAATCATATTGATAGCATCAGATGGTTGAGAGAGGTGGCGGTTGATAATGAAGGGTCGGGGCACGTGGCTTTTCTAGATAGAGCCACATGGCCTAATAAGAAAAATAAGAAATGAAGAAAATAAAAAAAGTAAATATGTACAGATATCAAATCAAAAAGTGTTCAACATGAAAGTTCGAGATTTTTCAAGATCTACTGGTTTCATTTAGAACCCAAAGTCAAAATATAGCATATTTACATAAGTATATCTTTGGCAAGTATTTTCAAGTAATTAAAAATTCTTATTTTAATTTCTTTTGATATATTTTTGTCATTTTGATTTATAAATAATGCCACAAACTTAAATACTAAATACAAAAAGGTGGAGGGTGTAAGGTGAAAATTACCCCTGAGTGTGTGCAATCCCACGGTGGAAATCAGACCAGTTAAGAAAAAACAATGGCTTGAATGCGCATGTAATGGTTCACGGATGAGTGTTTGAAACCAGATCCTTAGATGCATCTAACGATAATAGTTGGGCTCCATCCAATGCTCCTGATCAAAACTGGGATGCATTCTTTATCGGACGCGAAGACCTATGGATGAACTGGGAAGAATGCCACCATATCCAAGCTTCGATCGACTCTTGCTCATATGTCTGGCCTCCTCGTGAGTTGTTGATGGTCTGGTTGAGTTTCTGGAGGCCATGTGTAGCTACTAGAGGTGCTAAAAGGGTCTAGGACTCATCAATAGAGGCCTAGAGCTCGAGAAGAAAGAATAACACTTGGGAGGTCTTGTGCTGGTCCAAATCATGCCTAGATAGGTTTGCTTCAGCTCAGACTTGCACCAAAAAGGAAGGAGGACCAAGGCAAACAAAACAACCTTCTTATTGGATGGAATGGGGAGAAGATGAGGTGAGATGGTCGAGATCTCTAGCGAGGTTGTGGATGATGAATCTCATATTCATCACTCTAAAAGTCATGAATTAAGATCAAATCCCTAAAAATCATTGGCATTTCTTCATTTATATTGCGTAATTAGCACTCATGCATGGTTTCATAATAATTGCATTTTATCACTTATTATTGCACAAAATAAGAAGCCAAAAATCCCAGCCAAAATGACCTGTAAAATAGCCTAACTTCCCCAATTTTTTTAACTAATTCAGGGTAACTCCAATTGACCCAAAGTCACTCCACTGTGTACATATTACTAACAAGAATAAAAGAATAATACAAAAAAATCACTAACCTAAATAAGTGGACCAAAACCCAAACCCTAGTTCTAGGATTTCCGGACTAAAATCTTGATATCTTCCTCATCACCAAAGGTGCGTGAGATATCCAGAGGTAGGGTTCGCTGAGAAAAGCGCCCGGCCAGAGAGGAATGAGGCCGAGCGAGCCGAAGCCTATTTTCTTTTTTCAAGACGTCCCATTATATATTAGGGGGGAGTGAAATCAGAGTTGCCCCCCGCCCGAATGAAAATCAAGATCAAAAAAGCTGTGTCATTATAGGGGCGATTGCCGCCGAAAGGGGGACGTCGGGAGGACTGCTAACCTGTCAGAATATCAATAATGCAGGACCGAGTTCATCCAGCCTACAGTACCGAGTGGATCCTACTCACTTTTGAACTAATGTACATTCAATTACCTTCAAAAGAAGACCAATTTCAAGTGAATCGGAGCTCATATGTGAAAGTTGGGTTTTGGGCCTCTTTTGTACATTTTGTATTTTAGCGATTTTTGACCTAATATTTTATGTACATAATTAATCCATTTTATTTTATTTATTTTTCATTTATCTTCTTTGATAAAAGTTTTATTAAAATGTGCAAAAATCCAAATCCGAACTGAGTTTGAAATCAAAGAAATTAACTGAGTCCGGGACTTCACTAACTGTCTTAACAAAAATTGACTTTTTCACATTCTATTTTATTTCTTCTTTTTCTTACTTAATAAAAAAGATTAATGTGTAAATATTTTTTTGATTTTATCATATTATTTCTGGATTTTTATCTAGTTTAAAAAAAGACAAAAATATAAAACCTAAAATTCAAGGTATTCTATGTACATGGGATACCCCAAAAATATCACTTTGTGCAAATGATCGATTTTTATTTTTGTGTGTTCATGAAAGTTGTAGACCTCATTGAGATGAGCAATTTTAATGAAGAAAATTTTTTGATCCGAGGCCATTTACTATTTTTATATATTTATTAATGTATTTATTTTTCGATTTTTGTGGGGTTGACACGTGATAGCTCCTAGAGCCGCCACGTGTCATCCATTTTTGGATATTATTTTCGTTTATTTTTATTAAAAAATTAAAAAATAAAAAAAATAAAAAATACTTAATTAATTAAAAAATAAAAAAGGGGACCGCATGTGTCACGCACAATCCTCCTGCGCACGTGCCTTGCACGTGCGCCCTTCTTCTTCCCCATTCCATATACGGCAGCCCTGTCGCACTCCCTCTGTGATTATCGACACCCACCTCCGTGAAATCTGCCATCACTGGTCGCCTCCCTCAACCTCCAATCAGACCACCACCGCCTGCCCTATCCGGCCACCTTCCTTCTTCTATCCCATCGCATCTCGATCCCTCCAATCTCCATCATCGCCTATACCTCACGAATCTCGACCATATCTCCTGATTGAACCCATCTATAGCCATGCGCCAATGGATACGCTTCCTGCTGCTCCTCTCTTCCGTATTTCGGGTGCCAACCATCGCGAAGATTTCCTCCGCCTAAATCTCGGTCGTCACAGATCGCTACCATCCTGCGAATCATGAACACAGGTCGACCATCGCTATCCCTATAAGAGGAATGTCGCTCCTTCGTCTTCAGTTCATCCGTCGATTTGCTCCTTAAAATGACCACCGAGGTGGCAGCCTGGTATCTTCTTGGCGAGATCTGATGCCCTAGGCCTCGTTGCAGCCACGTCACCTACGCCTGCTCAGCTCCGGTTGCCGTCGAGCCTACGCTTCATCATTTCCATCGGATCTCTGCTCCGCCCATACCACCACCTCTACCAACCGTCTCTTGAGACAAACCTCGCTTTGACGCTGATGAATCTCCATTTCATCACCTTTATTCTATCATTTTGGCCTTAAAAACCCCATCAAATGCATGTAAATAACATCAATTTGTACATAATAGCATTCATTATTTAGTATATTTATTGTACATAAAATAAGGTTTTTAATGCCAAAATTATAGAATAAAGAGAAGAAAAGAAAAAGGAATAAAATATAGTAAATATTTTCTGACCCAAACCCCGAGACCAAGGCCAGCATGGTATGGGTCGACAAGGAATAAAGTAGGGGGAGATAAGGGCATGTATACAATAAATACCTCATTTATTCATGCATTTATTTATGCATTTTTGACACCTATTTTGTACATAATTATTTATTCCTCAAATAAAGAAACCTTGTTCATATAAGTTGTAGATAATAATGTAAATAAAAATACAAAATTGAGTTTGTGTAAAAATAATACTCAGTGTACATTTTATACACAGGATAAAAAGCCAAAATCTCAACTTCACAGACCCATATCTTACAAATAAAAACTCCAAATCACCCAAACTCGCCTTTAATTGTATATAGCATTCCAAGAACTATTTAATAAAATTGGATTCTTAATTTTTGGAGTTCATCTGTAGAAGTTAGGTTTTTGACCCTCCTTGTACATAGTACTGATTAAAATATTCCATTTATTCATTATTCATTATTTGTACAAAATTATATTTTTAGAATTTTACAAATAATGTATATAATACATGTACATATTAAAATTAAAAGAAAACTAAAAAGAATTTTAAAAATAAAATAAGTCTATAAAATTCATAGGCAAAATATCTATGTTAAGAATGTACATAAATAAAAGGCGACTTTATTCTTTTATTCTTTATTCATCTATATTTTTATAATAATGTAGATATTATTTATAACTTATTAAAAATACAAAACCAAAATAAAAACAAATAAAATTCATTAAATAAATAAAATGTATATAATATATAGGTAAAATACCTATAAGTATACCTACATATGCATAGACACATTTATTTAAAAATGTAAATAAACTCATAAAAATAAATAAAAATATATTTATACTCACAAAAATAAGTCACAAATTTATAAAATAAGAAAATAAAATAATAAAATAAAATAAACAAAATAAAAATAAATATACATAAATATACTTGTAAATACATTATTTTAATAAAACCGTAATAAAATACTTCAAAAAAATAAATAAAAATCATAAATAAATACTACATTAATTTATAAACATTTTTTATTTTATAAGTAAATTCTAATTTAATCATTTATTTGGTTAAATAAATAATTCAAGATCTGGCTGATGTGGGCCAATTAGAGGCTAGGGAAAGTTGACCTCCGGTCAACTCCCCCTGCGCCTCTGACTCCCGTCAGGCCCGTCTTTTCCCCGATATTCCTCCATTTTTCCCGCTCGATTGGTTGCTCCGTCGCCAACAGTCCCTTCATGAAAATTGTTCTCTGACCATCCGTGATTCGCGCCGTGATCTTGGAACCCTTGTACAGCCATTCGATTCTTCAATAATCGCCGGTAAATGGGGGTCCCCAGGAATGTTTATAAATAAGTCCTTCCTCTTCCTTGGCTGAATTTGGCCAATTTCTCTTCCCCCAAAAGGCTTGAATCGATCCCTGGACGAGCCCTCGTGATAGGAGGCGCTTCCCAGCACCTCGGTTCGGCGCATGGAGGAGGAAAATTTTGTCGCGGCAGCGCTCCGGCGGCCGCCCTGCTCCCTGGAGGCCCCCAGGTCTAAGATCTGCGCTTTTACTTACTTTAGTTAGGATTTTGTTTTAGCATTTCATTCCAGTCTTTTATTTTGCATTTAGGGCATTAGATTAGCCTAATTTAGTTAATTCTAAGTTCGCCGGAGCTCAGCTCCGACGACTTCACCACTGTTCTCCGATTGTTTTCCGACCACCACCTCGCCTCCATTTCCATACCCCTTCATTTCCCTATGCCCCAGGCATTTTCATTCACCCAGATCTTCCTCAGATCTGGAGATCTGATCTCCCTCCTCCGCCCTTCGCCGGAGATCACCGTCCTGTCTCTCCCTTCGCTCATTTGACCCAAATAAGACCTCCAACCCCTTGTTTTTGTGCCCTGAGCTTTCTTGCAGGTGCTGGGAGGCCAAAGGACCCCCGTTAGGGTCGATTTGATTCTTCTGCAGGTACCTGGGACCTTCGACCTTCACCGACTCCGCTGGGCTGTTTCGGTGAGCCTCCGGCTCTCCTGAGCAGCTCAATCGACAGAGCATGGCCCCAGGAAGCTTTTTGGAGCATCAACAGCCCGAGGGAGCGTCGGACGAGAGTGCAGCACCGGATCGAAGGTCTGGGAAGGGGGAGTTCTTCCCTGTTCTTCGTGCCTTCATCTTCACCGTCCGATCGCGGTCCCAGCCCAGATCGAAAGCCAACCGTTGGATGGAGCTCTTCATCGACCGTCAGATCAGCTCGGCTGATCTAATCTCAGCCCTCCATCGGCGAAGCGTCATCGGGCGAGGAGGTGGCGACGCGTGTCAAGTGAAGAACGCTCAACCGTTGGATAGCGCGCCTATCGGGGGTAATTTGCATATTTAGCCCCTGCAGTTTTTGTAGTTAATTATTAATACTGTAAAATAAATAACACGTTGTAAATAAAATGTAAATTTTACAGAAAGGACCCTGAGTTTCTTAGAATTGCATTTAGGTCCTTCCGCGCCTCACGTGCAGTCCCACGTGAGGCGCGTGAAAATTGCACTTTAACCCTAGTAGGTTTTGTAAATTTTAAAACAGTCTCAAAAATATAAATAAAGGTTTAATTTTGTAGAATTTTTGCACTGATGCCCCTGGAATGTATTTTATTTGCAAAAATGCCCCTGCTAGGCTGTTTATTTTTGTGTCTTTGATCTATTTATTAAAAATACCTAGGATGCTTCTAAAATTCCACAAAAATTAGGTTAAATGCTTCATGCCCTGTATTTTCACGCCCATATTTTATTTTGCATTTTTTCGCATTTTTCCTAATTATTAAAAATGAAAAAGAAGCCCATTTTGTATTGTCTAATTTATAAAATAACAAAAAAATATAAAATATTTTTGAAAAATTCCAAAAAAATTATATATGGTATATTTTTATATATATTGAGTCCAAATTGAAAACCCTAGAAATATGAAAAAGAAAAATATAAAAATCAGAAAGCTCCAAAATCCAACAAAAAATAGAAAAATCTTTAAAAAAACCCCAAAAATATATTTTTCTCTTTTATAATTATCTATATATAATTATTATTATTATTATTATATTAAAATTAATTTGGGAATTTTTGGAGTTTATTTTATATCTTTAAAAATCCAAATTATATTCGGTTATTTAATTAGTCCTATATTAGGGACATTTTTTAAATTAAAAATACATAAAAATTAGAAATATTCCAGAAAAATAAAAAATTTAGAAAATTATTAAAAAGCTAAAAAAATTATATCTATATATATTTTTAGTATTTATGTCTATATATATATATATATTTATGTTAGTATTCCTCTCTCTCTCTTCTTATATATATATATATATCTTTATATATATATATATATATGTATACATATCTATATATTATATAATTAAAAATATAAAATGAAAATAATAAAAAAAATATAAAATTAATAAAATTAATAAAAAATATATTAAAAAATTGTGAAAAACCAAAAACCCACAAAAACAGTAATTGGACATGAACAATTGATTGAATAATTACACAACATACATACAACCATTCGACTCCCAGTGTTCGACCTCTACCTGTACTTACACCTATACACATTTACATGTAGAGTTATAATAAATTTTAACTCCACATTTTTGGATATTCATTGCATATATAATTGTGGGTTAATTGTTGATTGATTTGGGATTCTTTTGTCGGTCACCTCAGCAACTGTGTTCCCGCTTTGTGTGGAATGCAAGACCGATAGAAAGAGCCCTGTCATCAGATGGCGCCGTTGCCGGGGAGGCAACGGATTTTGTATGATTTTTGTGAGCTTATTTGTTCATTTATTCAATTATTTGCTCATGTCCATGATTCATTTATTTGTTCGGTTTTTATTTCTATTTGATATCATTTGATTGACTGCTCTGACCATTTCTTTCCTTTGTCTTTGATGCGAGGGACTGCCAAGCGAAGGAGGACCTCTTAGGAGGACCTATGCACCCAAGCAAGGCGGAGTTGGCTCTTCTATGCCAAGCCAACAGGAGAGAGCATCCAGGACAGAAGAAGGAGAAGTGTTGAAGACAGTCTCTATTTTTATGCATTTTATTTTATTTTATTATGTATATTCATGTGAGAGAGTGACACTTGGATTGTATTAAAATAGGACTCTCACAGGTACACTCCGACTCCCGAGGTCCATTGCCCGAGGGATTGTTCCCTTGGGGGCCTCGATGATTTTGACGCCTTTTCTTTTCCTTATTTTATTTTTATTATTTTGTGTGAATGAGCCTTAGCTTAGGAGTTGCTTGCTCGTAGAGTTAGGTCCAAACACCTTAATATATATATGCATGTACCTATAGTTCGCTTTGGACCTAGATCAAACTCTAAACAACCGTTCATTTATCTCTTAGCCTTTGTGCCACAGCGAGCCCCGCAAAGCGCTTTCTCCTAAACTCAAGTGTGTTGAGCATAGGAGAGGTGAGCCAAGACCGGACTTTTTGAGGCTAAAGATGAATGAGCGACTCGTGGTGCTTCACGATAATAGCAATTTCTGTACCTAGGGAGATTTCTTCGGTTTGCATTTGCATATAGCATAGGTTTCAAATTCTGTTATGCATCCCGCATGGAGAGCGCTGGGAGGCACTGTAAGTCTTCTAACATAGCATGCATCATCGATTTCCGACTTGCATGGCTTTTCCGATCTTCTCCCTCTGATTTTGCCAAACCTAGGATGCTTAATGGAAATTGGAACCTCGATAGGCACGTGCATTGAAAATACCAAAAAAGTGATAATTTAAATAAAATCGGGACTGCTAACTTTAGTGGACCTAAAAATAAAACGTAATGGATTCCTTGTCTTGGGGAGAGCAACCCCCTCATTGGATGCGTTTTAAGTGCTCACGTACACACTAAGGAGTAGAGCCCAAATCCTATCAAGCCTCCTAAGTGATTGTACAACTTTGTGGTTCTCACCTAACGCTAAAATCGAAAAGATAAATGACCGTCACCTGACGATCTTCACTATGTCGAGTAGGTTATTTGGGGGTTTGCTTTGTGTATTGAATGTGACTTGGAGTCTGTTGTGTTTTTCATTCACTATTTGAGTAGTCGTTCACACCGTGTGAGTCATGCATTTTTCATCTTTGAGTTTCTCTACCTCTCTTATACATATATCTCTTCATTTTTGCATCGAGTCGTGATATTGGCGCTTGAGCTCAATCATTCTTCGCCATGTCCTTTGTTTCCCTCTTCTTCATCACTTTCCTCGTATTCTCCGTACCATCCTCATTCTGGTTCGGGGAGAACACTCTCTTTGGACCACAATTTTGACGGTGTTCCCGCCCTGTGTGGAACACCCAATTTTGTCTATGACCCGATCTTCTCGCCCACCCTCCTCGTTCCTTCTGTATCACCCTTCTACCTCCCATGATATTGGCACGTACGCTCAATCAGCTTCTCCACTTCATTGTGTTACCCTTTTTTATCCATCCTTCTTATGTACCCCGTATCACCACTCCCTTTACCCAGGAATGCTGTGCATAATGATGAGGCCCACATCGAGGATTAGTTATACAGATTACCGGTGTAAGCCGGGCCAATGATGTTGAGGTTGCTGAGATTGATGTGATGGATTTGTCTTTGATACATGCATATGGGCTTCTTGAGGATTTTTGCTGATGCATAGAGCATAGGTGTGATGCATTGTTGAGGAATTTTAGTTCTCGCACACCGGATTGAGGATGTGATATGATGCGATGATTTGGTGAAGATTTCATGAGTATTAATTGATCTATCTGTCTTGAGGATCCACCCATCTTGATTTTGATGATTGATTGATTATTCTAATTTGGACTTCCTGATGAGGTGTGCGGATCCTGCATGATCTCTCATCATCCTATTTGACCCATCCTTGATCTCCTGACTCTCAAATCCACCCTGGCACTTAGAGGATTCCTGACTATTTTTCATGCCATCTCAGCTGATTGGATTGACCCGAGGGATGTTTGGTGACTGACATGATTATGTGCTCCCTTGCATGATCTTATGCCCTCCAGATGATTGAATGATTGAACACTTTTGGGGACCTGAGATGACTTGCCAGCATTCCCAAGACCTACATTGATATAGCTCACATTACTCTCTGAGGACTATCTGCGGGAGAATGCGATAATTTCTAGGACTACGGTTTCATTCACTGCTTGGGTCGCCATTGTGATGGGACCTGAAACCGAGTCAGATGATATGCTTGCTCGACCTCCCCCTGTGATTGTGTACTTGACCTGTCAGTACACGAGGCCAATATACTAGACTCATCTGAGTCCGCTCACCTTGACGGTCCTCGCAAGGCAGAGCTCTCCTTTTCTGATTATTCCATGCTTAGTTCATAGCTCTCCGAGGGTTATCTGCGGGAGACTATGACATATTTCCTATCTGATTGGTCTCTTCTGTTGGTAGCCGCCTTGTCGACTACTGAGACCATTATGTGGGTCCGTCTGATGGATGTGGCTCCTTTGAGCCATTCTCTATCCTTGACGACCCTCGCAAGGTAGAGATAAGGTCTGACTATTCCTTGCCTAGGTCGCAAAACTCTCAGAGGACTATCTGCGGGAGACTGCGACACTCTCTTTACGCTCGGTTCCCACTTCTGACTGTGTCTCCGATCTGCGGAGCACGGAATCGAGTCGTCTGATATACATGATTTTTGGTCCCATCTTGAGTTGTGTATCCAATCTGCGGATCATGGGACCTGTCTGATGAGACTCCTTTGAGTCTGCTCGCCTTGATGGTCCTCGCGAGGATTGAGCATCTATTATCTGCTATTTTCATGCCTAGCTAGCAGCATGTTCCCCGAGGGTTATCTGCGGGACGCTGCCACACTTTCCTGATTTAACGGTCTCTTCTGCTGGTAGCCGATCTGTTTCCTACTGAGACCGTCTCTGTGATCCGTCTGATGGATCAGGCTCTTTTGGGCCTTCTCTCCTTGAAGACCCTCGCAAGGGTGAGCTTCTGTTCTGATTGTTCATTGACTAGTATGTACCACTCCCCGAGGGTTATCTGCGGGAGGGTACATCAACTTGTAGGTACTCGGTTTCACTTCTGGTGTCTCCTATCTGTTGGAGCACGAAACCGAGTCTTCTGAGCTTTTTACTCGGTCACCTCCCTGGTTGGGTCTCCTCTCTATTGGAGCATGGAGCCGAGTCTTCTGATTATTCTCTGATTCCGCTCACCTTGAGGACCCTCGCAAGAGTGAGCCACATATTGAGTTGCCCGGTGTATTCTTGTGACTTTCAGAGTATATCACCACCGTGCATCACACAGTCTCATATGTTTTACTTCCGATCTATCTTGGACTCTGATTGACCGGAGGAGTTTGTACTGCTCTTTCTTCCTCCCGGTCTTACGGTATCGGCTATATTCCCTCATGCTGACCTTCTGAGCCGATTGACTGATTTCTGCTACCGGATCGGATATCTTTACTTTCTGATTTGTGTGTCCCCGGTAGCCGACACCCACCAGACTGCATATCAGGGTGTCTTTTCACCTTCTGACTGCGTCCTCGTTCTCACAGGGAGACGACGACGATAGTACGGTATTCACTTGTCAGATATTGTCCTGTACTACACCAGTTTTTCACCGCTTGTATATATGTGTTTTGTCTATTCATTCTTTCTCCCGTATGTTATGTGTGCCCCAGATCTATCGCCACATCTTTGTGTCTACACTTAGGACGTACCTTGTCCTAAGTATAGGGGGGTACACACCGCGTTGTTCTTTTGTTGTTCAGTTTTGTCACTCCTGTTGTTGCCTATACTAAGGGATATCTCACCCTAAGTATAGGGGGAGTGATGCGTATATTCTCCACGATCATTTCATCTATCTGTATATATTTCTCTATTCTTCTTTTCTTCTTTTCTTCTTTTCCTCTTCTATATTTTGTATCTAAATAAAAGGTGTCACCCCTTTGTGTCAGTTTCCTGTACTTAGGACGTACTTTGTCCTAAGTATAGGGGGGGTGCACCCCAGATTTGTTCATCTATTTATTCCCACCCTTGACCCTCCCTGATTTGTGTACAGTCTGCTATACTTAGGATTACTTGATCCTAAGTATAGGGGGGACGGTCAACTTCTATTTCCTTCATCTCTTATTCGTATATTCTTTAGACTTGTCTATACTCAGTACGAGTTATGTCTTCTCTTTCTCTTTTCCGGTCTATGAGGACATAGCTCAAGCTAAGTAGAGGGGGTCGTATATACTATGTATATACTTTAGCCATAACTCGTACTTTCATATTCTCTTAATAATATGGCTAATAATTCTTTAAATTCGTTAAAAACCCTTAATAAAAGGATGTGATTATTCCTCAAATTCTTTTTGTATCTACTGATTAATAAATCAGGTGAAAATATTTTTTGCAAAATGTTTGAAAAATAGTTCGAAAATCTTTGTGAACATTTATTGAAAACTATTTTGAAAATATTTTGTTACATGTTTTCAACCTGTGTAAAATGTGTGGTTTGTAAAATTTATTTTCTTTGTATGAAATAAAAGGTTTGAAAAATGATTTGCAAATGGTTTGAAAAATGGTTGCAAAAATATGCTGAAAATCTATATATACTGTTTTGAAAAACCTTTGCAAATTGATTTTCAAATGTGTACATGTTTGTAAAAATGTTTGTAAAAATTATCTTGGACAATAGTTTTCAAAAATTGTTTGAAAAATTTGTGTCAAATAAGTTTGAGGAATAGCCACATATAATAAATAACTAAAATAATATATATAATAATTATTATAAATAAAAATAAATAAATAATAAACAAAATTCTTTAACAAGTGTACATATATACCTCTAAATAAAAACTAAATTCTAAATTCTTTAAAAATCATTAAAATAAAGCGGCACGCCCGTGTAAATAGTTGTACATATCTTATACTTTGAGTGCAAAAATTATTTGTGTAAAAATTTTCCTCTTTGTTTTCAAAATTCTTTGAAAAACTTGCATTATTCTTTGCATATTTGTAAATAGCATTTGCATAGCATTCATATTCTTTGATTGAGCTTGATAATTGAACTAGTCCAATAAAGTCAAAGATTGGAGCTTGGTTGGACCTTACTGCACCTAACTGCACTGGAACATTATGGGAACTAGGTTTAAGGTACTTCAGGTCTATTCAGACTTAATTCTTTGAGAAATCAGGGCTAGGTTAAAGTCACCTCAGTGGACTAACTAGAACTTTTCGAAACACATGTATGACTCTTGTCGACCGTGACCTAACTTGGACACTTGCACCTTTCACTTGGCTCAACTCAGTTGGAGTGGTGAGGAGGTTGGATTTGCCAGTCTAAGATGCACACGAGTGGAAACATTCGTCCTCGTCTAGGGAGGGTAGTGCACCCCAACCTGGTCCAGTTTCAATGAAGTCGAATGATAGGAGAATGTGGGTTGCAATAAAGCTTCAAAAGAGGGATAGTCTTCTGGCTCAAGAGGAAAAAGTCCTTATGTAAATGCTGCTGTAAATAGTATGTTGAAAAAAAAAGAAAAAGAAAAACTCCAAAAAAGTGGACAGGCTTGTAAAATAAAAAATAAAGTGCCTGCCGGAGTATGTATATATGTTGTATAGAAAATAAGCAAGCTTGAGCATCAAAGTTATACCAAGTGAGCCTGCAGCTGGATGACTTGACTACACTGGTCTTGCATCCCAGGATAGGTGTCTACACTGGCTACCATCCATTCTTTTCCTCCCCCTCCTCTTGAGTTGGATGCCACTTGAACTTAGAAGGGAATACCCCGCTCCTCGACGGTAGAGGGTTGGATTGGGGAATCATTGGGTTGTCATTCTGGAGAAGCTAGTCTCTTTGTCATTTCAGTTGGGGAGAGCCACTATCACTTACACTGTACAAGTCAGCTTCATAGTCATAAGGGTTTGCGTATGACGTAGGCTAGTTCTGACCTGGCTATTGAGGGAATTTATACCGAGTTCTGTGACTCTCGAAGGTTGTTGTGTTTTAAATTTGGTTCCCGACTAGGTTCCACACACATTCTCACACCAAGGTCTAACCTGAGCTCCAAACTTTGATTTTGTACATATGAGTTTAATAATCATGATCAATTCAATTTATTCTTTGAATTCTTTATTTTTGCTTTTTCTTATTCTTTATTCTTTTTGTACTTATTGCATAAGTATTTGCTAGCTAGAAAGGCAAGTATAGGGGGGGATGAATCTCCATTTCATCATCTTTATTCTATCATTTTGGCCTTAAAAACCCCAGCAAATGCATGTAAATAACATCAATTTGTACATAATAGCATTCATTATTTAGTATATTTATTGTACATAAAATAAGGTTTTTAATTCCAAAATTATAGAATAAAGAGAAGAAAAGAAAAAGGAATAAAATATTGTAAATATTTTATGACCCAAACCCCGAGACCAAGGCCAGCATGGTATTGGTCGACAAGGAATAAAGTAGGGGGAGATAAGGGCCTGTATACAATAAATACCTCATTTATTCATGCATTTATTTATGCATTTTTGACACCTATTTTGTACATAATTATTTATTCCTCAAATAAAGAAACCTTGTTCATAAAAGTTGTAGATAATAATGTAAATAAAAATACAAAATTGAGTTTGTGTAAAAATAATACTCAGTGTACATTTTATACACAGGATAAAAAGCCAAAATCTCAACTTCACATACCCATATCTTGCAAATAAAAACTCCAAATCACCCAAACTCACCTTTAATTGTATATAGCATTCCAAGAACTATTTAATAAAATTGGATTCTTAATTTTTGGAGTTCATCTGTAGAAGTTAGGTTTTTGACCCTCCTTGTACATAGTACTGATTAAAATATTCCATTTATTCATTATTCATTATCTGTACAAAATTATATTTTTAGAATTTTACAAATAATGTATATAATACATGTACATATTAAAATTAAAAGAAAACTAAAAAGAATTTGAAAAATAAAATAAGTCTATAAAATTCATAGGCAAAATTTCTATGTTAAGAATGTACATAAATAAAAGGGGATTTGATTCTTTTATTCTTTATTCATCTATATTTTTATAATAATGTAGATATTATTTATAACTTATTAAAAATACAAAACCAAAATAAAAACAAATAAAATGCATTAAATAAATAAAATGTATATAATATATAGGTAAAATACCTATAAGTATACCTACATATACATAGACACATTTATTTAAAAATGTAAATAAACTCATAAAAATTAAATAAAAATATATTTATACTCACAAAAATAAGTCACAAATTTATAAAATAAGAAAATAAAATAATAAAATAAAATAAACAAAATAAAAATAAATATACATAAATATACTTGTAAATACATTATTTTAATAAAACCGTAATAAAATACTTCAAAACAAATAAATAAAAATCATAAATAAATATTACATTAATTTATAAACATTTTTTATTTTATAAGTAAATTCTAATTAATTCATTTATTTAGTTAAATAAATAATTCAAGATCTGGCTGATGTGGGCCAATCAGAGGCCAGGGAAAGTTGACCTCCGGTCAACTCCCCCTGCGCCTCTGACTCCCGTCAGGCCCGTCTTTTCCCCGATATTCCTCCATTTTTCCCGCTCGATTGGTCGCTCCGTCGCCAACAGACCCTTCATGAAAATTGTTCTCTGACCATCCGTGATTCGTGCCCTGATCTTGGAACCCTTGTACAGCCATTCGATTCTTCAATAATCACCGGTCAATGAAGGTCCCCAGGAATATTTATAAATAAGTCCTTCCTCTTCCTTGGCCGAATTTGGCCACTTTCTCTTCCCCCAAAAGGCTTGAATCGATCCATGGACGAGCCTTCATGACAGGAGGCGCTTCCCAGCACCTCGGTTCGTCCCATGGAGGAGGAAAATTTTGTCGCAGCGGCGCTCCGGCGGCCGCCCTGCTCCCTGGAGGCCCCCAGGTCTAAGAGCTGCGCTTTTACTTATTTTAGTTAGGATTTTATTTTAGCATTTCATTCTTGTCTTTTATTTTGCATTTAGGGCATTAGATTAGCCTAATTTAGTTAATTCGAAGTTCGCCGGAGCTCAGCTCCGGCGACTTCACCACCGTTCTCCGATTGTTTTCCGACCACCACCTCGCCTCCATTTCCATACCCCTTCATTTCCCTACGCCCCAGGCATTTTCATTCACCCAAATCTTCCTCAGATCTGGAGATCTGATCTCCCTCCTCCGCCCTTCGCCAGAGATCACCGCCCCGTGTCTCCCTTCACTCATTTGACCCAAATAAGACCTCCAGCCCCTTGTTTTTGTGCCCTGAGCTTTCTTGCAGGTGCTGGGAGGCCAAAGGACCCCCGTTGGGGTCGATTTGATTCTTCTGCAGGTACCTGGGACCTTCGTGAAGGATATTGAGAATCCTCAAGCGCATCACGGAAGCGTGACGATCGCATCGAATGCGATCGGGGCGACTAGTCGTACTAGTCACAAGGTGCAGCGGAATTTAAAAAATTTTAAATCAAACGATGAAACCACATGATCACGAGAACACTTCTCGGATCGTTTCATCAAACCACAAATTATAAGGAATACCTTTGAAGCGTGGTTGTGATTGTGAGATCCCAAACAAGATATCCTCCTATCTCAAGTCCGATCAACGAAGAACGCACTTGCAGGCACGATGATGAGTCGCGTCCCTCCCGCAATCCTCGATGAAGATCCAAGCAGTAGATCTCCTGATTTCGTCAAGCGAAATCCGTTGTCTTCCTCTACAGCAAGTAGCCACGAAGAAGAAGGAGATCCTCGAGTCGTCGAAGGCGAATGCGAAAACTTCTCCCCTTCTCAACAATGGTGGTCGGCCACCCTTTGGAGAGAGAGAGAGAGCACGAGAATGAGAGGGAGAGAGAGAAGTAGAGTAGGCGTCTACTTGGTGTGTTCCTCAAGGGCTAAGGTTACCCTTTTTATATATTAGTTTGGGATCCAATGGATCTCAATCCATGGCTCTCATGGATCCAACGGTCATTGTAATCCAAGAGCAATCCAACGGCTATGATAGTTGTTGGTTAAAAACCAACAACATTAATTTATATTAAATTAAATATTTGTTGAATTATTATCAACAAAAATTTAATTAACATAAATTAATTAATCAAGAGATAATAAGTCAACAAATAAGAGGAGACAACCACCCCTCCTAAAATCAAGGAGGCGTCACCTATGACTAAGTCATAGGTGACGCCACCTATGAATATAGGTGGTTTTGTCTCCTTTTATTTATATTATTATTTCTTAATTATTTGCAATAATTGTTATTGCAATAATATCCACTAAATTAATTCCAAATTAATTTGTGAATATTTCAATCATGCCATTGAAAAAAAATGTGAATCATATTCACATCCCAAACTAATTTGTAAATTACATTTCCAATTAATTAACTAATGTGGATCCAATCCACATTAATAATTAACAAATGTTATTTACAATATTTCTCTCTCTCTGATATATTATAAATCTCATTTATAATATACACAGATATTCTGGATATCACTATCCACGATCTGCTTATCCTTGATAATTAAATCCCATTTAATTATCTTGGACAATCATTCTCTCAACATGAATCTTATTCATATTGTACTGGATAATTAAATCTCATTTAATTATCTTGGACACATTCTCATAATATGAATCTTATTCATATTATACTTTGATAATTAAATCTCATTTAATCATCAAAACCTTCTTGCTTGGATACTAAATTCATCATAGGAATTATTCTTGAACTCCTTCAAGAATAATGTGCCTTCTCCGCAGATACTTAGAGATAAGGACAGGGCGATTGTATTGTTCCACATATAGTGACTTGGATGTTGAGATCCCATCTCAAATCCAGATCTAACGGACCTCTCATAGATGCTTGATTAAATCAAGTCCGTATACTTAATCTTCTCATTCCATCTGAATCACATTCAGATCAATGTCCAACATTTGGACTAAGATCAAGTTACTTCTCTACTGAGAGGAGTCACTAAAATCCAGACCTGTTTCATCACTCCCTCGGACTGGAAGCGTCATGGTTATACAATCGTTTATGATCACATCACCCTCAGGTATTCCCAATACCTGCACATCCTGCACACTGGAAGACCAATGATCAACCTGAAGATGAAGATCTATTTTATACTGTCTTCTTCAGGGTTTGATCACCAAGTTTCTCAATCTTGGTCATTGGGATTTGGTATCGATCATATGCTTTCCCAAAGCATATGTCATACCTTCAAATTCTTGTCATGCTTCCAAAGCATGACGACCATGCATGGAATTTGATCGGTCCCAATACCTCATGAGTGAGCTCATGTCTTCCGGTTCATAAGTGAACCTGTATGATCCCTTTGAGAGATCGTATTACTCATATGCCCTTATATGCACACCAGCTCGCCGGTGTATAGACCTTGATTAGGTCATCAACCTAGTGGTCTGCCAAATGTACACACTCAGACATATAGTAACACATCTGTCTCTAGTCAGAGGATGTGTGCCTATGCTGTGACAGTATTCAACATAGGACTTAGGTTATCTCGATCTCGCTAAGTCAACCCATTGACTTAACTAATCTGACATCTCCGAATCACTATTCCCATGCAGAGGACCTGCATCAAGAGGTCGGTCAGATATCAGCCTATGTGAGAAAGGATTGCCATCTCCTACTCAGGCTGGAGATCATCTCTTACTAATCATTTGACGGTGCTTGATGAGTCCTCTATCTAACCCATTAGATATTCATCCAAGCACCAGCCTCTATGATTCATTTAATGAATCAACAGCTGTATGATCATTAAGATGGCCATGGTACATAACCCTAATTGTACAGAGGGACCTATTATGCAAATTATTTATTCTTCATTTCAGATCAGGGAATGATACGTGCAATAACATTTATTGCATAATGGCTCGCCGTGGGCTCGCATGTCCAACAATCTCCCACTAGCCCAAAGAGCCATCAATGGGCTAATCATTTAAACCCACACTCATGTGACAATCATAGGCTATTTAGAAAATAGCTAGGTAAGCTGATCAGTCACTCTGTTCCTGTGAGACTACGCCAAGTCCTTTTACGGCACTTGCATATCCCCAGTAACAGTGCTCGCATCTAATGCGAATGTTGCATCTAATGAAGCCAATTCTCAATCTTGTCAGTCATAGTATCCTTGATACTACAACTCAAAAGAAATATTATTATAACCAGCATGTAATTTCTATTATCCTTATCAGAATACCCTTATCCCTGGAGATCTATATCTCCTAAGGTATTCGCAGTTAAGACCTTTTAGATCTCCATCTAAAAGTCTTAATTTCTTGAAGATAAGACTTAGAGATCACTATCTCTAAAGCCTTGTGATCTTTGAAGATATTGTTATTACTGCAATTAAGTGTTCTATCTCCATAGTAGGATTAGTAACAGTTTACTATTCCCACTGCATGGCAGATATCTGGCTTTTGTACACATTTAGCATACTTTCAGCTTCTCGTAACTGATGCACAAAAGGGCAACCAGTTTTAGCATTCACTTCCTCAACTCTTTGAGGTGCTATCCCTTTAGATAGGTCAGTACCAAATCTTTAAGGTAAGAAAGAATTTCTTGGAATTTCCAGAAAATGGAACATGTCCAAGGTGTACCACAAATGTGACAGTCCCAATACCCTCTTTTCTTTGCTTCTGAACACCTTCAGAACTAAGATCTAAGAGGCATCTTTGAGATCATATCTCAAGGTATGGAATAACCAGATCACAAAACACTTATTATCATCCTTATATCATTCCAAATGATTAGGATATTATCTACATTTAGCACGATGAACACAATGGCACTCCCACTAAGCTTCACATGGTTCATCAAGATTCTATTTGAAATCATAACAATTATAATTTCATCAAATCTTATGTTCCAACTACAAGAAGCTTATTTGAGTCCAAAGATGGAGTTCTTTAGCCAGCACATCTTGCATTCCTCAACCATGAAGCCCTGGGGCTACTGCATGTGAATATCCTCAAAGAGGTATTCATAGAGGAATACAATCTTGACTCACATCTTGAAGATGCCATAGTCAAATTGTGTAACTAGGGTTAGCAATATTCTGATGGATTTAAGCATGATCATTGAAAAGCAAGCCTCATCGCAATCGATGTCTTCTCTTCGGTGTGTAGCTCATGGCTACGAACCATGCTTTGAAGGTCTCTACCTTCTCATCAGGTTCCCTATTTCTATTGAAGATCCATTTACACCTTAATGGGTCTAACCCTTATAGGTGGATCCTCAAGGGTCCATATACAACACTTGTATATGAAGTCTACCTTAGACCTTTATTCCTAATATCCATCTTTCCATGTCATGATCCTCAGGAGCTTCATCACATGAAGTCCGATCATTGTCTGACACATGGAATACATCTTCAAACTTATTTGAAGAAGTATTAGTGTTTCATCTTTAATTGTCCCTTTTAGTTTCCGATTTCTGGAGCCTCATTATCTTCTCAATATTAAATGAGTTCCTTTACTTCATTTTCATCTTGATTCTCAAGAGAGTCATCCTATAAGAATCATATTCTCAAAGATGAGATATTTTAAGAATCTCAAGGTCATAAAGTAGGTATCCAATACCATCCTTTATTTTCCTAATGAAGTAGCACTTTCAAGTGCTAGATTCCAGCTTACATGCATGGAACCTTATTAAGGATATATATATTGTAGTCTCTACTACACATATATACCTAGAAACTAAGGGATAATTATGCTAAAATTCATCATTGATCAAATCATGTCACACATGATCTAATTGTATCTTCCTACAACTCCATTGAGTTTAGGTGTGTCAGGAGGATTGAGATAGAAATGATATTCATATCTCCATAAGATATTCTTTGAATTCATCTAATAGGTACTTGCTACCTTGGTTAGATCAAATTCATTTAATCTTCCTTCAAACTTTAGTTCTAAACCAAAATTACGAAATCTTTGAACATTTCAAAGGTTTCCCAGGTGAAGAGAAGAAATCTCATATCATACATGATCATCAATAGATATCACATATCCACAATGTTCACTATGATATAGATGATTCACATACATCAATATGTATGAGATCTCGAATACCTTGACATCTTACACCTTTCCCAAAAAAAGAGTGTATTGGACATTTTACTTTGAATACAATATTCACAAGTATGTAAGATTTGAAATTTTAGACATTCTAAAGTTTCATATCTTACTAGTCTATTGATCTCATCAGCAGACATATATCCAAAACTTGACGCTAAATCATTGTCAAATGATCTTTATCCTCCTATTGATCTTATAAGGTTTAACTTTCAGTATTAGAAATCTCAATGAACCATTCATTAAATTTCTAATTTAGTAGAGTCCACCAGATGCTAGATTATTATCTGAAATATATCCATCATAACTCTTTATGATAGGTTTATTCCAGAATTCATGTTTATTTCCAATATTTAGAAACAAACAATGAGCGTATTCTAATATCTAGGTCATAGAGACATTCTCTAAGACTAAGGCTCTCCCACTGAAATTAAGAAGTCTATCAATCCAACAGAGATTGTTGCAACAATTGCATCAATATCTATGTGGATAACTATAAACCTTAAGATCAAATTTTTCCAGTCTTCTAAAACATGTGCAACACATTGCAAGTGTTGTTAGAAGATTGAGATACAATTATTAGACTTTATTTTATCAAATAAGCAAGTCAATTTCAATGATCAAATGTAGATATAGATTATTATGATGCACTGTCTGAGTCCTTCTCTAAGGATTCTAGGCAGACTTGATAGTCATACTATCAACACATCAAGTTATTGCAGTATAGGCATTCATCCAACTCTTTGGATGTCATATGGAAGTCACAGAAGTACAATCAACTCTTTGACTTTCCTTCTCACATGGGTCTGACCCACGCTTCCACTGTGCTCTCTTCATCTATAAACAACCATTGTTCAAGACTAAGGGTCTCTCATGTTAAATTCAAAAGAATTCAATGTAAGAGCATTTCAGCATTTATACATGCTTCATTAAATTCATACAATATGAGTATTATGAAGCTTCATGAATGGCTAGAGTATAGACAGTAGAATGATGACACTCATCATGTCTACATCCATCTAGACTCCTAAAACATTGGTTCAGGTAGGTATTCAAATATTTTGAATACATCATCTCTTTCGAGCCACCATTCTGCATAATGCAGAGAACCATGTCATTCATGATTAAATGTTTAGAGCACATATGTATGCCAGAATGACGACCGACCTGAAGGCTAGGGTATAGGTGCTAAATTGGTCGTTGCGACCCAAGCGATCAAGTCAAGTCAATCAAGAAAAATATCAGACCACTCGAAACGAATAAAATCAATCAAACACAAGGATAGCGGTCCAGCTATGAGTTTAACCTGGTATAGCTCCCAGGGTCGAACTCGAGGAGCACGGGTTGGCCAAAGGCCTACGAAGTAGTAAAAATGAAATAAAATAAAGAAAAGATATTTTTAGTGATTTTTAATGATTTTTATATTTTTTTTAGATTTTTAATATGTGGAGAAATAAAAGAAAACAAAGATAAACACACTTAAGCAATTTATTTAATGCATCAAAAATCAAGCAAAATTCAAACAAAAATATTTTTATGTTTTTTAGGTTTTTTAGAGTTTTTGGTGAATTTTTGGAATTTTTATGATGGATATTTTATTTTCTAAAAATCAAACAGTAGCAAATAAACAAGGTACTGTCTAGCCAAGCCTAAAGTCCCTAGATAAAATATCTAAGAACCTCAAAAGGACCTGAAGGTATTTTTCCTGTAAACTAGGTAAAACAAGGAAAATTTGAGTACCAAAATTATTGTTTTTGGGTTTTTAAATTATTTAATGGAATTTTTATGGGTTTTTAGGTGTTTTTAAGTTTTTATGGTTTTTAATCAGTGAAAAATAGCCAAAATTGGCTAGAAAATAAAGGAACACAAAATAAACAGTACCTAATTTTTATAGAATTTTTGAGGTTGGTTTTTATATTTTTTTGGAGTTTTTGAAACTAGACAGTGGCTAAAAAGATGGTTTTTGAATTTTTAAAAAATAACAAATAAACTCAAAAATGTCCTCAAAAATTCTCAAAAATCCTACAACATGGCAGGAGCCTTGTGTCAAATTTTCATCGAATTTGGAGGTGATTTGATATTTTATCCAAAAATCACAAGAGGGCATTGTGTACAAGGACTGAAGTGCAAATACCCTAAGTTCTGGGGGTCCCGGTGCAATTAACCCAGCAAGTCACGCGCGCGGCGCGTGCCTGGGGCACTCAGGGACCTCTATGTAATAAAACTAAGTTCCAAGGACTAATTGGTAACACGTACCAAAAGTCTGAGGGTCTCAGCTGCAAAAATCCCAAAAATAAACGCACATGCGTAATAAAACCATTCACAGGGGCATAGATGCAAATACTAAAAAGTTTTCATTCATTTATGAACAACCAGAACTACAGGGAATATATTGCAAATAACCCAACAAAACACGTGACGAAGCACGTGGCTCACACAGACAGGGGCATAAGTGCAAATAAACTAAAGCTCATGGTCCAACATGCAAAATACCCTAAAACTAAACAACTGACTAAAATATTTACAGGACTAAAACGAAATAAAAGATAAGGAAGGGCCTAAGGGTAAATTACCCTTTATTAAGTCGCCCGATGGATGCGCGCCACGTGTGTAGATGGACGGCTGGAAATGGCTGGCGCTCCAACGCTGAGGCTCTAGCAGCGATCGGACGGCTGGGGTTAAGCCACGTGGTACATCGGGCGGTGGTGGCTCTCTGTGGCTAACCCTCACGCATCGGGCGGTCCGTAACTCCTCTCCAAGGATCGGACGGTGGCTGCTCCTCCGGGAATGGATGGACGAGATGCAAACTGGAGGTCGAGGCTGATCGGACGGCTGTTGAAGATCCTCGAAGAACAGGTGGACGGCGAAACTCGCCAGCCTAGCGCGCTCGCTCCGAGGCTCCTCGCGGGGCGCTGATGATCTGACAAGGTGCGGTGTGGGCCCCCGCATCGGATGGGGGTCTCCGATGACCCGGACGAGCTCCGAGAAGCTCAGGCGGGGTCGGCGGAGCTGTAGCTGCTGGACCCAATAGTCCAAGCCCTCAGGTGGGCTTGGTTTAACCTGCAAAACAGACCAAACAGCTCGCGGGTCGAGGGCAAACTACCTCGACCCGGTTAGGCGGGGTGAAGGCGGTCGGAGGTGCGATATGGGCGAGCTCCGGCGAAGCGATGGACGGAAGAGCTCGAACCCCAGCTCCTGTGCGAGCTGGGTTGGATGGGGGTATGGAGAAGGTGCGCGGAGGGAAGGCGGAGATGAATATGGATTCCGATGATCGAATGGGTGCGCGAGATGGTCGGAATCGACGAAAAACGGCGGCGGCACGAATTGGGGCAAAATGGAAATTGACGGAAAGGGCGAAGCTAAGGGATTACCTGGGTGGTGAAGTAGACTGGGCTGGAGCTGGGGAAGCTCCCGGTCGTAGCCTCGAGGGTCGTCTGGGCCCGAGGCTCAGAGCTCGCACCAATGGCGGAGCTACGGCGGAGCTACTCGCCGGATCAGTGGTCCAGCCACTCTCTCCTCGCTGCGACACGGCCAACCTGGAGCTGTCACCTCGGGGGTAGCTGTGGAGGTCACGGGACGAAGAATGGAGAGCCAAAGATGGATGAATTAGGTGGCGGAGCTGGGTATTTAAGTGGGTGCAGGTCCGGGAAGATAGGCGCGGGTAGGGCGTGGAAGCGCGCGGATCCCGATGCAGGAGCTCCGGCGAGGGTGTCGGATGTGGGAGGTGTCAAACGGAGTCGGGGTTTGGGTGATTGGGAATCGGGTCGAGCGGGTATAAATCCGAGAAGAAGGTCCGGTGCTCGAACCCGTGAAGAGTGGTCCTGGGGGGGGTCAGTTGACCGGGCGGTCAACATCCCCAGGGCCAATGGCTGAAGGCCACGTGGCTGGATAAAGAAGTGACAAATACACATAGCTAGGGGCCGAATCAGCAAAAACCCAAAACATGAAATATTTTTATTTTATTTTTTTCTATTATTTGGTGATTTTTAATTAATTTTTGGAAATAAAATAAGGTATTTACACTATATAGTTATGTATAGGTATATATACAATATGTAGGTTTTAATTTTTGATTTTTAATTATTATTTTTGTACAATTTTATTCCTATTTTATATTTTATTTATTTATAGAATAAAATGAGGAATAAAAGGGTATTTTTTATTTGGTTTTTATTATTTATGTACATAGGTGAAATAAATAGATATATACATTTATATACATGGTATATATACAATGTATTTTTATATTTTGAATTTTGTAATTTTTATTTGATTTTTGTTTTGATTCTTTTCATTTTATTTATTTACAATATATAATATAGGATATTTACAAAAAGTTTAGAAAATAATTTTATTTATTTATAAGGTTGAATAAATATAGGAGTATGGTCTATGTACATGGTGAAAGGGCATTTTTGAACTTTTTGATTTTCAAATTTTTATTTTGTTTTTAATATTTTCTAAATGTATACAAATATGTACAATCATATTTTTAGGTGAGGAAAATATAGTTTTATTTATTTACACCAATATTTACACATGAGCCCCTATCTCCCTCTACTTTGGCTTTTATGCGGTCAGGCCCATGCTGAGCCCTCCCTTCGGTTAGGTTGCTCAATATTTATTCTAAATATTTCCCTCTTTTTTTCTTTTTGATCTTTATTCTTTTATTTTTGCACAAAAACATGCTAATTATAGGTTTTTACACAATGCATGCTTTTGCTAATTATTCCTATTTACACATATCTACATGCATTTGCATAAGGTTTTTGTAGCTAAAATATAAGAATAAAGAGTGATGAATGGGTATTCATCACCCCCCTATACTTAACTTTGCTAGTCCCTTAGCAAACACTTATTTGAAAAAGAAGTGAAAAAGAAAGAAAGAAAAAGAAAAAGAGGATGTACATGGATCAAGGTTGATTATTAAACTTGCCTTCATTAAATTGAGGTATGGAGCTCAATCAGATCTTTGGATTATTAATGTGTCGGAACCTTATTTAGACTTAAGCTTAAAACCTAACAGCCTCTAAGTTCCACTAATCTATAATCAAGACTCCTCAATGCTCCAGATCAGAACAAGTCATCAATCACAAACCCTGAAGACCATGAATCTTTTCTTGTCCTGTGAATGTGAAGTCTAAGCTCTCCACCTCTGAAGTGGCAACTTGACAACCCTCCCCAACAAGGTAACTCTATGACCTCAATCTGGCCACTCTTTCCTCGAGGAGCGGGGTATTCCCTTCTAAGTTCAAGTACAACCGGCTCAAGAAGAGGGGGAAGAAGAGAATGGGTCAAGGCCAGTGTAGCCAAGTACCCTTGGGAGCTTGACCAGTGTAGCCAAGTCTCCCTGCTGCAAGCTACAACAGGTGGATCATGAAACCAAGCTTTGCTTATTGCACTTATATACATACTCCGGTGGGATTATCATTTTCTCTCAGACCCACCACTTTTTTGGAGTTCTTTTCTTTTTTTTTGCATTTTTTTTTCGAGTGCATCTATACAACATATACATGTGCAGCATATATACAAGGAGTTTTTCCTCTTGAGCCAGTAGACTATCCCTCTTTTGAAGCTTTATTGCAACCCACAACTCCCGTCGTTAGACCTCATGGCAACCAGACCAAGTTGAGACGCACTTCCTTCACTATAAGAAGAAGAGAGGTTCCGCCTAGAAGTACTACCCTCATATGCTACCCCAAGCCAAGGAAGACTGCCTCCTCACCACCTCATCCGTAGAGAGCTCGGTGCATAGTGCGGGTGTCCAAGTAAAGCCATAATCTATATGAGTCATGTGTTGTTGTTAAATGCTCTACTTAGGCTCATTGAGATGACATGTGATCATAGCCTAGTGGACTCAAAGAATTAAGTCACCATGGACCTGAAAAGCCTTAAACCTAAGCCCTATAAGGTTCCTCTTAGAAATTAGGTGGATTAAGATCTTAATCAAGCTCCATTTCTCAATTTGATTCCAGGCTAGTTTAAATGTCAACTATCATCCAAGAAAAACTATATACATATGTACAAAAAGATGCTTATTTACACAATATTTTACAATCATGCAAAATTTTTGAAAAATGTTTTGAAATCATGAATGATGATGCATGAAGTGCAAGTTTTGCAAAAAGATATTTACACACATTTACACAAGATTTTTGCAAACTTTTTGGTTTTCAAAACATTTTGGAAAAATTTTGTACTATATACATAATTTTTGATACAAAAATATTTACACAAGCTTTACACAAAAGATTTTTGAAATCATTTTTACAAAAATAATTTGTACACTAGCTATGTATGTGCAAATAAAAGAAGGTTATGTATATGAAAAAAAATTTAATTTTTGTGGTTTTTATCCATTTTTATTTATTAACACACTCACACAAAGTACGAGTTATGGCTAAAGTATATATGAAATATATACACACCCCCCTATACTTAGCTCGAACGATGTCCTCAGATTCAAGAGCGATGAAGAAGACATAACTCGTGCTAGGTATAGGAAAGTGAAAAGAAAGGCTATACAAAAAGAAGAATGAAAAGTCAAGAGGGACTCAGGTCTCCCCCATATACTTAGGATCAAGTAATCCTAAGTATAGCAGGCTGTATACTAAGGGAAAACCTGAGTGCAGAATGTACAGGGTCTACCCCCCCATACTTAGGGTGAAATATCCCTAAGTATAGGCAGCAAAACAGGGGTAGACAGAAGCAAAAGAAATACCTGAAAAGTCTCACATCCCCCCTATACTTAGGGTAAAGTGCACCCTAAGTATAGCATAATCACAAGATGAAGGACGAGATGTGGCACTAAAGTATGTAGTGATATGGACATCTGGATCTATATACAGCGGAAGATCAGTGAAACTCAGGCGTGAGATGCATTAGATGTGAGTCAAAGACCACATCTCACGCAAAATGAATAGGGGCAATATCAACGACCCGCGGCTCATGATCTAGAAATGGCTTGAGCCGCTGGTCGTTCACTCGAAAGGTACTCTCAGAAGACAACTCGGATATGTTGATGCTACCATTGTCGTGTACCTTTCGAACCAGATAAGGTCCTTTCCATTTGCTCTGTAGCTTCCCTGGAAATAATCTAAGCCTCGCATCAAACAGCCATACTCTCTGTCCAATCTCAAAATGTTTGTGGCTGATATGAGAATCATGCCACTCCTTGACTTTCTCCTTATAATGTAGGCTGCTTGAGAAAGCTGCATCTCTAAGCTCCTCCAGGGCAGCTAGCTCTGCCCTCCTCTGGTCTCCCATACCATCTGGATCCATGATAATGTCTGTAACTGCCCAAAGTCACTTGTGCCTCAGCTCAACAAGTAAATGGCATGGCTTGCCGTACATGAGGCGAAAGGGAGATGTGCCCAAAGGTGTCTTGAAAGACGTCCTATATGCCCACAAGACCGAGTCCAAAAGCTGTGACCAATCCTTTCGGTCAGGGCGGACGACTTTCTGCAGAATAGTCTTGATCTCCCTATTTGACACTTCGGTTAGACCATTCGTCTGTGGATGGTAAGGTGTAGCAACACGATGGTCTATGCCGAACTCGCTAGCAAGTGCCTTCACCTGGTCGTTGATGAAGTGTGATCCCCCATCAGAAATCAGAACTCGTGGAACCCCGAACCGCGTGATGATATGCTTCCTCAAAAATCTGCAAACGGTCCTCGCATCAGCGGCTCGGGTGGGGATAGCCTCCACCCAACGACTCACATAATCAACGGCCAACAGAATGTACTCAAATCCCTGACTCTTAGGGAATGGACCCATGAAATCGATGCCCCATGCGTCAAAAACCTCACAGAAGTGAATGGGCTGCATCGGCATCATATCACGCTGTCCACAAGTGCCCATCCTCTGACAGTCAGTACACCACTTCACGAACTCATCTGAGTCCTTGAAGAGGGTAG
Source organism: Ottelia alismoides (assembly GCA_037367405.1). NCBI lineage: Eukaryota > Viridiplantae > Streptophyta > Magnoliopsida > Alismatales > Hydrocharitaceae > Ottelia > Ottelia alismoides. Next base: position 66,920 of record JAZKJV010006159.1, on the reverse strand, counting down.
GCCACCACAAGCCGGATTGGAGCACCTTCTGTGCCGTTCTCCTCCCAGAATGATGTCCTCCTGCCTCAAGCTTGTGGCAGTAAGTGAGGACGCTATGGTGTTCCTCCTGAGGAATACACCGACGCCAGACGTTGTCCCCTCCTTCGTGGTAAAGGATGGGATCCTCCCAATGGTAAGACTTGGCCTTCGCTAGGAAGGTCCTGAGCCTTTGCCTGGGCCAATCTTGTGGGACTTTCCCAGCAACGAGAAAGTTCACAATATCGGTGTACCATGGGAGTGAGGCGATAGCAAGGATCGCCTCATCTGGGAATGTATCTCTAATAGGATCAATCTGCTCAGAATCCTCAGGCTGCTCTAGTCGGGAGAGATGATCCGCCACCACATTCTTGACTCCAGGCTTATCCTTGATCTCAATGTCGAACTCCTGGAGTAGAAGGATCCATCTAGTCAGTCTGGCCTTGGCATCCTTCTTTGCCATGAGGTACCTGATGGCGGTGTGATCTGTAAACAAAGTCACTCTAGATCCGATGATATATGATCTGAACTTATCCAGGGCAAACACTACGGCTAGCATCTCTTTCTCTGTGACCGTGTAATTCCGCTGAGCGGAATCCAATGTGCGGCTAGCATAGTGTATAGCAAATGGCACTCCATCCCTCCTCTGTCCCAGCACTGCCCCTACGGCAAAATCGGAGGCATCCGTCATGATCTCAAATGGGAGAGACCAATCAGGCGGCTGGAGGACAGGAGCCTCAATAACGCACTGCTGGAGAGTAGCAAACGACGAAAGACACTTGTCATTGACAAGGAACTCGGTGTCTTTCGTCAAGAGGTCGGTCAATGGTCGGGCAATCCTGCTGAAATCCTGAATGAATCTCCTATAAAATCCAACGTGCCCCAGAAATGACCGTAACTGCCTCAGATTGGACGGCGGTGCGAGTTTCCTGATGACATCAACCTTGGCCGGATCAACCTCCATGCCCCTGTTGGAGATGATGTGGCCAAGCACCGTCCCTTGAGTCACCATGAAGTGACTCTTCTCCCAAGATAGCACCAAATGATACTCAATACATCGCTGGAGTACTCGATCTAGGCAGTCAAGACAAGAATCAAATCCGTCGCCGTAGATCGAGAAATCATCCATGAAGACCTCCAAACACTCCCCTACCATGTCCGAAAAGATCGACAGCATGCATCTCTGAAAAGTCGCTGGGGCATTGCATAGCCCAAATGGCATGCGTCGAAAAGCATATGTGCCGAAGGGACAGGTAAAGGTGGTCTTCTCCTGATCCTCAGGAGCGATGGCCACTTGGTTGTAGCCCGAGTACCCATCCAGGAAGCAATAATGGCTCTTCCCTGCCAGTCTCTCAATGATCTGGTCAATAAAAGGCAGGGGGAAATGGTCCTTCTTGGTGGCTTGGTTGAGTCTCCTGTAGTCAACACAAACCCTCCAAGAGGTGGGCACTCGTGTAGCGATCTCCTCTCCCGACTCACTGATCACAGTCATGATGCCCGTCTTCTTGGGCACCACATGCAAGGGGCTGACCCACTTGAGTCGGAAATGGGATAAATAAAACCTGCGCCCCACCACTTTGATATTTCCTTCATCACAACCTCTCTCAGGTTGGGGTTCAGTCGCCGCTGGAACTCACGTGACGGCTTCGCCCCTTCCTCGAGATAGATATGGTGGGAGCACACCGATGGACTAATCCCATGGAGATCTGCTACACTCCATCCGATCGCCTTGCGGTTCTTTTCAAGAACCCCCATCAAATGGGATTCTTGCTCTCCAGTCAACTCGGCGGAGATGATGACTGGGTACATCTCTTGCTCGCCCACAAGGAATCGATACTTCAGCGAAGTAGGGAGCGGCTTTAGCTCTGGAATGCTGGGTGCCGGCAAATCTGGCTGCGGAAGAAACTGAGTGAAAGCTGCAAGGTCGGCCAAATCTGCCTGGGAAAGTGAAAGCGTACTCTCGCAAACTGGATCGGGGGAAGGCGGCTCAACTGCACTGTCTCTGGTCTGCTCTGCATCCACCTCCTCCTCATCTGTAGGCTCAGGTGGAATCAGGTCTGGCATCTGATCATCACAATCGGCCCAATCAGACTCTGAATCCGAGGGATCTGTATCAGAATCAGTGGCATCAGTACCACCGGAAAACAAGGGTGCCTCAGCACCACCATCACTAATCATCGTGCTGCGATCAAGGACCGGCTCTGCTGCCTCAATGGTATCCTGGTCCAAGGCTGTGCTCTCCAGACTCTCCTCTGTTATCATCTCGGCATCAGCTGTATCTGAAAGTGAGAGGATGGTCTGTGTCTCAAGATCTGCCCAAGCTGCCTCATCATCTGTGATCACAAAATCACAGTCCTGGTGGATATCTGGCTCTGCGTCTGTCAGCTGCTCTGAATCTGTACTCGCATCTGAGCGGGCTCTGAATCTAGCTTTGTAGTCCTCGACCGTCTCTTTTTGTATACTCTCGCCCTGGACGCGAAAGTACACCTTCCCGCTATCATGATCAGTCACCGCCTTGGCTGTGGCCAAGAACGGACGACCAAGGATGATGGGGGTATCGGCCACTGACTCAGGGATCTCCATGTCCAGCACTACGAAGTCCACGGGGAATTTCAGGCCCTGAATCGTGACGATAACATCTCGTAATAACCCCTTCGGCCTCTTAACAGATCGATCAGCGAACTGAAGGACTGTCCTGCTCTGTCGAAGAGTGCCCAACTCGAAGCGGTCGAGAAGGGCTGCCGGAAGAAGGTTGATCGACGATCCGCTATCTAGAAGAGTACGGTCAAACCTCTGCTCACTGATCTGGCATCTGACATACGGGGCCCCTGAATCTGGCCTCTTGGCTGGCAGTCGGTTCTGGATCGCAAAGCACATGGCTTTCGTCAGCACATGGATCTCGGAAGTGTGGTTCCTCCTCCTCCTCCTGACTGTAGTCCTCTCTCTCAAAGATCGCTGGAGAAGGGGAATGTGCTGCAAAGCCTCCTGGAGGGTCAGCTGGATGTGGAATCGATCTATCATACTCTGGCTGAACTCCTCAAGCTCTCTCTCTTTTTTGGATCTTTTTCTTTTTTCTTTCCCTTCCCCATCTGAAGGGCTCTAGGGAAGGGGATCACAGGGTCCTTCTCAGATGAAGGACTAGGAAAAGGTCTAAGCGGTTCAAGGACCGGATCCACACATACATCATGCACCACAGTGGGACCAGAAGAAAGTAAACCTTTTCCTTTATTCACAACAGAGTTCTGAGATACAGGAATACGAGGAAAAACATCATCTCTATCTGTACAAACACCGGTGGCCTCAGTACCACCACGGGCTGGCTCTGCTGCTGTTGCTGGTAGACGTCGTGCGGCCTCAGTACCGCGGGCTGGATCGGCTGAACGGGTGGCATCAGTACCACCTCCTAGATCTGGTGAAGTGGCGGCCTCAGTACCGCCGGTGGGATCAGCATCCTTGGTGGCCTCAGTGCCACCGTCATCGTCTGGAGCGGCCTCAGTACCGCTCTCCTCCTCCTCATGTGGCGCCTCTGGGATGTCCTCGTGGTGAAGCTCAGATGAGGCGCCGCCGCCTGCTGGGGTCCTACCGCTCCTATGTGTGACAAAATCAGCATCAAATAGATCCGAAGATGTATCATCAAATGGGTCACTAGGAGTGGCTAACTCAGTATGTGCTACCTGCTCAGATTTCCTCTTGAGGTTGTTCGGATTCGGCTCTATCTGGGCTGGTATGGCGGCCTTCCCCCTCACCAGGTCCCGCATCTCCTGGCGGAACTCGTCCATCTCCCGTCGGAATGTGGCCTGCTAGTCCGTGAGGAGGCGGGCGATGTCATCCAAAGCGGGGCTCTCGTGGGAGCCCGACGGGTGGCCTCTCTGTGGGTGAGGCTGCTGGAACTGCTGTGGTGGGTAAGAGGGGTAGGATGGAGGGTGCTGCTACTGCTGATATCCCGGGTGAGCCTGCTGCTCACGTCTCCATGACTGTCCCTGCTGCTGATAGGGACGCGGACCGAAGGATGACTGGTGCTGCTGATATGCTGGGGGCTGCTGCTGTGGCTGGTGGTGATCTCTCTGCTGGGAGTACTGCCCTCCCTGTCCTGACGGCTGCTGCTGGGGCTGGGTACCACCACTCCCCCACCTGAATCCGGGATGGTCTCGTCGGATCCCAGGCTGGGGGCGGTCATACCAAATCCCGTTGACATCCATCAACGGCTCGGCATCGTAGGGGGCTGGCGGGAGTACTGCCAGAGGCTGGTCCGGCTGGTAGACCACCATCTGCATCTCTGGAGATGGTGGGGACTGGTAAGTGGGCTGCGGCTGCTGGTACGGCTCCGCCTGTACAAGATGGACCTGTCTAGGCTGCACGTGGGTGCTGGAGCACTGGGACGAGATGTTGCTGCCGCCGGCGTCGCCTCGCGACTGAAGACGGGGCTGAGAAGCCATCTGTGCCTCCTGGAGACACATGAGCTGTGTCTTCATGTCGCTCAGAACCTGTGCCATCTGCTCCATCTACGTGATACTCTGGCACTGCTTCTTCTCTATCAGCTCCATGCGGTCCAGCTTTTCGCTGATAATGCCCATGTCCGCAGCTGACGACTCTGCATGTGCTGCTGCGGCTGCGGACGAACTGGATGGACCTGCATCTACCCGTGCTATCCGGTGGTACTGCACGGGTCCTGGCTGATGTGGCTGGGTCTTCTGAGTATACAACCTGGTCTGAGACATCACCATATAGTTCTCAGCCATCTCCTCGTAGATGGCCCAGACCTGGTCGTGGTCCTTGGCGAAGTAGGACCCGCCGCAAGAAGCATTCACCAGGCCCTGTAGCTCTGGCGTCAACCCGCTGAAAAAGCTCTGAACTAGGTTCGGCTTGGAGATGTCGTGGTGCGGCCATCGGTCTAGGAGCTCTCGAAACCTCTCCCATGCCTCGTGGAACTGCTCGTTGGGGAACATGGAGAAGTTACTGATCAGGGCCCTCGCTGCATTCGTCCGCCCGAGTGGATAGTACTTGTTCAAGTACTCGGTGCGGAGATGCTCCCAGGTATAAACAAACCTCCCAAGGTGCTTCAGCCAGGTGGCTGCTCTATCTGCCAGTGAAAACGGGAAGGCTATCATCCGGATCGTGTCCTGGTCCACATGCCGGTCGTGGACAGTACTGCAGATCATCAGAAACTCCTGGAGGTGAAGGTGGGGCTCCTCAGTGGCGAGTCCGTGAAAACGAGGAAGCATCTGTAGGGTGTTCGGGGGGAACTTGAAGTCCCCCACGATAGCAGGTACCACCACCCAATGGTGCATCAGTGTAGATCCGGGGTTGTGCAACTCCCGCATCGGTCTAGGTGGTCCTCCTCCTCCCGCGGCTGCTGCCGCTGCGGCGGCGGCTGCGGCTGCTGCTGCTGCTGCTGCGGCTCGTGCCTCTGCATCCAGTATCTCCTCGGGCTCGCTCTGCTGATCTCTCTCTGCTCTGAGCCTCTCTAACTCTCGCCTCATCTCTATCATAAATGCCCCCTGATCGCGGAGCTGCTGCTGGACTGTCTCGAGTGATGCGATCAGGGTGGAGTTGATCGCTCCCTGGTCTAAAACAAAGTGCTCTGGCTGACGGGAGTGATCGTCTGAACTGCCGGCTCTGGCCATGTCGACGTCTGCAAAATCAAACGAGCCCAACTCAGGTGCTGTCAAATGTATCAATCTCTCCTCGGGCTCGTGTCTCTCAGGTAGATCAGAAAGGGGGTCGAGGGGGAACAGGGTGGAGTCGTACTCGGGCTCGGAGAGCGGGTCTGAGCTCTCGCGAGCCAACCTAGATGAGCAGGTAGATGTGCCCGAAAACGGTGCAGCCAGAGGCTGCCTAAGAGACCGTCTACCCATCATCTTGATCTGGCGAGTAGGGCGGATGAGATCTGGAAAAATTATGATCTGAAAACAAACCCCCGGTTCACCAACGCAACGCGAGCTGAAGACCGTGAAAGTTCGGTCAAATTATCTTGTCAATTTTATTTTGGTGAACACACAAAATATCAGAGCGCTTACGTGACCTGTTGGGATATCCGATGCTAACCCAACCGACTGGCCCGCACGGAAAAGTCGGTAATCAGTCGGGACTAGCAACGGGGGCTCTACCTAGGGTGCGGGTCACTCTCTCGCGCATCCAAACCAAACAATGAGGGGGTTGCTCTCCCCAAGACAAAGTTTTTAGGGTGAGCGGTTTTTAAGATCAATAATTTTAGCAGTCCCAATTTTATGGTTTCACTTTTTTAACACTTTTCAAAACAAACAAAAGGCCTAACGAATTTTTCGATTCTCCTGATTATTAAGTCCAAAACAGGGGGGAGAAGACGAAAAAGCCGATGCGCGATAAATCAATGATGCATGCAAAGTCAGAAATGCGTACCTGTCTCCAGCACTCTACATGCAATATGATCCGCGCATAAAAGTAAAGACAGAAATAAAACTAACCTAAATAATGCAGCGGTAAAGCCGAGTCCTAGATGAGCAAGTCTAGCGAAGAGCCGTCTAACCGGTCACCGACCTCCAAGCCAAAGAGTCCGGTCTTGGCCCATCCCTCCTCTGTCCGACAAATCAGGGGTAGGGGTAAGCGCTTTACAGGACGGGCTGCGGCACGTAGGCTACGGAGGCAAATGAATCGGTTATTTTTATTATTGATTTTAAGTAGGTCCAATTTATCGATCTATGGGAACAGATATGCAATTAGGTGTGTGGATCCTACTAATTACGGCACATTCACCAGAAAATCCTAAATCTAGGGGCTCGAGCAAAAACAGCGAAAAACCGGAAAAGACAGAAATAAAAGAAAGATAAAACCACGAAAAAGCCGCGAAAAACCGCGAAGGTCCTAAAGGGTCCCCCCAGCACACCGGTGCTCGGCGAAACAGACCCGCTACGGTCAAGTCACAAGTGTGTCCAAGCAGTCCAAGTCCCTGTATTATTACAATAATAATAAAAAGAAAATAAAAACCTAATCTAACCTCACCCACTCAACTCTCTCCCTCTCGCTCTCTCCTGCGGCTTCGTAGAGAAAGAAGCTGCCTCCAAGTTCCTCAGCTGCACCGGCTCCTCGAAAGTCACCTCCGCGGTCCTCGGGCCCTCGCAAGAAAAAGAGATGAGTGGTCAGAACCAATAATAAAATAATAATCAAAGGAAAATAAAGACAAATGAAAAATAAGGGTATATGTGCAAAAATATAAAATAAAATAAACCACACAAAATAAAACAAAAACAAAAAGAAAAGAAAATAAAATAAAGCAGAATAAAACAAAAAGAAACTATAAACAAAAACCGCGAAAAGCCGCGAGCTCTGAAGAGCCGCGAAAAGCCGCGAAAATAAAACGAAAAGAAAAATAAAAAGGACTACTAAGCCGTGCTCCCCGGCAACGGCGCCATCTGACGACCGACCTGAAGGCCAGGGTATAGGTGCTAAATTGGTCGTTGCGACCCAAGCGATCAAGTCAAGTCAATCAAGAAAAATATCAGACCACTCGAAACGAATAAAATCAATCAAACACAAGGATAGCGGTCCAGCTATGAGTTTAACCTGGTATAGCTCCCAGGGTCGAACTCAAGGAGCACGGGTTGGCCAAAGGCCTACGAAGTAGTAAAAATGAAATAAAATAAAGAAAAGATATTTTTAGTGATTTTTAATTATTTTTATATTTTTTTTAGATTTTTAATATGTGGAGAAATAAAAGAAAACAAAGATAAACACACTTAAGCATTTTATTTAATGCATCAAAATCAAGCAAAAATTCAAACAAAAATATTTTTATGTTTTTTAGGTTTTTTAGTGTTTTTGGTGAATTTTTGGAATTTTTATGATGGATATTTTATTTTCTAAAAATCAAACAGTAGCAAATAAACAAGGTACTGTCCAGCCAAGCCTAAAGTCCCTAGATAAAATATCTAAGAACCTCAAAAGGACCTGGAGGTATTTTTCCTGTAAACTAGGTAAAACAAGGAAAGTTTGAGTACCAAAATTATTGTTTTTGGGTTTTTAAATTATTTAATGGAATTTTTATGGGTTTTTAGGTGTTTTTAAGTTTTTATGGTTTTTAATCAGTGAAAAATAGCCAAAATTGGATAGAAAGTAAAGGAACACAAAATAAACAGTACCTAATTTTTATAGAATTTTTTAGGGGGTTTTTATATTTTTTTGGGGTTTTTGAAACTAGACAGTGGCTAAAAAGATGGTTTTTGAATTTTTAAAAAATAACAAATAAACTCAAAAATGTCCTCAAAAATTCTCAAAAATCCTACAACATGGCAGGAGCCATGTGTCAAATTTTCATCGAATTTGGAGGTGATTTGATATTTTATTCAAAAATCACAAGAGGGCACTGTGCACAAGGACTGAAGTGCAAATACCCTAAGTTCTGGGGGTCCCGGTGCAATTAACCCAGCAAGTCACGCGCGCAGCGCGTGCCTGGGGCACTTAGGGACCTCTATGTAATAAAACTAAGTTCCAAGGACTAATTGGTAACACGTACCAAAAGTCCGAGGGTCTCAGCTGCAAAAATCCCAAAAATAAACGCACATGCGTAATAAAACCATTCACAGGGGCATAGATGCAAATACTAAAAAGTTTTCATTCATTTATGAACAACCAGAACTACAGGGAATATATTGCAAATAACCCAACAAAACACGTGACGAAGCACGTGGCTCACACAGACAGGGGCATAAGTGCAAATAAACTAAAGCTCATGGTCCAACATGCAAAATACCCTAAAACTAAACAACTGACTAAAATATTTACAGGACTAAAACGAAATAAAAGATAAGGAAGGGCCTAAGGGTAAATTACCCTTTATTAAGTCGCCCGATGGATGCGCGCCACGTGTGTAGATGGACGGCTGGAAATGGCTGGCGCTCCAACGCTGAGGCTCTAGCAGCGATCGGACGGCTGGGGTTAAGCCACGTGGTACATCGGGCGGTGGTGGCTCTCTGTGGCTAACCCTCACGCATCGGGCGGTCCGTAACTCCTCTCCAAGGATCGGACGGTGGCTGCTCCTCCGGGAATGGATGGACGAGATGCAAACTGGAGGTCGAGGCTGATCGGACGGCTGTTGAAGATCCTCGAAGAACAGGTGGCTGGCGAAACTCGCCGGCCTAGCGCGCTCGCTCCGAGGCTCCTCGCGGGGCGCTGATGATCTGACAAGGTGCGGTGTTGGCCCCCGCGTCGGATGGGGGTCTCCGATGACCCGGACGAGCTCCGAGAAGCTCAGGCGGGGTCGGCGGAGCTGTAGCTGCTGGACCCAATAGTCCAAGCCCTCAGGTGGGCTTGGTTTAACCTGCAAAACAGACCAAACAGCTCGCGGGTCGAGGGCAAACTACCTCGACCCGGTTAGGCGGGGTGAAGGCGGTCGGAGGTGCGATATGGGCGAGCTCCGGCGAAGCGATGGACGGAAGAGCTCGAACCCCAGCTCCTGTGCGAGCTGGGTTGGATGGGGGTATGGAGAAGGTGCGCGGAGGGAAGGCGGAGATGAATAGGGATTCCGATGATCGAATGGGTGCGCGAGATGGTCGGAATCGACGAAAAACGGCGGCGGCACGAATTGGGGCAAAATGGAAATTGACGGAAAGGGCGAAGCTAAGGGATTACCTAGGTGGTGAAGTAGACTGGGCTGGAGCTGGGGAAGCTCCCGGTCATAGCCTCGAGGGTCGTCTGGGCCCGGGGCTCAGAGCTCGCACCAATGGCGGAGCTACGGCGGAGCTACTCGCCGGATCAGTGGTCCGGCCACTCTCTCCTCGCTGCGACACGGCCAACCTGGAGCTGTCACCTCGGGGGTAGCTGTGGAGGTCACGGGACGAAGAATGGAGAGCCAAAGATGGATGAATTAGGTGGCGGAGCTGGGTATTTAAGTGGGTGCAGGTCCGGGAAGATAGGCGCGGGTAGGGCGTGGAAGCGCGCGGATCCCGATGCAGGAGCTCCGGCGAGGGTGTCGGATGTGGGAGGTGTCAAACGGAGCCGGGGTTTGGGTGATTGGGAATCGGGTCGAGCGGGTATAAATCCGAGAAGAAGATCCGGTGCTCGAACCCGTGAAGAGTGGTCCTGGGGGGGTCAGTTGACCGGGCGGTCAACATCCCCAGGGCCAATGGCTGAAGGCCACGTGGCTGGATAAAGAAGTGACAAATACACATAGCTAGGGGCCGAATCAGCAAAAACCCAAAACATGAAATATTTTTATTTTATTTTTTTCTATTTTTTGGTGATTTTTAATTAATTTTTGGAAATAAAAATAAGGTATTTACACTATATAGTTATGTATAGGTATATATACAATATGTAGGTTTTTAATTTTTGATTTTTAATTATTATTTTTGTATAATTTTATTCCTATTTTATATTTTATTTATTTATAGAATAAAATGAGGAATAAAAGGGTATTTTTATTTGGTTTTTATTATTTATGTACATAGGTGAAATAAATAGATATATACATTTATATACATGGTATATATACAATGTATTTTTATATTTTGAATTTTGTAATTTTTATTTGATTTTTGTTTTGATTCTTTTCATTTTATTTATTTACAATATATAATATAGGATATTTACAAAAAGTTTAGAAATTAATTTTATTTATTTATAAGGTTGAATAAATATAGGAGTATGGTCTATGTACATGGTGAAAGGGCACTTTTGAACTTTTTGATTTTCAAATTTTTATTTTGTTTTTAATATTTTCTAAATGTATACAAATATGTACAAGCATATTTTTGGGTGAGGAAAATATAGTTTTATTTATTTACACCAATATTTACACATGAGCCCCTATCTCCCTCTACTTTGGCTTTTATGCGGTCAGGCCCATGCTGAGCCCTCCCTTGGGTTAGGTTGCTCAATATTTATTCTAAATATTTCCCTCTTTTTTTATTTTTGATCTTTATTCTTTTATTTTTGCACAAAAACATGCTAATTATAGGTTTTTACACAATGCATGTTTTTGCTAATTATTCCTATTTACACATATCTACATGCATTTGCATTAAGTTTTTGTAGCTAAAATATAAGAATAAAGAGTGATGAATGGGTATTCATCACCGAACATCTTCTTAGATTTTATAAGGATTATTCGACAATTACGATCACCATCGACATGTCACTTCTAAAGTACACTCGATGAAAGATCAAGACCATAGAGACATACAAACCCTAAGGTGATGTCTCATTGTCTTATTTAATCGTCATTCCTCATTATGTTGAGGAAACTTGCACATTGCAACCACATACATTATGTATCCAATTGCAAGTACAATATCTGGATCATGAGTCCAATCCATGATATTTTACTGGTTATTATTGAGTATAGCATTGAGTGGGTTTAATGAAGGATTATCTGAAATAAGAAATTTGCATAAGGGTATATATATTATATATACATATTTTTACTTTGATTTAGGAATTTTAAATCAAATTTGTCTTGCTATGTCTACTATGAAAGATTATTCCCTAATCGTCTTTCAAAGTAAGAGATATACTTACCACTATATCTCAAGCAAGATCTGGGATCTCCTCTCTATCTTTATCACATCCCAATAATATAAGAACCTGTGACTCGAATAAAGAAAAGCGGGAACACATTCTGCCTTGCAAGTCCAACTTGCATTTCCCAATTCGGTCTTTAACACCAGTGCCCACCATCCCTAAGATGATGTTGACCCGTTGCTAATTGAACCAACCGTCAACAAGCTTAAAACTCGCTATACGCAATCCAATATCGCCCAAATAATATGAGGACCTGATATTGGGGTCACTACGTATACGGCCTTACTCTTTCGAGAAGCAAAGAACCCGATCCAAATAATTGTATATAGGATCTGTCATTTCGGACAGGCGTCTCCTATATACAACTTTTGGCGACGAAATTCTTTGCCTTGACGGGAGACCATGGATGTCATTTATGTGATCCTCCACCTCATATTCAAATTGTAATTAATTATCGTGAATCATATTCACATAATTAATTCTTCCAAGGGAAATACACATCTTTTCATAATAGAGTGTTTCATAGGATATAATTAATTTAATCACATTAAATCAATCATCAATCCTATTATCAATCAACAAACTTTGAATTTTACTTGAATAGTAGGTATAATCTTAAAGTACGTATTATTTCGAATTTTAATAATTAGAAATACACTTTGATTTCTCTGGCATTATCCAATCCCTACCCGCTGTCATGGCCAGTACCGACGAGAGTGGGACGGACCACATACGTTGCAACCCGCTACCCCAGCGATCTCCGACTAGACACCATATCCACCTCAGGAAAGGATAATGCCAGATAGATCATCATGTACTTTGAGATGCTCATCGGTCTTTCAACCGAAATTATACCATATAATATACATCAAAACATTTTTGATTATATTATAAGGAGATTTGCTAAACAAATCCCCAATCCTATTCAAGCAAGAGGTTTTGCATGTAAAAGTTGTCCTACAACTATTGTAGGATGACCTAGGGTTTTGCATGAAAACAATGTTTGTTGATGATTTCAAATTAACTAATGATCAAGATCAACTATCTTATCATTATGGATTAGCGGGATGTCATTCAAGGAATTGATTATCATCTTTAAATATTCCACAAATATTTATCAATAACTAATATCGGAAAATTAACAATTAATTTTCATCAACATTTATTTGAATGACTATCACAAGGTTCATGATAAAAAAAAGTCAATTTCCAGCAGTGACCCCTTATCACTAAAATTAACTTATCTTGATCAATTTAAATCCAAAATTCGCAAAATTAGTGCCCTAAGATTGCCAACTTGATTTATTACAGAACCTATGTGATATTTCACACATTTCAAGGCGTAACAAAACCGTAATTAACAAATTAACAGTTCCCGCAACTGTGAATACATGCATAATCAAAAGGCCATATCTTGAGCAAATTAAATCCAAATTTAGTAAACTCAAGTCCTATGGTTTCCTTGTTTAATGGGGAACAAAATCCAATCGAATATTTTGTGTTTAAACAATTTAAACAGTGCCGAAAAAATCAATTAGACAGAGTTGCGAAAATTCAAATGCGCCAAAAAAAAATTTTCGCGGCCATTTTAAAAAACAAGTCGTCTATGGTTCATGGATCATATCCAAAACCTTTTTCAACCTGGCTCTGATACCACTTGAAGGATATTGAGAATCCTCAAGCGCATCACGGAAGCGTGACGATCGCATCGAATGCGATCGAGGCGACTTGTCGTACTAGTCGCAAGGTGCAGCGGAATTTAAAAAATTTTAAATCAAACGATGAAACCACATGATCACGAGAACACTTCTCGGATCGTTTCATCAAACCACAAAGTATAAGGAATACCTTTGAAGCGTGGTTGTGATCGCGAGATCCCAAACAAGAGATCCTCCTGTCTCAAGTCCGATCCACGAAGAACGCACTTGCGGGCACGATGATGAGTCGCGTCCCTCCCGCAATCCTCGATGAAGATCCAAGCAGTAGATCTCCTGATTTCGTCAAGCGAAATCCGTCGTCTTCCTCTACAGCAAGTAGCCACGAAGAAGAAGGAGATCCTCAAGTCGTCAAAGGCGAAGGCGAAAACTTCTCTCCTTCTCAACAATGGTGGTCGGCCACCCTTTGGAGAGAGAGAGAGCACGAGAATGAGAGGGAGAGAGAGAGAAGTAGAGTAGGCGTCTACTTGGTGTGTTCCTCAAGGGCTAAGGTTACCCTCTTTATATATTAGTTTGGGATCCAATGGATCTCAATCCATGGCTCTCATGGATCCAACGGTCATTGTAATCCAAGAGCAATCCAACGGCTATGATAGTTGTTGGTTAAAAACCAACAACATTAATTTATATTAAATTAAATATTTATTGAATTATTATCAACAAAAATTTAATTAACATAAATTAATTATTCAAGAGATAATAAGTCAACAAATAAGAGGAGACAACCACCCCTCCTAAAATCAAGGAGGCGTCACCTATGACTAAGTCATAGGTGACGCCACCTATGAATATAGGTGGTTTTGTCTCCTTTTATTTATATTATTATTTCTTAATTATTTGCAATAATTGTTATTGCAATAATATCCACCAAATTAATTCCAAATTAATTTGTGAATATTTCAATCATGCCATTGAAAAAAATGTGAATCATATTCACATCCCAAACTAATTTGTAAATTACATTTTCAATTAATTAACTAATGTGGATCCAATCCACATTAATAATTAACAAATGTTATTTACAATATTTCTCTCTCTCTGATATATTATAAATCTCATTTATAATATACACAGATATTCTGGATATCACTATCCACGATCTGCTTATCCTTGATAATTAAATCCCATTTAATTATCTTGGACAATCATTCTCTCAACATGAATCTTATTCATATTGTACTGGATAATTAAATCTCATTTAATTATCTTGGACACATTCTCATAATATGAATCTTATTCATATTATACTTTGATAATTAAATCTCATTTAATCATCAAAACCTTCTTGCTTGGATACTAAATTCATCATAGGAATTATTCTTGAACTCCTTCAAGAATAATGTGCCTTCTCCGCAGATACTTGGAGATAAGGACAGGGCGATTGTATTGTTCCACATATAGTGACTTGGATGTTGAGATCCCATCTCAAATCCAGATCTAGCGGACCTCTCATAGATGCTTGATTAAATCAAGTCCGTATACTTAATCTTCTCATTGCATCTGAATCACATTCAGATCAATGTCCAACATTTGGACTAAGATCAAGTTACTTCTCTACTGAGAGGAGTCACTAAAATCCAGACCTGTTTCATCACTCCCTCGGACTGGAAGCGTCATGGTTATACAATCGTTTATGATCACATCACCCTCAGGTATTCCCAATACCTGCACATCCTGCATACTGGAAGACCAATGATCAACCTGAAGATGAAGATCTATTTTATACTGTCTTCTTCAGGGTTTGATCACCAAGTTTCTCAATCTTGGTCATTGGGATTTGGTATCGATCATATGCTTCCCAAAGCATATGTCATACCTTCAAATTCTTGTCATGCTTCCAAAGCACGACGACCATGCATGGAATTTGATCGGTCCCAATACCTCATGAGTGAGCTCATGTCTTCCGGTTCATAAGTGAACCAGTATGATCCCTTTGAGAGATCGTATTACTCATATGCCCTTATATGCACACCAGCTCGTCGGTGTATAGACCTTGATTAGGTCATCAACCTAATGGTCTGCCAAATGTACACACTCAGACATATAGTAACACATCTGTCTCTAGTCAGAGGATGTGTGCCTATGCTGTGACAGTATTCAACATAGGACTTAGGTTATCTCGATCTCGCTAAGTCAACCCATTGACTTAACTAATCTGACATCTCCGAAACACTATTCCCATGCAGTGGACCTGCATCAAGAGGTCGGTCAAATATCAGCCTATGTGAGAAAGGATTGCCATCTCCTACTCAGGCTGGAGATCATCTCTTAATAATCATTTGACGGTGCTTGATGAGTCCTCTATCTAACCCATTAGTTATTCATCCAAGCACCAGCCTCTATGATTCATTTAATGAATCAACAGCTGTATGATCATTAAGATGACCATGGTACATAACCCTAATTGTACAGAGGGACCTACTATGCAAATTATTTATTCTTCATTTCAGATCAGGGAATGATACGTGCAATAACATTTATTGCATAATGGCTCGCCGTGGGCTCGCATGTCCAACACTTCGACCTTTACCGACTCCGCTGGGCTGTTCCGGTGAGCCTCCGGCTCTCCTAAGCACCTCAATCGACAGAGCATGGTCCCAGGAAGCTTTTTGGAGCATCAGCAGCCCGAGGGAGCGTCGGACAAAAGTGCAGCACCGGATCGAAGGTCAGGGAAGGGGGAGTTCTTCCCTGTTCTTCGTGCCTTCTTCTTCACCGTCCGATCGCGGTCCCAGCCTAGATTGAAAGCCAACCGTTGGATGGAGCTCTTCATCGACCGTCATATCAGCTCGGTTGATCTAATCTCAGCCCTCCATCGGCGAAGCGTCGTCGGGTGAGGAGGTGGCGACGCGTGTCAAGTGAAGAACGCTCAACCGTTGGATAGCGTGCCTATTGGGGGTAATTTGCATATTTAGCCCCCGCAGTTTTTGTATTTAATTTTTAATACTGTAAAATAAATAGCACGTTGTAAATAAAATGTAAATTTTACAGAAAGGACCCTGAGTTTCTTAGAATTGCATTTAGGTCCTTCCACGCCTCACGTGCAGTCCCACGTGAGGCGTGTGAAAATTGCACTTTAACCCTGGCGGGTTTTGTAAATTGTAAAACAGTCTCAAAAATATAAATAAAGGTTTAATTCTGTAGAATTTTTGCACTGATGCCCCTGGAATGTATTTTATTTGCAAAAATGCCACTACTAGGCTGTTTATTTTTGTGTCTTTGATCTATTTATTAAAAATACCTAGGATGCTTCTAAAATTCCACAAAAATTAGGTTAAATGCTTCATGCCCTATATTTTCACGCCCATATTTTATTTTGCATTTTTTGCATTTTTCCTAATTATTAAAAATGAAAAAGAAGCCCATTTTGTACTGTCTAATTTATAAAATATCAAAAAAATATAAAATGTTTTTGAACAATTCCAAAAAAAAATTATATATGGTATATTTTTATATATATTGAGTCCAGAAATTGAAAAACCCTAAAAATATGAAAAAGAAAAATATAAAAATCAGAAAGCTCCAAAATCCAACAAAAAAATAGAAAAATACTTAAAAACCCCTAAAAATATATTTTTCTCTTTTATAATTAATAATATATTATTATTAATATATTAAAATTAATTTGGGAAAGTTTATTTTATATCTTTAAAAACCCAAATTATATTCGGCTATTTAATTAGTCCTATATTAGGGACATTTTTGAAATTAAAAATACGTAAAAATTAGAAATATTCCAGGAAAAATAAAAAAATAGAAAAATATTAAAAAGCTAAAAAAATTATATCTATATATATATATTTAGTATTTATGTCTATATATATATTTATGTTAGTATTCCTCTCTCTCTTCTTATATATATATCTTTATATATATATGTATACATATCTATATATTATATAATTAAAAATATAAAATGAAAATAATAAAAAATATAAAAATATATATATAAAAAATATATAAAAAAATGTGAAAAACCAAAAACCCACAAAAATAATAATTGGACATGAGCAATTGATTGAATAATTACACAACACACATACAACCATTCGCCTCCCAATGTTCGACCTCTACCTGTACTTACACCTATACACATTTACATGTAGAGTTATAATAAATTTTAACTCCACATTTTTGGATATTCATTGCATATATAATTGTGGGTTAATCGTTGATTGATTTGGGATTATTTTGTCGGTCGCCTCAGCGACTGTGTTCCCGCTTTGTGTGGAATGCAAGACCGATAGAAAGAGCCCTGTCATCAGACACCCATGTTTTCATTTCAAGCTCCACCAACTCAGCCAACTCCGCCACATCGTCGACAACTTCGCCAAGTGCCTCATCTTCCACCGTCGACAGAAGCTCCTCTGCTCCAAGACTATGCCATCCATCCTTCCAGCGTCAACACCTTCGACCATCGTCATCGACAACCGGAGCAACTCTGCCCACGACTCCAATTGCCCTCGCCGGTCTTCATCGACACGAGGAGCAACGACCGTCTCCGCATCGGCCAGGTCGCCTGCCTGAGGTCCCCCCGCGTGCCACGCACGTGGGGAGGAAACATCAGCAGAAAGAAACCCCCACCCATGTGATCTGCACGTGTAGGGGGTTTAATTACTTGGATCGCCCTGAGCGTTTATAAAATTGCTGAAGCATCCCTGTCATCCAAGGGCACATGCATAGCACATGCACCTTGGGATTATTGCGGGAAATCCTCGGAGTTCAGCCTATTCACAGAAGAGCCCCCGTCGTCCAGAGGTCACGTGCACCACACGTGATTACTGGAAATTTTGCACTAGTGCCCCCTGATTAAGCCAAAATCGAGCGCGGTCGTATTGACTCACAAGGCGAGTCAACAGTCGGTGTGTTGACCACACTAAATATTGACTAAATCAATAATTAACCCACACTAAAGATCAATAATAAGAAATAAATGTGGAGTTAAAATTTATTTTTAACTCTGCACAAATGATGTATAGGGACAAGTATGCAGAGAGTTCGAACACAGGGAGCAAACAAGGTAATTCAAATAAATGTGCGCAAGTGAATGTGAAGTGTGTCTACACTAAGGAAGCAAACAATGATTTTTGTGGGTTTTTAATTTTTTTATTTAATTTTTAATTTTGTATTTTGATTTTTAATTTTCTGATACTTATAATTTTATATTTTATATTTTTTTGTTTCTTTTTCAATATTGGAAAATATAGACAATGTAATATAAGGGGTGATAAAATATTAATAAAAATATGCAAAAATAACCAAAAATTCAGAAGTAAAATCTTTTTGATATTTTTATAATTTTTTACTGTTTTTGTGATTTTTGGGTATTTTTCAAGGTGTTTTTGATATTTTTAAATACTGAAATAACGGAAAATAGTGAAATATGTGCTGGCTGTGAGTAAAATAGGAATTAAAATTAGCAAACAGCAACCAAAATTTTTCACACTAATTTTCAAATAAAGAGAATGAAATATAGAAGAAATAGGAATTGAGTTTGTATTTTTTCTGAGTTTTCTTTGATTTTATAGATTTTTTTGAAGTTTTTATGTATTTTTGAATTTTTAAGGTTTTTCTTTTGAGATTTTTAGTGATTTTTGGATTAACACTAAAATAGGGTAAAATACACATAAGGAAATTTTTTTGGAATTTTTCGAGGTATTTTAATATTTTTTTGGTATTTTCTAAGCTAGACAGTAAATAAAATCCATGTTTTTGATTTTTAATAAATATAAAAATGCAAGAAAATTAAAAACTAAAAATAGGGCGTCAAAATGCAAGCACGCAGGAGCTTAACCCTAATTTTCAAGAATTTTTGGAATTGAAATGATGGTCCAAACAAATAAGACAAGTCTACAAAAAGATATCACAGCCTGACAAGGGTATAAGTGCAATTCTCAGAACATCCAGGGGCACATATGCAATTTTCCACAAAAATATATAACGTTAAATACAAGTTTCTGGATTAAAAACAAATACCCAAACCCGGAGGGGGTTCAGTGCAAAATGTCCAACTCACGCGCACTGGGCACATGACCTGGCAGGGGTATTCTTGCAATATTACAAAGTTCCAGGGGCTCAGATGCAATTTCTCCAAAACATTACAACTTAATTAAAAAGTTCATGGACCTAAGCGAAATAAACAAAACCCAGGGGGGTCCTTGCAAAATACCCAACCCCCACACGCGCACGAGCACGTGAGATGACGTGGATAGGACCTAAGTGCAAATAAGAAAACTACGGGGTTCTAAATGCAAATTTCACAGAAATATTTAAACTACAACTTAAAGTTTTTGGACTGAAATGAAATACAAAATTTGGCAAGGGGGTCAGTGCAAAATACCCACGCCTTATCTCCTCGTGCGCGATCGAACGGCGGAGGGCTGCTCACTTATCCACGTGGCGCGTGCACAACGCGCGATGACGGTTCGGCGATCGTCGGTGCAGATTAGATCCTCGAATGACGATCTGACGTTTGAGGCATGACGCAATCCAACGGCGGAGATCAGAACTGGGGCAGCGGCTCGATCGAACCGTGGAGGAGCAAGATGGAGGAACAGGGAAGAACGCCTGCGAGGCGATCTTCCTCGAGCTCGATCTCGGGTCTCCGGCGGTGGATGGGCTCCAAAATTGAGCTGCGAGCTCCTGGGAGGTCAGGGTACGTGCTGGGGTGCTCAGCTTCGTCGGAGAAGCACTGTGGCGGTGGCGCAATGGCGGTGGAGCTCCGAGCTCCAGGAATCTCCGGCGATGCTCGAAAATGAGCCCCAGGGGCTTTGACTGTGCATTGACCTACAAAACGGGGTGAGAGGGTCCAGGGAAAACTGCCTGGACCCCGCGGAGGCGTAGTGGCGGTCGGAGATGGTCGGTGGAAGGCGGGGGGACGACAGCCGGAGGTACGCTCTAGCGATGAACTATGGAGGGGCGAATCGATGAACGAAACTTGGATATTTTTGAGGGTTTTTGATCCTAAAGCTAAGGGAAACACAATGAAGCAAAAAGGAAAGGGAAAGAAATAAACCTCGAAGGTGGAAGACCTGAGGTGGTGGAACCTCGACGCCGGTGGTCGGCGGAGGTGGTGGAGCCGCTAAAGAGCCTTCTCGACTCGCCTTAGGGTGTGGATGCGGAGCTGTCACCTCCGACAACACGAAGAGCACAACAAGGAGGAGAATTAATGGCTAAGGAGGGTTCAAACCTGGGCATGAAGGTGGCGGGGTGTTTAAGTAGAAGATGATGGCGTCTCCTTCAAGCCAGACTCACGCGTGAATGATGAAGATATGGCTGGATCCGAATACATGGCGTGGGAGAGTGGTGATCGGGGATGAAGTCCCAAGAAGGAATCGAGGTGTGAGGACGAACAGATCGAGCTCGAAAATTGGGGGAAGTCGGGGAAAAATCTGGGTGTCAGAGATGGCAGGCCTCGGTCAGGGAGTTGACCGAGGTCAACTCTAGACCGCACCTGGTTGGTCCACGTGGACCAACCAGAGAAATTCAGGCAGAAATTAGTAAAAACATTCAAAATAAAATAGTAAATGACATTATTAAAATTAGGTTATTAAATAAAAAATATTTATTATTTTATGTAGTATTTTATTCTGATTTTTAATTATTTTTATGGAATATATTTTTCAAGTTTTCTTTTATACCCTATGTAGGTATAACACCTATATATTTTGGTCTTTTATTTTTATTCTATGTATTTTAATTTTATCATTTTTATTTCTTATTTTATAAAATTATAAAATACAATTATACTTGTAAATACATTTTTATTTCATTTTTCTGAGGTGTTTTGTCTAATTAATAAAATAAAAGTATGTGTTGTATAGGTATACATATAGGTATTGTATCTATGTATTTTATTTACAAGTATTTCATTTTTATTTTTATTTAGGTTTTTATTCCAATTTTAATGTACATAATTATTGTAAGTATTATTTACAAAATTATAAAAATATGAAAATAATGAATAAAGAATAAATTGAATATTTTAATCTGTACAATTATACAATGTGGGTCCAAAACTCAACTTTCAAACCGTAGCTCTGCCAAATGCGAAACCACTGCCATTAAATAGCTTATTTTATTCTGTATACAATTAAAGGTGAGTTTCTGCATTTGGAGTTTTCGTTTGTGAGATACGAGTCTGGGAAGTTGGCATTCTGGAATTTTATTCAGACCATAACTGTTTATCTGTACATTATTTTTCTGTGAAATCAATTTTGTATTTTTCTTTATTAAATTATCTACAACTTTCATGTACAAAGTTTCTTCATTTTATGTGTAGAAAGTGGAACCAAAAATAGGTCCCAAAATGAATAAAGAATGAATAGAAAAATATAGGTATTTTATCTGTATTTTGGCCCTTATCTCCTCCTACTTTATTCCTGGTCGACCTATTCATCAAGATGCCTAGGTCTCGGGGGTTTTGGGTCATAAAATATTTACAATATTTTATTCTTTTTCTTTTCTTTTATTTATTCTATAATTTTGGCTTCAATTACATTATTTTATACACTAATTAGATGCACATGCAAGAATGCTAAGATGATGATTTTAATGTTATTTACAGGCATTTGTTAGGGTTTTTGGTGCCAAAATGATAGAATAAAGATGATGAAATGTGGATTCATCACCCCCCTGCTTTTAGGTAATCTCAGTTTAGTCCTCCTTGCATTTTTTTAATTATTATATTTATAGTTATACCCCAGTGTTCCCCCTCCACTTTGAACCTCTTTATTGCATTATTTTATTATTTAAAAATGGAACAGTGTTCTTCAATTAATTCTCTACGTCTTGGCATGTGTTTAATACTTTTGTGATATGTGATTAATTAATGATTAAATGTTTTGTGGAAATTTGCATATTTTGCCCATTTTATGCTTTGAAATTCATAAGTAATTAACCATAGCTTTAAAAATCTCCAAAAATTCAGGAATTATAGAATTAGTCGTATATTACATCGTGCCCAAAAAATTTTTGATTTACATGCATAATTTGCCCTGTAAAAATCAATTTGCTTATTTCAATATTTAATTTTTAGTAGGCATTAAATCTTGTGTTCTTTAGGTTTAGGAATTTTCTAAGGTCGAACACCTAGTGATAGAACTTAGATAATTTTATCCCTTGGAAATAATTCGGTTTAATATTTATTATTATTAATTATTGAAATTCACTTTGTTTGCATTCATAAATCCATAAAATGTTTATTTTGCATCCAAAAATTTCAAAAAAATTACAGTGCATTCATTGCATCAGAATTATCATCTTGACCAAGTTTCATATTTTTTGGACATTGTTTGATTAATATTCATTTTCTAGTCCTTAAAAATGGTCTAATTTGCATTTTGCATCCCAAATTTGCATTAACAATACAAAAAAAGACTGCCTCGAAAACCATAATCGAACTTTGATAGATAAAATTCGAGGTTGTTTCTTTACCTCCATGAGTTCGACCTTGGGACTTGCCCAAGTAAAATAAACATAAAACCGCATTGATTAAAATTGATTAAATTTCTTGTGGTTATTTCTTGACCGATTCCGATTACCCGCCTACAACAAAACGTCATTACTTTAAGTGCTCGATAAATCATGCAAATTAACGTAGGGCATTTTTGGACTCGTCGGATGGCATCATTGCCGTGGAGGCAAACGGCTTAGATTTTGTCTAAAAATTTTTGTTCAGTTTTTCACATTAGGGTAGTCTGACCCCTGAATCTTCATTATATACATTCCATTTTTTCCTGTGTTTATTTTTATTTTATTTCAGCATTTATTTTCTTGCTTTATTTTTTATTTATTTTTGAGTTACTCTCTTACATTCTCTCTCGTATTTTTCTTACGAGGTACAAGATGTGCGTGGAGCGGTTTCTCACAAAAACCGACGCATCTTAATGGATTTAATCCTTTTCCTTCCTTTCAATGCTACAATTGTGGAAAAATATGAATTCTCACGATTTGTATCCAAGGTTCAGTTAATTAAAAAGAAAAACAAAAATTGGATTATAAAATCGTGAAGCATAATTTGTTGAAGTTGATTCAATTAGTCTAATCGAATAAGTATACGTAAAGGATCCATGGATGAAGATACAAATGCGTATTTCCCGAAAAAACACAATTAAATTAAGATCGAGTCGAGTCATGAGAGAGCGTAGAGTCTAGGATTTATTTCTCTAATTTTAATTTTTATAGTTAATTATTCATTTATAGCGGTGTCCGTTTGGACTCTCGCATGTGTAACAAGACCTTGAATTAAATTTCTGGTGTGTCGTTGTCTGTTTCACTCTCCGGTGAGAGTGGGGGATGACTTGAGTGGCGCTTAGGATAGACCTGTACATACGGCTATTAGAGCTTTGAAATTTTTGATTGTGCTCGTAGAACCTAGGACCACACTTCACTTTAATCGAGATGCACATTATATCGTTTGATTTAGTCTAAAATTTATCTCATTTCTTCCCGACTAATAGAACTTTCTACTACATGTGGTTTTTCATCGGCTTACATTCATATAGACTAATTCTTCAATTCTTGTATTGCATCCCACATGGAGATTGCGAGGAATCACTATAAGTCTTCTATCTGAGCATACATCATTGTTTCACGTGCATCGGCTTTTCCCGAATTTCTCCCTCCTATTTTATCGCATAATTATAAAGGAAATTGAGACTGGACGGTAGACATGTATTTGTGCTCACTTAATTTTTTAGCGATTACCTAATTAAAATTGAGACTGCTAAATATAGCTGACTTTAATTAACCCATAAAATCGAGAATTTTTGTGGGAGAGCAACCCCGACTTTGGATTCATTTATTTGTCTAAGTAAGCGAGAGACGACATTTAAGGTTAGAGCCCAAATCCGGATTTTCATAGTGACTGCTGATTCTATAAAATTGTTTATCTACTTCTAAATGAGGATCTGCAGGTAGCCGGTAAACGTTCCGGATTTCCTTAGCAGAGTGGATGGTTTAAAGGACATTGCCTAAGGCTCCATCCTTAAGTAACACGGGTAGTCGTCTTACGATCCGTACTTACACCCATACTGGCTGAAAGTAGGTGCAACTAGTCGTAAGAATTTGGGCCAATCATTACAAAAATTGCCGGTACCTAACTGCTCGCTAAATTTTTTTTCCAAGATTGATTTATCACCAACTTAAAATTGAAAAGATAAATTGTCGAACTCTTGTAGCTTCATTGTGTAAGTTGGTGAACCTGGGGTTTGATTTGTGTTTGTATTGGTGTGCCTGAACCGATCTCGAATATCAAAAATTGCACACTTGTGCCATCACTCTCTTTTCTTGATCTGAAATAGTTAAGGTTTCTTCTGTTGAATCTCCTAAACACTTGAACATCCTTAACCAAGATTCATTATGTCAACCAATAAACCTCCTTCGAAATTTATGGAACTTTTATCCAAGTACCCTCCATATCCATATTATGAAAATAAATTTTATCTCGGTCAAATCCAAATCGTCATTCATTATGAAACATTTTATCCGAATATCCATCAGAGCTATACTATGAAAATGATCTCAGTTTGACCAAAAGTTTCAAAACCTTCTCCAACTAGACATCATCCAACTTCCACAGGAGACTCTCACCCACAAATAGATCCAATCCTCTCTACAAATCCGATCTACTTCATGAATGACAATCCTTTGTATTCGAATCATACAAATAAACAACCGACTGAGGTCTCCACTTCTTTGTCTGTCAATCCTCTATATCATGATCATACAATCCATCCTTCATATTCTGTAAATGTCAATCCATTATTCATGGGAGACTTTAACGACATGATCAAATTTAACACTTCTTCACATCTTCCACCTTCCCCACCCTTGAACACAACTGAACAACTACCATCTTGGATTGACCCATTACTCGTCGGAACTCGTGAATCATTGGAACATCAAAACACTTTCGAGACAAATGACCTAATTGGTGGAACAGGTCAATATTTCATAAGTCCACAATTAGATTTGACCATTGGGAATAAAATGGAGGTCCGAACATATCAAGAGGATTGGACAGCACCTGATAATCTTCCATCTTGGATTAACCGTGACAATCCCACCTTCATACATGACCAAAGGAATGGACTCTACTCAAACCAATTATACATACCTGAATCACACCATGTTGAATATGAGACCAACAGTGGCCCTCACATCAAGCAGACTCCTATCATGATTTTTTAGGAGAAATTTTCAGAAGATAAATATCATATATTAGGTATTCTAAAAAAATCATCTCCCATGTCATACATGAAAATGGAAGATGCAATGTCTGGATCTCAAAAACAAGGAACCACACAGACTATTCCTAAAAATTCTTTGGGGATGACATTTTGAGGATAGGTAAGAGATATGAATTGATGGAGGAAAAATTCAAAAACCAACTAATTTCATTTTACAGAAGCTCAGGTATGAAAGTAGAGGATGAAATTAATGGATCTAATTTTCAAAAACTTGAGGATATTCAGAAACCCATGGACTATGCTCACCCTAGGGACGACTCTGACAGTGGCACCTCTGCATATTACTCCCCTAGGAATAACTCTGACTTTGATTCTCACTCAGCACATCAAAGCCCCTGCTCATCTGTGAAAAACACCACATCACCACACCACACAGAAAATACCAAAAAATTGAGATATTCAAGAACACCCAAAAAATGAAAATCCGTAAAAATACATAAAAATTGAAACTGAGGAAGATTTGAAAATTTTGGATCATGCTCTAAGGGAAGCACTGGAGAAAAGACTACTTTTTGAACTTCCCTTCACATAGGCCATTGAACACTTCCCCGACCTAAAAGGGTTTGTAATGAACAAATTAATAATGAAAAAGTCGGACAGGATAAGAACAAAGACTGAAAGACATATTTTGTCAATGGCCACCTCCTTGGTGTTGAGGAGGAAAACCAAGAGCCGCATAGTGAAGCAGTTGCCCAGATTTGACTGTGGAATTAAAGACACAATTTTTACCCATGCTCAAATTGATGATGACTCACTAATTAATATCCTCCCGACCTCTGTATTTCACGAGCTCAAACTCGGACCTATCAGGAAGATACGAGAGATCGTTCAAATGGTTGATCGATCGATAAAGCAGCCAAGAGGAACCATTTCAGTCATCGTTACATTCTAAGGTGCTCCGCTCAAAGTAAACTTCACCATCATTGATATTGAGCATCACAACGAATTCACCCAGTCTCCGATCATTCTCGGAAGCTATTCCTAGCATTGTCTAAGGCAATTATTGAGTGTGAGACTCGGGAAATCAATTTTACAGCATTGGGAGCACTTCGATCTCAACAAGTCTTTGAAGAACCACAATTTTCTGAGGCAACCCATGAAGCCCTCGACAGTCGTAACCATCAAGCAGTAGAAGAGCCCTACCCCGTTGCTACACCTAAGATAGTGGTTATTGATGAGATTATTGGTTTAGAGACTCTCCTCCCTGTTCCATTTCACGCTGCTCTGGAAAAGTGTTTCTTATATGATCTTGAGACATATGCTTGGACTCACCCTGAGTCAACCTTCTCTGACTACCTTGACCAAATCAATCCAACTCAGGAGTGCATAAATATAAAGAAAACTAAGAACAAATACGCGGGACGAACACTGACCAAGGAGAAAAATTCAATGGTTATTCATCTGGAGACTCAAGTGTCAAAACCTCACTCCAAGGACCAATACCTTTACGAAACAAAATGGCTGCTCCCTCATCTAAAAAGAAAGTCACCTTTGACCTTCTGGAAGAGGAATTGTCTGATGATCCCTCATCAGGTCCGGAAAAGGTAATCTACATGAGTGAGGTCTGTTTGACAGTCCTAAAACCATATCTTCACAAGGATCCAAACTTTGATTCACGTTGGACGACTCCCATTTCGTACTATTATTCGTCCAAAGACGATTCTCCTAGTCTAATTAAATATATCGGAATAATTTCTTAAGAGCTGACTGAGACTAGTGCTTCAGAGTATTAATCCGAGGATAAATCTCTTGCTCCCAAGAAGGAACGAATTCTAAGAAAACAACTAAAGAAACTAAAAGACAAGAATATCTGGAGTGCCTCCACTTTCAAATACTATTCCTCTAAGGATAACTCTGATGATGGTTATCTTTCATCTGACTCATATGCGTCATCTACTATCCAGCATGTTTTCTCTAAGGATAACACTGATAATGGTTGGGAATCATATGCTTCATCTCCTTCTTATCATTAAGATATCCCACCACAGGCTCACAAAAAGATCGGCCGAAAACCGCCTTAATCATCGGCTACTCACCCTCCCTCCCGAGCCCATCGGTCTTCTTGTACATATTCTTCCTCTACTTAGGCCAAGGCCTAAGTATAGGGGGGACTGATGCCATCTGTATATACCATTCCCCTCATCAAACTCCTTCTCTCGATCGCCTCATTTCCACCCTTCTTCTATACTTAGGCTGACCAAAGCCTAAGTATAGGGGGAACTGATGCTCATCTGTATATACTCTCCTGATTCACATATCCCGACCGCCTCATTTTCGCTCTTCTTCTATACTTAGACTATTCACAGCCTATGTATGGGGGGTGGACTGATCTATCTTGTCCTTTTTCTTTCACTCTCTTATGCTTAGCCTAAGCTATGTCTTCTTTACGCTTCTTGTGCTCTGAGGACACAACACTCGCTAAGTATGGGGGTGTATATATACTATGCATATATTTTACCCATATTTCGTACTTTCGCGTAAGTCAATATGTATTTACGGGGTGGATAACTAACTTGAAAAAAAATAAAAAAAAAGTTTTACTACTAACACTGCCTGTGTCCAACCAAAAAAATTTGAAAAAAATGGCTTCTTATTCTTTTTTTCATAAAAATTCACAAAAAATTCCTTGCATAAAAAAATAAAAAAACCTCAAATATAATAAAAAAATTTATGTCTGCATTTCATACACATGCAGTTCATCCAGCATTACATTCATTTTCATCTGTGAAAAGCCCTTGGGTTCTGAACTGAGTTATGAGCAGAAACCAAGAGTGGTCTGGACTTCATCTTAACCCACCTAATTTTCAGAGGAACTTCATCGAGAAATAGGATTTTAGAAACTTCAGGTCTTTGACTTAATTCTTTGAGTTCCACATGACAATGTGTAGAGTTTAACTCTTAGTGTCTTACCCGGTCTCTTCATTCTGGGTACGACTCTGGAATAAGGAATTAATTTTTATTCTTGCATTATGCACTTAGCTCAACTCAGACGGGGTGTTGGAAGACTGTGTAAGTTTATTTTCTAGTAGCGTGGAAATCTAAAGACCGAGGTACGGGTTGAAATAAAGCTTCGGAAAAGGGATGGACGGCTGGACATAATTTTTCTAAGACCACAAAACTTGTACGGAAATAAAGATTCTATATCTGTAGGGGCACAACAAGATCCATTCAGAACCACCAAAAGTCCAAATACAAAGAAGCTACTACCAAATAAATATTTGACAAAAAAAGGTCCAAGCTTCAAGAAAACCTGCAAATCTTGATGGAGAGTTGGCTAAACTGGCTGGCTTCACAAGGAGAGGTGACTACACCGGCCACCCTCCAGTTCTTTTCTCATTCATCTAATTTCTCCCAATATTCGATTGTGAACACAGCGCGACAGACCTTAGAAGGAAATACCAGACTCCCCGAGGATGAGTTATTGGAAAGGACGTTTGCATGGTAGTCTGGCATTCTGGATGGGAAGAGCTAAAACATTTCACACACATGAGTCGATTATTCAATGTTCATGGGGTATGCTTTGGGAAGAGGATCGATCTAAGATGACTTTTGAGCCGAAACTGTGACAATGATGTGTAGAACATGAAGGCTGTTAATTTTAAAATTCTAAGTCTCACAAAAGTTCTGTGACACTAATAATCCAAAGGTTGACTCTATTTTCATTTTCACCTTCTGCTCATGGTCTTGGTATAGAACCTAATCTCATTTCACCTCATTGCATTTCTTTTGCTCAGAGAGGAGCATGGTTTAAGTATAGGTGGATGATCAATCTCAGATTCATCACTCTAAAAGTCATGAATTAAGCTCAAATACCTAAAAATAATTGGTATTTCTTTATTTATATTTCATAATTAGCATTCATGCATGTTTTCATAATAATGGCATTTTATCACTTATTATTGCACAAAATAATAAGCCAAAAATATTTCTGCCAAAATGACCTGTAAATAGGCTAACTTTACCGATTTTTTAACTAAATCAGGCTAACTCCAATTGACCCAAAGTAACCTCCATTGTGTACATATTACTAACAAGAATAAAAGAAAAATACAAAAAATCACTAACCTAAGTAAGTGGACCAAAAATCCAAACCCTAGTTATAGGATTTCCAGACTAAAACCTCGATATCTTCTTCATAAAGTATCGAGTGGATCCTACTCACTTTTGAACTAATGTGCATTCAATTACCTTCAAAACAAGACCAAGTTCAAGTGAATCGGAGCTCATATGTGAAAGTTGGGTTTTGGGCCTCTTTTGTACATTTTGTATTTTAGTGATTTTTGACATAATATTTTTGTACATAATTAATCCATTTTATTTTATTTCTTTTTCATTTGTCTTCTTTGATAAAAGTATTATTAAAATGCGCAAAAATCCGAATCCGAACTGAGCTTGAAATCAAAGAAATTAACTGAGTCCGGGACTTCACTAACTGTCTGTACAAAAATTGACTTTTTCACATTCTATTTTATTTTTTCTTTTTCTTACTTAATAAAAATAAAAAAATGAATTAATGTGTAAATATTATTTTTAATTTTATCATTCTTTTCTGGATTTTTATCTAGTTTAAAAATGACAAAAAAATTATAAAACCCAAAATTCAGGGTATGCTATGTACATGGGATACCCCAAAAATATTACTTTGTGCAAATGATCTTTTGATTCTGGTGTCATTAAAGTTGTAGATCTCATCGAGATGAGCAACTTTCATGAGAAAATTTTTCGATCCAAGGTCATTTACTATTTTTTATATATTTATTAGTGTACTTATTTTTCGCTTTTTGTGGACCTAACACGTGGCAGTTCCTAGAGCCGCCACATGTCACCCATTTTTGGAATTGTATTTTTGTTTAAATCTTTAAAAAAAATTTAAAAAATTATAATTAATTAATTAATTAAAAATAAAAAAGGGTACCGCACGTGTCGAGCACATGCCTCCTACACACGTGCGCCCTTCTTCTTCCCCATTCCATCTACGCAGCCTCGCCGCTCTTCCTCCGTGATTATCACCACCTACCTCCATGAAATCCACCATCACCGACCGCCTCCCTCAACCTCCAATCAGACCATCCTCGCCTGCCCTATCCGGCCACCTTCCTTCTTCGATCCAATCGCATCTCGATCCCTCCAATCTCCATCATCGCCTACAGCTCACGAATCTCAGTCATATCTCCTGATTGAACCCATCTATAGCCATGCACCACTTGATACGCTTCCCGTCACTCCTCTCTTTCCTATTCCGACTGCCAACTACAGGTCGACCATCGCCAGCCTTATAAGAGCAACGTCGCTCCTTCGTATTCAGTTCATCCGTCGATTTGCTCCTTAAAACGACAACCGGGGTGACAGCCCGGTATCTTCTTGGTGAGATATGATGCCCGAGGCCTCGTTGCAGCCACATCACCTATGCCTACTCAGCTCCGGTTATCATCAATCATACGCTTCATCATTTCCATCGGAGCTTTGCTCCGCCCATACCACCATCTCTACCAACCTCCTCTTGAGACATCCCCGTTAACCGCTTTGATGCCCACATTTTTGTTTCAAGCTCCACCAATGCAGCCAACTCCGTCGCATCGTTGACAACTTCGCCAGGTGCCTCACCTTCCGCCGTCGACAGAAGCTCCTCTGCTCCAAGACTATTCCTTCCATCCTTCCAACGTTGACCCCTTCGACCATCGTCATCGACAACCGGAGCAACTCCGCACATGACTCCAGTTGCCTTGTCGATCTTCATCGACGCCAGGAGCAACGACCGTCTCCACATCGGTCGGGTCGCCAGCCTGAGGTCCTCCTGCGTGCCACGCACATGGGGAGGAAACGTTAGCAGAAATAAACCCCCCTCCCACATGATCTGCACGTGTGGGGGGTTAATTACTTGGAGCCCCCTGTGCGTTTATCAAATTGTTGAAGCATCCATGTCATCCAAGGGCACGTGCATAGCACGTGCCCCTTGGAATTATTGTGGAAAAGCCCCGGAGTTCAGCCTATTCGCAGAAGAGCCCCCTGATAACACGAAATCCCGAGCAACTAAGGCAATCAGGTAACTGAGACGGTCGTTGCGACCTCAATCACTCGGATGTGTATCAAGAAAAATATCAGACCACTAAATAAATCAAAAATCAATCAGGCACAAATAAAGCGGTCCTGCTATATGTTTAACCTGGTATAGCACCCAGGGTCGAACTCAAGGAGCACGGGTTGGCCGATGGCCTACGAAGTAGTAGAAATAAACAAAATTAAAGACAAAATATTTTTAGTGGTTTTTAATTGTTTTTATATTTTTTTTTAGATTTTTAAAATGTGAAGAAAATAAAAGAAACACAAATAAGCACACTTCAACAATTTATTTAATGCAACAAAAATCAAGCAAAAATTCAAACAAAAATATTTTTATGTGTTTTATATTTTTTTATGTTTTTGGTAAATTTTTGGGATTTTTCTGATATTTATTCTAATTTCTAAAAATCAAACAGTAACAAAACTAAGTGGTACTGTCCAGCTAGGCCCAAAAGCCCTAGATAACATATCTAAGGGCTCCAAAGGGCCTAGAGGTAATTTTCCTAGAAAATAGATGAAATAAGGAAAATTTAGGTACCAGATTTATTGTTTTTGGATTTTTAATGTATTTATTAGAATTTTTATGGGTTTTTAGGGGTTTTTAAGTTTTTAAGGTTTTTAATCAGTGAAAAATAGCCAAAATTGGCTAGAAAATCAAGGAACACAAAATAAACAGTACCAAATTTTTATAGAATTTTTAAGGGAGTTTTTATATTTTTTTTGGGGGTTTTCAAAACTAGACAATAGCTAAAATGATAGTTTTTGAATTTTTAAAAATAACAAACGAAATCAAAAATGTCCTCAAAAATTCACAAAAATCCTACACCATGGCAGGAGCCATGTGTCAAATTTTCGTCGAATTTGGAGGTGATTTGATATTTTATTCAAAAATCACAAGAGGGTATTGTGCACAAGGACTGAAATGCAAATACCCAAAGTTCTGGGGGTCCCGGTGCAAAATTCCCAGCAAAACACGCGCGAGGCGCGTGCCTGGGGCACTCAGGGACCTATATGTAATAAAATAAGGTCCGGGGACTAATTGGTAACACGTACCAAAAGTCCGAGGGCCTCAGCTGCAAATATCCCAAAAATAAACGCACATGCGGAATAAAACCATTCACAGGGGCATAACTGCAAATACTAAAAAGATTCTTTCATTCCAGAACAATCAGAACTACAAGGGCATATGGTGCAAATAACCCAAAAATACACGTGACGAAGCACGTGGCTCACACAGGCAGGGGTATATAAGCAAATACTCTAAAGTGCAGGGTCCATTGTGCAAATAAACCTAAAACTAAATAACGTGCTTAAATATTTACAGGACTCAAATGAAATAAAACTAAGATAAGGGCCTATAGGTAATTTACCCTTTATTAACCGGAGATGACGGATGGCCGCCACGTGGCGATCGGACGGTCGAGGTGGGGGCGGCTCTCAACGCTGCTCTGCTCTGGTCGATCCAACGGTCCAGGCCAGGACACGTGTGGATCTAACGGCCTGGATCTGTCTCCTCAGATCTGACGTCCACGGGCGCTCCAAAGATGGACGGTGCTGATCAAAACTGGAGCGAGGAGGACAATCCAACGGCTCTCGAGGGTGCTGGATGAACTGATGGCCGGCGAACTTCGCCGGCCTCGTGAAGGCGCCTCCGGCCTCCTCTGCTGCGCCTGAAGATCGGAGGAGCTCCGGCGTGAAGGTGCGCAGCTGCTGGTGGTCTCCGATGCCCCAGCCGAGCTCGGATGAGCTCCGACGAGGGTGGCGGAGGTGAAGCTCCTGGGCTAGATGTCGAGAGGCCTCAGATGGCCTCTGCTTGTCCTGCAAAACAGCTCAGAAACTTCGCGGGTCGAGGGCAAAGTGCCTCGACCCGGTTAGGCGGCGTGAAGGTGAATGGTGCGTCGGTGCGGGCGAACCCCGGCGATGCGACGGCGAAGGGATTCGAACCCCAGCTCCTGTGCGAGCTGGGTTGAACGGAGGGGCGGAGAAGGTGCGCGTGGGAAGGGCGAACGTGATGGTCGGGTCCGATGGTCGGGAGATGGTCGGAACCGGGGTGAATCGACGAAAAAGTACGACGGCGAAGATTGGGGGAAAGCTGAAATCAAAGGAAAGGGCGGAGCTAAGGGGGTACCTGGATGGATGAATAGACTGGGCTGGAGCTGGGGAAGCTCCCGGTCGTAGCCTCGAGGGACGTCTGGGCCCGAGGCTCGGAGCTCGCACCAGTGGCGGAGCTACGGCGGAGATGTCGCCGGATCAGTGGATTCGCCGGCCTTCCTCGCTGCAACAGCGTGGGGCGGCGAGCTGTCACCTCGCTCTCTCTCTGGAGCTCACTGGAAAGCTACGCGAATGGCCAAAGATGATCAATGAAGGAGGCGGAGCTTGGCTTTATACGTGGGGATGATCCGGAAATAAGCGCGCGGGTAGGGAAATCAGGAGCGCGGATCCCGATGCGGTAGCTCCGGCGAGGGTCTCGGGTGTGACGTGAAGGAGTCGGACCCGGGGTTTAGGCGAGATGGAGTCGGGTCAAGCGGGTAAAAATCCGAGAAGAGGGGTCCGGTGCTCGAGTCCGTGGGAAGTGGTCCTGGGGGGGCCAGTTGACCGGGCGGTCAACATCCCCTAGGGCCAATGGCTGAAGGCCACGTGGCTGAATCAAGAAGTGACGAATACACATAGCTAGGGGCCGAATCAGCAAAAACCCAAAACATGAAATATTTTTATTTTATTTTTTTCTATTTTTTGGTGATTTTTAATTAATTTTTGGAAATAAAAATAAGGTATATACATTATATATCTATATATATATTGGTATATATACAATATGTATTTTTTATTTTTTTTATTTTTAATTATTATTTTTGTACAATTTTATTCCTATTTTATATTTTATCTATTTATAGTATAGAGTAAGGAATAAAAGGGGGTTTTTATTTTATTTTTATTATTTATATACATAGGTAAAATACATAGATATATACAACTATATACATGGTATATGTACAAGGTATTTTTGTATTTTTGATTTTTCTATTTTTATTTTGATTTTTGTTTTGATTATTTTTATTTTATTTATTTACAATATATAGTATAGAGTATTTACAAAAAGTTTGGAAAATAACCTTATTTATTTACAAGGTCAAATAAATAGATAGGCATGGTTTATGTACATGATGAAGGGGTATTTTTACTCTTTTTGATTTTTAATTTTTCTTTTGTTTTTTTTTAAATATATATAAGTATTTACAAGCATATTTTTGGGTGAGGAAAATATAATTTTATTTATTTACATAGATATTTACACAAGAGCCCATATCTCCCTCTACTTGGCTTTTATGCGGTCAGGCCCATGCTGAGCCCTCCCTTGGGTTAGGTTGCTCAATATTTATTCTAAATATTTCCCTCTTTTTCTTTTTAAT
The DNA here is from genome assembly GCA_037367405.1 of Ottelia alismoides. Taxonomy (NCBI): domain Eukaryota; kingdom Viridiplantae; phylum Streptophyta; class Magnoliopsida; order Alismatales; family Hydrocharitaceae; genus Ottelia; species Ottelia alismoides. Next base: position 31,979 of record JAZKJV010006159.1, on the reverse strand, counting down.
CTTTATTCTTTTTATTTTTGCACAAAAACATGCTAAATATAGGTTTTTACACAATGCATGCTTTTGGTAATTATTCCTATTTACACATATCTACATGCATTTGCAGAGGTTTTTGTAGCTAAAATATAAGAATAAAGAGTGATGAATGGGTATTCATCACCCCCGTCGCCCAGAGGTCACGTGCGTTGCACGTGACTGCTGGAAATTTTGCACTAATACCCCTTCTTTTAGGTAATCTCATTTTAGTTTTCCTTGCATTTTTAATTATTGTAGTTGCAGTTATACCCCTGTGTTCCCCCTCCACTTTGAACCCCGTTATTGCATTATTTCTATCATTTAAAAATGGAACTTTGTTCTTCAATTAATTCTCTACGTCTTGGCATATGTTTGATATTTTTATGATATGTGGTTAATTAATAATTAAATGTTTTGTGAAAATTTGGATATTTTGCCCACTTTATGCTTCAAAATTCATAAGTAAATAATATAGCTCTAAAAATCGCCAAACATTCATGGATTGTAGAATTACTTGTATTTACATTATACTCAAAAAAATTTGCATTTGCATGCATACTTTACCCTATAAAAATCATTTTGCCTATTTCAATATTTAATTTTTAATAGGTATTAAATCTTGTATTTTTTAGTTTTAGGAATTTTCTGAAATCAATCACCTAGTGATAGACCTTGGATAATTCTATCCCTTGGAAATAATTAGGTTTAATATTTATTATAAATTCACTTTGTTTGCATTCATAAATCCATAAAAAAATTATTTTGCGTCCAAAAATTCCAAAAAAATTAAAGTGCATTCATTTCATCATAATTGTCATATTGGCCAAGTTTCATATTTTTCGGACATTGTTTGATTGATATTTATTTTCTAGTCCTTAAAATTGGCCAAATTTGCATTTTGCATCCCAAATTTGCATTAAAAATACAAAAAAGATCATCTCGAAAACCGTACCCAAACTTTGATAGATAAAGATCTAGGTTGTTCCTTTGCCTCTTTGAGTTTGACCTTGGGACTTGCCCATGTAAAATAAACATAAAACTACGTTGATTAAAATTAACTCAATTTCTTGTGGTTATTTCTTAACCTATTCTGATTTCCTACCTACAATGAAATGTCATTAATTTACGCGCTCGATAAATCCCCATAATTAACTAGGGCATTCTACGGACTCATCAGTGGACAGAGATCGGTGGACCTAATCTTAGCAAGATCAGGGTGGAGGGATGATCTGGGATGCAGAGAAGATGAGAGAGAAGAAGATGGAGGCGAAGATGGGTCGAAATGATGGGGTTGTATCGTGGTGGACGATGGCCGGAGCTCTAAGCTCCGGCGTACTATAAATCCTTAAGTATGTGCTAAACTAAATGAAATTAGACTAAACAAGTTGCAAAACTACACTACTGGAATTAAAACTACACTAGAAAGCAATAAAATTAGCTCGAACCATGATGGGAAGCCAACGAGCAAAGGATCACTTGAAGCACGAACTCCGATGATGGCGAATTGATCTCTGGTGCTTTATCGTCAATGTAAATTAAATGGAGACCTTCCTATCACAAAGGTCTTTGCATATGGAGGTGGATCTAGAGGTTATGATGAATCTATTATCCAAATTCACCTTTATTGTCGTGAAATTAAATTATCTATTTAATGAAAGCGGTTTCATTTAATTATGAGTTAAGATGCAAAAGTTGACTTTTGGATCCTCATTGTGTAGTTTAGTCATATAAAATATTCATTATATTTATTCTTTATAATTTTAGCATTCTTATAATTTTATATAATTGTAAATATTATTTAAAATACATGTAAATAATAAAAATAAAAGAAAATCATTAAAACTTCATTAAAATAAATAATGTACTTTAGCATATAGATGAATTAGACCTATAATATATCTACATAATATATGCCTAATCATTTCAATATAAAAATAAAATAATAAAAATATACTAAAAATATATAAATATGTAATTAAATAAATTATAAATATAGACATTATGTATATAAAATAATAAAATATAAAAAACCAAATAAAAATATATGTAAAATACAGGTATATATACCTATGTATATACATGTAAATATTAGCATGTAATAAATTAGTTTGTAAAATTAATAAAAATTAGAATAAAATACTATATAAAATTACAAGTATTTTTCATATTTTGACCAACAATTAAATAAATCGTTTATAATTTTAATCCAATTAATAAATGATTCTGTTCCATCCATTTTCTGTTTGGTCCATGTGGACCAACCAGATACGGTGTTTGTTGACCTCTGTCAACTGTACATTTTCACGCCCCCTTCTTGTTAGAGGTCTCGTGGCCTCTGACTTTGCCCATTTCTTTTGTATTCCCCTTCCTCTATTTCCTTTTAGCAACCCACCAACATGTAGAACTACCATCCCTCTACTTCACCCATGCCCTAATCTTCACCAACCTCTTCCTCTTCGCACACTATATCCCCATCTTTTTTATCGAAATCCACTTCTATAAAATCTGGCATGCACCCCTTCTTCTTCTTTTTGATCCCTCTCTCTAACTCGTAACCCTAAAAGAACCTCTGAACTTGATCTCGCAGGTGACAACGTCAAGATCGCATGCCTTGTTGCGTGGAGAAGGGCGGAGGAAGGATATCCAAGTGCTGCCGGAGCTCCTCCGATGATGCATCATATGCTCCTTGACTCTGGTCAAGTTAAGTTCCTAGGTATCTCTTTTCATCATATTTCCTTTTTGTAGCTTAACCTAGATTTTAATTTTATCAATTAGCATCTAGGTTGGTTTAATTTTAAGTTTTGAAAAAGCTGAAGGACTAGGCTCCAACCCCAAATTTGTTGTTTCTCGATTGTATCCAACCCCCATTTTGCTCCATTTTCAAACCTCGACACCTTCTCAATCTGTTCCCCATGTTTTCCCCTCGATCCGACATGGATTGAGAGGGATTCGAATCTCTCTCCTCTGTTGTTGTCGGAGCTTCATTGGCCGACCATTCCCTTATGCGTACAGCTGTAAGAGAGGATTGATATCGACCCTCTCGTAGTCCTCAACATTTTTGTGCAGGAGGTGCACCCAATCAAGCCACATAAAGTAAAGAATAGAGAAAGACTAGAAGCTCCATGTGCTTCCAGTATCAAGCTCCCTCCGATGGACCTCGGGCATCTTTGAAGGCACTTGCATACGCAACGACGTCCCATGAACGTGGAGCGGCAAGGTGAAAAGAGGCCAGAGGGATGAGAATATCAAGATTAAATCTCACCGGAGCCCTTTTCATGGGGTGTTCTTCTAGACACCATGAGTACCATTCGATCAAGGAAGGCAGACCATATCTAATCTGGGTCGTTCATTCATCAGGCAAACCGTTGCCTCCCAACACTGTTGATCAAGCCACTTGGAGCTTCCAGAGCCCTCCAATTGCGCTCGGTAAAGTGGTAAATTTTTAAGTAATTCTTGTAATATTTTGTACTTAATATTAAGTCATGTAAACATTAAACTAAGTAGAAACTTTTGTGTGAAAATTGCAAGTGGAACCATGAGTTTATTTTATATTGCATATAAGTCCACGCCAGCTCAGTTCACGTGGTCCCCCATGTGAGCTGGGCAAATTGTAGATGTGCTTCGTCGGCTTTATGTAATTATTTTTAGTACTTAAAAATTGCAAGATAGTGTTCAAAGTTTGGTATTTTACATGTAAACCCTCGGCTATTATTTATCTTGCATATATACTCCTTCCAACGTTGTATATTTATTTTGTTCAAATAACTCCTATGCATGTAAAATCTCGTAAAAATCATAGCAAATGCTTCATTTTTTGCTTGTTCACGCTATATTTTTATTTTAACATTAATTGAATTTTTCATTCACTAAAATTCAAAAGGAGCCTATTCATTCCCTATCTAGATATAAAATACAAAAAAAATAATATCACTTCCAAAAATTCCAAAAATTAAATATTGCATATAACTATATTATCACTCAATACTAAAAATCATAAAAGTATAAAAAGAAAACCTTAAAATTTGAAAAACCCTCCCAACCCTATAAAAATGAGAAAAAATCTACAAAATATAAAAAAATACTTTCCTATTCTTATTTTTATTTTTATTATATAATATATATATAATAGTTTTAGAAAATCTTATGATATTTATCAATTTTTAAATTCCAAAAACTCCGACCTATTAATATAAGTCATTATTTTGCTATTTAAATCATTTAAAAATCTCTAACAATTAGTAAAAAGTATAAGAAAATTCACAAAAATAGAGAAAATCTATAAAACCACAAAACATTTAATTTTATAATTCTTGATCACAAATAACTTGATTTATAAATATTAAATTTTATATAGACTATATATACATATATATACTTTTGTATTTATTAATATTAATATATTATTATAAACTTATAAATATATTTTAATCCTTTAAAAGTAAAATGATTGTACCTAATTGTATTTCCTGAATTTGTATATATTTATTATATATATCATATATAGTATCTATATTATACATATTATATATAATATACTTTTTCAAATAAAAAGAAATTAATAATCAGGAAAATATAAAAAGAAATGTAAAAAAATATAAAATTTAAAAAACATAAAAAATATAAAATATAAATAATCCATAAAAATTAAATATAATTAGTCACCCACAAGAGTTAAAAAAACAAAAAAAGTACAGAAGCATTTGTTGTTTGTTTTTAGGTAATAAATACTCCTATCCCCATAGCTTTGTGTGCTTTGACACTCTACACTTATTCAATATACATATTTTGTAGAGTTCAAATAAATATAAATTTTGGCTCACACATTTGCATTGAGTTATCATAGATTGTGGATTGTTTGTTTGTCTGCATTGGTTGATTGACATCCGAGTACTGCGAGAACAACCGACACAATGATTGTCGGACCTGACTTCTCGGGCATCGCAAGCCCTCCAACCCTCCAAGACTAGACATTAGGATCCTTGATCTCCCTCTTCAATATATTATAGCACATGAAGAGGGATCAAAGTTCAAAAAATAATAGAGAGGATGGATTTATAGACATGTGTAGATGGTGATTTGGGAGGAAAATTCTGTGTGGAGGAGGAGTTGGTGGAGGCTAGGAGAGGTACGTGGGAGAGGGAGATGGTAGTTGTAGAGTGGCGGAGCTCTCAAGAAGAATGGATGCTTGGAGGAAGGTGAAGAAAATAGAGAAGAGGGGATCTCGTGACTCTGACAGAGTCAAGGGTCGGGCAGGGACCTTGAGTCTTGATTGGTCCATGTAGGACCATATTAGGATAAAATAGGTATTAGTCCCTTATTAATTCAATAATAAATACTAAATAATGTTATTAATTGAAACTCAACTCATAAAAAATGTTTCTAATTTTGTAAACTATTTTCAAGTGATTTTTATTTATTTTAACAAGTGTTGTAGGATGTTAATATTTACATGTGTATTCATATGTATATTTACCTATAGTTTATGTATTTTATTTTATTTTGGGTTTTTAATTTTTATTATCATATGCACATATTTTATATATTTATAATTAATTAAATAAATATTTAAAAATTTGTTTTAATTTTCTTATTTTGTTTACATTCATAAATAATTGTATGCATATGCATTATATGTATAATATACATATATTATTGATTATTATTTATTTTATTATCCTTTTGATGATTTTATTTTGTATTTATATTTCAATATTTCAAATAAAATATACAATTAATTAAAAATATACATAGAGTAAAAATATAAAGACTAAAATATATGAATAGTATATACAGATACGCAGTACAATGGCACCCCAGAAAGCTCGCTTTCACATCTTAACTCTATTTTTAATGAAACTATCTTCATTAAATCGATAATTTAATTTGATTTCATATGAGAAGATATTGATATGTGAAGTTTTGTTTGTGGCTTTCTCATATGTGTGTTCTAGTTGCACTGTGTATTATTTTTCTTAGCAATTATTTTTGTAATTTTCTATATATTATATTATGTATAATATTCATGTTGAAAACTTTATTATTTGAAGTATGTAAAATATAGATTAAAATGGTATAAAAATGACTTTTCGAAGTCTAAAATTAGGGTTTCTATATATAGTATCAAGCCATTGTACCACTACTTTATTCCTTGTCGATCCAGTCTATATTGATTCGGTCTCATGGTTTAGGGTCGTCTAGTATCGCTAATACTTCATTTATTTTCCTTTTCTTTTCTTTATTCTTTTATTTTGGAAGTAAATATATAGATTTATACAATAATTAGAGAATACTTATAGATAAATGAAGAATGTTAATTTGTACATGTTATTAATATTTTCAGGTATTTTGATATGGATTTAAATATAAAATAGAAGAATAAAGGTAGTTGAATGACTATCCATCAAACAGTTAGGTAGAAAAAAATTTCCCACAATTTATTTTAACAATTTAACTTATAGTCAGACCCTTTCTTTTGGGGAATTCCACCTACGGTAATAAATTGTTCTTTATATCACATCTTTTCTTTTTGATTTTTTCTTATGATTCTATAAGGACAATTATTAGAAGTGGTAACTTATCGCGCTAGCGAAATTATTTTTTTGGAAATCTGATTTTTTGAGGGTGTTCATTAGGTTTTTTTGTGCATGCCCTTCAGAAGAAGGGGAGCATAATCCCCAACTCGTTGTAGCAGATGTCAAGGTCCATAGATAAGTCGAAGATGGACTCAATGAGAACAAGCACGTGACCAACAACGAGAGGGGGTTATTGCTTCGATGCAAGTGAGTTTAGAGGAAATATGATTTCTTTTATGGTTATTGCTTATTTATTTTAAACGCTAATTTTTTGAGGGGTTCTTTGGGTTTTTTGTTATGAGAAGGTTCATTAAGTGAGGAGGAGATTAGGTTGCTTCTGCAATGAGGAAAATGTGGGGAATTCATAACACTTTTTATTACTGCGATAACTGTTTGAAGTTCATATTATAGAAGAAAATGTGGATTTTACAGATCTTATATCAGCGATGTTTTTAAGCAATGTTTTTATTAAGGTGACAATACGTGATAATCATATTTGAAGAAGTTTTGGCAATGATTTACATCCCATAGTAAGGTAACTTTTTGCTTCATTTCTTTGTATTTGTTAGCAATGATTCATGGACCATAATTAGCTAACTATTTTACGTTTATATTTGAAAAAAATGGTAGTGATCCATGATCCATGGACTCTTACTCATGGGTAGAGGGGCAATTATCGATAATGAAATCAATGTGGATATCATTATACTTATTAACATTGACAGTGTCCTCCCCTTCCTCTTGCTCAAGCCATTGTTTCTTTCAAATGTTGATAGTAATCATATAGGGAGTTTTGGGGCCTGCTGAAGGATGAAGTTTTGGATGTGATCAATGAGTTTAGGGAAGGGAATAGGGGCTTCGAGAAGGTCAATAAGGCATTGCTTTTTCTCCTACCAAAGAAAGTCCATCCATTGAGAGTGGAGGACTACAGGCTGATTGCCTTGTCCAATGTCATTTATTTGATTGTTGCAAAGATTCTCGCAAATAGATTAAAGAGGGTCCTCGACGTGGTGATTCTTCAAGGACAGTCGACTTTTATACCTGGTCAGCAGATGGCTGATGGTTTGGTAATGGCATCGGAGATTTACCTTCAATGGAGACGAGAGAAGAAGAAAGGTCTGCTTTGGAAGATTGACTATGAGAAAGCTTACGACTGTGTGGACTAGAGCTTTCTGTGGGTGTCTCTCAGGCAGGCTTTCCAGATCGATGGATTTTTTTGATGAAGAGATGTGTCACAACCTCTTCCTACTCGATATTGGTGAATGGTAGGGGGGGTTCCAGCCTTAGAGGGGAGTTCGGCAGGATTGTCCTTTAGCACCAATTCCATTTGTCCTGGTGGCAGAAGCCTTAGCAGTTCTATTCAGACGTGCGGTAGACGATGGGTGGTGCGAGGGATTCCGTTGTGGGACCATCTCTGTGCCGCTTTTGCAATATGCGGATGATACAGTGCTCTTCTTGGGCGGTACGGAAGATATGACAAGAAGGGCGGTGCAGATTGTGGAGATATTAGCAATATTTCGGGCCTTCAGATCAACAAGCATAAGTCGGTTGTGATTCCTTTTTGGATGGAGGGTGATGATGGTAGTAGAATGGTAGAACTGTTGGACTTCCCATTAGGCGAGCTACCAATTCCTTACTTAGGACTTCCCTTATGATTTGGGACATGATTCTGCAGAGAATGGAGCAGAGGTTGGCTGGATGGAAGACAGTTACCCTGTCTAGAGGGGGTAAGTTGATACTTCTGAAGCACATGTTGTCGGCAATTCCTATTTTCCTTTTCTTCACTAGATTGATGCCAGGGGGAGTACGCAAGAAGATCGAATCCATGATGAGAAGATTTTTCTGGTCTGATAGCAAGCAGCAAAAATCAGGAATACACTTAGTAGGATGGGAAGAGCTGACACGACCATGTAGTGAAGGAGGCTTAGGGATTCGAGATGTGGCATGCATGAACAAGGCATTGTTGGTAAAGTGGGTCCTTCAGATTTAGGGAGATTGGGACAGGTTGGTGGAGATTGGGACAGGTTGGTGGCTAGACTATTGCAAGAGCTCTATAGAGTATGGGGTTCCCTGGAGGCAGGGATAGTGCGGTTCGAGTCCCCTCTATGGGGCGGAGTGCATGAAGTTCTACCCCTGTTGGCACTGAAGTTCCGGCCAAAGGTTGGAGACGGGGAGAGTTTTAGGTTCTGGCGAGATGATTGGATCGGGGATGGGCCACTAAACAGCAGATTCCCGAGGCTTTTTGCGCTGGCAGTGACGAAGGAGTGCTCTTTAGTGCAAGTTGAGACATCGAGATCCTGAGATCCACAGTTTGTGTCAGTTCTCTCAAGCCAGCTTTTGGAGGAGTTAACCAGGATGCAGTCGGAACTGCCGAGGCCAGAAGGGTTCTCACATGGCAGGGATCATATTGAGTGGGTTAAGGGCATGTTCTCTACAACGAAGGCATACATGGGGTTTAAGGAGACCACTGTGGTCCTAGATTCAGACCTCTGCTTGGATATGAAGATTATTTTGGCTAGCAGAATTCCATGCAGGGTTAAGGACTTCCTTTGGTGTTTGAGAAGGGGAAGACTATGAGATAAAGCAAGGAGGGGAAGACTGTTTAGCATTCCCGACACGTAGTGTGACAAATGCGGGGAACAGGTTGAAGATGTAGATCATTTGTTTTTTAGGTGTCCAATGTCTGAGCACGTTTGGAAGAAGGTTGGCGTACCGTGGATTTCGATAGGAGGTATGGTGGAATTCTGGAGGACGGTGAGGTCGGTGGGAGGGAACTCCACAGATGATCGTGCTCTGCCTTTTGCAGTCCTTTGGACCATTGGGGGGGAGGAATGATCTCATTTTATGAAATAAAAGGTTCTATCCAATGTACTCGCCCACTGTAACTATATATATCAGTTATGGGCCACCGGTTAATGTACACTATTTTTATTATATTAATACAATGCTATTGAGGCGAATCCCATCTCGGGAGGTCACCCTCATGTTATTCAAAAAAAAATGTTGTGAGATGCAAAATAGTGATACTATTTTTATCCTATTTATATGCAAATTTTGGACATCGGTATTTAGATTTGTTAAAAATTATTGATAATATTTTCTTACATCTCTACCTTTGATTCTTTTTTCTCTTTGTACTAATGCCAAAACATTCCCATAATAGCATTGACATGCGTGTTTTTTACACATTAAGACATATATGAGCAATTTGCATATGCCAACTATCACAAAAGACCTCGCAACATTGCTCTGAACCAGGGCCTTCGCGGGAAACAGCTAGTGACTTTTTGGCCAAGGGTGTCCTAGGGGTGGGAGTAGAATCTAATCAAGCTCATCCTCGTGCGAGACCTTCCAAAGTCCTCACAACGTTATGCGTGATCGGGACCCTCGCGGGTAATGGCTAGCGACGTTTTGGTCGTGGCAATCCCCTATCTCTTGTTCTTGAGATAGTGACGACGTTGGGAGGGGGTAATTGTTGGCTTCAAGGGATGCAGATAGGGGAGAGCAGTACATCTGAAAATCGAGGGAAGAAGGGTGACGACGGAGTTGTCCATAGGAATGAAGCTAGGCGACGAAAGTCTCCTCTTGCTGCTGACATGTCAAAGAATTAGCAAATGAGATTTGAAATTTGACCACTTCCTCTTGTGCGATTTCAATGGTCGGTTCCCCTTTCAAATAATAAGGAGTTCAAATAAATATTAGTTCTCCAAAATCAGGAACAACATTAATTTTGATTTTTTTGCAAAAATCACGAGAGAAAGCTGTGGGGAATTTATTTCACTCTTCATCGTTTTAGATTCAGAGCCGTCAATTGCGTTGGGACAAGGAATTAGTTGCATTGGCATTTCATCAAACATAAAGGAATTAGTAACATAACTATTTGGAATTCACATTTGGGATGATGAAATTATTAATCATAAAGAAATAATCTTCCTATTTGCATTGTGATGCCATTATTGTCATAAGGGTTCACATGCGATTATTAGTGGTTGAGTTTTTTTAAATTAGAAGATTTACAAGAAATGGTGTAAAGGTTCATTTTATTGTAGCATCGAATTGGGATGATCTATACTGTATTTGTAATTTTACATTACAATAAAGTTGGTCGACAAAACGAATAATCAATACACTCATTTATGAGTATTCACGTGTGACAAAAACGAATAATTAATACGCTTAGTTAGCGGCGTTCACGGGCAGCTCCCCCTACAATTTTGAGCATGATGACCTTCCTTGCATCATTAATACAGGGTCATGGACAGACCCAGCTTATCCCAATAGGTACTCGCTTCTAACGGGTACCGAGATTAGACGAGTGGGTAACGGGTACATGTGTTACCTGTAGAAAATCTCTTCCAACATAATAAGGAATAAATGAACGTATATGTGATTTCTTTAATATGTTATTCATTTCGCATATGTACGGATGTATTGGAAGTAGTTCAGATCAATTCCATATCATTCATGATATATATCAAAGATATATTCTACTGTTCAATCATTCATAAAATGGCAGTCTTTCTATTTGTCTTTTTTCCTAATCCCCACTATGATTTCGACTTATATGCTTTTTTAATTGTGATTAATCATAACTATAACAATAAGGAATTCAAAACTTTGATTGATTGAGTCTTGAGTATCGGTGATAATCTTTGTCCGTGATATAATAAAGATAGATTATTTTATCGATATATTATATAAGGAATAATTTTGATCATTTTTGCCCAGATAATTGCATAGACAAACTAAATAAAAAGAAAATTTTAGCGTTTACACAGTCATATGGTTTATCTATAAGATGTAGTCGCCTCAAAGTGGGTATAAAAGAATATAAAAAAGAAGGTGATAATGGCAAATTTTGATTAAGTTGGTAGCAATGGGATTCAATGTCCCGCTATGATGAGGCAGAGGGGCGTGAAGTGGCGTAGAAGGCACTGCGGCGGCGACGCAAATTGACATGGGGGCAGGGCAAAGGGATGCTACGACCTATGGGTGGTGAGGTGTGGAGAAGGGATGCGACAACCGCCAGGAGAAAGCCCTACAAGCTTGTTGGGGGCAATATTGGGCGCAGACTGCAGGGCATTATTCCAAGTGAGGTTATACCCAACTGGATACCTAGCTCTTCCTATGGGTTTTCCTGAAGCAAGAGAGCTGGAGGTCGGAGTTGGGGACACCGCAAAGGACGGTAAGGAGGGAGGGGAGGCAGAGGAGGCAGGAGCGCAGAGAGGTGATGGTGGTGGCGGAGGTGGGGGGAAAGTCAGTGGGGCGGAGGTGGAATATGGACCTATGGAAGGGGGGTCCAGCCGTAGGATTCCTGGAGAGATGACTTGATCCCAATGGCGAGGGTGGAGGTGGTGGAGAAACGACCTAGGCAGATGGCGAGATCGAGAGGTTGGGGGACGGCTAGGGACATTCGAGTGCCAAAATTTTAATGACAGGGGAATTGTATCAAGGGAAAAAATGGCATTCAGATTAGTTTTTCTGGATCCATTTTGAAGATATTTGATTTTTAAGAAAAAAAACTATGATCTTAGAAAGGTTCGAGCCTCTATAATAATTATATAAATATTGTTTACTTTTCATTACGATATATGTATGGTACTGAATTATCCTCATTATATCATTTTTATTCTATGTATCTTCGAATTATTCTCATTATATCGTCATTTATTTTACGTATCTTCAATAGCATACATATACACATGCATTTGAACATACAATATTCAGATTAGTTTGCATATAGTATATGCTGATTTATTAATCTTGTAACTAACATTTCAGAAATGTAATAAGTACCATGCTATTCAATTATACGTTATTCTCGTTAATTATCAAATTATCATTTACTCTTCAAAGCTGATGCGAAGTGCGGGTAAATACTCTGGTATTTCCTATGACTAAGGATGAGCATCATGCGGAACTCTTTAAGGCCCAAGGTGACTCGACAGAAGGCCCAATAAAATATAAGGGTCATGGGCCGACCCGAATCTCAAAAATTTTATCACACTCAGCATACGGCCTGGCCTGGCCGAACTAATATGGACTCGACTTTGGGTCATGTTGTCCTATTAAAAAAGTTGGATTGGAGCTTGGAGAAGAAAAATGAGTGATTGAAGGTTATCCATTTCATTGATGGAACAATGAGATAAATGGATATATGAGGATTATTGGTATATGAAACGTTGATTCAAAACTAACAACTTAGAAACAAGGTGAAGTGTATTATACGAAATACACATAGGACGAACATTGAAAGAAGTGATACTCATCTTGTAGTAAGAGAAGTGATATTACGATGAAGATAATGATACGTGCTTAACTGCGAGTTTATTCCAAGAGTAGGGAGTGGACAAATTATGTGTATATAGGTAGTACAGATTTATATGAATATATAGAATTGCACGTAAAAGTTTGGGATCATGGATTATTATAGAGATTTTTACACCACGAAACGTACAAACTTTGTCAATTACCTTCTCGATTCCAGTTCTTCGTAATTATCACCTAGCCTTGGCAAACTTTCTTTGTTTAACACCATGAATTTGACTCTTCTTGAGTTGCTTAAGTTAAGATTGAGTTAATTAAACCGCACCAAAATAAAAGGTGAATTTTTCTTCCATTTCTCTCCTTCATTCTCGATCTCCTCTCCCTTATGAGAAACTCGAGCCGACCACTGGGTGGCGATGTTGGAGTAATGGAAGGGATGGTCGACTCCAAAGTCGGCCTCTTCGAGCATCTCTAGCCACTGACACTAATGGCAAGGATGCTGGGGTAAGGCTATTTATTATTATCCTTGTATTATAAAATTCATTGTATGTAAGGTATATCTGATATAGAATTTTAATATTCTTACATCATGAACCTTATAAACTTTGTAATTGCATTTTTAATCATGTATTCTTTGTAACTACCACCTAGCCACAAAAATCTTGCTCCATCTAATACCACAAACCATGCCATAATTTGACTCTTCTTTAAATAAAATTGCTTGAGTTAATGTTGAGTCAATCAAATGACACCAAATAAAGAATGGGTCTTCCTCCCATCCCTCTCCTTCCTTCTCTACTTCTTCCTCGTTATATCCATTCTTCCTTCATTAATGCCTTTGCCTCCACTACCTCCGAGAAGTTACGCTGTACCTGCGAATATGACATGGCACGGAAGGGCAAGACGAGCACGGGCAAGGACGGATTTAAGGGGGGCAAGAAGGGGCAAGTGCCCCCCTTAATTTTGAAATTACATAATATATGTTTATGTAATTTTTTTTCTATAATTTTTAAGGTAAAAATAATCATAATATTTCATAATTATAATACCTCATTTGAATTTTGAGGGTAAAACTCTTACATGCCCTCTCATTTTTTTAAGAAAAAGTTCAATACGTTTTACCAATAGATAATATGTCTCTTAACATAAATTTCTACTCAAAAATAATAGATTTTACCTCAAATCAACCTATATTGGATAATTTCTTCAATTGATCAACTTATAATATATCTCCACCCTAATCTTATTGGTTATCCATTTTTTTAGAGTTGAACTATAGAATGAATCGATCTTTCATCCAATTCCATTATCACTTATACAGATAAGGGGTTTCATTCATAATTTAAAAAAATTAAATTTAAAAAATTATTTATTATCGAGTCTCATATATTATTCATTGGTCCTATCTATTATCAAGTAAAGTGGTCAAATGCAAGTATATTTTTTATCGACATATTTTTCTTCATAGATATTAATATTTCTTATTACTGATAAAAATATAGAATTAGGTTTTTATATTTTTGAGTTGATATAGATTCGGAAAAGAGTGGTTTGTGTTGTAATTAATCAAAATCCGTATACTAGATTTACAATAATTAAAATACTTGAATATAATTTACTTTTTTAAAAAGTGTATAAATATCATTTACAAAAAATCATGACATTGTGGAACATATATGATATCAATTTATGTAAAATTGAATAAAAAGATATAATTGATTAAAAAATAAGTTCAAAATTGACTATTATTATATAATGAATAAGTTCAAAATTGATGAAAATATACATGAAAAATATAGATATAATTTGTCCATAACAATTATTGTTATATAATGAATATGATTGTACTGTAATTGATAGACATTTTTTTAAAACCTCGTGCCCCCTCCTCAAAAATGTTCTGCCTCCGTCCCTGATCACGGGGGCATCACGAGGGTAGAGGCAGCTTAGTGACACTAACATGACCCATGTTGGATTTGACAACGATCATTCTAGCCATATGGGTCGTTGCGGCATCACGGGTGTGGGACTGCTCAAAAAGTTACCAGCTAGTAGTCGACCAAAGACAATAAAATCAAGCTTGATATAATTCCTGTTGGGTTCACGAAAAGATCAAATTTTTAAACCCCGTTGGACGTTCAAAGATCACTCCCCAGCTTTACCCACATTAAGAACTCCAGCATCAAGTAAAATCAAGAAGAGTTTCAGATCAGGGCCTTATGTGTTCGTGAGAGTGGAAATGCGTGGAAATTGGATGGAGATGAGTGGCCCAGGAAGTTGAGTCCTATCGTATGACTTCTTGCTTAAGAACGTTCCACAGTGTACACGCGATGATATCTAATAGGACAAGCCTTCCATGGACGAGGAGGATTTGGGTTTTCTCGTGTTGGGATTTCTGACGAGTAGAAGACGTCGTGGAGGGGACTGGAGGTCAACTTGAGTTAACGATGTTGGTCACCTCAAGAAAGCCTGGGGATTTCGGGGATGCTGGGGAGGCCCTGGTGGGTTTGGCAGTTCTAGGAGAAGGGCTGGTGGGTTGGGCGGTTCTGGAAGGGGGCTTAGAAGAGGGTTGGGCGATGGGGGAGTCCCGGAACTCAACGGTGGTTTTACGGCTTCTTCTTAACTTGTGGGAGGCGGAGGTTGGTTGACGCTACGGGGTTGATTTTGCAGATGTTGCGAGGCTGAGGTGGAGCTTTAGTCAGGTGATAATCAGAATTTACCGTCGAGTTGGTAATATATGAAATTTATAAAGTCCGTGTTATAAAAATTCCTATATTTCTATATAATAAATTTAAATATATTTTTTGCATCCATGCCTATCTATCATATAAAAATTTCTTTAAAAATATTAATTATAAATTTGTTAGACCTATTTGGAATGAATTAAGGGAGTTTTACCCGGCAGATCCTATAAACTTTGCCAATTACTTTCACGACTTTTGAAACCACCTAATTTCTCCCTTGACACCGTAAACTTGCTAACACTTACCCCATAGTCCCTATGGTTAACTCCAATCCATTTGTCCATTAAATGTAATCAGATTCCATTAAAAAGAGGTGCACATTATCCTCTTTGTTTAACGAATTTACAAAAGATGGCATCCCTCCCCTTCCACCTCCCATGTGTCGTCCCCAACCTCCCTCGCGCCATCATCGACATCCCCTGCACCATTGCCGACCTGCACCTCCTTTAGGTTGTCGTCGATCCGCACCTCCTTTAGGCCGCCGCCGACCTGCACCTCCTCCTCCCGTCCCCGACCTCCTCCTGCGTGCATCTATGCGTCGAACAGATTCGCGTACATGATCCCCGTCGTCGCGTCCTTCTTCCCATTGTTCGATCGGAACAACGCGTAGTCCATGGTGTCCCCGGTGTACCTGAAGTACGGATACACATTGACCATGAAGGAGACTTGGTCCTCTTGTGGAACTCGAGCATGGGACCAAGGATATAGCGATGGTAGCCATAGCGGAAGCATCTGACGGAGGGAGGCTCTGAGGTGACGAGAATGCCAAGGGAGTGAGGGGTGGTGACGCGAATGTTGGGCATCCCAGCCTCGGCGAGTGCGGCAAAGATGTAGCGCATGGTAGGGACGGGGCGGAAGATGAGGGTGGGGTCGCGGGAGTGGATGACCTCATTGTCGATGTAGAGGGGGGTGATGTTGGTGGAAGGGTAGAAGGGGGAGATGTGGGTGGAGACCCATGAGCGCGCGGTGGGGAGTTGGGTGACGGATGGGATGTTGGAATTGGGGAGGGTGATGATGAGGGAGATGCCGGTGTTGGCGATAGCGGAGATGAGATCAGGGTTGGAGTCGAAGAGCTTTACGCGATCAATGAGGGTGTTCTGGCGGAGGAAGGAGGCCACTTGGGTTGGCAGGGGGAGGTTGTTGCCAAGTGTGCCATAGTTGACACCTATGGAGAAGGAGGAGATCGGAGGGGAGAGATGGAAGAGGAGGATGGTGAGGAGGAGGAGCGGAAGGGATGTCATGAGGATGGGTGTAGTGGCGCCCACCTCCTCGACCTCCTCCAGGCTGCTACCCACCTCCCTGACCTCTTCCAGGCCGCCACCCACCTCCCCGACCTCCTCCAAGCCGCCGCCCACCTCCCCGACCTCCTCCAAGCCGCCGCCTCCTCCCCTCTTCAACCTCCTATAGGTCGCCAAACACCTCCCCAACCTCCACCTCCTCCCCTCCCCGACCTCCTCCAAGTTACTGCCTACCTCCTCAACCTTGCTCCGCCTCCAGTCGCCTCCTCCAGGCCGTTCGCCCACACCCGTTGGATTTTCACTGTTGGATGACCTTTTGGGAAGAACATGGATGTGGAATATCCACTGTTGGATTTCTATTAGTTAGATTAACTCAAGGCTAATCCAAGCAATTGACTCAAATAAAGTTAAAACGGACGGCAGGGTCTGTGGGACAAGACGGAGCAAGTTTACGGGATCGAGTGAGGAATATAGATGTTTCAAAAGTCGTAGGATCTACCGGATAAATATCCCATGAATTAATTAGCATGCCGTACTTCAAGGGTGATGAATCTCGTATTCATCATGCTAGGAACTCCGTATTAAAATCCCTGCTTAAACAAACCAATAAAAATCACCTCTAATTCTCTACTTTTATCATGTACTATATTTAACCCTTAATTGTTGTGTTTTTAATTACCCTTATTTTTCTGTAATTATTTTATCACTCAAAAACCCCTAAAAATTAGGTAGATAAGTTGTCTATAATTCACTGACCTTTAAAACCACTAAAAAATGCAAAAACAACTCAAAACCACAAAATCGGTGTTTTTAATCCCCTTAAAAATACCCCCAAAAATAGCTTTTGTACAGATGACCTCTTTTGGCTTTTTGACCAACATGAAAGTTGTAGATCTCATCGAGACGAACAACTTTCATGTTTTGACTTTTTCCAAATTCGGCCTCTACCTATTTCTTTTATATTTTTCTTTGTATTTATTTTTTTGAATTAACCTGATTGGGCCACGTGGCGCCATCTGGGCCGCCCACGTGGCCCGCTCTCCTTCTCGCCATCTGGCGCTCCATCTGGACCGTCAGATTCCCTTCCAATCGCCCCCATCCCAGCCGTCCACCCCGCTTCCTTCCTCAGCCGCCCGATCTGATCCCCAGATCAGATCTAAGCCACCCAATCCCGCCTCATCTATGGCCGTTGGATCTTGGCACCATCCTATGCCTCTCCTTGCGCCACATCATCCCCTCACCACAGCCGTCCGATCTCACGCTTATCCTATGGTCTATAGCAATCCACGTACCCCAGTCTCCCTAGGCCGTTGGATCTATCCCAAATCCCCATCACAACCACTCGTCAGCGCCTCACATCCAGCCATACGATCAGATCTAATGATCTGATCGCATTCCTCCGTTCATGCCTCAATCCCAGCCGTTGGATCGCAAGATCCAACGGCTCCCCATCGTCTTCCTCCTCCGTAACGCACCTTTCCCCAACCGTTTCTTCCTCTCCGACTCGCCGCCCCCTTCCTATTATAGCCCGCTCCTCCGGCCACCTCTTCCACTCCTAACGGCCGCCCCGCTTTCCCCGGACTTCCGCCTTCCTCGCGCCATCATCAACTGCCCTCGCCGTTACCCCCCCTCTCCTTTAACACCCCGATCAAAGTCGGCCCCCACCTCTGTAACGTCAACCTCCGCCTCCTATAAATCTCCTCCGTCCGCCACCGTCATGGCTCGTCCACCAACGTTGGGCTTTCACCTAGCTTCCGCTGCCCCTCCGGTGACAGCGGAGGGGCAGAATTGAGAGGCGAAGATGGTGTTTGCCTGGTGTCGACCCACGGCGGCACTCCGCCGTGTCCAGGTGGTTTTCACCACCATTGAGCTCCGAGGTCCGGCTGTCCTCGCCGGGCAACGACCCGAGGCTTCACAAGCCTCAGCCCAAGCCTCTCCGCCACCGGGTTCCCCTCCCCGATGAGGATCTCTCCCTCCGTGCTTCTTCTTGATTTTTTCCTAATTACCCGGTCACCTACAGCCACCATCACCTTCATCTGACCTCGTCAAAACCTCCGCCCGACCACCTACATCTTCGCCCCATCTCCTCCTTCCTCCAGAACCCCCTCGCATTTCGACCCAAATTCTCCGCCTCCACGGCGGAGGAATCCAACTGAGCCACCGCCTTCTCCATCTCCGACGGCTCCTCACCTCACTCCACTTTCACTCACACACTCCGCACGCTTCGGCTAGCGCTAACCCCCTGCAGGTAACTTCAATGGCCGGATCTCTCATCGGAGCATCTTCGAGCTCATGGCTTCCGGCGAAGCCTCATCGCCTTCGAGTTCTGACCATGCCTGGAGCCTCGCCGGAGTCCCACCGCCTTCGCCAGCATCCCAGTGACCTTCGCCGTTCATCAGGCGGGCGACTGGCGAGTGGAGGAGCTCAGTCTACCTCGCCGGATCCCCGCCTCCTCCGACCACCTGCGGAGGAAGAAGGCGCTACAGGCACCGTCCGATCATCAGGATCGGACGGTTAAGACGACGCCACGTGGTGGACCCGAGCCTACTTCCAGACCTATAGGCTCGGGTCCTCCGAGCCTAACGCCGAACGACCAGACATAGCCACGTGGCCCGAGCCAGAAACCTCCTCCCGAGCCTAGCCCTCACGTGCCTTGCACGTGAGGTGCTGGGTAATTTGCAACGAAGACCCTGGCAGCAATGGAAATTGCAAATAGGTCCTCCAGGCGCGTGCCTCACGTGCGCATCTGGTGTAAATTACAGGGAGGCCCTCATGGTTTCAGAAATTAGACAAAGGCCCCTGCGCGCAATGGAGAAATTACATCTGGGCCCAGGCGGTTTTCACTATTTGCTTTTAGGTCCCTCCAGGGACCTAAATGCAATATTTATCCTTTATTTTTATTGCATTTTTATTACATTTATGCCCTTGCACTGTTTTTAGCATAACTTGAGCATCTTAGATCCAATCTGCATGATTTTAGTGTCGTTTTGATCCTTGTTCTGTCCTCTACAATCTAGCATACTAATTTGTCTCATTAGACACTGTTTTAAATTAAGTGAATTTTTATGTTAAAATGGGACCTAGCTCTACTTGTTTTGCTTGATTTCATGACCGATTTTTAATGATGTGTTCAAAATGGCTCTAACTTCATTCTATATTATGTTGCTCTTATTTTAGGGCATAATTGTAGCATTTGATTCATCATGCATGTTTCTTTGCATTGTTTACCCATGCATCACTTTAACTTGCATAAAAATATCTAAAAAAATACATGCATCATGGCATTGCCTTGTAAATATCATCGTGCATCATAAATTGCATATGGACCTAAAATTGAGATTACTTGACGTTGAACTTCAAGAATCAAAATTCAAAAGCTATAATTAAGCAGTTGTACCCCTATGTTCGACCTTGGTACACTTACCAAGTATAAATATTCCACAGCATTCAAAGCTTGTGGTTTTTGATCGAACAAAATTCGCCTCCTGTACTACGACTTAATTCATCATTATTATAGAGGCGAATTTTACGTTCATCAAATGGCGCCGTTGCCGGGGATACGGCTTTGCTTAATTTTTGAATTTTGATTTTTTTTAATTAATTCAATAATTTCTTGGTCCTAATTTCATGCATCATTTCTTTGCATTATTTTGCTGATTTAATTTCTCGGAGTTCTAACTTTTCTCTTTTGTGGCAGGGCCCATGAAAATCGGGGACGCCTGATCGTCATGGAGGCGCGAAGTCGGGAGCTTCAGCTGAAGAGGCCGCAAAAGAAGCCGTGAAGATTTCTAAGATTTTTATCAGTCAAATTTTGCATTGCATGTTGTAAAAAAAAAACTTGCATCTGCATATTTATTTTCAGAATTGCATTTTGTAAAAAAAAAAAAATCCCCCCCCCCACACACACTCACACCTACACTGCACATACTCACCCCACCCACCCCCAGTATATTTCTATCTCTCTCTCTCTGTGTGTGTGTGTATATATTCTTCATAAACCCCCCCCCCCCCCTAACACAGACCTTACTTAGGCTATTTGTAGCCTAAGTATAGGGGGGACCTTCCTGCTCTTCCTTTCCTTGTCCCGTCTTCTGATACTTAGGCCAATTTTGGCCTAAGTATAGGGGGACCCTCCTCCTCAGTTCCGCTATATCAACCTGTACTTGAACCGAGCCTTGGCTTCATGGCACTTGTGCTATGAGGACATAGCAAATTTTAAGTATAGGGGGGTATACCGTATATTATTGTATATTTACTTTAGCCTTAGCTCGCGTTTTTAAAACTTTTTAAATTTTATTTCGGGCTGGGTTTTGGGTAAACTAGTGAACTGAGTAAAAACCTGTAAAAATTAAAATTTTGAGGGATTAATCTTTGTAAATAACCCTTTTTCAAAAAGAAAAAAAATGAAAAATTAAAAATGTTTTTCGGAATTTGGCTCTGACTACTAGGCTTAGTAAACATTTTCAGTGAGGGAACCTCGGTCTCCCTTAGCAGAGTGGGTGGTTTAAAGGACACCGCATATGGCACCGTCCTTAAGGATCACGGGTCTCGACCCGCACTTACACCCATACTGGCTGAGAGTGGATACTTTTATTTATTTGAGCCTGGGCCAGTCATTGTCTCTCCGAGGAATTTAAAAAAAAAAAGAGCTATAAAAATTTGCAAAAGATGAAAATCACACAAAAAATTCACTAATCCTTGGAGTTGGTGTATTCCTGACACATTCACACTCACGCAAGGCTTGAGGATTTTGAGGACACTGGATCTCTGGGATCTAGAGAGTCTGAGTTAACATGCCTTAGTCATTAGGGTTTTCATAACTTAAATATCCACACTCCTCTAGTTTGAAAAATTTGAGTGCTATATTGCACTCTTAATCTCTATTTTCAAGAAAATATGATCAGCACAGTCACTTCCACAACTGCATGATTGATGAGCTGAGATGAAATATCACTTGAGGAACTAGGATCATGGATTTAAGTTTAGATCTGGTCTAATGATATTCGAGGATGGGATAAAGTTAATGAAGGCTTCAGAAAACCTGAGTGTCAGCAAAAACCCTAGCCAGTATGTGAACAAGATTCATATGCTATCTCTTGATATTTACCTAAAAGTGCCAGGGTGTGATGAAACTTAAAGAACTTGTTGATCAGTGTGCGCCAATCTCTTGGTAAAAGAAGTGGAGCTAGCCAACAAAAGAAATGAAATGTCAAAGAAAAGCTCTAAATCCAAAGTCAAAAATTCCAAATGAGCTTCCACCAAAGGCGAGCGCTCCCAAACATTTTCAAGTGTCCACTTGGACCAAGCGCTAATTAGGACTAAGGAGTCGGGCTGACACCACAAAAAGGGCCATGCATCGTAAGCGATACAAGTCTGGGTGTCGAAGGTATCTTAGATCCTCAGAAAAGACACACCCCGGTGTATTCCCAGAAAAACAAGTGCAGACGATTCCAACTCTCTTGACGGACTCATTGATCAACAAGATAATAATTTACAAGTGTTGAGTAAAAGGCACTCGAGAGGCCCCTTGTTCCAATGTGAGGGTGAGAAAATTAGACACAATCCCATGTCCCTCCATCATCTGGCCGTCCATCTACATTTTAAAATCTGACAAACTAAAGAGATGGTTGACTGAAGCAAGAGTAGACTTCTTCCCTAGTATTGAGGATTAGGTCTAGAGGAGAGTCTTTGGGACTGGAACCTTGGGTGATGCATCAACTCGGCTCTCATGAAATGCAGTACACTAAATGTCATATCCTTATATTATATGTACAAAAAGAGAGTCTGATAATCAGAGAAGTTGGATTCCTTCTGACTAAGGCGTGGATAAACCCAGAATTTTAGGATCACTTAGGTCAAGGGTCTTCGAAAGATCAAGCCTTGAATTTTTCACACGCACTGTCAGGAATTAATCCGACTCCTTCATTCTTTAGATGCTCGAGGACGAGCATGGTTTAAGTATAGGGGTATGATGAATCTCGTATTCATCATGCTAAGAACTCCGTATTAAAATCCCTGCTTAAACAAACCAATAAAAATCACCTCTAATTCTCTACTTTTATCATGTACTATATTTAACCCTTAATTGTTGTGTTTTTAATTACCCTTATTTTTCTGTAATTATTTTATCACTCAAAAACCCCTAAAAATTAGGTAGATAAGTTGTCTATAATTCACTGACCTTTAAAACCACTAAAAAATGCAAAAACAACTCAAAACCACAAAATCGGTGTTTTTAATCCCCTTAAAAATACCCCCAAAAATAGCTTTTGTACATATGACCTCTTTTGGCTTTTTGACCAACATGAAAGTTGTAGATCTCATCGAGACGAACAACTTTCATGTTTTGACTTTTTCCAAATTCGGCCTCTACCTATTTCTTTTATATTTTTCTTTGTATTTATTTTTTTGAATTAACCTGATTGGGCCACGTGGCGCCATCTGGGCCGCCCACGTGGCCCGCTCTCCTTCTCGCCATCTGGCGCTCCATCTGGACCGTCAGATTCCCTTCCAATCGCCCCCATCCCAGCCGTCCACCCCGCTTCCTTCCTCAGCCGCCCGATCTGATCCCCAGATCAGATCTAAGCCACCCAATCCCGCCTCATCTATGGCCGTTGGATCTTGGCACCATCCTATGCCTCTCCTTGCGCCACGTCATCCCCTCACCACAGCCGTCCGATCTCACGCTTATCCTATGGTCTATAGCAATCCACGTACCCCAGACTCCCTAGGCCGTTGGATCTATCCCAAATCCCCATCACAACCACTCGTCAGCGCCTCACATCCAGCCGTACGATCAGATCTAATGATCTGATCGCATTCCTCCGTTCATGCCTCAATCCCAGCCGTTGGATCGCAAGATCCAACGGCTCCCCATCGTCTTCCTCCTCCGTAACGCACCTTTCCCCAGCCGTTTCTTCCTCTCCGACTCGCCGCCCCCTTCCTATTATAGCCCGCTCCTCCGGCCACCTCTTCCACTCCTAACGGCCGCCCCGCTTTCCCCGGACTTCCGCCTTCCTCGTGCCATCATCAACTGCCCTCGCCGTTACCCCCCCTCTCCTTTAACACCCCGATCAAAGTCGGCCCCCACCTCTGTAACGTCAACCTCCGCCTCCTATAAATCTCCTCCGTCCGCCACCGTCATGGCTCGTCCACCAACGTTGGGCTTTCACCTAGCTTCCGCTGCCCCTCCGGTGACAGCGGAGGGGCGGAATTGAGAGGCGAAGATGGTGTTTGCCTGGTGTCGACCCACGGCGGCACTCCGCCGTGTCCAGGTGGTTTTCACCACCATTGAGCTCCGAGGTCCGGCTGTCCTCGCCGGGCAACGACCCGAGGCTTCACAAGCCTCAGCCCAAGCCTCTCCGCCACCGGGTTCCCCTCCCCGATGAGGATCTCTCCCTCCGTGCTTCTTCTTGATTTTTTCCTAATTACCCGGTCACCTACAGCCACCATCACCTTCATCTGACCTCGTCAAAACCTCCGCCCGACCACCTACATCTTCGCCCCATCTCCTCCTTCCTCCAGAACCCCCTCGCATTTCGACCCAAATTCTCCGCCTCCACGGCGGAGGAATCCAACTGAGCCACCGCCTTCTCCATCTCCGACGGCTCCTCACCTCACTCCACTTTCACTCACACACTCCGCACGCTTCGGCTAGCGCTAACCCCCTGCAGGTAACTTCAATGGCCGGATCTCTCATCGGAGCATCTTCGAGCTCATGGCTTCCGGCGAAGCCTCATCGCCTTCGAGTTCTGACCGTGCCTGGAGCCTCGCCGGAGTCCCACCGCCTTCGCCAGCATCCCAGTGACCTTCGCCGTTCATCAGGCGGGCGACTGGCGAGTGGAGGAGCTCAGTCTACCTCGCCGGATCCCCGCCTCCTCCGACCACCTGCGGAGGAAGAAGGCGCTACAGGCACCGTCCGATCATCAGGATCGGACGGTTAAGACGACGCCACGTGGTGGACCCGAGCCTACTTCCAGACCTATAGGCTCGGGTCCTCCGAGCCTAACGCCGAACGACCAGACATAGCCACGTGGCCCGAGCCAGAAACCTCCTCCCGAGCCTAGCCCTCACGTGCCTTGCACGTGAGGTGCTGGGTAATTTGCAACGAAGACCCTGGCAGCAATGGAAATTGCAAATAGGTCCTCCAGGCGCGTGCCTCACGTGCGCATCTGGTGTAAATTACAGGGAGGCCCTCATGGTTTCAGAAATTAGACAAAGGCCCCTGCGCGCAATGGAGAAATTACATCTGGGCCCAGGCGGTTTTCACTATTTGCTTTTAGGTCCCTCCAGGGACCTAAATGCAATATTTATCCTTTATTTTTATTGCATTTTTATTACATTTATGCCCTTGCACTGTTTTTAGCATAACTTGAGCATCTTAGATCCAATCTGCATGATTTTAGTGTCGTTTTGATCCTTGTTCTGTCCTCTACAATCTAGCATACTAATTTGTCTCATTAGACACTGTTTTAAATTAAGTGAATTTTTATGTTAAAATGGGACCTAGCTCTACTTGTTTTGCTTGATTTCATGACCGATTTTTAATGATGTGTTCAAAATGGCTCTAACTTCATTCTATATTATGTTGCTCTTATTTTAGGGCATAATTGTAGCATTTGATTCATCATGCATGTTTCTT
This sequence comes from Ottelia alismoides, assembly GCA_037367405.1. NCBI lineage: Eukaryota > Viridiplantae > Streptophyta > Magnoliopsida > Alismatales > Hydrocharitaceae > Ottelia > Ottelia alismoides. Next base: position 6,502 of record JAZKJV010006159.1, on the reverse strand, counting down.
TGCATTGTTTACCCATGCATCACTTTAACTTGCATAAAAATATCTAAAAAAATACATGCATCATGGCATTGCCTTGTAAATATCATCGTGCATCATAAATTGCATATGGACCTAAAATTGAGATTACTTGACGTTGAACTTCAAGAATCAAAATTCAAAAGCTATAATTAAGCAGTTGTACCCCTGTGTTCGACCTTGGTACACTTACCAAGTATAAATATTCCACAGCATTCAAAGCTTGTGGTTTTTGATCGAACAAAATTCGCCTCCTGTACTACGACTTAATTCATCATTATTATAGAGGCGAATTTTACGTTCATCAAAGGGCATCTGCTCAATCCGGAGAAATTGCAGGAATGCACTTGTTCCTATTTGGTTAAGCAACAGAACGATGTTTTGTAAAAAAAAAATTCTAGACAATATCACTATCTGAATTCTTACAGAGAAAAGGTAAGTGAAAAACAATTCGCATGATAAAAATCATATTATTAACGTTATCAATAGTGTAAAACAATTTGCATTATCTTTGTAAACAAATGCAAGATCAGAATACAACAAGAAAGCCTTTTCCAATCTTAAGTAGATCGGCTACATGAATTTTTTTGCCTCCGTTCAGATCTATCTTAGGTCATTCTAAGGCTTATATCCAAAAAACTAAGATCCCATCGTATAATCTCATTCCAACACTTATTGGGTCTTCCACGCCCTCTTTTAACCATCACAACATTCCAAAACTCACATCTCTTCATCAATGCATCAACTGACCTCCTCTGCAAATGGTCAAACCACCTTAAACCATTTTCTCACATCTTATCCTCAATCGGAGCTACACCTACTTTCATTCTGATGGCATCATTCTGAATCCAATTTTTACATGTGTATCCACATATCCACCGTAGCATTTTCATTTCTGTTACTGTTATTCTCTGCACATATCTATGGTTCGCAGGCCAACATTCAAATCCATAGAGCATAGTGGGTCTCACAACCGCTTTGTAGAAATTTTCTTTGATTTTCAAAGAAATTTTCTTATCATAAAAAACAATAGAGATTCCTCTCCACTTTAGTCAACTTGCATTTATTCTATTCGTAATATCTCCATCAATTTCTCCATCATGTTGCAAAATAGATCCCAAGTATCTAAAAGAATCTCTATTATGAATGTTATCATCTCCAATCCTAACATCAATTTCTTCACCATTTCTTCCATCAAAAGAATACTCCTCATATTCAGTCTTAACCCTGCTTATACGAAATCCTTTAATCTCCAAAGTATGTTTCCAGATCTCAAGCTTCTCATTTACTCCATCTCTAGTCTCATCAATCAACACAATATCATCAACGAATAACATACACCAAGGTATCTCATCCTGAATATGACTTATCAACTCATCCATAATCAATGTAAAAAGGAATGGATTGAAAGTTGAACCTTGATGCAAACCAGTATTGATGTCAAAATAGTCAGTCTTCCCAGATTGTATCCTTACATAAGATGAAGCCATGTCATACATATTTTTTATGAGGTTAATGTAAAGGATAGGTGCTTATCTCTTCTCTAAAATCTCTACAATATCTCCTGTGGGACATAATCATAAGCGAGGTATGGAACGCAAGATCAGAATAAAATCAACTCCATCGTTATGGTATAATTAAAGCATTAGGAAAGAAAAAAAGCAAAACAGGAACATGTGTTCAAAATCTGTTGCTCTCTTTAAAGCTGGATTTTTCACCCGTTGATTGACACGTGACCTCAAGAGAGTCCATGGCTACTTCCTTTTCTCTTAAACCTCTCAGCATTTCCCGCTTCTATCCTTCCTCCTTTCTCACTGCTTCCCATGCAAACACTAGCTTAAACTACGGCTTCATTGGCTCATGACAAGTGGCACTTTCTCGAAACTCCCTTCAATTCTCTACCTATTTTAACGTGAGAGACACGTCCTTCTTATTTTAACTCTATTTATTATGTAACCTCTTCTCACTTTTAACATCTCTCTCCCCCCCTCTTATACATGTCCCATGAGTACGTGTCAGCTAAAAGGTACTACGTGTCGGTAGGGGTGTGCGCGGTTTACGGGTTGAACGGGTACCCGACCCAACATACACATTGACCGTAAAGCTAGTAATATCCAATATGACATTACAGATCAGGTACCCGTTGTGTCGTAACCTGTCGAATTCGGGGCACCAACCCAATCGGCATCGGATACCCCACTACAAGAAAAATAAGTTGCGACTACGGAACTATGCTCACGGATATGGGGTTTGTGGCCACAGGAATTGTGCTCTGGCCACGACAAGTCATGGCCAGTAGCCGTAGCTACAAGTCTCGTCACGAAAGTTCTCTAGCCACGAATATGCCGTGGCCACTACAAGTGACAACAGAACTTCTCGTGACCACAACTCTTATATGAAGACTTGGCTACGGATTGTGGCTACGAGAAACTAGTGGCCACGGAATTATCGTGGCCACAAGTTTCCGTAGCCGCATTCCGTGACCACAACTCATTTTTCTTGTAGTGCCCACTGGGCGACCCATGAGCGACCCAGGAATGCTTGGAGTTTGTCACTCCATCGCCTCTCCCCCCATCGAAGCTCTAGTCGTTGCCTCCCTTCCCTCGTTGGTCGCCGCCACATCTACCTCCACCGCCCCTCCATCCCCTTGCTGCCTCCACTACTACCAAAACCCTTGGCACTGTCTCTCCTCCCATCGAAGCCCTAGCCACCTCCTCCTTGATGCTGCCACTACCATTGAAACTCCTGCGGCCACCTTCCCTCATCTCTTTGTTGTAGCAGCCATGAATAGCCTTCTAGACTCCGCCTCCGTATCGAAGCAAAGATCCTACACATAATCCAGCGATCAGTATCTTTCAGTTAGTTCGCTCATTCTTGTTGTCGCAGTCCACTCGTTTGATCTTTCTTGCCGCCACAATCTACTCTTTCACATCTCTTAGAAGTTGTTATCGATTCCAGATCAATTAATCTTCTCTGCAAATCCTTAATTTTACTTTTAATTGCTTCTGATGGTAAGATATGTAACTCAAGATTTGATCGTATTTGGAAGAGATAATAGTTTGGAAGAGAATAGTTTTCCTCCTTGCTGAATTTGTCGACATAATTGATATGGGTGGTGAGAGATGTAACTCAGGATTTGGTCTACGGATACAATTTCTAAATCTAATCATCTTTATGGAGTTCAGACATACCTCCATTTGACCTTCCACATCTGATTGAATCTACAATTGGAGTCTCAATCTACTACGGTTGTATGCATGTATATATTTGATCATAATTGGGTCATTAGTCTCTCCAATTTTACATTCGAAGAATATTACTGTGACTGAGGATTGAGAGAACGTTCTAAGTGATTGAACCTAAAGTTTAACCGGATATATAACTTTCTTTATTTTCTTGTTGAACTTTAATTTTTTATAGTTGTAGAAGTGGTGTCATTTCATTCCAGAATATTAAAGTTCAATAGTTGTTTAGTAGAATGCGTACACGAGGATGAACTTGAAATTTATGTTCAAAATCCATGAATGAAAGATTTTCAGCTGTGTAATTCATCTTAAATTGAAAAATAGAGAAGAACATGATGTGTCTAGGTGTTAAAGATCATAGATGTGGTCTCAGTTTTGATGGCGGAAATTGCTTGATCAAACCTTATCGGAGCTGATTTTTTTCACTTCTCCTCTTTCATCTTCGACTCGAAAATCTTCAGGTATTTTTATGATGATGACTCGTGTTCCATCACATTGGCTATGAAGGGGAGTTGCACGGTCTCTTCGAGGTGAATGGCTTCACCGACATCACCTTCGTGCAGAATAGACTTTTCTAATATCTGCCACCAAACTCAGCTAAGCATCCATCTTGTTTCAGTTGTGTTCAGGTGGAATGCCACATGAAATCGACAAGTTCTGTTATGCACCGTCTTCAACTTAAATATATATCACTGCGTATGAGATGCTTTATTGTGTAAACATGGTGGATGTTATCACTGTGCATTATATTTGACTAATTATGTGGACACAGTGTCGGGAATTTGTAGTTCACATTGTGCTTTTATATTGTGGAAGTTCGGTTTGTTTATCATCCAAAATTAATTTGTATCCATAGGATTTGCTAATTCTTCTTCAGAAAATCACGAAGCTATGATTGTCTCCATATCCTTTTGCTAATTCTTCTTCAGAAAACCACAGAGCTATGATTCTGATCAAACTATTGGACGACCCTTGACAATGACATGAGTAAAATCTTTTTTAAAGGTGAAACGTATCCAATTTATGGTAGTGATCCGCGGGTACCCCCGGTCATTACCATGGTACCCACAGGTATCCATATCCATCAACTATTTCGGATACCCGCTCGAATGGGTACCCATTGGAATGGGTCCTGTGACGGGTTGGAACGGTAACTGCCCCAAGCACACCCCTACGTGTTGGATTCATTTTTTCTTGCTGAACTAGGTGCTCGTTCGGCAAAGCAAAGAGTGTTGTTAAGAATATTTGTATCTTTTCTCCATTTTCCTATCGACAATAATTTACTTCTTATGGACTCATGTGTTCGGGTATATCTCGAACCCGCAAAATCAAAGATAATGCACGCAGAAACAGCAAGGTTGCAAAGCTTTTAAGATCATGTACATTCAATTTTTCGTTACTCTTTTGTATTTGTTTATATCGCTAGAGTTTTGTAGATGTTGATGTTGTAATCTCTCCCAACTAATCTCTGTAATCTCCACTGCAGTACTGCAGGGGATCCCAGTATATACAGGGGTTTCAATCTTTATCCAGTTGCTTTGTGTTAGTTGGGATTGGTGTTTCGGGAGAGATCCCATTTCAGTAAAAAAACTGCTTTCATATTGATTATTGTTTAGAATACAGCAATGATAAATAACACCACCTATCATTTCACAAGAGTTGCCCGCGAGTATGGAACTAGACAACCTTGACGGATCGTCCGGCGAATGAAACTAAATAACAGCTGCATGGACAAACGTACGTCGACTAGTCGAGCTTGCACCGGGTCCTGACGAACCCTGTTTTAGCGCCGAGACGAAGCCCGGGGAGCCAACACCTGTACCTCAGCCTGACCGACCTCGTGGTGATGGATCCGATCCTGTACCTGACCCACGCCTGCAGCCTTGCCTCCACGTCGAACGCCCCCGCCCTGCTCTGCCTCTGGAAGAGCTCCAGCCCGGACTGATCGAGACCCACGGCCGTGGTACCCGCCAACACTGCTCCCATCACGGTGGTACTCTTGTGGCCCAAGTAGAACCCGTACCGGCCCGTCCACTGTAACGGGTACTTGCCGTCGTAGTAGCCGCTGGTCTCCAGCCAGTCGTAGTAGACGCCGGCCCTTCGGTTGGGGTTCCTTACGCTGAACTCCAACGACAGGTTGTGCCTAAGGTAGTTGCCGGGAGATGTGAGGTTGAAGGCGGTGAGGGACGCGGACTCGACGTGGACCTTCATGCGCTCAGGGCGGAGCACGAGCCAGAGGACGAGGACGAGGACGAAGAGACCGACGAAGAAGCCCGCGGCGAACTTGAGGAAGGTGCTGAGGAGACAGCAGAAGCAATCACGGCGGCGGTGCGTCTGTTGTGGGTGTGGTGGGTAGGTCTGGGAGTATGGGTAAGGAGGGGATGCCCCGCCGGGCGTAGGTTCTGCAGCTGCTGATACGACATTATCCTGTATGTGAATGGTTTGTGAGGGAGATGGTTAGACGTATATATAGGTTTCCGTGATTTGGCGATGCGTGGAAGGAAGAGGTCTGAAGGAGGCGGCAAGTTTGAATAGGATAGTTGAAATGGAAGGGTGCTCGTTGCTTCTCAAAGGTAACGCGGCAGGCGTACTACTAATGGGAAAGGAGGCCACGTGGTATTTCTTTTTTGGCTTTTTATCGCTTGTATCCTTATTAACTTCTGTAATATCATAGGAGTCGGCACCCCGTGAAAATAAGCATTTTCTATTCCTTTCTAGTATCATAAAAATTGTACTGTTGAAAAATTATATCTGCTAAAGATGGTAATGGAATGTATTATCTGATGATTTGAGGCTTATGATGATATTTTGCTAATGGAAATTACTGTATACTTCTCTAAAGCATCAATTATCTCATTAGCTTTCTCATATATAATAACATTGTCTAGATTACATATTTGTTTGTAAAATACTATACGCACACTGTTGATTGAGGAAACAATGGCATCTAAAATAAAAAATATCAGTGGATAACAAACAAAAATGTCATATAAAGTGAGAAATACAATAATCCGTATAAAAATTATTCCATGTAATTTACCCGCAGTTAAGTGGGATAAGACTCAACTCTTTCTAACTAGGATCGCTTACTAGGGTGGAGTATTAGGCTCGACCCGGCCCAATCCGGAAAAGTCCACTCGAGCCCGTCAATTTTCTGTGGACCTTGGGTCGGGTCGATGTCTGCTTTTTTTAGCAAATTGAGGACCCAGGGCCCAACACAAGGCCGACGTGATCGGGCTCGG